>CM045990.1:64651320-65251320 GCA_025175895.1 Wurfbainia villosa | reverse complement strand
TATCTACTTTATTTACTTTATGAGTAGTAAGAAATGCTTCTTTTAAGTTAAACATGCTCACCTAGAATGCTTCTCTTTGAGTTAAACATGCTTGCATATATATATATGAAGATGATAGACAATAAGTAATAGAGCATACCTAGATATGTATGTGAAGATGAGAAAAAAAAATAGTGATAATAGCCTGATAGTGGAATAATGCAAAGGGAGGTTCAGCCAGTAAACAGTTTACGTATCCTACATGTTCTAAGTGTGGGAGGAAGCATCTCGGAGTTTGCCGCTAGGGCGTGAGTGGGTGTTATATATGTGGTGTAGAGGGACACTTCGCCAAACAGTGCCCCACCAAGACCAATCTACCTCCGCCACAGTCTACTCAGTATAGAGGTAGACCAGCTCAGCTACATCAGATGCAAGGAGCACTGGAGGGTCCTCACATCAGCCCGGGAAGATTGGAGGCCTCATCAGTTACACCTAATGCCTGGATCTTCTCCCTCACCAAGGAAGAGATAGCAAATGCTTCTACGGTAGTCACAGGTCAGATACCTATCCTTAGTCAGCATGCTACCATACTATTTGATACTGGGGCAACCCATTCTTTCATGTCTATGGAATTTGTTAAGAAGATAGATATAACTTCGGATATCTTAGATATTCAGTTTTTAACGACCCTACCTTCGGGTGAAACAATGAGATCTACACACTGGTTGCGTGTCGTGCCGGTCAGAATTTCAGACAGAGAGCTTTATAGTGATTTGATCTTGCTGGACATGCACGACTATGATGTCATCTTTGGAATGGACTTTCTTAGAAAGTACGGTGCTTCCATTGAGTGTCGTAAGCGAAGGGTAGTATTTCAACCCGAGACCGAGGCCAAATTTGAGTTTATTGGAGAACCAAGGAAGAAGACTAAGAAGTTCTTGTCCGCCATGGAAGCTCGGAAGATACTAGCTAGTGGATGCACTAGGTATTTAGCACATATAGTTGATACTAAGCAAGAAAGAAGCCAAAAGCTGGAAGAAGTCCCAATCGTATGTGACTACCTGGAAGTATTTCCTGACGAGTTACCAGGACTAGCACCTAGAAGGGAAGTTGAGTTTGAGATTGAACTTATTCCTGGTACTAACCCAATCTTAAAAGCACCCTATCGTATGGCTCCAGTTGAATTAAAAGAGCTTCAGGAACAATTATGGGAGTTATTAGACAAGGGATTCATCCGCCCTAGTCATTCCCCATGGGGAGCTCCAGTGTTGTTCGTGAAAAAGAAAGATGGATCTATGAGGATGTGCATAGACTACCGAGCCTTGAATCAAGTGACGATCAAGAATAGATATCCTCTGCCAAGGATAGAGGATTTATTTAATCAATTGAGGGGAGCCACAGTTTTCTCCAAGATTGACTTGCGGTTAGGTTATCACCAAGTAAGAGTTAAAGAGTATGATATACCAAAAACAGCCTTCCGAAGAGATATGAACACTATGAGTTCGTGGTCATGCCCTTCGGAGTGATAAATGCACCCGCTATGTTTATGGACTTGATGAATTGGATATTTAAGGAGTACCTTGACAAGTTTATGGTCATTTTCATTGACGACATCCTTATCTACTCGAGAACCCATGAAGAACATGTCGAACACTTGAAGACAGTCTTGCAGACCCTTCAACAAAGACAGTTATATGCAAAGTTCTCAAAGTGTGAGTTTTAGCTTGATCGAATATCATTTCTGGGTCATGTTATTTCAAAAGATGGAGTTATGGTAGACCCGACAAAGATAGAAGCAGTCAGTAATTGGGGTTAACCAAAGAATGCCAAAGCCGAAGTTTCTGATTAAAGGTGGTACATCGGTTTGCGGAAAACTCTAAGAGCAATACGCAACTGAAACAGTTCTTACCAGAAAGAATAAGAAGTTCGAATGGACCGAAGATTATGAAAAGAGTTTACTTGAATTAAAGAGGAGACTCACAAGTGCTCCAGTGCTTACCCTTCCAGAAAGTAATGAGGGATTTGACCTGTATTGTGATGCATCTAAGATGGGACTCGGAGCAGTACTTATGCAGAAGGGTAAAGTCATTGCTTATGCATCTAGACAACTCAAGGACTACGAAAAGAATTACCCCACTCATGACCTTGAGTTGGCAGCAGTGGTCTTTTCTCTGAAAGTTTGGAGAAATTACTTATATGGAGTCCAATACAAGATTTACACAGATCACCAGAGTCTGAAGTATTTCTTCACTCAGAAGGATTTGAATATACGACAGCGCAGATGGCTTGAGCTAGTAAAGGACTATGATTATGAAATCCACTACCATCCTGGAAAGGAAAACAAAGTAGTAGATGCGCTGAGTAGAAAATCATGCGCCACCTTGATGTCCCTAGCAACACTATCCCAACCACTGGAGAAAGAGATAATGAATTTTGGAGTTGAGATCATTTCTGGATAGCTCTCCACCTTGACCATAGTACCTACACTGTTTGAGGATATATTAGCGAGACAGGACAAAGATCCTAGCATCCAAAGGATCAAGCAAGAGATTCAAGAAGGGAAGGATGAAGGATTTCGTGTCTCTGATAGTAGGGTATTATATTTGGGTGAATGCCTATGTATCCCCAACGGCCCAGACTTAAGAAAGAAGATCCTAGAAGAAGCTCATGGGACCCCATATTCGATGCATCCTGGATCCACCAAGATGTATCAAGATATGAAGGGGAAATTCTGGTGGCTTGGTATTAAGAGGGACATGACTAAGTATGTTAGCACTTGCCTGACATGTCAGAGAATGAAAGCTGAACACCAGAGACCAGAAGGAGTTCTCTGACCTATCCAGATTCGGAATGGAAGTGGGAGGAACTAGCCATGGATTTCATAGTAGGATTGCCCAAAACAACCAATGGCTACGATTCTATTTGGGTAGTTGTCGATAGATTGACAAAGTCTGCTCACTTCATGCCTATCAGAATATCATACTCCATGGAGAAGTTAGCCCAGTTATACGTCAAGGAAGTGATTAGACTGCATGGAGTACCTAAGACCATTATCTCAGATAGAGACAGTCGCTTCACTTCACACTTCTGGGAGTGTGTTCAGAAAGCCCTCGACACTAAGTTATGATTCAACACTGCATTTCATCCTCAGACAGATGGGCAAACAGAAAGAGTGAATCAGATTTTGGAGGACATGCTCAGAGCTTGTGCCTTAGATTTTAAAGGAAGCTGGTGCAAATATTTGTGTTTGGCTCCTATAATAATAGTTATCAAACCACAATTGGAATGACACCTTATGAAGCCTTCTATGGAAGGAGATGCAAATCACCTATCTGTTGGTATGAGGGTGGCGAGAAGAAAGAAATGGGACTCAAGACTGATTTTATAGATGATGCCACCAAAGCTATAAAGAACATATGCCAAAGGATAGAGATTGCCCATAGTCGGCAGAAGAGTTATGCCGATGTACGACGCAGACCCCTAGAGTTCCAAGTCGGAGATTTAGTGTTCATTAAGGTAGCTTCTATGAAAGGGGTAATGAGATTTGGGAAGAAAGGCAAGTTAAGTCCCAGATATGTAGGCCCCTACCTGATCACCAAGAGAGTTGGTAAGGTAGCTTATGAGCTAGAGCTACCACAGGAAATATCAGGTATCCACAATGTATTTCATGTTTCAATGCATAAGAAGCACGTCCCAGACACCAACCAAGTGATTGAGCCACAGACGGTACAGATTCAGACAGATCTAAGTTATGAAAGTTGACCTATTTAGATAATAGATCGAGCAGTCAAAATACTAAGAAATAAAGAAATACCGTTAGTAAAAGTCTTATGGCAAAGTCAAAGGTTTGAAGAAGCAACCTGGGAACGTGAGGATGACATGAAGCAAAAGTACCCCGAGCTGTTCTAAGTTTCGAGGATGAAACTTTTATAAGGTATAAGGGATTGTAACACCCCAAATTTTAATTCCTATATTTTTATTAGAGGAAAATAGAAATAAGAATTAGAATAGAAATAATAAAAATAGGAATAGAATAATAATAAAAAAAAAATATAAATAATTAAGAATAGGAATTTAAAAAAAAAATCGAATAAATGGTTCGTTAGCCGAGGCTCGAACCATGAACTGTTGGGTTGGGGGAATAGGCTTCCTATCACTAAGTCATAAGATTACCAATGAGTAGGATATAACAAAATATATCTATAGGCGAAAAAAAAGGAGAGATTGATTAATTTGACTAATTATTTAAAGGGATAATTAGGTTAAGAAAAATCCTAATTTATATATATATATATATATCATCTCTTCTCTCTTTTTCCTAAACCCCCTCATGCCGAAATCATAGCCGCCTCCTCTCCTCTTCTCTCCCAACGCCGACCAACACCCTTCCCTTTCCATTTTTTTTTTCAACTGCCGAACAACCAACACCCACGTTCTCTCTCTCCCGTTTCCTCCCACCACAGAATTAAAAAAAAAAAGGAAGAAGCTTTCCCTTCCGCTTTCTCCAGCCACCGCGGAAACCAAAAGAAAAAAAAGAGTATCTATAATTTTTCCACCGTGGGATAATTCAAGAGGGAATTTTCAAGAGGGATCTTCTCAAGGACTTGATAGAGGCTCACGCTAAAGCAAAGGAATACGTAGGAGATCTTTTCTTTACGAAATCTAACGGTATAAATTGGTGAAAAAGCTTAGGATATAAGTATTGCTCACCTGCAGTATAAGTAGTTATTGTATATCATTGATATGTTTTATGTGCATATTATTTTCAGTTATGCATGGTGTTTTCAGTTATGTGATTTTACCGTTATGTAATGGGTAATTCAGCATCATGTTTAGATCCATGATAAGAATGTGATTTATAATCATGCATGTTGTAGATGAGTTGTAGCTTACAATTATATGCATGAGGTAAAGTAAGATGTAAAAATATTTCCTTTATAAAGAAAATTTAAAGATGCTCCCCGTTCGAATTGGGGATTAAGAGCACAATGATCTTCAGTATGCTCCCCACTTCAGTTTTGGGGGTCAAGAGCATAATGATCTTTATGGTGCTCCCCATTCGTGGTTTAGGGGATTAAGAGCATTTCTTTCAGTATGTATAAGAATATAAGTATAAAAGAAGTATTTTACTTTTTGACAGGGCATGTACTGGGCATCAGTTTCGCCCACGGGCCAAGACCCTCGGTTTCAGTTACCCTAGTAGGTTCGGTGGTTGGCCACCCCGGCCTATTAGGAATGCGCGCATTGGTACTATGCCGGGCCCATATCCAGGATGATTATTATTTTGAAGTATCAGTATAAGTATAAGTAAAAGTTTTCAAAGTTAATCATTTCAGTTCAGATACACTGTTTATAAGTTTTAAAAAACTTAAGAGCATGGTTTATACAAGAGACATGTATTTAGAATTATGATTTCCAGTTGTGCTTGCAAGTGTATCAATCTATCAAGGGTAAGAGAACTAGTTGCATGATTTCATACAATGCATGTTTTTGTGAGCATAGAAAGTACTTACTAAGCGTTATTTCTTACAGTTTACATTTCCTTATACTGCAGATAAAGGTAAATAAAAGCTTCAGTAAGGTGGCATGGCGGATGAAGTGCTGGGTGTGTGTGGTGACGGAACAGTGGAAGTAAAAGATCCTAAGTGCATATGTATAAATCAGATTTTTAGTTTCTTGTTTTCTTTTGATATTGTTGAAGTTCAACTGGATTATTTATGGTTGAGACCAAAGAATGCTAGAGTCATATTGAGTTAGTTTTAATACTTGCATGTTAGGTGAAGATCTTGAAATGGTTATTGTTTAAGTGATGTAAAGGTCCTTATGATTATTTTAGTTGTTAGCATATTACATTAGTATATTGCATGAATTAAAGATAGAGACAGTAAAGTAGTGACATCTCCCTTGGTAGAGAGTGAAAAGACTAGGGGAGGTGTTATAGATTTGGTTAGGCGTGATTCACTTGGAACGAATCGGGTCATGGACTAGCGGCAAGGGTCATGAACCACGTTACACACTTGTGTTCACGTTTGCTTTCTCTTTACTTTGTGTTTTGCTCTTAATTGTCTTTAGCTTTATTATTTCATTGCGCTAACCATTGCCTGTAGACGATTAAGAGTGATCGACTTCCATTGTATGCGATAAAGGGCTATTCACCTCCCTCTAGCCAGCCACATATCCTCTAACAAGTGGTATCAGAGCGAGGAGATTGTTGTCAGACTCACCGCCACAACAATCAATGACAATGCCCAGTTCCAACATCCATCCACCCATGTTCGAGGGCGAATTCGTGTGGTAGAAGAAGTATATGGAGGTATTCTTTGAAACTGACTTCGATATCATGCTAATAATGGAAAGCGGTTTTGACATGCCTAGGAATGAAGAGGGTGAACCAATTGAAAAGTCAAGATAGACCAAGAGACAAAGAGAGGAGCACTTGGCGAATTCAAAGGCCAAGCACCATCTATACAATATGCTCCATCAACAAGAGATCAACCGATTTGAGAATGCGCAAGCGCCAAAGAGATGTGGAAAAAATTGGTAGAACTTCATGAAGGCACTTCCGAGGCAAAGCTTGCAAGACGGGACCTTCTCCGCTCCCAACTCAACAACATCAAACTCGATAAAGGGGAGAAGGTATTATCTTTACATTCATGTTTTAAGGAAATAATAACTGGTTTGTCAAGTGTTGGAGAAAAACTTTCAAACCGGGATATGATAATGAAGACTATAGATGCCTTCTCTCGATCATCCAAATGGAGCTCCATGGTGAACTCCTACATTTCCAAGAATCTAGAGGTGAGTACTCTAGAGGAATTTTTCTCCACCATGGAATTGCATGAGACTAGGCTTGAAGGCACAATTTAAGAATCAAACATAAAGACAAGAGGAGTAGCATTAGTAGGGGAAAAAGGAAAGAAGAAGAAGGAGACTCCACCCTCTTCCTCCGGTGAAGAATCTTCCTCCTACATGGATAGTAATGAAGAAGCCTACATGGTAAGGAAGATAAGATGTGCATTGAAAAGCTTTAAATTTAATAAATCTCATGATAGGGGAAGAAGGCCAAGGAGAAAAATTATTTGCTACAATTGATAAGGAGAGGGGCACATAAGGGATGATTGTCTCCTCTTGAACAAAATCAAGGAAGAAAGGAGGAAGAAAAAAGACAAGAAGAAGGGGAGCAAGAAGAAGGAAGAAGAAAGAAAATCAAAAGAAAAAGCGAAGGCCAAGGCACACAAGGCAACATGGGATGATCAATCATCATCATCGGAGGGAGAACAAGCATTCACAAGCCTTGCTCTAATGGCAATAGAAGACTTGGACTCCACCTCCTCTGAAAAAGAAGAAACAAGATCAAGTGAAGAGAGCTCAAGTGAAGGGGGAGCTTCATCTTCATCCTCATCGGCATCACAAGAAGGAGATTGGGTAAGTGAGGTAATAAATCTCCCTCCCAAGAAGATTAGGTCTATGATTTTTAGTTTAACTAAGGAGCTATTTAGAGCTAAAAAGAAAAATAAATGCATGCAAAATGAAATTAAGGATCTAAAAGAAAAATTGAAGAATTCATGCTCACATGATGATTGTATTTCTTCTAGTATTAACGATGCATATGTAGAAGAAAATAGGATCTTAAGAGAAAAGGTAGATTTCCTAAGGCCCTATAAAAATTTACCATTGGCTCCAACATCCTAAATATGATCATTGGGAGCCAAAAGGCAAGTTTCAACAAGAAAGGCCTAGGGTATAAGGGTACCAAAAATTAGAAGACCTATCATTGTTTGATTGCTAGGGGACAAACAAAAACAACAATGATAGCTAGGAAATGGATCCCAAAGGAATACTTAGTGAACGCTATTGGAAAGAATCTATATTGGGTTCCTAAGTCCATCCTTAAGGGTTAGAGAGACCTAGGATAGTCAACCATAATTAAACTTTATTTATATCATATTATATAGTTGACTTAGGATGGTGTGGGTGAAAATTTTTAACATAGTGTTGGGTTGTGTAACCCATGAATTGAATGTTTAAATCATGATTTATGCTTGATTTTATACTTGATAAATAATCATGATTTATGATTTGGATAATAATATTTGATTTATGATCATAATATGCAAATTAAATGATAATATTGTGTTATGATCATAATGGGAGTTTATGCATGATACTTAACCTTGGGTAGAATTGCATGAAATTTTGGTTAAGTATAAATACCTTTAGGTACATCTCACACTCACTATAGGCTAACTTGATTGAAAAACATAGCATGAGTGAGATGTTAGGTTGATACAACAAATGATCCACTAATGCTTATGATATTTAGATGGTCATTTACAAGTATCATGATAGTAATCATAGACCAACTATGGGGAAAGTAAATGTTTAATCAATGGATATATTGTTCATAGATCATAGTTGGATATTTCAAATGATTTAAAACCATTTTATGTTTGATAATATGAAATTTCATGTTTTAAAACAATTCAAAGCAAAACTAGGTTTTCAAGTTGATACACAATTGAGACTTTTTGCAACTTTTGAGTTTTTGCCTAATTTTTTAAAATGAAATGAATTTTAATGAAAAATCATTTTTCACTGATAAAGGGACTTATGATAAATGTGTTCCCCAAATTTCGTGATTTTTCAAATTTTTTGGAATTTTTAATGCATTTCTGAAGTTGAACTTAGGAAATAAAAAATTCTAAAATATAGGTGCCAATGACTATGTCATGCTTATATAACATATGATAAATGTTTTTGAGGGTGTCAAAGGGGGAGAAATGGTTAAGTTTAAGTTAATCATGCTAGGGGGAGAAATTAGCATGTGTTAAGGCGGAGTTGTATGTGTTGGGAGTATGGGGAATACAATCAAAGTCCCACATTGGTAAGACATGGAAAAGATCATGTGCTTATAAGAAAAAAGATATCTCCATTGGCTTGAGGCCTTTTGGGTAAAGCCCAAAAATAAAACCATGAGGGCTTAGACCCAAAGTGGACAATATCATGCCATTGTGGAGATATGTGGAGCTTATAAGCACTAACAATTGGTATCAGAGCCATGGTCCATGTCAAGCCATGAACCTCGAACGAAGGAAGTTGAGCTCCCACGTCCGGATCAAGAGAACCAGACATCAGGAAGGAAGTCTAGTTGGGTCTGGGGACCAACAACATGCAGAAGTCCCGTGGGTCAAGATCGGACATCAAGCAGAGAAAATCCTTCGAGGAGGGATAGGCTTGAGGGGGGGCCCAATGTGGTCCTTCGTTTGAGGGGGGGATTGTTGGGAGTATGGGGAATACAATCAAAGTCCCACATTGGTAAGACATGGAAAAGATCATGTGCTTATAAGAAAAAAGATATCTCCATTGGCTTGAGGCCTTTTGGGTAAAGCCCAAAAATAAAACCATGAGGGTCTAGGCCCAAAGTGGACAATATCATGCCATTGTGGAGATATGTGGAGCTTATAAGCACTAACAGTATGTATTAAGGGGGAGTTTGATACTTATATTTCTTTACATGCTTTCTTGCCTTATGTTTTATGTTAATGTTTTACCTAACTTAAACATGGTTGCCACACATCAAAAAGGGGGAGATTGTTAGGGAAATCAACCCATGAATGATGTGTTTTGATATTTGTGGCAAATGTTTAAGTTATGTTGTTTGTGGATTTGATATGTGTGTTGAAGTTGTGCAGGACTTAGTAATTCACACATGGTTAGCTTGACAAAGCATTGACAAGATCACCATCTCATGACTCAGTCCTTGAGTCTGTGAAGGACGACATTGCGAATCTGTGCGCTTGATGAATCCGAGGGACCGTCGGACGAGGAGCATTGGTGTAAAATACGAATTTTTTTTTTTTATATATATGGATTAACCCTTTAATTAATTTTGGTTTAATTAGTGGGTTAATTGGGCTGAAGTTATTGGGCTGAATCTAATGGGTTGAATTCATTGGGCCCAAATCGCTGGGCTTGAAATTGGCTGAACCGATTGGGCTGAATCAAATTGGATTGAACTTGGGTTGGCTTGAACTTGGGTTGGATCTAAACCAATTTGGGTTAACCGGTTGGCTTAAACCAGTTGGACGAACGACCTTTAAAGGACTCGAACGAATCGAGCTGGGCGTTCATCACGATTGGCTTTCTTCTTCCTCTCCTCATCGCAGTTGGCAATTTCTTCTCAATCTTCCTTCTTTCTCCCCGAGCGACGGTGGTTGGCACCTCTGGTTGGAGATCCGGTCGGAGGAGGGACGTCGAGCAGGCTAGAGTCGGGGGGGAAGTTAGTTGAGGAGCTGGGACACAAGGGTAGTGAGCTACCAAGGGGGAGGTTTCTCCGTTGATCGTCGGCTGAGTTAGGTAAGGATCGATCTCTTTTCCCCTTTGAGATATGAGCTTAGATCTTGCTGTGGATTCATTGATTTAGCATCAATTTGTGGTTTTGGGCAGTGTTTTGGAGCTCGGTTTTCGCCGGGGAACAGAGCTACTGAGGAAGGTGTCGGCCGGTGAAGATTTGGCTGGTAAGTGTTGTTTATCCCTTTTGTTTCATCTGTAAATTGATGTGAAATTGTGGTGTGTCGGTATGATTTGGGGATCAGATGGGTTCTATCCATGGGTTATCGTGTGGTGTCGGTTGTGTGTGGAAGGAGGCGGCCGGATTTGAATTGGCTCAGATCGAGAAGGTAGTTTTGCTATCGTTGAGTCAGAGATGTTGGAACGGTGAATCGTGTTTGAGGTGAGCTTGGAATGTTTGGATGTGTTGTGCTGCGGTGGGAGGATGCAGGTGTGCTGATAGTGGCTGTTTTGGTTGAGGTGGTGGTTTGATCTTTTGGTAAGCTGCCATTACACTTTCATTTGTTTGGTATTAGATTTGTGAATATGCATGTTGATATGGATGTTTAGACTTTCATGTATGTGAGGGTTGATCTGTAGATGAGTTAGGTGTTGTAAATGTTTCCGAGTGATCTATTCGGTGGATGTATTGAATTGATTAGCTGTGGTGGACTGATCTTGTGGTAAGCTTCTATTACAACCCTGTTTAGAGTGTTGTTAAGATCTATATAGTGATCTTGTTGATTGGGAGCGAGTATGGTGATGGTGTATCAAGTTGGAATAATCGGGGTTTCTACCTCATAGACGAGGAAAGGATGCGAGTATAGGAACGATGTAGTGTTTAGTTCCTACGTTTGTGGATACTTGTACTTAATCATTGGTTGTTATTATGTACAGGATCTTGATTTGGGATAGATTTGCGGACGTGAAGACAGCTGGTGGTTCACATATTAGGTGGGTAATATCTACCTGGTCCGGTAGTTTTGATCAAACTCTAGTGCATGATCTTGGATTTATGTTTATACCTGTTTACCTTAAATCCACTCTTATTTAATCATATGCTTGTACTGCCTTGACCTTTGAGATATATACTCTGGTACTTCATTGATTATCTAGCTCGGATAGGAACTATAAACCCTATTATGTATTAGCTGATATATGTTCAGTAAGTACATGTGGTTAGGGTTATCTTTGTGATTTCAGATTGGGTTACTGTCTTACATCACTAGGGTTAGGTAATGGTTTGGATTATGGAGCCGATTGTTATATCATATCCGTATTAGTGGTGCATTTATGGTGGATCTAGTTGTCTGTGCATAGATAAGTGTATGGTTGTCAGTATGTGACCATGGACTAGAGGTCCTAGCGCGATGGTATATCCATTATGGATTGTGTGCCTGTGTATGGTTATATGGACGGTCGATTGTATATCGCTACTGACTAGAGGTCTTAGCGTGGTTGACTGTCAGATGAGTATGACTCTATGTGCGATAGAGAGAGTCTTGTGATTGTAGTCCTTGCATAGTTGACTTTTGGTTGACCAAGACTCCCCATGGGATAGGGAGTGAGGCGAGGATACATGTATGGAGCTATGCATCATTACATTGCATGCATCTTGGGGTCTCCTTGTGGATGAGACGGGTTGTCGTCATCCCGCCTCCCGACCACTCGGGGTAGTGGTAGCAGGTTGAGGCGAGCATTGGATGTGCGCTCGCCACTATGGATGGTGGTAGTAGATGCGCCGCCACCGTCTGCAGTGGTGTTAGCACTCGCCCACTATAGACGGTGGTTGTGTGAGGTGCAGTTGTCCTGTGTGCGGCGTTTGTCTACTCATGGGTAGGGACAGCGTGGCTTGCAGTAGAGGCCCCTAGGAGTAGTTAGCTTTTCACGCTTACATGCTACTCAATCATACTACCCAACTCGGCCACTCGAGAGTGGTGGCAGCTGGAGTCGGGCTAGTTGTCATTTGTCGTGCCACCCTGGCCACTCTGGGGTCGTGGTTGGACGGGTCATGACGATGACCATGCATATGCATTCTTGATATATATGTATGCATGTATTTGATATATGTTTTACATATGCACTGAGATCTTTGCATTTGATTGAGCTATGATTCTTTGCATATGGTTGTTCATCATGATACATGCCATGCATTTTTTATTTCTTGCTATGTGTTGAGCATGATACATGCGTTGATTGATTTATTATATGCATTTGATTAGCATCATGTCATTGTGTGGTATGGACCGGGTTGTTATTACAGGTGATCATATATTGTTCATATGTTGGAGTATTGGTCAGGTATGAGTTTGACTTGATACATTATATGGGTTATGTTATTGTATATCTGTCAGGATGATATAGCTTATGGTGTTGCAGACCGTCGGGTACGTTGGTACATTATTTTATGTTCAGTTGATTAGTTTAGTATATACACTGAGTATGACTTTACTGTAGTTACTTGTTATTAGATTTGGATATGACTGTATGTCTATTGGACTCATGCTGTATACCTGTAGATCTTCATATGTATACTTGTAGATCTATCCTTATATGTTGTTCATGCACTTTCTATATATTACCCCTGAGTTTATACTCACCACCCGGACTCGGGCTTCTGTGCCTGATAATGTAGAAGATTCCTTGACGCTCGAGTCTCCGGTGATCCCATCTCACACCGGACGAATGGATATGTTTTCCGTGTTGTTGTATCCTTACGGATTGTTGGTTTGGGTTTTTCCCTGTATTGTTTTCCGTATTTGTGATATACAGACATATTGTATGTATTTGGTCTTTGATTCGATTTCTGTTATGATTCTTGTCGTGTCAAGTCACTTCGGAGTGCACAGTTGGTCTTTGTATCTTGTTGATCTGTTTGAATTGTTTCCGCTGTGTTTAGTGCGTTTGATATGTTGATATCTGTGTATATCATATTGTTGTTGTGGGCCTACGGGCCTTGTATTATCCTGATATGTTGCCACGTACAAGGGAGATGTCGTCCGTTTGCTTTTCGACACGGCAAACTCTCGGGGCGTGACAATTTTATTGGTATCAGAGCCCTAGGTTGCGAAGTCTACTTTCGGATTTTATTTCATTCGGACATCGAGTTTTGCTTTACTCGGTTTTGTTTTGTGAGTTCTGGGATCTGGCTGTTGTGGACTTCTCCGAGCTACAAGGTTTAAGGTATGTTAATTGTTATTACATATCCTTCTATTGGTTATGCATTTAGTTGCTTATAACATGGATGACGTGTAGGGTGTTGGTCACTATCCGTAACTGTGATTTGAGATGATCACGGAAACGATATGTTGAAATTATTAGATATGTACCTGCTATCGAAAAGGTAATTACCTTTGAGAGCCGACTGATACCGAGTTGGAAAGCAGGGATTAGGTAGGCACATCTCTTGTGGAGATCAAGGATTATAGTCCTAAGGATTTCCACTAATTATGTTTGTCAGATTATTACCTGAGGGGTAATGGACTAAGCGAGTATACTATTGCTGATGCAGATAGTAGAAAAATTAGTGGATGATATTCATGGGGATTTTGATCCCCGGACTGATCGTTCTAGGTTGTATAACGTTGAGGGTACTTTTGAGTACTTAACTCGTGTTATACAGAGGAAGCTAAGTTAGCTGCATACCATTATCCGGATTTAGCCGGTACTTGGTGTAAGATATAGGAAATAACCTACGGGAAATAACGTATCACTTAGTCACAGTTCAGTGATGTTGTGAGATAGTATTTTCCCACATCATTTTCTTTGACTCATTGTCAAGGAAATTCTTGGGCTTTAGGTCGAGTGATCGTTTGGTAATGGAAGTACCATGCAGAGTCGTTAGACTTGCGAAAGTTACGACCATTTAATAGCCCAAGAATGTGATTGGGTTGGTTTTGGCCACCCACGGGTTATCGGTTGACATCTTGATCAGGATGTTTGGATCTCCTACCAGATCCTACTGGAAGTGTATAGACCGAGTCATGTGTATAGAAATGACTCCGTAGTAAGTGTTTTAAAGAGTTGGAGATTTGATAAGTAGATATTGCGAGTCAAATTATTGGAATTCGAAATCTCCAAATGTTGGATAAAAGGAGCAAGATTAAAGTCGTAAGTCACGAGCGACTATTGGAGAGTTTTTCGATCATAGAAGAGCGATTGTAGATTGTCAGCAGCTTCTCATGTTTATCAGCGAACTCAGAGGAAAGACTTCGAAAGGAGATTATGTGTGTGCAGTGCGGGTTACGACGAGACACAGAGTCAGATTATCCGATGGACCATTGTATCTGTTTCTACTATAAGCAGCCGGTATCTACGAGGAGAGTATGTATTTTGAAGACTCAGTTGAAGACTATGGATGATGCTTTCGAGCGGACGATCCACAACCTCGAAAGCCGAGATTATTACAGAAGATTAGGTTATCACATCAGCAGCGATCTACTACCCCAGATATAGTTGGAGCTCTTTGATACTTTCATCCGGAAGAAGTAAGTTACTCAAAGAAGACCAAGACATCTCAAGATTGGACATTTAGACAACAATCATATTACCTTCCTGCATTTACAACAATCATACCTTCCCAGACGTGGTTATGCTTTATACAAAGGAGAGAGATTTTACGACGATAGTCGTATCTATGCAGTATTCTCCAGTTGCAGCTATACCTTTCACAGAGATGGAGCGTGCTATGATGTTTACAGTTCTTCAGTATTATGCAGCCGAATGTGTACCCTTGCCAGTACAACAGTGTTTACCATCTCCATTGCAGTTGTTTTAGTTTGTACCTCCGTTTCCAGCAGTTGATTTCAGTTCCTCCATGATAGTCTTTACATCTACATGAGTTCAACCGTCCAGAACAGATGTTGGACAAGTTTACATGATTACTCGAGAAGAAGTATAGAAGACCGAAGGATCGGTCCTTCGGGGTATTACTTTAGGTTATCCTATTTGCAGATATATCGAGAGATACTAGTAGTTTATAGGTATCTTTGTCTAGAACATTCTTGGATAGGGTTCGAAGGTTCCTATCGATTTGTGGGTTGGTGATTTTTCTCTACCGTTAGGTGAGATGTTGATCGACAACCAAGAAGTCAAGGGATACCCTGGCCTTTGCTAGACATACCTCTACTATAAATATATCCTTATGGATAGTTAGATTGTTGGAGCGTTGGTATACTAGGACTCTCGGATGTACGTATAATTCGAGAGTATTCGGATATAGTTTTGGATAAACTCGAGCTTGCACGCATGGGCAAGTGGAGCGATTGAGGTGATTTCAGGAATAGTCCTGATATTGGGGACCTCATACCGGGAGATGATTTTATGGGTATCAGTGTTGCTAAATACTATGGGAGATTTATCTGCCTCCGTGTTTCTTCTTGAGAAGACTTGTAACTCTTTGTTAGAAGAGAGTCAGACCTTGAGTTATGCATCGATTATCGATGTTGGAATGCAGTAGTTGTTGTGAATGAATATCCTTCGTTGTGGATAGATGATTTGTTTAGATCAGCTAAATGATACCTGTGTATATCCTAGGGTTGGTCTACGACTGGAGGTTTGATATTGTAGTGACTTAGTGTCATACAATTATCATTGTCGGTGTGATGATTGAGCTATCATTAGCATAGAGTAAAAGGATGCAGGTGTATAGAGCTGATTGATAATGTTGTTAGACTTATCGACGATTTAGTCGTTTATGGATTTGAGGAATCAAGTACTCTTGGAGTATTTGAGATCGATTGTCATCATATCTGTGGATGATATATTTATGAATATATTCCCAATCTTGAGGGAAGTTGTGGTTTCCCTAGATTGATTTGGTGTTTACCAGAGATAAGGATAGGATGTTCTAGCGATACTATATCGTCGACTTGTTGGACCAAGAAGGTGATGGCAATCACCTGGTCGGAAGTTTGTGAAGCTAGGTTTCAAGGCCTAGACGGTGGTTGACTTTTGTGTCAGTGTTAGTTAATCCGTCCGATATGGATGGAAGGGTATTGTACGTAGATGCATCATTTCAGGGATTAGGAGCGATCCCGATGCAGTTGAATGAGACGTATATTATGTGTATGCTAGTTGAGAAACTAGCGAGATTAGTCATTATAGTCTTCCAGTTACTTTCAGTTCTGGGTGACAGAGTGAATTTTGGACATTAGATTAATTTCTCTTGTGAGAATAAATCTCCGCCTCTGGGAAGGATAATGGTTCCCAGAGTTACATTCGCTTTAGGAAGAGTTGTTTCGGGAGACTCTTCATTCGAGAGTGATGATTTATTCGGAGTATATCCGAAAATAGCGAGTTTGAGACGTCCTTTATGGTGGAACATCAGGTAGAACACGGTTGATTTCGTAGTTTGATGTTGGGTATGCCAACATGCAAAGGTGGAATATTGTGATCGGTAGGGTTACGTACCGTGTTGAAGTGGGAGCCTAGTACGTTAGACTGGGTTGGGAGATTATCTAGAAATCGGAAAGGACTTGAGGTGATTTGGGTAATCGATGATCGATTAGCTAGGTCTGTTCATTTTCTTTCGAGCCGTAAGATGAATTTCGTTGGATCGCTTGACGGAATTATATTCATAGAGTATCCTTGAGTATCAATGCCGATAGTGATTCATGAGTCACCTTATGATTCTGGCAAAGTTTCCCAACGGTTACGGGTATAGAGCTCCACTCTGGTACAGTTATTGACCTATTAATAGGTTGTTTTAGAGTGTATATAAGAGCTGGAATGTAGTATTCGAGCTCAGTACCCCACTTAGTCACTTGAGGTGTGACTTTTCTCCAGATACATGAGATGGTTATTTTGACATCGTACAAGTATATAAGTCAGAAA
Source organism: Wurfbainia villosa (assembly GCA_025175895.1). NCBI lineage: Eukaryota > Viridiplantae > Streptophyta > Magnoliopsida > Zingiberales > Zingiberaceae > Wurfbainia > Wurfbainia villosa. The sequence continues at coordinate 65,234,178 of CM045990.1, read as the reverse complement.
TTTGGGGACCAAATTTTTATAAGTGGGGGAGAATGTAAAATACGAAAAAAAAAAATTATATATATGGATTAACCCTTTAATTAATTTGGGTTTAATTAGTGGGTTAATTGGGCTGAAGTTATTGGGTTGAATCTAATGGGTTGAATTCATTGGGCCCAAATCGCTGGGCTTGAAATTGGCTGAATCGATTGGGCTAAATCAAATTGGATTGAACTTGGGTTGGCTTGAACTAAAGTTGGATTGAACTTGGGTTGGATCTGAACCAGTTTGGGTTAATCGGTTGGCTTAAACCAGTTGGCCGAACGACCTTTAAAGGACTCGAACGAATTGAGCTGGGCGTTCATCGCGATTGGCTTTCTTCTTCCTCTCCTCATCGCGATTGCGATTTCTTCTCCATCTTCCTTCTTTCTCCATGGCGATGGTGGTTGGCGCCCGTTGGAGATCCGGTCGAGGAGGGACATCGAGCGAGCAGAGCCTGGGGGAAGTTAGGAGAGCTGGGACACAAGGGTAGTGAGCTACCGAGGGGAGGTTTCTCATTGATCGTCATGAGTTAGGTAAGGATCGATCTCTTTTCCCCTTTGAGATATGAGCTTAGATCTTGCTGTGGATTCATCGATTTAGCATCAATTTGTGGTTTTGGGCAGTGTTTTGGAGCTCGGTTTTCGCCGGGGAATAGAGCTACTGAGGAAGGTGTCGGCCGGTGAAGATTTGGCTGGTAAGTGTTGTTTATCCCTTTTGTTTCATCTGTAAATTGATGTGAAATTGTGGTGTGTCGGTATGATTTGGGGATCAGATGGGTTCTATCCATGGGTTGTCGTGTGTGGAAGGAGGCGGCCGGGTTTGAATTGGCTCAGATCGAGAAGGTAGTTTTGCTATCGTTGAGTCAGAGATGTTGGAACGGTGAATCGTGTTTGAGGTGAGCTTGGAATGTTTGGATGTGTTGTGCTGCGGTGGGAGGATGCAGGTGTGCTGATAGTGGCTGTTTTGGTAGAGGTGGTGGTTTGATCTTTTGGTAAGCTGCCATTACAACTCAGATTTGTGTCGTTCATTGGTTGTGTTTGGTATTAGATTTGTGAATATGCAGGTTGATATGGATGTTTAGATTTTCATGTATGTGAGGGTTGATCTGTAGATGAGTTAGGTGTTGTAAATGTTTCCGAGTGATCTATTCGGTGGATGTATTGAATTGATTAGCTGTGGTGGACTGATCTTGTGGTAAGCTTCTATTACAACCCTGTTTAGAGTGTTGTTAAGATCTATATAGTGATCTTGTTGATTGGGAGCGAGTATGGTGATGGTGTATCAAGTTGGAATAATCGGGGTTTCTACCTCATAGACGAGGAAAGGATGCGAGTATAGGAACGATGTAGTGTTTAGTTCCTACATTTGTGGATACTTGTACTTAATCATTGGTTGCTATTATGTACAGGATCTTGATTTGGGATAGATTTGCGGACGTGAAGACAGTTGGTGGTTCACATATTAGGTGGGTAATATCTACCTGGTCCGGTAGTTTTGATCAAACTCTAGTGCATGATCTTGGATTTATGTTTATACCTGTCTACCTTAAATCCACTCTTATTTAATCATATGCTTGTACTTCCTTGACCTTTGAGATATATACTCTGGTACTTCATTGATTATCTAGCTCGGATAGGAACTATAAACCCTATTATGTATTAGCTGATATATGTTCAGTAAGTACATGTGGTTAGGGTTATCTTTGTGACTTCAGATTGGGTTACTGTCTTACATCACTAGGGTTAGGTAATGGTTTGGATTATGGAGCCGATTGTTATATCATATCCGTATTAGTGGTGCATTTATGGTGGATCTAGTTGTCTGTGTATAGATAAGTGTATGGTTGTCAGTATGTGACCATGGACTAGAGGTCCTAGTGCGATGGTATATCCATTATGGATTGTGTGCCTGTGTAGGGTTATATGGACGGTCGATTGTATATCGCTACTGACTAGAGGTCTTAGCGTGGTTGGTATCGGATAGTATGACTCTTTGTGCGATAGAGAGAGTCTTGTGATTGTAGTCCTTGCATAGTTGACTTTTGGTTGACGGGACTCATGGGATAGGGAGTGAGGCGAGGATACATGTATGGAGCTATGCATCATTACATTGCATGCATGCTGACGACTGGGTCTCCCTTGTGGATGAGACGGGTCGTCAGTCATCCTGCCTCCCCGGCCACTCGGGGTAATGGTAGCAGGGTTGAGGGCAAAGCATTGGATGTGCCGCGCTCGGCCACTATGGATGGTGGTAGCTGGAGATGCGCACTAGCCACCGCGGCAGCGAGTGGTGTTAGCACTCGCCCACTATAGACGGTGGTTGTGTGAGGTGCGATTGTCTGCAGCGGCGTTTGTCTACTCATGGGTAGGGACAGCGTGGCTTGCAGTAGGGGCCCCTAGGAGTAGTTATCTTTTCACGCTTACACGCTACTCAGTCATACTACCCAACTCGGCCACTCGAGAGTGGTGGCAGCTGGAGTCGGGTTAGTTTTCATTTGTCGTGCCACCCTGGCCACTCTGGGGTCGTGGTTGGACGGGTCCGCAGACAGTGACCATGCATATGCATTGCTGATATATATGTATGCATGTATTTGATATATGTTTTACATATGCCTGTGAGATGCTGCATTTGATTGAGCTATGATTGCTGCATATGGTTGTTCGTCATGATACATGCCATATGCATTTTTATTTACTGCTATGTGTTGAGCATGATACATGCGTTGATTCAGACTGTTATATGCATTTGATTAGCATCATGTCATTGTGTGGTACGGACCGGGTTGTTATTACAGGTGATCATATATTGTTCATATGTTGGAGCATTGGTCAGGTATGAGTTTGACTTGATACATTATATGGGTTATGTTATTGTATATCTGTCAGGATGATATAGCTTATGGTGTTGCAGACCGTCGGGTACGTTGGTACATTACTTTATGTTCAGTTGATTAGTTTAGTATATACACTGAGTATGACTTTACTGTAGTTACTTGTTATTAGATTTGGATATGACTGTATGTCTATTGGACTCATGCTATATACCTATAGATCTTCACATGTATACTTGTAGATCTATCCTTATATGTTGTTCTTGCACTTTCTATATATTACCCCTGAGTTTATACTCACCACCCTGGGACCCTGGGCTTCCTGTCGCCCAAATAACAGGTAGAAGATTCCTTGGACGTTCGGAGCTCCGTCAGCTGATCCCATCTCACACCGGACGAATGGATATGTTTTCCGTGTTGTTGTATCCTTATGGATTGTTGGTTTGGGTTTTTCCCTGTATTGTTTTCCGTATTTGTGATATACGAACATATTGTATGTATTTGGTCTTTGATTCGATTTCTGTTATGATTCTTGTCGTGTCAAGTCACTCCGGAGTGCACAGTTGGTCTTTGTATCTTGTTGATCTGTTTGAATTGTTTCCGCTGTGTTTAGTGCGTTTGATATGTTGATATCTGTGTATATCATATTGTTGTTGTGGGCCTACGAGCCTTGTATTAACCCGATATGTTGCCACGTACAGGGGAGATGCCATCCGTTTGCTTTTCGGCACGGCATACTCTCGGGGCGTGACAATTGGAGTGAACCTAAGGAAGTAGACTTCATGGAGAGATGCGAAGGATGCCATTGAGAAACCGTGTTCTTGGTGCATCCGAGGGACGTGGCTGGATGAAGAGAGCTTCAAGGCGAAGGACTCCAAGGGAGATGAGAGTGAGCGATTGTAACCGGGGATGGGGAAGCTCATAGGTGAACTTAGCCGAATGGCTAAGTCAAGTGTTGGATGCTCAACCAAAGGTTGGTTTGAGGTTTTACCCGACACCAGTCGACTTGCTATAGGTAGCAGTCGACTGCTCTAGATCGATGGAACTCGATCGATGTTCGACTAGAGCTTTCGGCTAGCATTGCGCCAAGGATGACGATCATTGCACCATCGATCCGCTAAGGGATAATGATAGACTAATCACGGTGAATCGCGCGAAGGTTTTCGTCCGAGTGATTGCTTGATCCACTCAATTGATGGCTCCATCGATCGATTGATAGGGATGATCGATCGTGATGTTAGCCGTTGGTGAGCCAATGTGGATGAGCCATGCGTGAGGCAGCGGCTACCGCGACGATCGTGATGGTGATGATCATTCATTTGCTTTCGGTGCCTAACGTGAAGAATGACCTCTTCCCTATAAGAAGAGGCCTTGGGTTACTTGGGATGGTTAATGCTTAACCTCTAAACATCTCCCAAGTGCCCAACATGTTTTTACTCCTCTTCCTTGAGTTTATTTCAATCATACTGTAAGAGGAGTGATTCTTGTAAAAGAAAGGTTTACCTCCACCTTGCTTAGTGCAAAGGAGAGATCTAGTGGATTTGGTTAGGCGTGATTCACCTAGAATGAATCGGGTCGTGGACTAGCGGCAAGGGCCGTGAACCATGTTACACACTTGTGTTCGCATTTGCTTTCTCTTTACTTTGTGTTTTGCTCTTAATTATCTTTAGATTTATTATTCTGTTGCGCTAACCATTGCTTGTAGACGATTAAGAGTGATCGACTTCCATCATATGCGATAAAGGGATATTCATCCCCCTCTAGCCGGCCACCGATCCTCCAACAACTAGATGCTGGATGAGAAAGGTCCTGGCATATTTAGATCAATCAGATACTAGGTGAAGCAAGAGTTAGCTTAAAAATAGGCTAAGACTAAAGTATCAGTCGACTGGTATTACTGTTCAAGTGACTGTTGAATTTGATTGTGAAAATCAGTTGATTACTACCGTAACAATCTACTGCTATAGTAACAGTCAACTGCTATAGTGTTTTCAATCTAAAGCCAAACAAAAACATTGGTAGTCAATTGGTACTATTTGACAATCGAATGATGAAGGCTAAAATGATAAACTTAGTGCATATAATGTTTACCAATCGACTATTAGGGTATATCAATGGATTGGGGACATTATAGAAAGGTACAAAATATTTTTCAGTCAACTGTTAGGCTATATCAGTTGACTGGTCCACTATAGCAAGTCAGAATCCGACGTAGATTAAACTGTTAAAGTGTTAGATCGAACAATGGTTGTGTATGGATTTTTTATGCAAAATAGCATATGCGCAACGGAAAAAATAGGATCCCTTCCAAGTGATCCTTGCGAAAGAAAACCTCGTACAAAAAAAAATAAATTTCTCTAAAAGAAAAACCTATTTTATAGGAGAATATTACCTTTGTTGCGTGCCCTTTTTAATCCCGCTTCTCCTTGGGTTTGTTGGATCTTTTAGCACGTTCAATTGTCCGTGCCTCTATATGTATCCACATGAGCAAGCTCTTGTCTCACAAAAGAAACTAGAAGAGCTCTCCTTTACTTCTTGCTAGAGAAGTCCCTAAAGGAGAGGAAGGTAGGGAAAAAGAGAAAGGAAGAAGAAGACCACTCTTCTTGCTAGCCTACACTCACAAAAGCCACACAACCAAAGCCTCTCACCACCAAGCTCTCTCCAAGCCTCAAGCTTCCCCCCACTTTGGCAGGCCACCCCATGGAGTGTTTTATAGGATTGAAAACACCTTTCACCTCCTATCACATTCAATGCAATCAATTGCATTGAAAAATAATCAAACACACTCCTTGTTTGTCTAGCCACTTGTGGAGAAATTCCAAAGGTCAAAACCCTTTGTCTCCTTCCACCTCATCAAGCTTAGGTGGCATGCTTATGTGGCATGCTTATATGGCATTCATGCATGTTGAATTAATCTTATTAATTCAATAAGCTTATGTTATCATATTGAATTAATCTCATTAAATCAATAAGGTAACATATTGAATTAATCTTATTAAATCAATTAAGCTTAGGCTATCATGATAACATATTTATTTAATCTTATTAAATTAATAAGCTTAGCATATTGAATTAATCTCATTAAATCAATAAGCTAAAATTCTCATTAAGCTTAAAGTCCAAAAACCATTTTGTACTTAAGCTTATTCCCAAATTATTCTAGTCAAACTAGAATGCACTAATTCTTCTAATCATCATGCTCTTTGTGTGTGACCCTATAGGCTCTCATAACGTTGGCAGTGGATCTAAACTCTTTTAGATACACAAGCAATGAGCGGTATCTAGCAATACATCATTGCTACCCAAGTTACGAAATAAGTCAAGATCCGACTAACCTTTCCGTGACTACTATAATGTATGACCGTGTCCTTCTATCCTTGATATCAGATTGACCAATGAGGCATAGACCGTGTCATCCTCGATCAATCTATGTGTTTCTTGATCCCTGAGTAAACTAACTCAAACAAATGAGCTCAATATCTCATATTGACTCATTCGAGCATGGCCATGCATTTTAGTAGTTCTACTCAATCAAGGGGCCCACAGATATCTCTCCCGTCATATGGGAGGGATAGATCCCATCTACATCACTCACATCCCTCCGCATAATTTGTTATATACCCAGTAATCGCCTTTATGGTCCACCCTGTTACGGGTCACGTTTGACGATACCAAAGTACATAACTCCTTATGTAGGGAACCGTAGTGACTTCAGGTTTGAGGACTATTCATACCAATAGTCACATGAGAAAGTTTATGACACTCATATGACGATCCATGAAACTTTCTCATGGCGGGTCAGTTCAGTATATATTCTCTAATATAAACCCATGTATCAACTTGATATCATATATCCATGACTTGTGAGATCAAGTCATCAATTGACCTACATGCTAGTCTTTATGTATTAATATTGCCCTTGCATATTAATACTTGACTAGGAACATTTAGGAAAGTATTCTCTACAGCCTCTCATAATCAATTCTACCAATTGATGTGCTATAGATAAGAACCTACTTTTATAGAGAATTATTATATTTAATTTAGCTGGCACAAGCAAGACGTAAATACAATAACCAATCCTTTGCCTTTATAGAATATGATACAAAATGTTCCCTATTCAACCATCACATGATTGGTTCTAGGGTTATAACTAATAATCTCCACTAGCACTAGTACCAATCACTATAATATCTAATACCTAGTGACCTAGTGTGACCATCATGCTTCCTCTGTGCCAAAGCCTTGGTCAATGGATCTGCGATGTTAGCTTCTGTCGGTATTCTGCATATCCTCACATCTCCTCTATCGATGATCTCTCGAATGAGATGGAAGCGCCGCAGTATGTGTTTGGTCCGCCGATGTGATCGAGGTTTCTTAGCCTGTGCAATAGCCCCATTATTGTCACAATAGAGGTCTATTGGATTTGCAATGCTAGGAACTACCCCAATTTCATTGATGAACTTGCGGAGCCAAACAACCTCCTTTGCTGCATCATACGCAGCAATATACTCGGCTTCTGTTGTAGAATCAGCAACTGTGTCCTGCTTCAAACTCTTCCAGCTCACAGCTCCACCATTCAGGCAAAACACGTACCCCGATTGCGATCTATAGTCATCCTTGTCTGTTTGGAAGCTTGCATCACTATAACCCTTTACAGTTAGCTCCTCATTGCCTCCAAATATCAGGAAATATTCTTTCGTTCTTCGTAAGTATTTAAGAATATTTTTGACTGCTATCCAGTGACTTTCACCTGGATCCGACTGGTATCTACTCGTCATGCTCAAAGCATACGAGACGTCAGGATGAGTACAAAGCATGGCGTACATGATAGACCCTATGGCAGATGCATAAGGGATCTTATCCATGCGATCTCTCTCCTTAGAAGAGGGACATTGAGTCTTCGAAAGACTCACACCATGTGATAAAGGCAGAAATCCTTTCTTGGAATTTTGCATAGCAAAACGATCTAGCACTTTATCAATGTATGTACTCTGACTTAGGCCAAATAATCTTTTAGATCTATCTCTATAGATCTTGATGCCTAAAATATAGGCAGCTTCACCTAAGTTTTTCATCGAGAAACAATTCCCTAACCACATCTTCACAGATTGGAGTGAGGGAATATCATTTCCGATGAGAAGTATGTCATCTACATACAAGATAAGAAATACAACTGTGCTCCCACTATTTCTCTTGTAGACACAAGGTTCATCTTCATTCTTGATGAAACCAAACTCCTTGATTGCATCATCGAATCGAAGATTCCAACTTCGAGAGGCTTGCTTTAGTCCATAAATAGACCTTTGCAGTTTGCATACCTTTCCAGGATGCTTTGGATCTTCAAAACCCTCAGGCTGTGTCATGTACACATCCTCGAGTAGCTTTCCATTCAGAAAAGCGGTTTTGACATCCATCTGCCAGATCTCATAATCGTGGTAGGCTGCAATAGCAAGTATGATCCGAATGGATTTAAGCATCGAATCGCGGTGAAAAGGTTTCATCATAGTCAATACCATGAATTTGTTTGAATCCTTTAGCCACCAATCTACCTTTATAGGTATGCTTATTACCATCCATGTCGGGTCTTTACTTTAAAGACCCACTTACACCCAATGGGTTTTACCCTTCGTGGATCAACCAAAGTCCATACTTGGTTAGTGTACATGGATTCCATTTCGGATCTCATGGCCTCTAGCCATTTCTCGGAACTGGGCTCATCATAGCTTCTTGATAGGATGTAGGCTCGCCAAGATCGACAAGCAATACATCACCGTGTCACCAAGAGAAAAGAATATCTCTCGGGTTTACGGATCCTATCAGATCTACGAAGAGGTTGGTCTACTTGAACAGGTGTTTGCTCCACAACTCTTTGGGCAACAATTTCCTCATCCACAACACTTTGTGGTGCCTGTTCATTTTCCATCGAAGCCTTAGTGTTATCTTTATCTTGAATTTCTTCAAGATGAATTTTACTCCCACTAGTTTTTCTAGAAATAAATTCTCTTTCTAGAAAGACAGCATTTTTGGCAATAAAAACCTTGCCAAGTGTGGGATTGTAAAAGTAATATCCCTTAGTTTCCTTGGGATATCCTACAAAATAACACTTATCTGATTTGGGTCCTAGTTTATCTGAGACTTGACGTCTAACATAAGCTTCAAAACCCCAAATTTTTATAAAAGACATTTTGGGACTCTTCCCAGTCCATAACGTATATGGTGTCTTTTCTACGGCTTTTGATGGGATGCGATTAAGTGTGAAAGTGGCTGTCTCTAGAGCTAAACCCCAAAAGGAAGTAGGTAGATCAGTCTGGCTCATCATTGATCGTACCATATCTAATAGAGTACGATTTCTCCTCTCAGATACACCATTCCATTGTGGTGTTCCAGGTGGAGTGAGTTGGGATATTATCCCACACTCAGCTAGGTGATCACGAAACTCTTGACTAAGGTATTCACCACCTCGATCTGATCGAAGTAGCTTAATATGCTTACCAAGTTGGTTTTGTACTTCATTCTTGAATTCTTTGAACTTTTCAAAGGATTCTGACTTATGTCTCATCAAATATAAGTAGCCAAATCTACTCATATCATCAGTGAAAGTAATAAAGTACTTATAGCCTCCTCTGGCTTCGACATTGAAAGGGCCACATACATCAGTATGTATGAGTCCTAATAAGTCCATCGCTCTCTCGCCATGTCCACTAAATGGAGTTTTAGTCATCTTTCCTAAAAGACAAGATTCGCATACCTCATATGATTCAAAATCAAATGAGTCCAATAATCCATCTTTATGGAGTTGGGATATGCGTTTTTCATTTATGTGACCTAGGCGACAGTGCCAGAGATATGTTTGGTTCAAATTATTCGATTTGAACCATTTGGTATTTACATTATAAATTGGGTTTTCTAAATCTAGAACATAGAGACCATTCATAAGTGGTGCATTACAATAGAACATTTCATTCAAATAAATGGAACAACATTTGTCCTTTATTATAAAAGAAAAGTTTTTCTTGTCTAAACAAGATACAGAAATTATGTTCTTCGTTAATGCAGGTACATAAAAGCACTCCTCTAGTTCTAAGATAAGCCCAGTGGGCAAAGACAAAGAATATGTTCCTACAGCTACATCAACAACTTTTGGGCCATTGCCTACTCGTAGGTCCACTTCGCCCTTTGCCATTAGTCTACTATTTCTCAGTCCCTGCACATTAGTACAAATGTGAGATGCACATCCGGTATCTAATACCCATGTAGAAGAAATAGATAGATTAACTTCTATAAGTATACCGAGGCGTAAGTCCCACTTCTTTTCTTCTTTACTTCCTCAAGGTAGACTTTGCGGTTCCGCTTCAAAGGTCGATCTCACCGCAATGGAAACGATCCCTTCCTTAGGTACTTTACCTTTACCCTTTGAAGTGGATGAATTGGCCTTGCCTTTGGCTTGGGTCTTACCCTTGCCTTTTGCGCTACCTTTGCCCTTCTTGACCATTAGTACGTTACTTTAACTCTTCTTGAGATTCGGTGTTAGCTTCTAACATGCTGAGAATCTCAGGCAAAGGCTTATCAATTTCATTCATGTTATAATTCATGACGAATTGATTATATGCTTCCGGCAATGATTGCAGGATAACATCGGTTGCCAATTCTTGGCTCAGTGGAAAACCTAGCCTTTCAAGGTTCTCAACGTACCCTATCATTTTAAGTACGTGAGTTCCTACAGATGTTCCTTCTTGCATCTTGCATGCAAAAAGAGCCTTAGACACTTCAAAACACTCGTGCCTAGCTTGTCCTTGATATAGTTGTTTCAAATGCTCAACCATACCATAGGCATCCATGTTATCATGTTGCTTCTGAAGCTCAGAGTTCATGGTGGCAAGCATAAGACATGACACATCTAATTCGTCATCTTGATGCTTCTTATAAGCATCTTTTTCAGCACGAGTGGCCTCAGGGGTGGGTGTTTCAGGGATAGAATGCTCTAGGACATACAGTTTACGTTCTTGCTTGAGGATAATCCTCAAGTTCCTATACCAGTCTAGAAAGTTAGCTCCATTGAGCTTGTCTTTCTCAAGGACAGATCGCAAGTTGAGGGGGTGTGTCGTGTTAGATGACATGGTGATCTACAACATTAAAATGCAAAATTAAGTATCATACCTAAGTCATTTAATTAGGCCTTTAATTAAATGAGGCTCCCACAAAATTCTCATAGCTTTGATATGAGCTAATCATTGATGTAGGAAAACACATTTTGCTTACATCATTAGCTTCTATTTAGCTATAAATTTATATGGGATAAAGATCCACATCATACTTCGTCTTGAGTTAGCTTTGGCTAATCGCCCAAGACGTAGTATGATTAGGTAGGCAATCTTTTGCCAATTACATCTGATGTAACTCTTTAATAGCTTTGGTTAAGTTTAGATTAGTTTAGTGCTTATTCCTAAACCAGCTTCCAGGCTGTGGCGAGGCACAGAGGCCTTCTTTGATATCGGAGCAACGACCACTTTCTAAGACAAAGCTGATGTTCGGAAATCACACAAAAACTAATTTTTAAAACTTATGTTCAAAGCTAATATATGCCTCTACTTTCTTAATTAATTAAGAAAAACTTAATTAAGTCTTAACCAAGTTTGATAGCGGGCATCACGATTGTCCACTCGCACTCTTCCAAGATAAAATGCATTGCTTTGCTTTGGCAAACCCAACAACAAATGATCGAGGAAGTAGTGAGTATCAAACTTTGGTAGGCATATCATTTTTGACTTATTAAGAAATAAACTTAAACATGCATCACATACATATTAGCATACATCACATATAAGCTAAATTAACATGCATCACATACATATTAAACTAAGCGTGTCATGGTTATGGCCCTTATTCTACAATCTTCTCAAGCCAATGAAAAGATTGATTGGTCAACCTAGGGATAGCATCTTCTCCCAAGTGCTTCCTTTTGGTTGTCTTGTGTTGTTGAGTTCCTCCTTGTAACGTCATCTTCCAATGGACCCTCCATCTTTATTTTGTATATTACAAAAGGAGAAATACTCGAGTTACATTCGAGTCTAAAACTAATTTTTACAACAAGAATTTTAGGAGAAAGGCACGACACGCATGCCGTATTAAGAATTACAACACACACATTCACAACCTTTTGGGACTAGGCCATAACCATGCACCATGTCAATTTTAACTTTTAAAAGACATCGGATATTTTATTATGTTTGAAAAATTGCTAATGCAATTATCAACTCATAATAAAATTTATCCTACTTCTATATCATATATAAAATAGAGAAAACCTATGTTTTTTTTTATACAATCTTTCGCAAGTGGCTCTGATACCACTGTAGGGATTTTTCATGCAAAATAGCATATGCGCAACGGAAAAAATAGGATCCCTTCCAAGTTATCCTTGAGAAAGAAAACTTTGTACAAAAAAAAAATAAATTTCTCTAAAAGAAAAACCTATCTTATAGGAGAATATTACCTTTGTTGCGTGCCCTTTTTGATCCCGCTTCTCCTTGGGTTTGTTGGATCTTTTAGCACGTTCAATTGTCTGTGCCTCTATATGTATCCACACGAGCAAGCTCTTGTCTCACAAAAGAAACTAGAAGAGCTCTCCTTTACTTCTTGCTAGAGAAGTCCCTAAAGGAGAGGAAGGTAGGGAAAAAGAGAAAGGAAGAAGAAGACCACTCTTCTTGCTAGCCTACACTCACAAAAGCCACACAACCAAAGCCTCTCACCACCAAGCTCTCTCCAAGCCTCAAGCTTCCCCCCACTTTGGCCGACCACCCCATGGAGTGTTTTATAGGATTGAAAAAAACCTTTCACCTCCTATCACATTCAATGCAATCAATTGCATTGAAAAATAATCAACACTCCTTGTTTGGCCGGCCACATGTGGAGAAATTCCAAAGGTCAAAACCCTTTTCTCTCCTTCCACCTCATCAAGCTTAGGTGGCATGCTTAGGTGGCATGCTTATGTGGCATTCATGCATGTTGAATTAATCTTATTAATTCAATAAGCTTATGTTATCATATTGAATTAATCTCATTAAATCAATAAGGTAACATATTGAATTAATCTTATTAAATCAATTAAGCTTAGGCTATCATGAAAACATATTTATTTAATCTTATTAAATTAATAAGCTTAGCATATTGAATTAATCTCATTAAATCAATAAGCTAAAATTCTCATTAAGCTTAAAGTCCAAAAACCATTTTGTACTTAAGCTTATTCCCAAATTATTCTAGTCAAACTAGAATGCACTAATTCTTCTAATCATCATGCTCTTTGTGTGTGACCCTATAGGCTCTCATAACGTTGGCAGTGGATCTAAACTCTTTTAGATACACAAGCAATGAGCGGCATCTAGCAATACATCATTGCTACCCAAGTTACGAAATAAGTCAAGATCCGACTAACCTTTCCGTGACTACTATAATGTATGATCGTGTCCTTCTATCCTTGATATCAGATTGACCAATGAGGCATAGACCGTGTCATCCTCGATCAATCTATGTGTTTCTTGATCCCTGAGTAAACTAACTCAAACAAATGAGCTCAATATCTCATATTGACTCATTCGAGCATGGCCATGCATTTTAGTAGTTCTACTCAATCAAGGGGCCCACAGATATCTCTCCCGTCATATGGGAGGGATAGATCCCATCTACATCACTCACATCCCTCCGCATAATTTGTTATATACCCAGTAATCGCCTTTATGGTCCACCCTGTTACGGGTCACGTTTGACGATACCAAAGTACATAACTCCTTATGTAGGGAACCGTAGTGACTTCAGGTTTGAGGACTATTCATACCAATAGTCACATGAGAAAGTTTATGACACTCATATGACAATCCATGAAACTTTCTCATGGCGGGTCAGTTCAGTATATATTCTCTAATATATACCCATGTGTCAACTTGATATCATATATCCATGACTTGTGAGATCAAGTCATCAATTGACCTACATGCTAGTCTTTATGTATTAATATTTCCCTTGCATATTAATACTTGACTAGGAACATTTAGGAAAGTGTTCTCTATAGCCTCTCATAATCAATTCTGCTAATTGATGTGCTGTAGATAAGAACCTACTTTTCTAGGGTATTATTATATTTAATTTAGCTGGCACAAGCAAGACGTAATTATAATAACCAATCCTTTGCCTTTATAGAATATGATACAAAATGTTCCCTATTCAACCATCACATGATTGGTTCTAGGGCTATAACTAACAGGTTGAAGATCAGTCGACTGGTCAATAAGGTCAATAAGAGAGTTTCGTGGTGATTTGAAAGTGTCAATTCTTAGAAATTTTAAAGGACCGAAAAGTTATTTAATTATATCATTAAATACTTTTAAATTTTTCATAAATATTATTACATATATTCCATTGATGTAAAAATAAATATATATTATGATTGTTAAATATTTATATAGAAAATGAATATAATAATTCTCTATATTGAAATGAACCTTGTAGTAATTGATATATTGAATTTAAATAGTTTAGTACATCACATGAAATTTTTTTAGGTCTTATTTCATTTATAATATGATTTAATTATAAATAAGAAATACCAATTTTAATTGGTTCAATTTGATTTTGTAAAATTTGTAATTCTTCTTGTACACATAAATTTAAAATATCAGATACACATAAATATAAAAAAATATACTATCAATAACAACTAACAACTAAATTTAAATTTATGAATATTTACAGTATGAGAACTATCATTTTCAAATGATATTGCAAATATTTTTATTAGTTAATCTATATTTTTTAATTTAAATATAATAACTCAGAGATATTGTAAATAGTGTTTGATTTGTCAAAAACTCGATATGCTAATAAATTTTTTTGAATTGTGTAGGAGTTGTCAATCCAATAATAGATTGCATATTTATATGAATGAGTTGGTTAATGATAACTCCAAATATTAGAACATAAAAATATTTATTATTTAATTTATTAATTTCTTGAATTAAATTTTTAAGTGTACGAGTAAGTATAGTTTGTAAATTACATTTAGCAGATGGATTAAAATATTCTTTACAAAAAATTTTAAAAATACATTTAGACCCAAAACTAAAAAAAGATGCTCTATAGAAACAAATCTAATTAATGATTCTCATGTAATATCAAAATATTTAAATAAACTTATATGAATACCTTTAGTAGATGATGAAAATCTATAAGTTGTGTCTAAGAATGTTTAATTTTAACATCCATCGGATGTTTTATTTCGACATGTCAGTACCATAACTCATAGCCACCACCCGATTGGAATTTATAAGAGGTTTAAAACATTTATATATTTTTTGTATTTCTCCAAACAAAAGAATGATTTTTTAAAATATTTAATATAAATAGATGATTTTAAAAGTAGAGTTTTTCGAACCTTAGAAATTTCAATATTTTTCTATGTGTTGGCTATTAGAAGTTGCTTTGATTGATCATCAGTAAATTGAATATCCTCAAGATCGACATTCAAAATGATTATTTTTTATTCTTTTGAGATCAAGATGAACTTTTTTCCATTAGAATCAAAAAATTGAAGTTGAAAGCGATTAAGATTTCTGAATTCAAAGAGAAGAACAAAGAAAATGTTATGAAAATGATAAAATGAGCATCCTATATATAAAAGTTTTAAGAATAATAGTATTAAATTTTAATCTTTGATAAAAAAAATAGTCAAATAATTTCTACTATTAAAAAAATTAATTTTTTTTTTTAGCTCGGATGGTCAAATGAGCATTCTTATAAATTAGAATCAACTTCATTTAATT
Source organism: Wurfbainia villosa (assembly GCA_025175895.1). Classification (NCBI taxonomy): domain Eukaryota; kingdom Viridiplantae; phylum Streptophyta; class Magnoliopsida; order Zingiberales; family Zingiberaceae; genus Wurfbainia; species Wurfbainia villosa. The sequence continues at coordinate 65,218,509 of CM045990.1, read as the reverse complement.
TATCAAGTTGTTCAAGTTTATTTATTTAATTTAAAATGATACATATTGAATGAATATAAAAAATCTCTTATTAAATCGAATACAAAATTTGTTCATGATTAATTGATTCATTTATAGCCCTACGTACATATATAGTTCCTTAAAAATTAGACCCACTGATAAACAATATTTGTGTCGTGGTACCGTTTCCAATTAATTACCAAACCCTATCTACACTAATATAGCATAGTGAATGGCCCGGATCATTTCCCAATGAGTGTAATTGATAGAAGAGAAATCTTAGAATTGCTAATTATTGCTTTGGATTTTCCATTTCAAATAAGGGGTTGGAATTTAAAAGACTAAACCTACTGAATGAAAGATAATCTAAGTAATTAAAATCTTAATATAACTAAACTATGATGGTAATGAAATTAAAGAAGATATGAACTAAGCATTCAAATATATAAAGACAATGCAGGAATTCAGACAACAATTCAAATGCAAAATAACATGAGTGTAAAGAAAACATGAAATAAATCTAACCTATTCTTAAACACTCCTAACTAATGGAAATAACACTTAAACATGCAAGAAATCAAACTAACAAACAATTAAGCTAAGTTTTGCAATTAACTAGTCAAACACATTAACTACAAATCAAACTCAAAACTAAACATCCAAATGAAACTACTAATTAAACTCTCAGACAAACTACGAATTAATAACATTGTAAACTGTAAGACAATCTACAAACTAACTACAAATTAAACTATGAATTCAACAACTTAAGCTACGAATGAAACTACAACGATAACAATTAGGAGATGATATCAAGTTCAATTCATGAATTCCAAAGATAAGTAGATTGACGATCCACAACACCCGGAGAAGGAACATCCCTTTTCGACGATGATGGTGACCCGAATAGCCCCCCTCTGGCGATGGAATGGATGGATTCCTTGCTGAAAAATCCTCCGGCAAGTGGTGAGTTGGAATTGGATAAATGCCTACTGCTCTGGCGACGGATTGCGGAGCTGCCGAATCCCGACAGCCAATGGATGGATCTGGAAAGGCGGAGCTAATGAATCTCGACTGCAGAAAGGAAGGGAACCGGAACAGTGGTCTGTAGGGCTCTTCACCGGCGATGGAATGAATACTTTGTCGCTGGAATTTGGAGGTCAACACACCATCGGAGCTGGGAAGGGTGCTACCAAATCCCGACAGTAGTAGTTAACCTTAGCCATTCGAATCCCGTCCAGCTGAGGCGTCTAAGCTCCGGCCGTAGGCACTGGAAGGTTCACCGGTGACGAGTGCCGAAATCCCTGCATCTGCTCGTTTTCGATCGAGCTGTAGAACCCCGACATCTCGATCTGCTGGCGGGATGGGAAGGGATCAACGTCAGCTGGATGGGGGGAAAGGTCGCCGGAGATGGGCTGTCGAACCTGTCGCCGCCGCCGTGTGGACGAAGGTCGCCGATCGCGCGATGAGGAAGATGCATCGCGATTCTGTTCTGCACGTTCTTGCGCGATGAGGAAATGTTCTAATTTAAGGCCAATTTCTGTGGTCGTCTGATCATTTTGCCCCTCAATCTCATCCCTTGATTCAATCTAGGTTTTAATTGCTTGATTAATCAATTAACTAGGCAATGCATCGAACGTTTAAGATTTCTCCAATTTTGAATGAAGGGATCTGATCAATCTGCTTGGACGATCATGATCGGTCTAATCTGGATGAAGGGTTAAGATGTCCAGATCTAAATGTAAGGATGGATCTCTCCAGATATGGACAGATGACTCAAAATCAATTAGATCTCATCGGACGATCATGATTGGGCAAATCTGATCTCTCCATTGAATTGCCTTCGATCTTGATGAAGGGCTCATATTAAATCAACTTGAAATGTCCATTATGACCGTAGATGAAGTCATATTTGATCCAACTTGAGTCTAATCCATTGGCTCATCTCGATCTCCTACAAATAAAAATAAAATTTGCATATAAGTTCAAAATTTAGGAGAATTTACAATAAGGTCTAAAATGAATCCAAACTCATAGAACATGTTAATAATGAACAATAAATCACTCGAGAGGATAAAAATATTGATATTAAGGACCAGAATAATACGATAAAATGATAGTTATTAATTCTCACACACTTATTCTTGCGTGTCTTGAGCAAGCAAAGAAAACTAAAAGTAAACTAAAGATATATTTCCCTAGCAATTTCTAAGCATACATAGAAAATCATGAAAGAAAGTTACCTAGGATTGTCAAATCTCAAAGACTCAAGCAATCATGGACTCAAATCTTACATAGGTTAATAAACATGGTAACTTCAATCCATCTTGAATAAATTGAGAATGACTAAGCCTAACAAAGTAAGTGGTGGTTTCTCTCGCTCTTATGAGCATGTAATAGTGGAGTTCACTCAAGCTACTCATTATTTATGCACTACCATATGCTTGCTTTTCTTCTACCTTCACCACTATATACACATAAAAATGCACAATTATTGAAGGCTTATTAGGAATATAAGGGAAACATGAATAAAAGCAAATAATGGTATGTGTGTAAGGAAAGAAAGATAGGAAATGAAATAGCTAAAGAAATACAAGAAGACATGGAAATACTGGAATGTTACATAGATGAGTACAAGAAAGCAATGCCCCAAAAGTTTTCATCCAAGCTAGCTTTTCACAATTCACTAAACATGTAAACAACCCCTATCACTTTCACAATACAAATCCATATATGATATACAATAAATCTCTCAATAGTTGCAATAAGGGATGTCTATCACAAAAATACTATCACACAAATAAAAAATGACACAACATATCAAAAAAATTTTTTATTGCCTTTATTCATTTGGCCAAATGTTTTTTTTTCGACTTTTTTTTTCATTTTTTTTATGACATGCAATACACTTCCCTATGATCTAAAAAAATAGATCAAGCTCAACTATAAAAATAAAAACATGGCTTGTCCATGGTGATCAAGCACGACATGCCTATTCTTACATTGAAATCTCTTAAGCTATTCTCTCCCCCACACTTAAACTTTTGTCTGTCCCGGGCAAAAACTCATAATGAAACATCCAATATTCCACGTCCAAAAATAGAAATAAAGAAGAAATGACATGATGTAGGAATAGAAAGGCAATAGAATGAATAATGAAAATGACATGACGTATGATAAGAAAATTATTTGAGTAGCATGTGACAGTAAAAGTAGTAAAGGGAAACTAGTGAGATTGCCTTCATTGTAATCATGCAAACCTATGGTTGTGTGGTCTCGAAAGAATCAAAGCAAGTTCTAGAGTTAAAATAACTACAAGTGCACCACACACAAGCAATAAAAACAAACACAATCCTCACTAGGAATGAAAAAAATCATCTCAATCTATCAACACAGAATCCACCACCATGTAGTAACCATATGCAATCAAATAATCCATTCATGACAATAAATCCCCGAAACTCGACAACCAAATTTAACTAGCTTTTACGAGTTCTAAGATGATATAAAGGAATGCATAGAAAATTTATTTGAAAAACTGACTAAACAAAAACTCAACAAGCAAAAACAACTAAAATAAAAATAAATAAAGTAAAATAAATGTATATACAAAAAAAAGAAAAGAAAATGAGATGGAGAAAACTCTCCTGAGGTCCTGGCGGTTCGAGGCGGTTCAGTAAGAGTATCTAGACTGGGAGTGGAGTAATAAGTCCTCCCCAGTGGTGGGATGGATCGAGAGAAAGCGAGCACCTCCTTCATGTGATCAAAATAGTCCTGTGCTGCTCCCTCTAATATGATCGCCTTCTTCTATGTCTTCTCTTGAGGTCGAAGGTGATTCAGCAGAAGTTTCTAGCTTGGGGGCCTTGCCTTCATTAGCAACATTCTTGTTGGAGACTTTATCTCAGGTGGGAGTGTCCAATCTGAGGGTGTCCAGCTATCCACCACTCCTGTGAGAATTGACTTTTGATTATGCATAACAGGTGGTTGCACAACTGAATATGATAATTCTGTAAGCACTGTCTCCTCTAAAATTAGAATATCAATAGGAGGAGCTAGCAACACACCCATGTCCTCAACATCTGACATAATAGCAACTTCATCAATGAATTCACATCCATCAGTGTTCAAAATCACATCACAACACAATGGTTCATAGGAGTCTTGTGGAGTAGTTGAATCATAGATATAACTATCACCCACTCCACAATCCATCTCCCTAAGCACGTCGATATCCATAGAAATGGTCTCTGATGGAGGCTGGATGAACTCTTGTGCTTGCATCTAGCTGATGAATGATGCAATTTGATCTCGTTGGATTTGTAAACTTTTTATCCTTTCTTGTTGTCACTGATGATTATCACTCATTTGTTTTTGCAGCAATGATACTAACTATCCTCTGTAGTCTTCATATTGCTAATAATACAGATCCATGATTCTCAGAAAAGATAATTCCTGATCTTTTCTGAAACACCAATAAACAAATCAAAAGACAAAGGAAGTGGACATCACAAAATACATGGATATACAGAAAATGAAAGAATGAAGCCCTAAACAATTTTTTTCTTTTTAGAAAAATGGATAAACAATCCTAAGTCTACTAAGCACCATTACACTCCTTGGCAACGATGACAAAATTTGATAAACAATATTTGTATCATGGTACCATTCCAAATTAATTACCAAACCTTTTCTACACTAATATAGCATAGTGAATGGCCCGGATTGTTTCCCAACTGTTAGGTCAATCAACCCATGTATGATGTGGTTTTGATGTGTGTGGCAAAGGGTTTAAGTTAGAATTGTTATGTGATTTGATATATGTGTTGAAGTCGTGCAGGACTTAGTAATTCACACATGGGATTGGCTTGACGAAAGCATTGGTGGGTTCACCATCTCATGGATCAGGTCTTTGAGTCGGTGAAGAATGGCATTGCAGAAGCCATGTGCTTGGTACATTCGAGGGACCGCCAGACGAGGAGCATTAAAGTGAAGCCAAGGAAGCAGACTTTAGGGCGAGACACGAAGGATGGCATTGCGAAGTCGTGCGCTTGGTGCATCCGAGAGACGTGGTCGGATGAAGAGAGCTTCGACGAGGGACTTCAAGGGAGATGAGAGAATGAGCGATTTGTAAACGGTAGCTCATAGGTGAACTTGGCCGAATGGCTAAGTCAAGTGTCGGATGCTCAACCGAGTGGGTTGAGGTTTTACCCGATAAGTCGGATGCTCAAACTAGGGTTTGAGGTTTTACCCGACGTATGGTTAAGTCGGACGCTCAAACGTTAGTTTGAGGTTTCTACCTGACGATGTGGAAGTGTCGGATGCTCAACCAAGTGGGTTGAGATTTTACCCGACCCTCGAATGCTCAAACATTGGTGTTTGAGGTTTTACCTGACACCAGTCGACTAATATAGATATCATTCGACTGCTCTGGGTTGATGGTACTCGATTGGTGTTTGACTGAAGCTTTCTGGCCCAACAGTTGACTGCTAGGGTTTGACAATCGATTGCTCGACAATCAATCGACTGCCAAGGGAAGGCAGTTGACTGATCGAGGTGAATTCGAGCACAGAAGGTTTTGGAGTCGATTGATCGCTTCGGTCACTCGACTGATGGATCCATCAGTCGACTGATGGGGATGATCAGTTCACTGATGTGGGAGCCGTTGGCTGAAAGCCAACGTGGATGGAACCGTTGTTAGGCAACGACTACAGCAGCAGTCGACTGATTGTTGCACTAGTCGACTGCTCGTTGCCCAACGGGAAGAATGACCTCTTCCCTATAAGAAGAGGCCTTGTGTGCTCTTGGGAGGCTAATGCTTCTACTCTAAACTTCTCCCAAGTGCCCAAAATATTTCCACTCCTCTTCCTTGTGTTTATTTCAATTATATTATAAGAGGGAGTGATTCTTGTAAGAAATATTTACCTCCACCTTGAAGGAGAGACTAGTGAAGGTTTAGGAGTGATTTATCTGGAACGAATCGGTCCGTGGATTAGCGGCAAGGGCCGTGAACCACATTACATTGTTTGTTAGCATTGTTCTTTCTTTTACTTCTTGTGTTTTGTCTTAATTACTTTGTTTAGCATATTTCCCTTGCGCTAACCTAATCATATACAATCAAGAAGCAATCGAACGCCATCATCTATCGAATTGGGCTATTCACCCCCCTCTAGCCGGTCACCGATCCTCCAATAAGTGGTATTAGAGCGAGGAGCTTGTCACAGACTCATCGCCAACACAAGCACGACAAGATGCCTGAATCCAACATTCATCCACCCAAGTTCGAGGGAGACTTCACATGGTGGAAGAAGCGTATGGAGGTATTCTTTGAAATCGACTTTGATATAATGCTTATTATGGATAGTGGTTTCGAGATACCTAGGGCGATGAAGGGAGAATGCTAGAAAAATCACGATGGACCAAGAAGCAAAGACAGGAGCACTTGGCGAATTCAAAAGTGAAGCATCACCTATACAACATGCTCTCTCAACAAGAGATTAATAGAATTGAAGAATGTTCAAGTGCCAAGGAGATGTGGGAAAAGCTTGTAGAACTTCATGAAGACACTTCCGAGGCGAAGCTTGCAAGAAGAGACCTCCTCCGATCACAATTGAGTAACATCAAGTTAGAAAAGGGAGAGAAGGTATTATCTTTATATTTAAGATTTAAGGAAATAATAACCGGTTTAACAAGTGTAGGGGAAAAGCTTTCGAACCGGGACATGGTAATGAAGGCAATAGATGCATTCCCCTGGTCTTCCAAATGGAGCTCCATAGTGGACTCCTTTTATATTTCAAAGAATCTAGAGGTAAATATTCTAGAAGAATTCTTTTCAACTATGGAGTTACATGAGATTAGGCTTGAAGGAATAGTAGAAGAGCAAATCAAGCCATCAAGGGGTTTGGCACTTATCGCCGACAAAGGGAAGAAGAAGAAGGAGACTCCACCCTCTTCATCCGATGAAGAATCCTCCTCCTCCATGGATAGCAATGAAGAAGCCTATATGGTAAGAAAGGTGAGACGTGCATTAAAAAGCTTTAAATTTAACAAGTCACATGATAGGAGAAGGAGGAGGGTGATTTTCTACAATTGCCAAGGAGAGGGGAACATGAGGGATGAGTGTCCCTTATTGAACAAAAGCAAAGAAGGAAAGAAGAAACATGACAAGAAGAAGAAAGGGAGCAAGAAGAAGGATGAAGAGAAGAAATCGAAAGAAAAAGGGAAGACAAAAGCCCACAACCTTAAAGCTGTAACGTGGGATGATCTATCATCATCATCGGAAGAAGAAGAAGCCTTCACAAGCCTTACACTAATGGCAATCAATGACTTGGACTCCACCTCCTCCGAAAAAGGAGAAACAAGCTCAAGTGTAGGGGGAGCATCCTCATCGGAATCGGAGGAAGAAGATATGATAAGTATGGTAAGAAATCTTCCTACTCAAGAAATTGTTTCTATGATTTCTAGTCTTACTAGAGATTTATTTAGGAGTAAGAAGAAAAATAAATGCATGCTTGATGATATTAGGAAATTAGAAGAAAAGCTAGAAAATGCATGTTTAAATGTTAATGATAATGCTTCTTCTTCTATGACTAGTGATGCATGCTTAGTAGAAGAAAATAAGGCCTTAAGGGAAAAGGTAGATTATTTAACTAAGGCCCTAGAAAAATTCACTATTGGCTCCAACACATTGAACTTGATTATTGGGAGCCAAAGGGCAAGCTTTAACAAGAAAGGCCTAGGTTATAAGGGAACCAAGAATGAAAAGGTCTACCATTGCCTAATTGCTAGGGGTCAAGCTAAAACTATGATGATAGCTAAGAAATGGATCTCAAAGGAATATTTGGTGAATCCTATTGGAAAGAACTTATATTGGGTTCCCAAGTCCATCCTTAGAGGTTAGAAAAATCTAGGATAGTCAGCCATAGTTGGACTTTACTTATATCATGTTAAATGGTTGACTTAGGATGATGTGGGTGATGATTTTTGACTTTGTGTTAGTATGATGATATTTGATTTATGAGCATGATGAATGTTTTGGGTAATAATGCTTGAATCATGATCTTTGTACTTGATTTTATACTTGATGAATGATCATGATTTATGAATTGAATGTTATACTTGATTTGTGATCATAATATGGAAGCATGAATAATACTTGTTTTATGATCATGATGGGTTTTTAGGATAATACTTAACCTTGGGTAGAATTGTATGAAATTTATCGTTAAGTATAAATACCTTAGCTACATCTCACACTCACTATAGGCTAACATGATTGAAAACATAGTATGGGTGAGATGTTAGGTTGATACAAATGACTCACTTATGATTATAACATTTTGATGGGTCATTAGGTGTATCATAATAGAACAATCATAGACCAACTATGGGGAAAGCAAGTGTTTAATCAATTGACATATTGCCCATAGATCATAGTTGGATATTTTAAATGTTTTAAAACCATTTCATGTTTTACAAACTGAGAGTTCATGTTTTAAATTATTTCAAGGCAAAACTAGGCTTTCAAGTTGATAAAAACTTTAGTGATTTTCAACACCTTTAAGTTTTTGCCAAACTTTCAAAATTGGAATGAATTTTCATGAAAAATCATTTTTCATTGATAAAGGGACTTATCAGAAATATGTTCCCCGAATTCATGATTTTTAGAATTTTTTGGAATTTTTTATGCATTTCTAAAATTCGGCCTGAAAATTAGAAAATCTGGAAATCTTGTGCCAGTTGACTGGCGTTCTTACGCAGTTGACTGATGTACTGTGCACGAGCACAATAACCTGTTTTATCAGGTTTTAATTCTGATTTTTGTGATTTTCTTCCTTTAGACTTGATGTCATGCTTGTATAACATATGTTAGATGTTTTTGATGGTGTCAAAGGGGGAGAAATGTTGAGTTTAAGTTAATCATGCTAGGGGGAGAATTATCATGTGTTAAGGGGGAGTTGCATGTATTAAGGGGGAGTGGTTGATGCTCATATTTATTTACATGCTTTCCATGCCTTATTGATTTTGTTAATGTTTAACCTAACTTAAACGGATTGCCACACATCAAAAAGGGGAAGATTGTTAGGGCAATCAACCCATGTATGATGTGGTTTTGATGTGTGTGGCAAAGGGTTTAAGTTAGGATTGTTATGTGATTTGATATGTGTGTTGAAGTCGTGCAGGACTTAGTAATTCACACATGGGATTGGCTTGACGAAAGCATTGGTAGGTTCACCATCTCATGGCTTGGGTCTTTGAGTCGGTGAAGGATGACATTGTGGAAGTCATGTGCTTGGTGCATCCGAGGGACCGCCGGATGAGGAGCATTGAAGTGAAGCCAAGGAAGCAGACTTCAGGGCGAGACGCGAAGGATGGCATTGTGAAGCCATGCGTTTGGTGAATCTGAGGAACGTGGCTGGACGAAGAGAGCTTCGGCGAGGGACTTCAAGGGAGATGAGAGAATGAGCGATTTGTAAATGGTATCACATAGGTGAACTTGGCTGAATGGCTAAGTCAAATGTCAGATGCTCAACCGAGTGGGTTGAGATTTTACCCGACAAGTCGGATGCTCAAACTAGGGTTTGAGGTTTTACCCGACGTATGGTTAAGTCGGAAACTCAAACATTAGTTTGAGGTTTCTACCCAACGAAGTGGAAGTGTTGGATGCTCAACCAAGTGGGTTGAGGTTTTACCCGACCGTCGGATGCTTAAACATTGGTTTTTGAGGTTTTACCTGACACCAGTCGACTGATATAGATATCAGTCGACTGCTTTGGGTCGATGGCACTCGATTGGTGCTCGATCAGTGTTTGACTAAAGCTTTCTGGCCCAACAGTCGACTACTAGGGTTTGGCAGTCGACTGCTCGACCATCAGTCGACTGCCAAGGGAAGGTAGTCGACTGATCGAGGTGAATTCGGGCACAGAAGGTTTTGGAGTCAATTGATTGCTTCGGTCACTCGACTGATGGCTCCATTAGTCAACTGATGGGGATGATCAGTCGACTGACGTGGGACCCGTTGGCTGGAAGCCAACGTGGATGAAGCCATTGTTAGGCAATGGCTAAAGCAACAATCGACTGATTGCTGCACCAGTCGACTGCTCGCTGCCCAACGGGAAGAATGACCTCTTCCCTATAAGAAGAGGCCTTAGGTGCTCTTGGGTGGCTAATGCTTCTACTCTAAACTTCTGCCAAGTGCCCAAAACATTTCTACTCCTCTTCCTTGTGTTTATTTCAATTATATTGTAAGAGGGAGTGATTCTTGTAAGAAAGGTTTACCTCCACCTTGAAGGAGAGACTAGTGAAGGTTTAGGAGTGATTCACCTAGAACGAGTCAGTCAGTGGATTAGCGGCAAGGGACGTGATCCACGTTACATTGTTTGTTAGCATTGTTCTTTGTTTTACTTGTGTTTTGTCTTAATTACTTTGTTTAGCATATTTCCGCTACGCTAACCTAATCATAGACAATCAAGAAGCGATCGAACGGCATCATCTATCGAATTGTGCTATTCACCCCCCCCCCCCTCTAGTTGGCCACCGATCCTCCAACACCAACGAGTGTAATTGATAGAACAGAAATCTTAGGATTGTTAATTATTTCTTTGGATTTTCTATTTCAAATGGGGGTTGGAATTTAAAAGACTAATCCTACTGAATGAAAGACAATGCAAGTAATTAAAATCTTAATCTAATTAAACTATGATGGTAATGAAATTAAAGAAGATATGAACTAAGCATTCAAATAAGAGCATTCAAAAACATAAAGATAGTGCAAGAATTCAAATACAAAGTAGCATGAGTGTAAAGAAAACATGAAATAAATCTAACTTTTTCTTAAACACTCCTAACTAATGGAAATAGCACTTAAACATGCAAGAAATCAAACTAACAAACAATTAAGCTAAGCTTTGCAATTAACTAGTCAAACTCATTAACTACAAATCAAACTCAAAACTAAACATCCTAATTAGATTACAACTAAACATCTAAATGAAACTATTAATTAAACTCCCAGACAAACTACGAATTAACTACAATGTAAATTACAAGACAAGCTACAAACTAACTACAAATTAAACTACGAATTCAACAACTTAAGCTACGAATGAAACTACAATGGTAACAATTAGGGGATGGTATCAAGTTCAATTCATGAATTCCAAAGATAAGTAGATTGTCGATCCACAACACCCGGAGAAGGAACCTCACTCTCAGACGACGATGATGACCCGAACAGCCACCCTCTGGCGATGGCATGGATGGATTCTTTGCCGAAAAATCCTCCGGCAAGTGCTGAATTAGAACTGGATAAATACCTACTACTACGATGATGGATTGTAGAGTTGACGAATCCCGACAGCCAATGGATGGATCTGGAAAGGCGGAGCTATCGAATCCCGACCACGGAAAGGAAGGGAACCGGAATAGTGGGCCGTAGGGCTCTTCACCGGCGATGGAATGAATACTCTGCCGTCGAAATTTGGAGGTCAACATAACGCCGGAGATGGGAAAGGGTGATGCTGAATCCCGACAATAGTAGTTAACCTCAGCCTTTTGAATCCCGTCTATCTGAGGCGTCTCAGCTCCGACCGTAGGCGCTGGAAGGTTCATCGGTGACGAGTGCTGGAATCCCTGCATTTGCTCGCTACCGACCGAGCTGTCGAATCTCGGTATCTCGATCTGCTGCGTAGGATGGGAAGGGATCAACGCTGGCTGGATGGGGGAAAAGGTCGCCAAAGATGGGTTATCGAACCTGTCGCTGCCGCCGTGTGGAGGAAGGTCGCCACTCGCGTGATGAGGAAGAGGTGTCGCGATTCTGTTCTGTGCGTTCTTGCGCGATGAGAAAATGTTGTAATTTAAGGCCAATTTCTGTGGCGGTCTGATCATTTTGCCCCTCAATCTCAGCCCTTGATTCAATCTAGGGTTTAATTGCTTGATTAATCAATTAACTAGGCAATGCATCCAATGTTTAAGATTTCTCCGATTTTGAATGAAGGGATCTGATCAATCTACTTGGACGATCATGATCAATCTAATCTGGATGATGGGCTAAGATGTCCAGATCTAAATGTACGGATCAGATCTCTCTAGATATGGACAAATGACTTAGAATCAATCATATCTCATCGGACCGTCTTAATTGGGAAAATCTGATCTCTCCATTGAATTGCCTTCGATCTTGATGAAGGGCTCAGATTAAATCAACTTGAAATGTCCATTATGACCCTAGATGAAGCCATATTTGATCCAACTCGAGTCTAGTCCATTGGCTCATCTCGATCTCCTACAAACAAAGATAAAATTTACATATACATTTAAAATCTAGGAGAATTTATAATACGGTCCAAAATGAATCTAAACTCATAAAACATATTAATAATCGACAATAAATCACTCGAGAGGATAAAAACATTGATATTAAGGACCAAAATAATACAATAAAATGATAGTTATCATCCACTAAGTCAATTTCAAATGTGACAGAACTTCCATGTGTTAGGCTTTCTAGCTAATTTACGTCTACCTGAGTATATTATTTACATTATAATACATTTTATCCAAGTTGCACATTTTAATCTATGGATTAATATTTCTTGATTCCATCCCTTTGATGGCCAAATGTTTTTCCACAATACATCAACCGAATCAACTTGCATGAAGACTCAAGTAACTTGCTACGTACAAGCCATTTACTTAAACACATTTGTCAAGCATATAATTCTTGAGGGACTAACAATCTTCCTTTTTGATATTTGTTAACTAATTTAAGTTAGTGAATAAAACAATAAACGTGTAAAAAAGTAAATGCAATAGCGATGGTTGGAAATTGATTTTGAATTAATAAATTAAATGGGTTTCATATAATAAATCTACATTTGAGTGGATAAGTTTTCTCAAAATCAATTTTAGTAGAATTAGAAATTAATTATAGTTTAATCTAGATCGTCAAATTAAGATGGACAAATCAAGTTCATCCAAATGAGAAGGCATAAATGCCCCTTTGGATGACTAAATTTTAGTCATCGAATTCAAAATGGAAGACTTAGATGCACCCAAATGAAAAGACAAAATACCCTTTTAATTGAGACATGATCTGATCCATTAGTTTCAAAATGGATGACCTAGATGAACTTAAATGAAGAGACATTATGTTCCTTGGGAAGGAATGCAATCTGAATAGTTCAATTAAATTGGATTGATGAGATTAGATTGAACCAATAAATTCCTCTACTCCATAAATTATAAATAAGACCCCTCACTCTCTCATTTGAATCATCTAATTCATTCTAATTCAAAGAAAAACAAACATTGCATTCCATACTTATATTCTAGAGAGTTCAAGAAGTTTCTTCGATTTGGAGGTCTTACTATTTGCAATGCTGCTATCGCAAGATAAAGTCGTTGTATATTGAAATATGATTGTCATATTCTGTAAGCACCATGTATGGGGCAAATTTGTCTTAAGGAGATAGAATCTAACTCTAGCCTCGACTTAGCCTAAACGGTATTATATCGTCATTCTATCTGTGCTCAAATTGCACCACATTTACCAAAATCCAACAATCTTAAGATAAAATTTTCCTTGCAATCTACTATGGATTCTTCATCAACGGTTCTTGTTCCATCAGCACATGGTAAGAAATCGAAGAAATTTATTGATACTGATTTCGAAATATGGCGACAAAAGATATTGTTTTACCTAACCACATTGAACCATTCGAGGTTCTTATATGAAGATGCCCCCTCCATCTCTCCAGACCAAACTAATAAAAAGAAGAGGGTGATATATGATGCTCGAGAGCATAGTGATTTCTTATGTCAAAATTATATCCTCAATGGCTTAGACAACATATTATACAACATGTATAGTCCTACGAAAACTCCAAAGGAATTATGGAAATCTCTTGAAAAGAAGTACAAAGTAGAAGATGTCTGAAGAAATTTATTGTCGATAAATTCTTAGGCTTCAAGATGATTGATTCCAAAACCGGGATGACTCAAGTCGAAGAGTTGCAATTGATCTTACATAGTTTGCATGCTGAGGGCATGACAATGAATGAGTTCTTTCAAGTTGCCATGATAATCGAGAAACTTCCATGTTAGTGGAGGGAATTCAAAAATTATCTAAAGCATAAACGAAAGGATATGAAACTCGAGGGTTTGATTGTTAGACTGTGGATTGAAGAAGATAATCACAAGCAAACAAAATCAATAAAAAAATCTATGTATACTACGACAAATATGACGAAACCAAACACTGGCAAAAAAAAAAGAAAGCATCCCTAAAAAGGACAGAGCCAAGGGAAAGCCAAGAAATTCCAAAGAATGTGCCACAACTATGGCAAACCGAATCACAAGGTTAAAGGTTGTCGACTTCCAAAGAAAGTCACTCAAGTGCACATGACCAAAGTTAAGTCAGTGCCAATAGATATGTTAGAATTAGATCTGATTTTCATTGTATTTGAAGCTAACTTGGTGGATAATCCAAGGTAGTGTTGGATCGATACTGGTGCTACATGACACATATGCTCTGACAAGGCTCAGTTTTCAACTTATACCCTGATCAGTGGAAGAAAGTTAATCATGAGAAATTATGTAACTTCCAACATTGATGGTCTTGGTAAAGTGGTACTGAGAATGATGTCAGGCAAAAGAAGTGACACTAATTGATGTGCTTTATATTCCCGACATCCAAAAGAATTTAGTGTTAGGGTCAACCTTTGTCAAAGCTAGTTTCAAGTTAGTGTTTAAGTCCAATAAATTCGTATTGTCAAAATATGATCAATTCATAGAAAGAGGGTACATCGAGAACGGTCTATTCAAAATGAATGTAATGATTGTACACCATGATTTCAATGGAAATAAAATTATAAATTCTTCTTATTTGGTTGAGTATTCTAATTTATGACATATTAGACTTGGACATGAAAATAATAACACTTACAACAACTTATGGATTTAAATTTATTGTTAGCATTTAATTTTAATCAAACACATAAATGTGAAATATGTGTTGAAGCTAAAAATGGAACAATAAATGCTAGGACTTTTATAAAGTCCTGAGGCTCCTTTTTGGAAAGAAGTTATCAATAGTTCATACTTGGTAATTAGTGAATATTCCACCAAGAATCAAGCCTTTAGGATATAAATGGATCATAAAGAGGAAATATAAGGTTGATGGATCTATTGACAAGTACAAGGCCAGGCTAGTAGGCAAAGAATTCAAACAAAAGGGAGGTCTTGACTTCTTTAATACATAGTCATCGGTAATAAGGATCACATCCATTCGAGTATTCATTGCTACAACTGTAATACATAGCCTTAAGATACATCAAATGGTTGTGAAAATAACTTTTCTAAATGGTGAATTAGAAGAAGAAATATATATGGGGTTAGTGGCTTCGAGATAAGGAAATAAGATGCAGACTCATGAAGTCACTTTATGGGCCAAAATAAGCACCAAAATAGTGGCATGAGAAATTTGACAAAACTATAATGTTAAATGGATTTAAAATTAATGAGTGTGACAAATGCATATATATCTAAGCCACACCTAACTTGTTTGTCATTGTTTGCCTATACATAGATGATATGTTCATCATGGAGAGTAATCATGATATAATCATGTCTACTAAAAAGATGTTGACCAAAAACTTTGATATGAAAGACATGAATATAATAGATATTATACTCGGGATTAATATTATCAAGACATTAGAAGGAATTGTTCTTTGACAGGCTCAATATATTAATACGGTGCTAAGGAAATTTAATGCATATGATCATTCCCCTATAAAAGCACTGATGAACTTAAACTTGCATTTGGCTAAGAACCATGGTGAACTCGTATCAAAATTATAATATTCGAGGATAATTGACAGTATGATGTATATCACTAACTGAACACATCCCGATATTTCCTTTGCAATCAACAAATTAAGTAGATTTACAAGTAATCCAAATGATGGACACTGGAAGACATTAATAAGGGTTCTTAAATATTTAAGATGCACCTTAGAATATGGATTATATTATACGAGATATCCAACTATACTAAAAGGTTATTGCGATGCAAATTGAATATCTGATACAAAAGTCTCTAAATCTACTAGTGGATATATATTTACCATTGGTGGAGGAGCGGTGTTATGGAAATCTACTAAACAAACATATATAGCTCGATCAACTATAGAATCAGAGTTTATAGCCTTGGATAAAATTGCAGAAGAGATTGAATGACTTCGTAACCTCTTAGAGGATATCCCATGTTGGGCAAAGCCAATGTTTGTCGTAATGATATATTGTGATAATCAATCGACAATTGGAAGAGAACAAAATAGTATGCACAATAGTAAGTCACGACATATTCGTCGATGACATAATATCATTAAGCAGTTGATCTCAAATGGAGTTATCTTTGTTGATCATATCAAATCGAAAGATAACTTGGTAGGTCCGTTAACAAAAGGTTTAAGTATAGATCAAATATACTACACATCAAGAGGAATGAGATTAAAAATATATAAATAAGAACATTCATAGTGGTAACCTAACCTTATTGATTGGATATCCCAAGATCTTGGTTCAATGGGACAATAAAATTATGAAAGTTTGTATGAACACTTAGACTAGTTTCCCTCTCATTCCTAGGATGGAAAAAGTGCTTCCTACTACATGTAGTGAGGTTAAGTTATAAATTTTTAATGGCTCATTTACTTAGAAAAATAGAGCATGGTAGGATACTCTTGATAAGAAGTCACCTATATAAGTGTGAAGATGGGCAGTTTCAACAAAACACTTAAGAATCCAAGATGTTGTCCATGGTCACAATGGACATAACCATGAGAATGATAGAGATGCAAGAAAGATTATTGTGTAGGTGTCATTGTCTTGATTTACACAAATGGTTGAATAGTTTAAGACATCACATTCACTAAGCAGCCTAGTAAATTCAATGGTATTCTACTATAGAAGTTTCAAAGCCACAAGCTCCCTCTCTTGATGTAATAATCTTTTGATTGAACTCTCCTTTGGTGAACATACATGCATACATTAATTTTCATTCATGTGGGGGATTGTTGGAAATTAGTTTTGAGCTAATAAATAAAATGGATTTCATCTAATAAATCTATAATTGAGTAGAAATATTTTCTTAAAATCAATTTTAGTTGCATGAGAAATTAATTATTGTTTAATCTGGATCATCGAATTAAGATGAACAAATCAAGTTCATTCAAATGAGAAGGCATAAGTGCACCTTTGGATGCCTCAATTTTTGCCATTGAATTCAAAATGAAAAATTTAGATGTATCCAAATGAAGAGGCATATTCTTTCAATTTGAACACGATCTGAGTCATTAGTTTTAAAATAGATGAACTCAAATGAAGGGACATTGTTTTCCTTGGGAAGGAATGCGATTTGGATCGTCCAATTAAATTGGACGGATAAGATTTAATTGAGCCAAGAGGTTCCTCTACCCCTTCACAAAATATAAATAAGCCCCCTAACTCTCTCATTTGAATCATCCAATTCAAAGCAAAGCAAGCATTGCATTCTATACTGGAGAGTTTGAGAAGCTTCTTTGGTTTGAAGGTCTTACGATTTGCAGTGATGCTATTGTAAGATAAAGTCGTTGTATCTTGAAAGACGATTGTCATATTCTGTGAGCACCATGTGTGAGGAAAATTTATCTTAAGGAGATAGAGTCCAACTGATGCAGGGGCATCTAATAGCAAACACAAACTACTTGGACTACAACAAGAAGAAGACACACTACTCAAGGACACCCCCCGACCTTTCCATGTTTTCTTTTATGAATATGGACACCCAATTGTTGGATCGGAGAGTTGCTAAGGGGAGGAGGGGGGGGGTGAAATAGAGATTGTAAAAGCTTGTCTTTTCATTTTGATAAAACCAAAGTATTGCAGCGGAAATAGAAATAAAGCTAAAGTAAATAGACACCTTTGTTTTTACTTGGCTCACAACCGAAAGGTTGCTACTCCAAGGCCCCGCGATCCTAGACCGCATACGATAGGGTAATCCACTAAAAGTCTCTTCCTCATTAAAGGTAGGAGATGACAATTACAAAAAAAAAGATAGAGGAAGAGGTAACAAACCTACCTCTCCTCTTTACAACGAAAAGATCGAGTACAAGAAGTAAAATAAGTAAAGTAAGACAACAATAATGAAACTACCGACGAATGGATTTAGAATCTCGGCGTGTCGTCGGCATTACAGCGGTGTAGCATTATCGTTGAAGCTTGGAATCGTAGGAGCACTTTGAGAGCAAGAATGAATGATCCAAAGGGGTGAAAAGCCCCTTCTTTTATAGCCTTTCAAACCCTAGCTCGTTGAGATCCAGATCTGGGTCAAAGTTCTTCATGCCTCCACTTTTGGTGGAGCTTATCTTGACTTTCTTTGAGCTGACTAGTTTGAATAGCAGTCAACTGATGGTAGGATCAGTCGACGGCCAATAGCCTTCAATCGACTGTTGGCTTGGTCACTCACCTACAGCAAATAGTTAGCACAGAAATGTCGAGTAATGGACATTACGATGGTTCCTTACCGTCCGATCTCGACCTAGACCTTCCCCCGGAAGTCTTAGTCGGATTGCCGCCTAAGTTTGTCCCCGTACGGAGGACACGACCTCACCATTACTCTGCACTCAATGATTACCTCTGGTCCTCCTGACCTATCACTTAGCTTTTGGTCTCCATCAAGGTTCCTCGACTCCAACGAGGTTTTCCTGGTGTCGCCCGACCACCACAGTTTTTCGTCCCAAGATTCTCCGGGTGTCGCCGACCTTGGGCTTAACTTAATACAATTCTTGCACACTCAACACAACACATGAGATAACAATAATAGCTTAACTCTGAACCTTTGCCATAATCAAAACCTAGGTTCGATTATCTGATGCCCCTACACCAACAATATCCCCCTTTTTGATCTATGACAAACTGATTCAAAGTTAAGGAAAAATTAAGCAAGTGTGTAGTAATGAGTAAGTTAGTATGAGTAAGTTTCTTTTTCAAACTCTCCCCCTCAAGGTAACCTCCCCCTTGACCTTAGATGAGTTTTGACAAAGAAACTTAAAGTTAACTTTATACAAACTAAAAAAAAACTTTACTCCCCCTTAACTTTGCAAACTAAAAACTTTACTCCCCCTTAATTTTGCAAACTTCTCCCCCTTTTGCCATATATTGAAAAAGCGAGGGGTGTATTTATAAGATTGGGGTGTACTTATAACATAAAAGATAAGAAATTTCATTAGAAATAGAAGAATTAGGTATAAAAGTCCAAGCATGTGTCCCTTTGAAGTTCATTAATTTAAGTTCTACGAGTTGTAAAGCATCTTGAATGTAACTAACGGTGTAGGATTAATTTGAGTTTTTATCCCTCTGCACCAACAATGTTAAACTAGTTTTATTTTTGTGAGGTGTATAATTTTGGTAAAGTAAATTTTTGAGGTCATTACAAACATAATACTTGAATGTTATAATCATAAGTAAATTTCCAAACTTCCTTGAAGACTTATTAATTTTGAAAAGATTGTTATTCCCCTCTTAGTCAATCATGGAACCTAGAGGGTTTATGGGTCTAAACTTGGCCTAAAGAATTACATCTCTAGTATTGGCTGACCAAATATGGTAACTATATGTTAAATGCAACAATCAAGAAAATAAGTATTCTTATAGGTTTTGAAAATATTTCGAAAACTATGTTATTCATATTTTAATTGTCCCTAACATCTCACCCAATTTATGTGTCTCAAAGCATGTTCACCTTATATGTTTTTGTGAGATGTCTTCAATTTTTTCTTAGTTAATTTTAGTGATTTGAAGATAATCAACATTGGATTAGATGTGGATTTAACCTTATATCGTTAAGTAAATTTTTCGAGAAAAAGACTTCCAGGTCGTGGCGAGGCACAGAGGCCTTCTTGTTGGGTTTCCTCGGCACCGCGGCGAGTGTGTATTCGAATACGTTTCGTAAAAATGCACACAGCGGAAGCAATTGTTAGTGCTTATAAGCTCCACATATCTCCACAATGGCATGATATTGTCCACTTTGGGTCTAAGCCCTCATGGTTTTATTTTTGGGCTTTACCCAAAAGGCCTCATACCAATGGAGATATCTTTTTTCTTATAAGCACATGATCTTTTCCATGTCTTACCAATGTGGGACTTTGATTGTATTCCCCATACTCCCAACAATCCCCCCCTCAAACGAAGGACCACATTGGGCCCCCCCTCAAGCCTATCCCTCCTCGAAGGATTTTCTCTGCTTGATGTCCGATCTTCAACCCACCAGGACTTCATGCCAGTTGTTCGGTCCCCCCGACCCAACTAGACTTCCTTCCTGATGTCTGGTTCTCTTGATCTGGACGTGGGAGCTCAACTTCCTTCGTTCGAGGTTCATGGCTTGACATGGACCATGGCTCTGATACCAATTGTTAGTGCTTATAAGCTCCACATATCTCCACAATGGCATGATATTGTCCACTTTGGGTCTAAGCCCTCATGGTTTTATTTTTGGGCTTTACCCAAAAGGCCTCATACCAATGGAGATATCTTTTTTCTTATAAGCACATGATCTTTTCCATGTCTTACCAATGTGGGACTTTGATTGTATTCCCCATACTCCCAACAGCAATAAAAGCAATAAATCTAATTTATTACAACACACACATCATACGCATGCAGGATATAATCGCTATTTAAAATTTTGCAATAAAAGGAAATTACTCTAGTTATACCTGACGTATCACGTGTAGCGGGAATGACATCAACCGAAGCAACTCTCGCTAGAATTGCCTCTATCCGTAGCCATGCCGAGTATCGTCGGGATAACTTCACCAAGCTATGAGCCTCGTCTTCGTAGGAATTACTAGTCTTGTGTCGAAGACGATGTGATCCGAGAGAAGATCACAATCCGAATAAAATTCGGATCCAAAAATCGAGTTTCGCAAACTCGCTTCTCGGAAGTGGTTTTCGTCAACCGATTGACGAAAACTCAACCCTCCACCTATGAGGATTGCCTGAGAACTAATCCCCGACAAATAGGTCGCTGTCAGAGGGCAAAATGCTGACCAAATGACCTCTCTACAAAGAGGAGAACAAGCTGTCCAGAATCTGGACAGCTTGTTTGGTGGAAGATATGGCCGGCCAATCAATGGCCGGCTGCTCCTTGGTCGCCGGCGGCCAAGGGAGGATGGCCAGAGGAGTTGCCGGAAGCTGGTGGGTGCCTGGAAGCGACTTGGGCAGCAGCAAAACTTGGGCGGCAACTCCTCTTGGGCGGCTAAAGCTCTTGGGCGGCAAGAGCTCTTGGGTGGCAAGAAGCAAGGAGGAGGGCTTGGGTTTCCAATAACAAAAAGTTCTCCACGAAAAACCCTAAAGCCATGTTTTATAGAGAGCATATTTTTTGACCATCAAGAAACCTTCTCCTAGCACTTATTGGTTCATAACCAATAACCCGTTAACCCACTCCAATAACTTAAGTTAAAATAAACCAAACCGCGTTGGTCTATTTTAAGTTAAAACGAACCGAACCATCTTTGGTTCATTCGTTTAAAACAAACCAAACCACTTTGGTTTATTTTCCACCATTGGATTAGAACCAAACCAATTTGGTTCATCCATCATGTCTTCATAAGACATGACCCATCCATGCTTCCGATGCGACTGAAACAATTTCATACTCGCTCTTTGTTTGGCCCAACCAAACCAAGTCTCTCTCGATCTGAGAATCCTATTCTCAAACTCATTTTAAATCCTTCGGATTACACTCATTGTGCGTGTGACCAAATAGGTTCCCGATTTATGTTGGCCGTCTATAATTAACCATTAATTATAGAATGATCATGAGTGGCACCTAGTAGTACATCATGATCCCCAATTAATCGAAAAATCAACGGTTGATCCCAGAACCTTTTTTGAAACCCTTCAGCAGCTACAATGAATCATGCCCCATTCCTTTTAATCATCTTATACCCACTTGGTTCAGGACATGGTCTATTGTGTCACTCCCCACTAGGCTCACTATGTCACACCTAGCCCAAGTATTACTTCCTTGTCCTCCGGATTCTAATTACTGCACATATATCCAAGAGTACCATACTCTAAACATGTAATGCTTTGGCCAAACACTTTAATAACAATCCGACGAGAGGCTATAGGGTATACATCTCCTTCCAAGGAGCGGGGAATCCTCTGTAGACTATTCAAACACCTTCGGCCACTTCGACTTATACCCAATCATCCCGGGTCCACATCTCCTCAGAGATGCTTGCTTAAGATGTCAAAGCATAAGACTTCATGACCAAGATGACTTGAATACCATAAGTCGAAGGAACATCATGTAGGGATGTATACTGAAAAGTCTAGCTTTTGTATGAACATCTTTATTTTGGAATAAGAATCACATGATCATTGTTTGCATATTTTTATGGTTATGCAATATTGTCTAATACTTTACATTATAGATAACATGGTGTATGGTGTCACACAGGAGATCATGTTATCGGCCCCTTGAAAAGTATAAGTAAAGGCTCACAATCGAGATGACTTTGGACAAACCATCGGAATGGTTGTAGTGTGATTTGGTATTGGTTTGTCTTGACCATAGAATCACACTAATGCACTTTGTGTGTATTGAGCAGGACCGACTTAGAGGTGATTCGATTTATTGCTGACTACATAATCGAATCGGACCTCATATATTATTTAGTACATGCTCTTAATCCCGATATAATAACGGACACATATACTTAGTACTCATCCCTTTGATTTACCAATGGGCGAGATTTATAGATTAAATCGATTGGCTCGGTAAGTTGGGAGATGATATTATTTATATGGTGTACCATTGATTATAGGAGAAAATCGTGTTCTATATATTAGGATGATGATGTCCCCTTGAGGAGCTCATAAGATTCATCATGTAAACCCTGCAGGTGGACTTGGTCCGGCATGATGAAAAGGTTGAGTGGTACTACTCAAGGAGTTAGATGTTGATTAATTAATGGCCAATAAATTAATTAATCGACGGACATTCGAGATCTTAAACACGGAGAGAAAATGTACAAATAATATATGGAGCCCATATTATCATATGGAGGTTGGTGAGGTAGATCAATGATGAACCTTTAGTGGATTGGATCATCATTAGTGGATCGGACTTTATGTGGGCTTGATCCATGGGTGGCCAAGACCCAACTCCTCCTCATGGTCCCTAATGTAGCCTATTAACACCTCGTGATGCTTAGATCCAATGGATATAAACAAAAGTCTAAGATCCATTGGTAGAGATTAAATCTCTAAGATCCGACGGTTGAGATTAAATCTCTAGATCCGACGGTTGAGATTAAATCCCTAGAACCAATGGAGGAGATTTATTCATGACTTATCCCTAACTATATAAAAGGGTGTCAAGGGGTTGGCGTGAACAACAATTGAAGGAGAGCAAGGCTTGGGCGGCAAGAGAAGGGAATCCTAGTTGAGATAGGATTAGGATTAGGGTTAGGGTTTAGAGGCTAGGGCGGCACCAAATAAGGCAAGGTTTCCTTTCTTCTTCCTTGTCTTGTGGCCAATGTCCAGCAGGTTTCTAGGCCCTTCCCAGCCCTTGGATGGCGCCCAAAAGCTCCCTTCTCCCTCTCCTTAGGTGGTGGAAACAAGATATATGGCTTCCCTTGGTGTCTTGGTTGTTTTCCACCATCTTCTCCTTCATCTAGTTGGCCGGCGGCAAGGAAAGCTTCGGTTCATTGTTGGTTGTTTCTAGTGAGGAGAAAAACCTTGTTTCTATTCTTCCTCTTGCTTTGGAAGAGCAAGGAAGGAAGATTTGCGATCTAGGAGCTTCGACTTTTTGTGGATCGTCGCCCACACGACGTCCAAAAGGAGGAAGGTCATACATTAGAAGATCGAGAGGTATACCTATTCTACTTTCTTCTTTTGTTTGTTGCTTGTTTTTGTTTTTCAAATATAAGCATGTTATAAATCTGTAAATGGCTAAATAATACTTGGATCCCGAGCATTAACACAAAAACCGGCGATCCGGACATCGTTTATTCCGCGGCTAATCGTAGAATAGAGGATGGTCGCTTGAACAACTAGTTTGTTCAAGTGACCTCTCTAAACGAATAGCACGACGATGACTTGGTTGCTTTGGCAATCCCTTTTGTCTAGGATTAAATTTTTTTAATCCGGGGACATCGAAGGGATCGCCATGGACAAGCTACCGAGGTGAAGTGGGAAGCGAAGTTTCCCCTCACAGACTCGATAAGCAAAACCCTACAATTGGTATCAGAGCCATGGTTTCCGGTTTTGTGTGTTTAGGATTCGGTTAATTTTATGGACTTTTTCATATATTATATGTGCCGGATAATAGTAGGATATGCGTAGTTTAACTCTTTGGTTGCAGGCATAAGATCCGACTATTATGGCCATATGTGTGTAAATATTTATTTTGTTGAATCCTCGGGGTTGACGAGGCTAGTATTTAGTTTTTGGTAAATTAAATACGGCATTGTTTAGCCGCTCTTTATTTTATTTTACTTTCGATCTAGATTTCATGTACACTCCCTTGTGGAGTATAGGATCGATGGATGTAAAATAAAATAGCTTTTAGTCTCGGCTCAGATCTCTGGATGGCTCGTACATGGCGTAGGAGGAGCGGACGAGATGGCGATGCGACGGGAGTCATATTGAAGACAAAAGCCATAATAGTTGGAAAATAATTTATTTTTCATATTTATTGCTTTTTGTTTGATATGCATGTCGTAGGCTAGGAAAATTCCTCAATTTCAAATTACAAAGTGGGAGAGGGATATTTTTATAAATTCCCGCGGCCTCCATTAAGATTTGACAAGTGATGCAAACAAACTTGCGCGTCGGCTCTGAGTGCCTTCCTTCATAACAAATGGGTTTGTTTGCGGATCACTAGATCGAATATGGTTATAGGAAATTATTAAGGAGCGTGTGTACTTGCCCATCGTAAGGCACATAACCCGAGATAATTACCTTGGTACCGAGTAATGGTGAACACTTAGATACAAATATAAGTATCCTCCCCATCGGAGTCACTGCTTTTATTTGTAGGGCCAAAGAGGAACCAACTATTAATTTTACTTGTCAAAAAGTTAGGTTGACAAGATAGTAAAATTAATGGGTAAAATCTTCTCTTACAAATGTAGAATTCGTATACGTCCACACTATCGTGGCATACGATATTCTCGGTGTTTTGAGGTGTTGGTTGATTTTAAAATTTTATTGTTTGAGGAATCAATAATTTTTTGAAATCTAATGTTTTGATTTATGTGATTCTTAGGTTTTCTTTCAAAATGACTTTCAACCCACTTGCTGTGATACTGAAAGAGAACAAACTTACTGGACCCAACTATGTAGATTGGAAGAGGAATCTAGACATTGTCTTGACTGCTGAGGAATACAAATATGTACTCCTCGAAGAGTGCCCTCCCAAGCCTGCAGATAATTCTGGGGAAAAGAATAGAGAGAGCTATAAGAAGTGGATCAAGGCCGATGAGATGGCGCGGTGTTACATTTTGGCATCTATGTCAAATGTACTGCAACATCAGCATCAAGCCATGTCCACTGCTTATGATATGATGCTCAATCTCAAGGAGCTTTTCGGACACCAGAATCGGGCTGCGAGGCAAGAGGCCATGAGAAACTTGATGATGACCACCATGGTCGAGGGAACACCCGTGAGGGATCATGTTCTCAAGATGATGGCTCATTTGAATGAGCTGGAGGTCCTAGGAGCTGAGATTGATGGGGAAACCCAGGTCGATATCATACTCCAGTCTCTACCTAGGAGTTTTGAGCAGTTTCGCCTCAACTACAACATGAACAAGAGGTTGTATTCGTTGGCAGAACTTCTGACAAAACTCCAGGCAGCAGAGGGACTATTTCGTCATAGTGCTCAGGCGCATGCCGTGGTGACCCAGAAGGTTTCTACATCTAAGCCAAAAGGCAATAAGAAGAAGAAACAAAAAGGGCCAAGGCGATGGGAGGTACTCAGGGAGGAGTGAAGAAGCCGAAAGGCAACTGCTTCACTTGTAAGTAGACTGGACACTAGAAGAAGGACTGCCCCAACCGCAAGAACAAAGGTATATCTTTTGGCCTAGTCGTTGAAACATGTTTAGCGGTGTTATCTACCGGCACCTGGTGTGTAGATACGGGAGCCACTGATCATGTCTTCAATACTTTGCAAGGGTTCCAGGAAACCAGACAACTGGCTGAGGGGGAGATTACCATGTACTTGGGCGATGCCACGAAGGTGGCGGCTATTGCAGTGGAAGATGTTCATTTATCTTTTGAGAAAAATAAACTTTTGGTTCTTAAGAATTGTCTTTATGTACCCTTATTTAGAAAGAATTTAATTTTAGTTTCTAAATTATTTATGGATGGATTTTCTATTTCTTTTAATGACAGAGTTGTTATAAGAAGGAATAGGGACATTATCTGTTCGGGTGCATTGATAGGAAATTTATACACACTTGAACCAAAACCTCCCACGATGCAAATTGAAGTTAATAACTCATCTTCTAATTTGAATAAGAGAAAAGAACCTTCGAAGATGAACCAAACATATCTTTGGCATCTTAGGCTTGGTCACATTAACCTGAGCAGAATTCAAAGGTTGTTAGCTGATGGACCTTTGGGTTCATTAGTGGTGGAGGATCTCCCAACCTGTGAATCTTGTTTGGAGGGTAAGATGACCAAGAGGCCTTTTAAGGCCAAGGGGTATAGAGCCAAAGATGTGTTAGAATTGGTTCATTCTGATTTGTGTGGTCCTATGTCTATCCAGGCTAGAGGTGGTTTTGAGTATTTCATCTCTTTTATAGACGATTACTCAAGATATGGATACATTTACCTGATGCACCGCAAGTCTGAATGCTTTGACAAGTTCAAAGAATTCAAGGCTAATGTGGAGAAACGTTAAGGTAAAAGTATCAAGACACTATGATCTGATCGTGGTGGCGAGTACCTCCTCTTGGGAGAGTTTAGGAACTACTTATCAGAGGTTGGAATTCAATCCCAATTGACTGCACCTGGCACACCCCAGCAGAACGGTGTAGTAGAGCGAAGGAATAGGACTCTTATAGAGATGGTTAGATCGATGATGAGTTATTCTGACTTGTCAGATTCGTTCTGGGGATATGCTCTAGATACGGCGGTGTACATTCTGAACTTGGTTCCATCTAAATCAGTGCTTTCTACTCCCACAGAGTTGTGGACTGGGCGAAAGCCTAGTCTAAGACATATTCGGATATGGGGGAGTCCAACACATGTGTTGAAGGCAGATGCTGGTAAGTTGGAACCTCGTACAGAAGTATGCTTGTTCGTTAGCTATCCCAGAGGAACGAAGGGTGGATTATTTTAGAGTCCTAGAGATCAGAGAGTGATCGTTAGCACGAACGCCAGATTTCTAGAGGAAGACTATGTGATGAGCCACAAGCTCAAGAGTAAAATTGTTCTGGAGAAGTTAAAAGGGGAAGTCACTTCTTTAGTATCACCGGTACAAGAGGATATACCACATGTCACTACACCGCGTGTCACAGAGGATACATAGGAGATACCTCGCCGTAGTGGGAGGGTTGTGAGACAGCCTGAGAAATTCATGTTCTTGGGAGAATCTTCTGATTTGGTCCTTGGCGAACATGAACCTGATCCCTGGACATATGACGAGGCAATCCAAGATAATGATGCAGTATCTTGGCAAAGTGCAATGAATGCTGAGATTGAATCTATGGATTCAAATCAGGTCTGGGAGCTAGTAGAACCACCCGATGGTGTAAAAACTGTTAGTTAAAGCCCTAGAACCAATCATGTGATGGTTGAATAGGGAACATTTTGTATCATATTCTATAAAGGCAAAGGATTGGTTATTATATTTACATCTTGCTTGTGCCAGCTAATTTAAATATAATAATGCCCTAGAAAAGTAGGTTCTTATCTATAGCACATCAATTGGCAGAATTGATTATGAGAGGCTGTAGAGAACACTTTCCTAAATGTTCCTAGTCGAGTATTAATATGCAAGGGAAATATTAATACATAAAGACTAGCATGTAGGTCAATTGATGACTTGATCTCACAAGTCATGGATATATGATATCAAGTTGACACATGGGTATATATTGGAGAATATATACTGAACTGACCCGCCATGAGAAAGTTTCATGGATCGTTATATGAGTGTCATAAACTTTCTCATGTGACTATTGGTATGAATAGTCCTTAGACCTGAAGTCACTATAGTTCCCTACATAAGGAGTTGTGTACTTTGGTATCGTCAAACGTCACCCGTAACAGGGTGGACCATAAAGGCGATTACTGGGTATGTAACAAATTATGCGGAGGGATGTGAGTGATGTAGATGGGATCTATCCCTTCCATATGACGGGAGTGATATCGGTGGGCCCCTTGATTGAGTAGAACTACTAAAACGCATGGCCATGCTCGAATGAGTCAATATGAGATATTGAGCTCATTTGTTTGAGTTAGTTTACTCAGTGGATCAAGAAACACATAGATTGATCGAGGATGACACGGCCTATGCCTCATTGATCAACTGATATCAAGGATAGAAGGACACGGCCATATATTATAGTAGTCACGGAAAGGTTAGTCGGATCTTGACTTATCTCAGAATCCTGGGTAGCAATGATGTATTGCTAGATGCCGCTCATTCGCTTGTGTATCTAAAAGAGTTTAGATCCACCGCCAACGCTATGAGAGCCTATAGGGTCACACACAAAGAGCATGATAATTAGAGGAATTAGAGTATTCTAGTTTGACTAGAATAATATTGGAATAAGCTTAAGTACAAAATGGTTTTTGGACTTTAAGCTTAATGAGAATTTTAGCTAATTGATTTAATGAGATTAATTCAATATGTTACCTTATTGATTTAATAAGATTAATTCAATATGATAACATAAGCTTAATTGAATTAATAAGATTAATTCAACATGCATGAAAGCCACATAAGAATGCCACATAAGCATGCCACCTAAGCATCCACCTAAGCTAGTTAAGGTGGAAGGAAACAAAATGGTTTTGTCTCCTTAAGTGGCCGGCCAAACAAGGATATGTCTCAATGCAATGGATTGCATTGAATGTGTGGAGGTGAAAGGGTTTTTCCAACCCTATAAAAGACACCCTAAGTGGCCGGCCAAAGAGAGCATTTTTGGCTTTTGTTGTTGGTGGAAGCTTTGGTTGTGTTAGTGGTGAGAGAGCTTAGTGGAAGCTTTGGTTGTGTGGGTTTGTGAGTGTAGGCTAGCAAGAAGAGGAGTCTTCTTCTTCCTTTCTCCTTTTCCCTCTTCCTCTCTCCTTTAGGGACTTCTCTAGCAAGAAGTAAAGGAGAGCTCTTCTAGTTTTCCTTTTGTGAGACAAGAGCGTTGCTCGTGTGATACATATAGAGGCACGGACATTGAACGTGCTAAAGATCCAACAAACCAAAGGAAAAGCGGATTAACAAGGGCACGCAACAAAGGTAATCCTCTCCTATAAGATAGGTTTGGTTTAGAGAAATTTATTTTATACGAGTTTGCGCATGGATCACTTGGAAGGATCCTATTTTCCGTCACAAGATATGCCATTTGGCATACAAGAATTCCCTACAAAGGGTATCAGAGCCACTTGTAAAGATCGATAAAATAGGTTTTCTCTATTTTATATGTGATATAGAAGTAGGATAAATTTTATTATGAGTTGATAATTGCATTAGCAAATTTTCAAACATAATAAAATATCCAATGTCTTTTAAAAGTTAAAATGACATGGTGCATGGTTATGGCCTAGTCCCAAAAAGTTTGTGATTGTGTGTTGTAATTTTAATAACTGCGTGTCGCCTTTCTCCTAATATTCTTGTTGTAAAATTAGTTTTAGACTCGAATGTAACTCGAGTATTTCTCTTTTTGTAATGTACAAAACAAGGATGGAGGGTCCATTGGAAGATGAGGTTACAAGGAGGAAGTCAACACACAAGACAACCAAAAGGAAGCACTTAGGAGAAGATGCTATCCCTAGGTTGACCAATCAATCTTTCATTGGCTTGAGAAGATTGTAGAATAAGGGCCATAACCATGACACGTTAGTTTAATATGTATGTGATGCATGTTAGTTTAGCTTGTATGTGATGCATGATTAGTTTAGCTTATATGTGATGTATGCTAATATGTATATGATACATGTTTATTTCTTAATAAGTCTAAACGATATGCCTACCAAAGTTGGTACTCACTACTTCCTCGATCATTTGTTATTGGGTTTGCCAAAGCAAAGCAATGCATTTTATCTTGGAGGGGTGCGAGTGGACAATCGTGATGTCCCGCTATCAGTTTTGGTTAAGACTTAATTAAGTGTTTTCTTAATTGGTTAAGAAAGTAGAGGCATATATTAGCTTTGAACATAAGTGTTAACATTAGTTTTGTGTGATTTCCGAACATCAGCTTTGTCTTAGAAGTGGTCGTTGTTCGATATCCAAGAAGGCCCTCGTGCCTCGCCATACCGAAGCCGGGTTTAGGAATAAACACTAAACTAATCTAAAACTTAACCAAAGCTATTAAAGAGTTACATCAGATGTAATTGGCAAAAGATTGCCTACCTAATTATACTACGTCTTGGGCGATTAGCCAAAGCTAACTCAAGACGAATTATGATGTGGATCTTTATCCCATATAAATTTATAGCTAAATAGTAGCTATGAGAATTTAGTGGGAGCCTCATTTAATTAAAGGCCTAATTAAATGATTTAGGTATGATACTTAACTTTGCATTTTAATGTTGTAGATCACCATGTCATCTAACACGACACACCTCAACTGCGATCCGTCCTTGAGAAGGACAAGCTCAATGGAGCAAACTTTCGATCGGTATAGGAACTTGAGGATTATCCTCAAGCAAGAACGCAAACTATATGTCCTAGAGCAGTCTACCCTCAAATACACCCGCCCACGGCCACTCGTCTTAAAAGGATGCTTATAAGAAGCATCAAGATGACGATTAGATGTGTCATCTTATGCTTGCCACCATGAACTCGAGCTGTAAGCAACATGAGAACATGGATGCCTATGATATGGTTGAGCATTTGAAACAACTATATCAAGGACAAGCTAGGCACGAGCGCTTTGAAGTGTCTAAGGCTCTTTTGCATGCAAGATGCAAGAAGGAACACTGTAGGAACTCACGACTCAAAATGATTGGGTACGCTGAGAACCTTGAAAGACTAGGTTTTCCATCGAGCCAAGAATTGGCAACCGATGTTATCCTCGCAATCGTCGTTTAGGAAGCATACAATCAATTCATCATGAATTATAACATGAATGAAATTGATAAACCTTTGCTCGAGATTCTCGATGTTAAGAATCACTGAACCAAATCTCAAGAAGAAAGTTAGTAATGTACTAATGGTCAAGAAGGACAAAGGTAAGCGCTTAAAGGCAAGGGTAAGACCAAGCCAAAAGCAAGGCCAATTCATCCACTTCAAAGGGTAAAGGTAAAGTACCTAAGGAAGGGATCGCTTCCATTGCGGTGAGATCGACACCGGAAGCGGAATCGCAAAGTCTACCTCGAGGAAGTAAAGAACAAGAGAAGTGGGACTTACGCCTGTGTATACACGTTATAGAAGTTAATCTATCTATTTCTTCTACATGGGTATTAGATACGGATGTGCATCTCACATTTGTACTAATGTGCAGGGTGAGAAATAGTAGAATAATGGCAAAGGGTGAAGTGGACCTACGAGTAGGCAATGGCGCAAAAGTTCCGTGAGTCGTAGGAACATATTCTTTGTCTTTGCCCACGGGCTTATCTTAGAACTAGAGGAGTGCTTCTATGTACCCGCATTAACAAAGAACATAATTTCAGATCTTGTTTAGACAAGAAAACTTTTCTTTATAATAAAGGACAAATGTTGTTCCATTTATTTAAATGAAATGTTCTATTGTAATGCACCACTTATGAATGGTCTCTATGTTCTAGATTTAGATAACCCAATTTATAACGTAAATACCAAAGCGGTTCAAATCGAATGATTTGAACCGCATATCTCTCGCAATCGCCGCCTAGGTCACATAAATGAAAAACGATATCCCAACTCCATAAAGATGGATTATTGGACTCATTTGATTTTGAATCATATGAGGTATGCAGTCTTGTCTTTAGGAAAGATGACTAAAACTCCATTTAGTGGACATGGCGAGAGAGCGACGGATTTGTTAGGACTCATACATACCGATGTATGTGGCCCTTTCAATGTCGGCCGAGGAGGCTATAAGTACTTTATTACTTTCACCGATGATATGAGTAGATTCGGCTACTTATATTTGATGAGACATAAGTCAATCCTTTGAAAAGTTCAAAGAATTCAAGAATGAAGTACAAAACCAACTTGGTAAGCGTATATTACTTCGATCGATCGAGGTGGTGAATACCTTAGTCAAGAGTTTCGTGATCACCGGCCGAGTGTGGGATAATATCCCAACTCACTCCACCGAACACCACAATGGAATGGTGTATCCGAGAGGAGAAATCGTGACTCTATTAGATATGGTACGATCAATGATGAGCCAGATCGATCTACCTACTTCCTTTGGGGTTTAGCTCTAGAGACACCGCTTTCACACTTAATCGCTGCCCATCAAAAGCCGAGAAAAGACACCATATACGATATATGGATCGAAGAGTCCCAAAATGTCTTTATAAAGATTTGGGGTTGTGAAGCTTATGCTAGACGCCAAGTCTCGTATAAACTAGGACCCAAATCGTATAAGTGTTATTTTGTAGGATATCCCAAGGAAACTAAGGGATATTACTTTTACAATCCCACACTTGGCAAGGTGTTTGTTGCGAAATCTTGTCTTTCTAGAAAGAGAATTTATTTCTAGAAATACTAGTGGGAGTAAAATTCATCTTGAAGAAGTTCAAGATGATGATAACACTAAGGCGATGGAAAATGAGCAGGCACCACAAAGTGTTGTGGATGAGGAATTTGTTGCCCAAAGAGTTGTGGAGCAAACACCTGTTCAAGTAGACCAACCTCTTCGTAGATCTAATAGGATCCGTCGTCAACCCGGGAGATATTCTTTTCTCTTGGTGACAAGCGGTGAAGTATTGCTTATCGATCTTGACGAGCCTACATCCTATCAAGAAGCTATGATGAGCCAGTTAAGAAATGGCTAGAGGCCATGAGATCCGAAATGGAATCCATGTACACTAACCAAGTATGGACTTTGGTTGATCCACACGAAGGGGTAAAACCCATTGGGTGTAAGTGGGTCTTTAAAGTAAAGACTGACATGGATGGTAATAAGCATACCTATAAAGGTAGATTGGTGGCTAAAGGATTCAAACAAATTCATGGTATTGACTATGAAGAAACCTTTTCACCAGTTGCGATGCTTAAATCCATTCGGATCATACTTGCTATTGCAGCCTACCATGATTATGAGATCTGGCAGATGGATGTCAAAACCGCTTTTCTGAATGGAAAGCTACTCGAGGATGTGTACATGACACAACCTGAGGGTTTTGAAGATCCAAAGCATCCTGGAAAGGTATGCAAACTGCAAAGGTCCATTTATGGACTAAAGCAAGCCTCTCGGTGGAATCTTGATTCGATGATGCAATCAAAGAGTTTGGTTTCATCAAGAATGAAGATGAGCCTTGTGTCTACAAGAGAAATAGTGGGAGCACAGTTGTATTTCTTGTCTTGTATGTAGATGACATACTTCTCATCGGAAATGACATTCCCTCACTCCAGTCTGTGAAGATGTGGTTGGGGAATTGTTTCTCGATGAAGGACTTAGGTGAAGCTGCCTATATTCTAGGCATCAAGATCTATAGAGATAGATCTAGAAGATTACTTGGCCTAAGTCAGAGTACATACATTGATAAAGTGCTAGATCGTTTTTCTATGCAAAATTCCAAGAAAGGATTTCTGCCTTTATCACATGGTGTGAGTCTTTCGAAGACTCAATGTCCCTCTTCTAAGGAGGAGAGAGATCGCATGGATAAGATCCCTTATGCGTCTGCCATAGGGTCTATCATGTACGCCATGCTTTGTACTCGTCCTGACGTCTCGTATGCTTTGAGCATGACGAGTAGATACCAGTCAGATCCAGGTGAAAGTCACTGGATAGCAGTCAAAAATATTCTTAAGTACTTACGAAGAACGAAAGAATATTTCCTGATATTTGGAGGCAATGAGGAGCTAACTGTAAAGGGTTACAGTGATGCAAGCTTCCAAACAGACAAGGATGACTATAGATCGCAATCGAGTGCGTGTTTTGCACGAATGGTGGGTGTGAGTGGAAGAGTTCAAGCATGACACGATTCTTGATTCTACAAGCCGAGTATATTGCGGCATCCGATGCGTGAAAGGAGGCTATTTGGCTCCGCAAGTTCATCGCTGAACTTGGGGTAGTTCCTAGCATTGCGGATCCAATAGACCTCTATTGTGACAACAATGGGGCTATTACGCGAGCTAAGGAACCTCGATCACATCGTGGACCAAACACATCTTCGGCGCTTCCATCTCATTCGAGAGATCATCGATAGAGGAGATGTGAGGATATCTGCAGTACCACGAAGCTAACATCGCAGATCCATTGACCAAGGCTTTGTACGGAGGAAGCATGATGGTCACACTAGGTCACTAGGTATTAGATATCATAGTGATTGGTACTAGTGCTAGTGGGAGATTGTTAGTTAAAGCCCAAGAACCAATCATGTGATGGTTGAATAGGGAACATTTTGTATCATATTCTATAAAGGCAAAGGATTGGTTATTATATTTACATCTTGCTTGTGCTATAATTTAAATATAATAATGCCCTAGAAAAGTAGGTTCTTATCTCTGACACATCAATTGGCGAATTGATTATGAGAGGTATGAGAACACTTTCCTAAATGTTCCTAGTCAGTATTAATATGCAAGGGCAATATTAATAAATAAAGTCTATCATGTAGGTCCCTTGATGACTTGATCTATAAAGTCATGGATATATTATTTCAAGTTGACACATGGGTATATATTGGAGTATATATCTTGAATGACCCGCCATGAGAAAGTTTCATGGATCGTTATATGAGTGTCATAAACTTTCTCATGTGACTATTGGTATGAATAGTCCTTGACACTGAAGTCACTATGGTTCCCTACATAAGGAGTTATGTACTTTGGTATCGTCGAAGCGTCACCCATGTGAGGTGGACCATAAAGCGATTCTTGGGTATGTAACAAATTATGCGGAGGATGTGAGTGATGTAGATGGGATCTATCCCTTCCATATGGACGAGTGATATCGGTGGGCCCTTGATTGAGTAGAACTACTAAAACGCATGGCCATGCTCGAATGAGTCAATATGAGATATTGAGCTCATTTGTTTGAGTTAGTTTACTCAGGGATCAAGAAACACATAGATTGATCGAGGATGACACGGTCTATGCCTCATTGATCAATCTGATATCAAGGATAGAAGGACACGGTCATATATTATAGTAGTCACGGAAAGGTTAGTCGGATCTTGACTTATCTCGTAACTTGGGTAGCAATGATGTATTGCTAGATGCCGCTCATTGCTTGTGTATCTAAAAGAGTTTAGATCCACTGCCAACGTTATGAGAGCCTATAGGGTCACACACAAAGAGCATGATAATTAGAGGAATTAGAGTATTCTAGTTTGACTAGAATAATATGGGAATAAGCTTAAGTACAAAATGGTTTTTGGACTTTAAGCTTAATGAGAATTTTAGCTAATTGATTTAATGAGATTAATTCAATATGTTACCTTATTGATTTAATAAGATTAATTCAATATGATAAAATAAGCTTAATTGAATTAATAAGATTAATTCAACATGCATGAAAGCCACATAAGAATGCCACATAAGCATGCCACCTAAGCATCCACCTAAGCTAGATGAGGTGGAAGAAGACAAATTGGTTTTTGTCTCCTTAAGTGGCCGGCCAAACAAGGATATGTCTCAATGCAATGGATTGCATTGAATGTGTGGAGGTGAAAGGGTTTTTCCAACCCTATAAAAGACACCCTAAGTGGCCGGCCAAAGAGAGCATTTTTGGCTTTTGTTGTTGGTGGAAGCTTTGGTTGTGTTAGTGGTGAGAGAGCTTGGTGGAAGCTTTGGTTGTGTGGGTTTGTGAGTGTAGGCTAGCAAGAAGAGGAGTCTTCTTCTTCCTTTCTCCTTTTCCCTCTCTTCCTCTCCTTTAGGGACTTCTCTAGCAAGAAGTAAAGGAGAGCTCTTCTAGTTTTCCTTTTGTGAGACAAGAGCGTGCTCGTGTGGATACGTATAGAGGCACGGACACTTGAACGTGCTAAAGATCCAACAAACCGAAAGGAAAAGCGGGATTAACAAGGGCACGCAACAAAGGTAATCCTCTCCTATAAGATAGGTTTGGTTTAGAGAAATTTATTTTATACGAGTTTGCTTTCGCATGGATCACTTGGAAGGGATCCTATTTTCCGTTGCGCATATGCCATTTGGCATACAAGAATTCCCTACAAAAACCATTGGATGCAAGTGGATCTACAAGAGAAAGAGAGGGATAGATGGGAAGGTTGAGACCTTCAAAGCGAGGCTTGTTGCGAAGGGGTATACTCAGAAAGAGGGTATCAATTATGAGGAGACCTTTTCACCGGTAGCCATGCTTAAGTCTATCCGGATTCTCTTATACATAGCAGCTCATATGGATTATGAGGTGTGGCAGATGGATGTCAAGACAACTTTCCTTAATGTAAGTCTTGAGGAAAACATCTACATGAAGCAACCAGAGGGTTTCATTACTAAGGGCAAAGAGCATCTTGTATGTAAGCTTAATCAGTCCATTTATGGATTGAAACAAGCTTCGAGGTCTTGGTACATCCGATTTGATGAGGTGATCCAGTCTTATGGATTTATTTAAAGTCGGGATGAGTCTTGTGTATACAAGAGATGTGACGGAAACGTAGTGGTATTTATTATACTATACGTAGATGACATTTTGTTGATTGGCAACAATATCAAGGTGTTATCGGACGTAAGGGTATGGTTGTCCAAACAGTTTGATATGAAGGACTTGGGGGAGGTGGGACACATCCTTGGGATCAAGGTTATAAGGGATCACAGGAAAAGAATGTTGTGCTTATCCCAAGCTTCATACATAGACACGATTATGGAGCGTTTTAGCATGCAGAACTCCAAGAAAGGGTTTTCTACCTTTCAGGCATGGAGTTCCTTTATCTAAGGAGATGTGTCCTAGATCATCTGAGGAGATAGAAAAGATGAAGGCGGTTCCTTATGCTTCGACAGTAGGAAGCCTCATGTATGCGATGCTCTGTATGAGACCAGATATCTGCTTTACCGTGGGCATGGTTAGAAGATATCAAAGTAATCCAGGACAGGGACATTGGACTGCGGTAAAGCATATATTGAAGTACCTTAGAAGGACTAGGGATTATATGTTGGTTTACCGGGTAGACCAATTACTCCCTGTAGGTTACATGGATTTCGACTTCCAATCTGATAGGGATAACAGTAAGTCTACCTCAGGTTTTGTGTTTACTTTGGGAGGTGGAGCCAATGTATGGAGGAGTGTCAAGCAGAAATGCGTGGTGGACTCCACCAAGGAAGCTGAGTATGTGGCGGCCTCTAAGGCGGCCAAAGAAGCTGTATGACTTAGGAACTTCTTGATAGACTTGGATGTGATTCCTAGTTTGCCCAGAAATATCACAATTTATTGTGATAATAGTGGTGCAGTTGCAAACTCGAAGGAACCACGAGACCATAAGGCTAGTAAACACATAGAGCGCAAGTACCACGTGATACGAGAAATCGTAAAGAGAGGAGAATTTGCTGTGGCCAAGATTGCATCGGAGGATAACCTGGTAGATCCTTTCACTAAGGCCCTTCCGGCGAGAGATTTTGATAGGCATGTGGAGGGAATGGGGATCAGATGTATGACACTTCGAGGACAACATAGTCTTTTAGTATAAGTGGGAGATTGTAGGGATGTATACTGAAAAGTCTATCTTTTGTATGAACATCTTTATTTTGGAATAAGAATCACATAATCATTGTTTGCATATTTTTATGGTTATGCAATATTGTCTAATACTTTACATTGTAGATAACATGGTGTATGGTGTCACACAGGAGATCATGTTATCGGACCCTTGAAAAGTATAAGTAAAGGCTCGCAACCGAGATGACTTTGGACAAACCATCGGAATGGTTGTAGTGTGATTTGGTATTGGTTTGTCTTGACCATAGAATCACACTAGTGCACTTTGTGTGTATTGAGCAGGACCGACTTAGAGGTGATTCGATTTATTGCTGACTACATAATCGAATCGGATCTCAGATATTATTTAGTACATACTCTTAATCCCAATATAATAACGGACACATATATTTAGTACTCATCTCTTTGATTTACCAATGGACGAGATTTATAGATTAAATCAATAGGCTCGGTATGTTGGGAGATGATATTATTTATATGGTGTGTCGTTGATTATAGGAGGAAACTGTATCCTATATATTAGGATGATGATGTCCCCTTGAGGAGCTCATAAGGTTCATCATGTAAACCATGCAGGTGGACTTGGTCTGGCATGATGAAAAGGTTGAGTGGTACTACTCAAGGAGTTAGATGTTGATTAATTAATGGTTAGTAAATTAATTAATCGACGGACATTCGAGATCTTAAACTTGGGGATAAAATGTACAAATAATATATGGAGCCCATATTATCATATGGGGGTTGGTGAGGTAGATCAATGATGAACTTTTAGTGGATTGGATCATCATTAGTGGATCGGACTTTATGTGGGCTTGATCCATGGGTGGCCAAGACCCAACTCCTTCTCATGGTCCTTAATGTAGCCTATTAACACCTCATGATGCTTAGATCCAATGGATAGAAACAAAAGTCTAAGATCCATTGGTAGAGATTAAATCTCTAAGATCCGACTGTTGAGATTAAATCTCTAGATCCGACGGTTGAGATTAAATCCCTAGAACCAATGGAGGAGATTAATTCATGACTTATCCCTAACTCTATAAAAGGGTGTCAAGGGGTTGGCGTGAACAACAATTGAAGGAGAGCAAGGCTTGGGCGGCAAGAGAAGGGAATCCTAGTTGAGACAGGATTAGGATTAGGGTTAGGGTTTGGAGGCTAGGGCGGCACCAAATAAGGCAAGGTTTCCTTTCTTCTTCCTTTTCTTCTGGCCAATGTCCAGCAGGTTTCTAGGCCCTTCCCAGCCCTTGGCCAGCACCCAAAAGCTCCCTTCTCCCTCTCCTTAGGTGGTGGAAACAAGATATAGGGCTTCCCTTGGTGTCTTGGTTGTTTTCCACCATCTTCTCCTTCATCTAGTTGGCCGGTGGCAAGGAAAACTTTGGTTCCTTGTTGGTTGTTTCTAGTGAGGAGAAAAACCTTGTTTCTATTCTTCCTCTTGCTTTGGAAGAGCAAGGAAGGAAGATTTGCGATCTAGGAGCTTCGACTTTTGGTGGATCGTCGCCCACATGATGTCCAAAAGGAGGAAGGTCATACATTAGAAGATCGAGAGGTATACCTATTCTACTTTCTTCTTTTGTTTGTTGCTTGTTTTTTTTTTCAAATATAAGCATGTTATAAATCTATAAATGGATAAATAATACTTGGATCTCGAGCATAAACACAAAAACCAGCGATCCAGACATCGTCTATTCCGCTACTAATCATAGAATAGAGGATGGTCACTTGAACAACTCGTTTGTTCAAGTGACCTCTCTAAACGAATAGCACGATGATGACTTGGTTGCTTTGGCAATCCCTTTTGTCTAGAATTAAATTTTTTTAATCTGGGGACATCGAAGGGATCGCCATGGACAAGCTACCGAGGTGAAGTGCGAAGCAAAGTTTCCCCTCACGGACTCGACAAGCAAAACCCTACACATCACACTTAAGCTACTCTAAGAACTTCATTGACATATCCTTATATGCAGAGAACCATATGAAGTTTTATAGCTGGTTACTCCAATGAACTAGTTACCATAACTAGCATCCACGATCAACTCCGGATATCCCAATGTCACCAGCCAGTGAGAAACAATTGCTTGGATAAACCAAAGATTATACCTCGTGCTAGTCTCAATAGAATCGATGGCGTCTGAATCCATCAATTCATCGACTAGGGATAATTTCAATACATCACGATTACACATGTAGAGATACTCACTAGTTGTGATCCAATCACAAATTCTCTCATGCTATGAACTGTATTGCGGACATTCAATAAATGAGTTTAAGATCTAATCAAATACATGAAAGCATGTATACTCAAATAGTGAATCTTCATTTATCAAATAAATAGTACAACCATAAGGCGATTGCCATAGGACATCTCTCATATATTACTAACACTTCTTTGATCGGAACAATGACCACTTCCATAGACAAAGCCAATTTCATAAAAATGTTCACTTAAGTCACTTAGGGTTATTTCCTGGTCTAACTGGTTTAGGATACAGCGAGGTAGCTTCAGCTAGTTCAACTTAGCCAAGTGTACCAAGCTAGATACGTCTTCTCTAACTCAGATACACAAGACCTCATTTCTCGAACGTACTATCATCTCACCGTGTCCTGATACTACGTTATCAAGGTTGACTAACTATTGCTCCTATCTAACCATTCTAGAAATTAAAAGAAAGACTAAGCATGTAAAGTCTCACTAAGAGATCGGGTACACGATTTTAGTATTAGCTCCCCTAGACCATTGAACCAATGCGGTTTATCCACATAGTGGACTTGATCCTTGGGAATCCAATACTTAGTAGTCCTTATATGTGAA
Source organism: Wurfbainia villosa (assembly GCA_025175895.1). Taxonomy (NCBI): domain Eukaryota; kingdom Viridiplantae; phylum Streptophyta; class Magnoliopsida; order Zingiberales; family Zingiberaceae; genus Wurfbainia; species Wurfbainia villosa. The sequence goes on along the minus strand of CM045990.1, from coordinate 65,177,661 downwards.
TTTAGCAAAATCTTAGGGACCCATGCCTGGACTCTTTGATGACTATGATTAACAATTGACATGTAGGATTTGTTTGTAGTCATTATCCTAAACCCAAGTCCGGCTTTGTTGTACACAACCCTTTGAGTTCCAAGGAGTCGGTCAAGACCCTTGGATCCCAATGTAAACTTTTCCAACCTAGCTTTGAGCTCTTGAACTTGTCCTTTCAAGAGAGAATTCTCTTCCTCAAGTTTTTCAACTTGAGATGAGTTTCCCTCTTGAACGTGACTAGTCGAAGAGGGTAGGGTGGCCTCATGCTTAAGGAGTTTAAACTCCTTAAGCAGGGACTCGATCCTAGACTCGGACTTAGTTAACTTCCTATCGAATAATTTAATTGCATGATATAAATTTATGATTAACGAACAACTTACGTTGATCTTTTCCTTTGAGCCGACTTTGAGTCTTGACTCAAATTCATCCTTGGAGTCAGATTCGGAGTTGGATTTGTAGTTGGCTTTGGACTCGAACTCGGATTCGAACTCGAGCAGTCTCGCCATGAAGGCCAAGTCATCGTTTAGATCTTCTTCTTCTTCCCAAGTCGCTTGAAATGCCTTCTTCGGTTGCATTTATCTTGGCTTCATTTTTGGGCAGTCTGACTTAAAGTTCCCCTTCTTGTTGCACTCATAGCACTTGTAATTCTGTGGGGGTTTCTTATCCTTCAATTGCTTTCTTTCTTTTCTGATCATTCTCTGAACTAGGTTGACTAGTTCGGTCTCCATTTCTTCCTCCGATTCTGACTCGGATTGGGCCTCAGATTCAGACTCTTCTTCTTTGAGAGGTGGCTTGCTCTTTGCTTTTCTTCTTTGACCTGCAACCAAAGCAACACCTCTCTCGATCGGGGCCGAGTTAGTGTTAGTGTCAGCCCTTACTGCCAATCATGAGATGTAGTGCCAATCATGAGATGATTGATTAGGGATCATGTGTATCATATTTCAATAATAAAAGGCAATGATTGTTTATTATATTTACTTTATGCATGTGCCAGCTAAAATAAATATAATAATATTCTTGAAAAGTAGGTTCTAATCTATAGTATATCAATTGGTAGAATTGATTATGAGAAGATGTAGAAAACACTATTCTTAATATTCCTAGTCAAGTATTAATATACAAGGGCAATATTAATACATTGAGACTAGCATGTATGCCAATGGATGACTTGATCTCACAAGTCATGGATATGTGATATCACATTGACACATGGGTATATATATTGGAGAATATATATATTGAATTGACCTGCCATGAGAAAGTATCATGGATCATTATATGAGTGTCATATACTTTCTCATGTGACTATTGGTATGAATTGTCCTTAGACCTAAAGTCACTACGGTTCCCTACATAAGGAGTTATGTACTTTGGTATCGTCTAACGTCACACCGTAACAGGGTGACTATAATGGCGATCACTGGGTATGTAACGAATTATGCAGAGGGATGTGAGTGATGTAGATGGGATCTATCCCTTCTATATGACAGGAGTGATATCTTTGGTCTCTTGATAGAGTAGGACCACAAAATGCATGGCCATGCTCAAATGAGTAAATCTGTGATATTGAGCTCATTTGTTTGAGTGAGTCAACTTGGGGATCAAGAAATATAAAGATCGATAAGGGGATGACACGATCTATGCCTCATTGATCGATCTAAGATATCAGAGATAGAAGGACATCGTCATACATGATAATAGTCACGGAAAGATTATCGGATCTCGATGATCTTGTAACTTGGGTAGCAATGATGTATTGCTAGATGTCTCTCATTGATTATGTATCTAAAAGGAGTTTTTGATACATTGCCAATGTTACAAGAGCCTATAGGGTCATACACAAATGACATTCTATTTTGGAAAAGGTTTCTTTTAGTTGGACTAAAAGGACAATTGAGTATATGACCAAGATTTGAGTTAGACTCAAACTTGTTAAACTTGAGTTAGACTTAAGTTGAACCATGGAAGATGATTCATGATCATGCATGATTAATTTGATTAATCATGCATGGGAATACCAAGAGCCTTGGTATTAATGATGAGAATTCATGAAGAAGAATACCAAGGGTCTTGGTATTAAGAGATGTCTTAATGTGGAATTAATGGCAATGGTTGCTATGGGGTTAAAATGGCTTCAACGTGGAAATCACTTGTGGTTGGTGTATGTTTTTGTTTGGGCGTGAAAGCAAAAGAAGGCCAAGAGAGAAAGTGTTCTCTCATCTCCTCATTCCTCTCCTTCTTCTTCCAAAGAAGTCTTGGCGTTTTTCTAGGGGTTGCTAGCACAACGTGACTCCAAACTGTGTGGGTGTCAGTGTGGATACCATAGATATACGGTTACCCTTACCGTATTGAGATCCAACAGCGTTTGGGAAAGCGGGATTGCGAAGGACACGCACCGAAGGTATATTCCTCATCTAGATGAGATGTAGACTAGATTAATGAAAATGATCTATATAGTTTTGCATGGATCTCTGGTGGGATCCAATATAATTAATATTTCCGCTGTAGTTGTGCGAAGTATTCGCCCACGACATTGTGAACGTCAGATCTGAACCGGTTTCCCAATAGTGGTATCAGAGCCACTTGCAAAACATATACTTCGTTATAATGATTTATATGTGATATAAATTAGTTTTTTCATGTTTTCTATGAGATATAAAGCATGTAGATTATGGGTACACGAATTTTAGGCTTGGAATGTTGATAAAGGGGAAAAAACGGAGTGGAACAGTACGACACACGACCGTGTTGAAAAATAGGGCCTGGCCATGTTCAACCCCACGGTCATGTTGAAGAACACGACCTGGTCGTGGGCACCTCTGGAAGAGAAACCCATGTCCGTGTGGAAAGACATGACCTACCCATGTGGGCCTCTGATCACCCTAGAATAGCCGTGTCAATTGGCACGACCCGACCGTGTTGGACACGGGATGCTCCGGAAGAAAGAGTCTTGGGTTCATAGTGATGGACCGAGGGCAGCAACTCATTCAAGGAGTTGAAAATAAAATTTGTCTTCGGGGGCACTACCCCCTTAGACCCCCCACAAGGGGCGCTGCCCCTTGACCCCGCCTGCTAATCGGCTAGCGGGACCGCCATGGCGTTGCGGCTTATCGGCGAAGCGGCTTTAAAATTCGTGTATGTATAATTAATTTTATAAAATCACATCATTATGAATGATATGATGCATGGTACATGGTTATGGCCTAGGACCCAATATGATTGTTGTTGTATGTGTTGTGTGTGCATGTTGTAATTCATAATGCGGCTTGCATGTCGTGCCTTCATCTCTATTTTCCTATTGTAATATAGATTTAGACTCGAATGTAACTCGAGTGTTCTTATTTTGTAATGTACAAAATGAAGAAATGGAAAGTCCATTGAAGGTAGAAGTTACAAGGAAGATGTCGACAACACAGGATGACCGAAGGAAGCACTTGGAGAAGATGTCATCCCTAGGTTATCCATTCGCTCTTCTCATTGGCTTGAGAAGATCGTAGATTCGGGCCATAACCATGTCACGTTTAAAATTATATGTTGATATATATTATGCTTGCATGTGATTCTTGTGTATGTGATGCTTGTATGCGATGCACACATAGTTAGTTGTCACAAAAATTAGGTCACTTATTATATGCCTACCAAAGTTTAATACTTACTATTACCTTGTTCAATCGTAGCATGTTTGCCAAAGCAAAGTGACTCGATTTACCTTGGTAAAGTACGACAGGACAATTGTGATGTCCGCCTATTAAACTTTGGGTTTGACTTAACTAAGCTCTCTCAATTAGATTGATGAACTTAGAGGCATAGCTCATACGAGATATCTACCTACATTATACAAATCTTGGGCGATTAGCCAAAGCTAACTCAAGATGAGTAGTAATTTAGAAGGATATCTCATTCGATGGGCATTATGAACAAATGTTGTTCATAAAGATATACAAGAGTTACATTAGATGTAATTGGTATGAGTTACCTACCTAATTTATACGAGTCTTGGGCGATTAGCCAAAGCTAACTCAAGATGCGGTATAATATGGATCTTGTACCACTTTATGACCAGTGGGAGAATCATTTAGTTAAAGGCCTAATTAAATGATTAAAATATGATACTTGTCTGCATTTCTGTTGTAGATCACTATGTCTTCAAATACGTCAAATACCCTATCTCTGCGATTGGTCCTTGAGAAGGACAAGCTCAATGGAGCAAACTTTATTGACTGGTATAGGAATTTGAGAATAGTTCTCAAATAGGAGTGGAAACTCTATGTCCTAGAGCAACCTATTCCTGAACCACCCACCAACAATGTCACTCGTGCTGATAAGGATGCTTACAAGAAGCATCAAGATGATGCATTAGATGCATCATGCCTTATGCTTGCAACCATGAACTCTGAGCTTCAGAAGCAACATGAGAACATGGATGCCTTTGATATGGTTGCACACCTGAAGCAACTGTATCAAGGGCAAGCGAGGCACGAGAGATCGAGGTATCTAAGGCATTGTTTCAATGCAAGATGCAAGAAGGAACACCCGTAGGAACTCATGTACTCAAAATGATTGGGTACGTGGAGAACCTTGAGAGATTGGGATTTCTTTTAGGCCAAGAGTTGCCCAATGACCTTATTCTACATTCCTTACCGAGAGACCTAGTAAATTTGTCATGAATTGTTACATGAGTGAAATTGACAAACCGTTGCTTGAGCTCTTAAGCATGTTGAGAACTGCTGAGAGCAATCTTAAGAAGATACAACCTAGTACTAGTAATGTACTTATGGTTAAAAAGGGCAAAGGTAAGAAGAAGTCTAAAGGCAAGACCCAAGAAAAGGGCAAGAAAGCATTGAAGCCCAAAGGTGGGGTGGCCAAGGAAGGGACTTACTTCCACTGTAAGGAAGCTGGACATTGGAAGAGGAACTATAAAAAGTATCTTGAGGAAGTCAAGAAGAAGCAAAGTGAGACTTCTGCTTCAGGTATACATGTTATAGAAGTCAATCTATCTATTTCTTCTTCATGGGTATTAGATACCGGTTGTGCTTCTCACGTTTACACTAATGTGTAGGGCCTGAGAAGAAGTAGATCATTGATGCAAGGAGAAGTGGACCTGTGTGTGGGCAATGACGCAAGAGTTGCTGCTATAGCTGTAGGAACATATTCCTTATTGTTGCTGAGTGGTTTGATTTTAGAACTTGATGAGTGCTATTTTGTACCTGTAATAACTAAGAACATTATGTCTGTTTCTTGTTTGGACAAGAAAGGTTTTTCATTTACTATAAAGGACAAATATTCTTCTATTTATTTAAATGAAATGTTCTATTGCAGTGCACATTTGATGAATGGACTCTATGTTCTAGATTTAGAAAACCCAGTCTATAACATAAATACCAAACAATTCAAATCTAATGATTCGAATCAGACATATCTTTGGCATTGTCCCTTGGGTCACATAAATGAGAGTCACATATCCCAGCTCCATAGAGATGGATTACTGGACTCATTTGATTTTAAATCATATGAGACATGCGAATCTTGTCTTTTAGGCAAGATGACCAAGACTCCATTTAGTGGACAAGGTGAAGAGCGATAGATTTGTTAGGCCTCATACATAGTGATATTTGTGGTCCTTTCAAAGTCACAGCCAGAGGTAGTTATCAGTACTTCATTACATTTATTGATGATTTCAGTGGATATGGATATGTGTACCTTATGAGGCACAAATCAGAATCCTTTGAAAAGTTCAAAGAATTCAAGAATGAAGTACAGAACCAACTTGGAAAGAGTATTAAGATGCTTCGATCAGATTGAGGTGGGGAATACCTTAACTAAGAGTTTCATGACTATCTAGTTGAGTGTGGGATACGATCTCAACTCACTCCACCCGGAACACCACAGTTGAATGGTGTATCCAAGAGGAGAAATCGTACTTTGTTAGACATGGTACGATCGATGATGAGTCATACGGATCTTCCTCCTTCCTTTTGGGGATATGCTCTAGAGACAGCTGCTTTCACACTTAACCGTGTTCTATCTAAGGAAGTCATAAAGACACCATATGTGATATGGACTGAGAAGAGTCCCAAGATGTCTTTTATGAGGATTTGGGGATGTGAACCTTACGTGAGACGTCAAGTTTCAGATAAATTAGGCCCCAAATTAGACAAGTGTTATTTTGTAAGATATCCTAAGGAAATGAAAGGATATTACTTTTACAACCCCATGCTAGCCAAAGTGTTTGTCGCCAGAAATGGTGTCTTTCTAGAAAGGCTAGTGGGAGTAAAATTGATCTTGAAGAAGTTCAAGATACACAAAATAACACTGATGCCTTAATGCAATAAGAACATGCATCACAAGGAGTTGTGGTACAACCTGTTCAGGTAGACCAAGCTCTTTGCAGGTCTGATAGGATACATCATCAACCTGAGAGATATTCTTTTCTCTTGGATGACAACGATGGTGTCATGCTAGATGAGCCAACATCCTATCAGAAAGCTGTAATGAGCCCAGATTATGAGAAATGGCTTGAGGCCATGAGATCTGAAATGGAATCCATGTACACTAACCAAGTATGAACTTTGGTTGATCCACCTGAAGGGGTCAAACCCATTGGGTGTAAGTGGGTCTTTGGTAGAAAGACTGACATGGATGGTAAGGTGCACACCTATAAGGGGCGATGGTAGCAAAAGGATTCAAGCAGATTCATGGTATTGACTATGATGAAACCTTTTCTCCAGTTGCGATGCTCAAATCCATTCGAATCATGCTTGCTATTGCTGCTTACTATGACTATGAAATCTGGTAGATGGATGTCAAAACTGCATTTCTTAATGAAAATCTACTTGAGGATGTGTATATGACACAGCCTGAGGATTTTGTCAATCCAAAAGATGCTAGAAAGGTTTGTAAGTTGCATAGGTCCATTTATAGTTTAAAGCAAGCTTCTAGAAGCTGGAATTGTCGATTCGATGATGCGATCAAAACGTTTGATTTCATTAAGAACGATGATGAACCTTTTGTCTACAAGAAGGCTAGTGGGACCATAGTTGTTTTCCTCATCTTGTATGTAGATGACATACTACTCATTGGAAATGATATCCCTATGCTGGAGTCTGTGAAGACTTAGCTTGGGAATTGTTTCTCAATGAATGACTTAGGTGAAGTAGCCTATATTCTTGGCATCAAGATCTATAGGGATAGATCTAGGAGATTGCTTGACTTGAGTCAAAGTACATATATTGACAAGGTGCTTAGGCGTTTTGCCATGCAGAATACTAAGAAGGGATTTCTGCCAATGTCACATGGTGTAAGTCTTTCGAAGACTCAATGCCCCTCTTCTGCGGAAGAGAAACAATGCATGGATCAGATTCCTTATGCATCTGCTATAAGATCTATCATGTACGCCATGATTTGTACTCGTCCCGATGTCTTGTATGCTTTGAGCATGACGAGTAGGTACCAGTCGGATCCCGGTGAGTGTCACTGGATAGCAGTCAAGAATATTCTTAAGTACTTGAGAAGGACGAAAGAATATTTCTTAATCTTTGGAGGTGATGAGGAGCTAGTTGTAAAGGGTTACAACGATGCAAGCTTCCAAACTGACAGAGATGATTCGTGATCGCAATCAGGGTATGTATTTTATCTGAATGGTGGTGCTGTGAGCTGGAAGAGTTCGAAGTAGGACACAGTCGCAAATTCTACAATAGAAGCCGAGTACATTGCTGCTTCAGATGCACCAAAGGAGGCAGTTTGGATCAAAAAGTTTATTTCTGAGCTTGGTATAGTTCCTAGCATTGTGAGCCCTATAGAGCTTTATTGTGACAACAACGTGGCTATAGCACAGGCTAAGGAACCTCGTTCTCACCAGCATTCCAAAAATATACTGCGGTGGTATCACCTCATTCGAGAGATCATCGATAGAGTAGATACTGATGCTAACATTGCGGATCCCCTGACCAAGGTTTTGGCACAAAGAAAGCATGATGGTCATACTAGGTCACTGGGTCTTAGAGATTATAGTAATTGACACTAGTACTAGTGGGAGATTGTTAGTGTCAGCCCTTAGTGTCAATCATGAGAGGATTGATTAGCGATCATGTGTATCATATTTCATTAATAAAAGGCAAAGATTGTTTATTATATTTACTTTATGCATGTGCCAGCTAAAATAAATATAATAATGTCCTTGAATAGTAGGTTCTAATATATAGTATATCAATTGGTAGAATTGATTATGAGAAGCTGTAAAGAACATTATTCTTAATATTCCTAGTCAAGTATTAATATACAAGGGAAATATTAATACATTGAGACTAGTATGTAGGTCAATGGATGACTTGATCTCACAAGTCAAGGATATGTAATATCGCATTGACACATGAGTATATATATTGGAGAATATATATACTGAATTGACCCGCCATGAGAAAGTATCATGGATCGTTATATGAGTGTCATATACTTCCTCATGTGACTATTGGTATGAATAGTCCTTAGACCTAAAGTCACTATGGTTCCCTACATTAGGAGTTATGTACTTTGGTATCGTCTAACGTCACGCCATAATAGGGTGACTATAACGGTGATCACTGGGTATGTAACGAATTATGCAGAGGAATGTGAGTGATGTAGATGAGATCTATCCCTCCTATATGACAAGAGTGTTATCTTTGGCCTCTTGATAGAGTAGGACCACGAAATGCATGGCCATGCTCAAATGAGTCAATATGTGATATTGAGCTCATTTGTTTGAGTGAGTCTACTTGGGGATCAAGAAACATAAAGATTGATAAGGGGATGACACGGTCTATACTTCATTGATCGATCTAAGATATCAGAAATAGAAGGACATCGTCATACATGATAATAGTCATGGAAAGGTTGTCGGATCTCGACGATCTTGTAACTTTGGTAGCAATGATGTATTGCTAGATGTCGCTCATTGCTTATGTATCTAAAAGGGGTTTTAGATACATTGCCAACGTTACAAGAGCCTATAGGGTCACACACAGATGACATTCTGTTTTGGAGAAGGTTTTTTTTAGTTGGACTAAAAGGACAATTAAGCATATGGCCAAGATTTGAGTTAGACTCTAACTGGTTAAACTTGAGTTAGACTCAAGTTGAACCATGAGCCTTGGTATTCATGATGTATACTGAAAAGTCTATCTTTTGTATGAACATCTTTAATTTTGAAAGAAGAATCACATGATCGTTGTTTGCATATTGATGGTTATGCATATTGTCTCATACATTACATTGTAGATAACATGGTGTGTAGTGTCACACGGTAGATCATGTTATCAACTCCTTGTAGAGTATAAGTAAAGGCTCACAATTGAGATGGCTTTGGACAAACCATTGGTATGGTTGTAGTGTGATTTGGTATTGGCTTGTCTTGACCATAGAATCACACTAGTACACTTTGTGTGTATTGAGCAGGACCGACTTAGAGGTGATTTGATTTATTGCTGACTACATAATCGAATTCCGATATTATGTTGTACATGATCTTAATCTCGATATAATAACGGGCACATATACTTAGTATTCATTTCTTTGATTTACCAATGGGCGAGATTTATAGAGTAAATCGATAGACTCGGTAAGTTGGGAAATGATATTATTTATATGGTGTGTCATTAATTATAGGAGGAAACCGTGTCCAATATATTAGGATGATGATGTCCCCTTGAGGAGCTCATAAGGTTCATCATGTAAACCCTGCAAGTGGACTTTGTCTGGCATGATGATAAGGTTGAGTGGTACTACTCATGGAGTTAGATATTGATTGATTAATTGTCAGTAAATTAATTAATCGACGGATATTCGAGATCTTAAACACGGGGAGATAAATGTACAAATAATATATGGAGCCCATATTAACTTATGGGGGTTGGTGAGGTAGATCAATGATAATCCTCTAGTGGAATGGATTATCATTAATGGATCGGACTTTATGTGGGCTTGATCCATTGGGTGGCTAAGATCCAACTCCTCCTCATGGTCCCTATTGTAGCCTATTAAAACTTCATGGAGCCTAGATCCGATGATGGAAAATAAATCTCTAGACCCGATGGTTGAGATTAAATCTCTAGATCCGACGGTTGAGATTAAATCCCTAGAACCGACGGTTGAGATTAAAAGAAGGCTTAAGCCTAACTCTATAAAAGGAGCCTTAAGGTGGGCAGCAAGAGAAGAGAGGCTAGAAGAGGATTAGGGTTTTTGGGTGGCAAGGGGGCTTGAGAGGCTTGGGCGGCCACAAACTTGGAATGTTTTTCCTTCTTCTTCCTTAGGTGGCCGACGCCCATCCTCTCCTCTTCTCTCCTTGTTTTTGCTAGAGTCCAACCTTCTTCCCTTCATCCTTGGCTGGAGCTAGGGTCTTCCCTTGAAGCTTTTGGCCGTCACCCTTCCTCCTTATTTCTTTCTTTGGCCGGCGGCAAGCATCAAGCCTGGAGCTTGATGGTTGGTTAAAGGAAGGAGAAGAGTTTTGTTTCTATATTTTCCTCTTGTTCGGAGCGAGCAAGGAAAGGAAGATTGGTGATCTAGGAGGCTTCGACTTTTGGAAGATTGTCGCCCACACGACGTCCAAAAGGAGATAGGACATACGATAGAAGACCTAGAGGTAAACAAGAGGTATATATATTGTTTTGCTTTCCTTTTTGTTTCTTTGTATATTGTATGAATGGCATGTGGTTAAATTTACTTGGACCCAGAATACAAACACAAAAACCGGCGATCTATACATCGTCTATTCCACGGCTACTCGTAGAATAGAGGTTGGTTGCTTGAACAACAAGTTTGTTCAAGTGACCACTCTAATCGAATAGCACGACGATAAAACGGTAGCTTGGGTAATCCCTCCTTGTCAAGGATAAATTTTTTTTATCCGGGGACATAGAAGGGATCGCCATGAACAAGCGACCGAGTTGAAGCGGGAAGCGAAGTTTCCTACCTTCAGAGAATTCATGAAGAAGAATACCAAGGGTCTTGGTATTAAGAGTTGACTTAATGTGGAATTAATGGCAATGGTTGCTATGGGGTTAAAATGGCTTCAACGTGGAAATCACTTGTTGGTGTGTGTTTTTGTTTGGGCGTGCAAGCAAAAGAAGGCCAAGAGAGAAAGTGTTCTCTCATCTCCTCATTCCTCTCCTTCTTCTTCCAAAGAAGTCTTGGCCTTTTTCTAGGGGTTGCTAGCACAACGTGACTCCAAACTGTGTAGGTGTCAGTGTAGATACCATAGATATATGGTTACCCTTACCGTATTGAGATCCAATAACATTTGGAAAAGCGGGATTGCGAAGGGCACACACCGAAGGTATATTCCTCCTCTAGATGAGATATAGACTAGATTAATGAAAACGATCTATATAGTTTTGCATGGATCTCTGGTGGGATCCGGTATAATTATTATTTCCGCTGTAGTTGTGTTAGTAATATATGAGAGATGTCCTAAGGCAATCGCCTTATGTACGAACCATTTATATGATAAATGAAGATTCACTATTTGAGTATACATGGTTTCATGTATTTGATCGGATCATAAACTCATTTACTGAATGTCCACGATACGATTCACAGCATGAGAGAATTTGTGATTGGATCACAACTAGTGAGTATCTCTACATGTGTAATTGTGATGTATCAAAATTATCCCAAGTCGATGAATTGATGGATTTGGACACCATTGATTCTATCGAGACTAGCACGATGTATACTCTTTGGTGTATCCAAGCAGCTGATTCTCACTGGCTGGAGACATTGTGATGTCCGGAGTTAATCGTGGATGCTAGTTATGGTAACTAGTTCATTGGAGTGAACAACCGTAAGACTTCATATCGTTCTCTGCATATATAGATATATCAATGAAGTTCTTACTGTAGCTTAAGTGCGATGTTCCTTTGACTTGCGGTATTCAAGTCATCTTGATCATGAAGACTTATGCTTTGACATCTTAAGAAAGCATCTCTGAGGAGATGTGGACCCGAGATGATTGGGTATAAGTCGAAGTGATCGAAGGTGTTTGAATAGCCTATAAAGGATTCACCACTCCTTGCGAGGAGATGTATACCCATGGCCTCTCGTCGAATTGTTACTAAAGTCTTTGGCCAAAGCATTACATGTTTAGAGTAAGGTACTCTTCGATACATGTGCAGTAACTAGAATCCGTAGGAAGAGGAAATGATACTTGGGCTAGGTGTGACGTAGTCAGCCTAGTGGGGACTGACACTATAGACCATGTCCTGAACCAAGTGGGTATAAGATGAGTGAAGGGAATGGGGCACGATTCATTCGAGCTGCTGAAGGGTTTCAGAAATAGTTCTGGATCAACCGTTGATCTTTTCGGTTAATTGGGGATCATGATGTACTACTAGGTGTCACTCATGATCGTTCTATAATTAATGGTTAATTATAGATGGCCAACATAAACCGAGAACCTATTTGGTCACACACACAAATCCAAGGATTTAAACGAGCTTGAGAATGAGATTCTCGCATCGATAGAAACTAGGTTTGCTGACCAAACAAAGAAGCGTTTGAAATCGCTCAGCAATGAAAGCGTGGATGGGCCGTGTCTTATGAAGACATGATGGACGAACCAAAATGGTTTGGTTCTAATCCAATGGAGGAGAATAAACCAAAGGGTTTGGTTTGTTTTAAACGAATGAACCAAAGTTGGTTCGGTTCATTTTAACTTAAAATAAACCATCATGGTTTTGTTTATTTTAACTTAAATTAATGGAGCGGGTTAACGTGTTAGTAATATATGAGAGATGTCCTAAGGCAATCGCCTTATGTATGAACCATTTATATGATAAATGAAGATTCACTATTTGAGTATGCATGTTTCATGTATTTGATTGGATCTTAAACTCATTTACTGAATGTCCACGATACGATTCACAGCATGAGAGAATTTGTGATTGGATCACAACTAGTGAGTATCTCTACATGTGTAATTGTGATGTATCGGAATTATCCCTAGTCGATGAATTGATGGATTTGGACACCATCAATTCTATCGAGACTAGCACGAGGTATACTCCTTGGTGTATCCAAGCAGCTGATTCTCACTGGCTGGAGACATAGTGATGTCCGGAGTTAATCGTGGATGCTAGTTATGGTAACTAGTTCATTGGAGTGACCAGCCGTAAGACTTCATATGGTTCTCTGCATATATAGATATGTCAATGAAGTTTTTTACTGTAGCTTAAGTGTGATGTTCCTTTGACTTGCGGTATTCAAGTCATCTTGATCATGGAGACTTATGCTTTGACATCTTAAGCAAATATCTCTTAGGAGATATGGACCCGGGATGATTGGGTATAAGTCGAAGTGATCGAAGGTGTTTGAATAGCCTATAAAGGATTCACCACTCCTTGCGAGGAGATGCATACCCATGGCCTCTCGTCGGATTGTTACTAAAGTCTTTGGCCAAAGCATTACATGTTTAGAGTAAGGTACTCTTCGATACATGTGGAGTAACTAGAATCCGTAGGACGAGGAAATGATACTTGGGCTAGGTGTGACGTAGTCAGCCTAGTGGGGACTAACACAATAGACCATGTCCTGAACCAAGTGGGTATAAGATGAGTGAAGGGAATGGGGCACGATTCATTCGAGCTACTGAAGGGTTTCAGAAATAGTTCTGGATCAACCGTTGATCTTTTCGGTTAATTGGGGATCATGATGTACTACTAGGTGCCACTCATGATCATTCTATAATTAATGGTTAATTATAGACGGCCAACATAAACCGAGAACCTATTTGGTCACACGCACAACGAGTGTAATCCAAAGGATTTAAATCGAGCTTGAGAATGGGATTCTCAGACCGAGAGAAACTATGTTTTGTTGGACCAAACATAAAGCGAGCATGAAATTGTTTCAGTTGCAATGGAAGCGTGGATGGGCCGTGTCTTATGAAGACATAATGGATGGACCAAAATGGTTTGGTTCTAATCCAATGGATGAGAATAAACCAAAGGGTTTGGTTTATTTTAAACGAATGAACCAAAAGTTGGTTCAGTTCGTTTTAACTTAAAATAAACCATCATGGTTTGGTTTATTTTAACTTATCTTAATGGAGCGGGTTAATGGGCTTTATGGATATGATCCATTAACCATTAAGAGAATTAGTTCTCTATAAAATAGGGCTTAAACCCTAACCCTAAAGCTAATGAAGTTTTGGCCGCCCAACCCTAGCCTCCTTTTGTTGTTGCTGCCCAACATGGTGTTGCCGCCAACTTCATGGAGCTGCTGCCACCTCCTTGCTGCCGGCATCCAAGCTTCAGCCGGCGATGCTCCGGCGACCCTCCGGTGAACTTTTGTGGGTTCGGTGATAAGGTGAGCTCCACATCTCCTTTGGCCGGCCTCTATTCCTCCACCAAAAGCTGTCCAGTTTTTCTGGACAGCTTGTTTCTCTGTTGTCGGAGCGTCGTTTGGACGACGGTTAGTGCTCCGACAGCGGCTAACTTACCGGGGATTTGATCTTCGGTAATCCTCTAAGGTGGGGGATGAAGGATTCGTCAAACGGTTGACGAATACCTCTCCGGAGAATCGAGTTTTGAGGACTCGGTTTTGGATCCGAATTTGGATTCGGATCGTGATCATCTCTCGATCACGTTGTCTTCAACACGAGGCTAGTAATCCGTACGAAGACAAAGCTCGTGGCTTAGCGAAGTCATCCCGAGGAGCTCGGCGTGGATACGGATAGAGACGATTCTTACGAGGATCGTTCCGGTTGATGCCGTTCCCGCTACACGTCATACGAAAGGTATAACGTAGATAATTTTCTTTTATTGTAAATTTTAATTTACGGTTATGTCTACACTTGTTGTAATATGCATGCGTGTGTTGTGTGTGTTGTAATAAATATAGATTTATTATTTTTAATTACTTCCGCTGTGCTCATGTTTACGAAACATGATCGAACACACACACGCCGCGGTGCCGGAAACCCAACAGTGGTATCAGAGCCCAGGTTGTGTTTCGACATAATCGTAAAAATGGTTTTGCGATAGTCATAATGTATTTCTAGAAATTTTCTAATTTTGGAAATTTAGAAGTATTTATGGAAATTTTTCAATTTTGGAAAGTCTAGAAGTATTTATGGAAATCTTCCACTTTTGGAAAGTTGGAAGTATTTATGGAAATCGATATTTTCCATAAATAAAATATTTGATTAGATTTGGAAATTTGTTTCCTAATTTAATCATGATTTGATTTGGGAAATCAAATCTTAAAATATTTTATTTCCATAAGTAGTTTTAATGATTTAGGAAATTGGTTTCCTAAATAGATTTTCCTTAATCAAATAATTCCATGAATAAAATATGTGATTAGATTTGGAAATTTGTTTCCTAATTTAATTATGATTTGATTTGGAGAATCAAATCTTAAACATATTTTATTTCCATAAATAGTTATGACATATAAGGAAATTATATACATGACATAATTGTATGCCATGTAATTGCATTAGATGCATAACATTATGTCATGCGTGTCGTGACATGTAGATGTATGCCATGTATGCCATGCCATGTAGATAATAGTTATTTGCATGCAAAGAGGATGAGACATAAAAACCCTTAATAAATATTAAAGCCTACACCTTCCATTAATATGGTTAGAACCAGAGTTCTGTTTCTTGTTTGGGTTGTTGGACTCTCTCCAAGCCCGGCTCGAACCTGAATATGTTCAAACCATGGAATAGTTTAATACTAATATGGTAAGAGTCAGAGGTCAATCGTTAGCTTTGGTTGTTGGACTCTCTCCAAGCTGGGCTAATTGGTTGAATGCGCTCTAACCATATTAAAACTATGTCCTGATTAATGGGTTGGCTTTAACCTGGAGCATCGGCTTGTTGGACTCTCTCCAAGGTCGATGTAAAGGGAGGTGAAGTTGGGTGCTATGCATATGATGCATACTTGTTTAATGTGTTAACAACCCGATGTATGTGTGAACATTCAATTAGTTGATAGCACATTGTGATAGTTGCATATACGTGATATGCAATCGGTATAGTTGATACCTACCGTCGTAGTTATGAATGGCTTATTGGACTCTCTCCAAGGTTGTTCATAACTATGATGGATATCAGCCCATTCGGAGATGGACCTACGATCTCCCGAAGTGATTTTGGGGTTTTTGAAATTCGAAAAATGAATGGGATTTATAAATGTATATTGATGCATTTTAAAATCATCTTTCTCATATATGCTCGCTTTGTATTTCTAAAATTGATCATGTTGTCTTTTAATTTTGCTCCATTTTGGATTCAATAAATTGATCGGGCCGAGCTTCATGGATCGCTTAGAAGCTTGAGAATTGTTCTCAAGGTTGAAAAGCTTGCAAATGTCCTCGAAGCGCCTCTTCCCGCCTGTCCTAGTGACGATGCAACTCTGGACCAATTGTTGGCCTATCAGAAACATGTGAGTGATTCTGAACAAATGAGTTGCATCATGCTAGCCACGATGGAACCCAAGCTACGAAAGCAGCATGAGCATATGGATGCTCATATAGTAGCCCTTCATCTTTGTGAGATGGTTGATGAGCAAGTGAGATTTGAAAGGTTCGAAGTCTCAAAGCTCCTCTTCACCTCTGAGATGCTAGGAGGTTCATCTGTAGTACTGCTCAATATGCTGAAGACTGTGGAGTCTTCTGAGAAGCATGAGCAGGGGACGGTGTTGTTAGTTGTTTCCTCGAAGAAAGGTTCTAAGAGGAAGTCAAAGGAACAGCAGAAGGGAAAGAAGAGAAGGGCTAAGAAGGTAGAACTAGCACAAAAGGAAACTTGCCATCATTATGGCAAGGAGAGCCATTTGCGAAGAAAGTACAAGATTTATCTTGAGTCCGTGAAGAAGGATAAGGCATCGGATGCCCCATCTTCTTCAGAAATCTTCTTTATTGATTGTCATTCTATTTCCTCAGACACTTGGGTATTCGATACTGGGTGTAGCTCACATATATGTAATGACATACATGGGCTAAGGAATAGAAGAAGACTCGTCAAGGGGAGAGTCAAATTTACGTGTTGGGAATGGAGCAACGGTTGCTGCACTCGCCATCGGAACGTATTTGTTGGAACTCCCTGTAGGACTTGTCTTAGAACTGGACAATTGCTTTTATGTTCCTTCGTTGATAAAGAACATCATTTCTATTTCTTGTTTAAATAGAAATGGGTACCATTTGACTTTTAGTAACAATTGTTGTTACATAACTTTGAATGGAGTTCTTTATGGGACTGGAACTTTAAGCAATGGTGTTTATACGTTGGACGTATCCAGTGACATTTTCAATATCGAAGCGAGCAACACGCGTGCTCGAAAGGATAATCAAATAGACTCCTATATGTGGCATTGTCGTCTTGGCCATATAAGCAAGAAACGCATGTCCGAATTACACCGATGTGGAATTCTGGAATCGTTTGAATTGGATTCATACGATACATGCGAATCATGCTTAAAAGGCAAGATGACTAAGTTACCTTTTACTGGAAAAGGTGAACGAGTGGGAGAGTTACTAGGTCTAATACATACTGATGTATGTGGACCTATGTCAACTCAAGCATTAGGAGGCTATATCTACTTCATTACCTTCACCGATGATCACTCACGGTTTGGGTATGTGTTCTTGATGAAACACAAGTCTGAAGCCTTTGAAAGGTTCAAAGAATTCAGAAATGAAGTAGAGAAACAACATGACAAGAGTATTAAAATACTTCGATCGGATCGAGGTGGTGAATACTTAAGTCAAGAGTTTCTTGATTATCTAAGAGACAATGGCATATTGTCTCAATGGACTCCGCCCTATACACCACAGCATAATGGTGTATCTGAGAGGCGTAACCGGACCTTGTTGGACATGGTCAGGTCAATGATGAATCATGCAACTCTTCCCAAGTCCTTTTGGGGCTATGCACTTTAGACAACTGTTTACTTGTTAAACAGAATGCCTACCAAGGTAGTCTCTACTACTCCATATGAGATATGGAATAGTAAGAAACCTCATGTATCTTACTTGAAGATATGGGGTTGTCCTGCTTATGTGAAGCGGACTGTATCAGACAAATTGGATGCTAAGTCTGATAAATGTCTATTTATTGGATACCCTAAGGAAACAAGGGGTTACCAATTCTAACATCCTGAGGAACAAATGGTGTTTGTTTCAAGGCATGCTGTGTTTCTAGAGAAAGAGTTTCTCTTGCAAGAAAATAGTGGGAGTGTCGTCGAGCTTGAGGAGGCTCGAGAGACTCAAATAGACATTGATGAGATACCTGGTGAAGCACAACAGTCGACAACTCATAGTGATGAGCAATCGACTGGACCTATTGTAACACCACATCTTCGTAGATCTGGTAGAACACGCAATATTCCTGAGAGATATGTATTTCTCGTAAGTGAATCGAATGACGTGTTACTCATTGATGATGAGGAGCCTACCAGTTATGAAGAAGTGCTGACAAGTTCAGAAAGGGATAAGTGGCTTGGTGCCATGAAGTCGGAAATGGATTCCATGTATGAAAATCCAAGTTTGGAACTTGGTTGACCCACCTGAAGGCATAAAGCCTATAGGGTGCAAGTGGGTTTTCAAGAAGAAAACCGACATGGATGGTAATGTGATTACCTATAAGGCTAGAATGGTGGCGAAAGGATATCGTCAAAAGCAAGGTGTTGATTATGACGAAACCTATTCGCCTGTAGCTATGCTTAAATCCATTCGGATGCTCCTGGCCATAGCGGCTCATTATGATTATGAGATATGGCAGATGGATGTGAAAACAGCTTTCCTTAATGGAAACCTGCTCGAGGACGTGTATATGATACGGCCTAAGGGTTTCACATCGGTTGATAAAACCAAGGTATGCAAATTGCGACGGTCCATTTATGGATTGAAGCAAGCATCCAGGAGCTGGAATATCCGTTTTGATGAGACAATCAAAAAGTTTGATTTCTCACAAAATCAAGATGAACCTTGTGTGTACAAGAAGGTTAGTGGGAGTGCAGTCGTGTTCCTAGTATTGTATGTCGATGACATATTACTTATAGGAGACGATGTTTCAATCTTACAGTCAGTGAAGGTTTGGTTATCCAAGACATTCTCCATGAAAGACCTGGGAGAAGCAACCTACATCCTCGGGATTAAGATCTATAGAGATAGATCGAAACGGTTGCTTGGTCTTTCGCAGTCTACATATATAGACCGAGTGCTAAAGAGGTTTAGCATGTCGAAATCCAAGAAAGGCTTCATACCCATCAGGCATGGGGTACACCTTTCGAAGTCTATGTGTCCGCGCACAGAAGACGAGAGGATTTGCATGAGTAAGATTCCCTATGCATCCGCAATAGGATCTATCATGTATGCTATGTTATGTACGAGGCCCGATGTATCGTATGCTCTGAGTGTCACGAGCAGATACCAGTCTGATCCAGGAATGGATCATTGGGCGGCTGTTAAGACGATCCTTAAGTACTTGAGAAGAACTAAGAATGTGTTCCTAATATATGGAGAAGGGTACATGGTGATACATGGGTATACGGATGCCAGCTCCAGACAAACAAGGATGATTCCATGTCTCGATGCAGGGTATGTATTCACAAATGGAGGCAATAAGTTGGAAAGGTTCCAAGCTTGACACTATAGCGGATTCTCGCCACTAAGGCGTAATACATTGCAGCTTTGAAGCGATAAAGGAAGCGGTTTGGATCAAGAAGTTCATCTCTGAACTTGATGTGGTCTCATCAATGATCCAAACATGTGCTTCGCCGCTATCATCTTATCAGAGAGATCATCAGTAGGAACGAAATACAAATCGAGAAAATTCCCACTGAAAGGAACTTAGCGGATCCTTTGACTAAGGCATTACCTCAAAATAAGTTTGAGGGTCATGTTAGAGCTTATGGTATTGGATACCATAGCGATTGGCATTAGGCCAAGTGGGAGTCTGTTAGTAATATATGAGAGATGTCCTAAGGCAATCGCCTTATGTATGAACCATTTATATGATAAATGAAGATTCACTATTTGAGTATGCATGTTTCATGTATTTGATTGGATCTTAAACTCATTTACTGAATGTCCACGATACGATTCACAGCATGAGAGAATTTGTGATTGGATCACAACTAGTGAGTATCTCTAAATGTGTAATTGTGATGTATCGGAATTATCCCTAGTCGATGAATTGATGGATTTGTACACCATCAATTCTGTCGAGACTAGCACGAGGTATACTCCTTGGTGTATCCAAGCAGCTGATTCTCACTGGCTGGAGACATAGTGATGTCCGGAGTTAATCGTGGATGCTAGTTATGGTAACTAGTTCATTGGAGTGACCAGCCGTAAGACTTCATATGGTTCTCTGCATATATAGATATGTCAATGAAGATTCTTACTGTGGCTTAAGTGCGATGTTCCTTTGACTTGCGGTATTCAAGTCATCTTGATCATGGAGACTTATGCTTTGACATCTTAAGCAAATATCTCTAAGGAGATATGGACCCGGGATGATTGGGTATAAGTCGAAGTGATCGAAGGTGTTTGAATAGCCTATAAAGGATTCACCACTCCTTGCGAGGAGATGTATACCCATGGCCTCTCGTCGGATTGTTACTAAAGTCTTTGGCCAAAGCATTACATGTTTAGAGTAAGGTACTCTTCGATACATGTGGAGTAACTAGAATCCGTGGGGACGAGGAAATGATACTTGGGCTAGGTGTGACGTGAGTCGACTAGTGAGGTGACACAATAGACCATGTCCTGAACCAAGTGGGTATAAGATGAGTGAAGGGAATGGGGCACGATTCATTCGAGCTCTTGAAGGGTTTGAGAAATAGTTCGATCAACCGTTGATCTTTTCGGTTAATTGGGGATCATGATGTACTACTAGGTGCCACTCATGATCGTTCTATAATTAATGGTTAATTATAGACGGCCAACATAAACCGAGAACCTATTTGGTCACACGCACAACGAGTGTAATCCAAAGGATTTAAAACAAGCTTGAGAATGGGATTCTCAGACCGAGAGAAACTATGTTTGGTTGGACCAAACATAAAGCGAGCATGAAATTGTTTCAGTCGCAATGGAAGAGTGGATGGGCCGTGTCTTATGAAGACATAATGGATGGACCAAAATGGTTTGGTTCTAATCCAATGGATGAGAATAAACCAAAGGGTTTGGTTTATTTTAAACGAATGAACCAAAAGTTGGTTCTGTTCGTTTTAACTTAAAATAAACCATCATGGTTTGGTTTATTTTAACTTATCTTAATGGAGCGGGTTAACGGGCTTTATGGATATGATCCATTAACCATTAAGAGAATTAGTTCTCTATAAAATAGGGCTTAAACCCTAACCCTAAAGCTAATGAAGTTTTGGCCGCCCAACCCTAGCCTCCTTTTGTTGTTGCCGCCCAACATGGTGTTGCCGCCAACTTCATGGAGCTGCTGCCACCTCCTTGCCGCCGGCATCCAAGCTTCAGCCGGCGATGCTCTGGCGACCCTCCGGTGAACTCTTGTGGGTTCGGTGATAAGGTGAGCTCCACATCTCCTTTGGCCGGCCTCTATTCCTCCACCAAAAGTTGTCCAGTTTTTCTGGACAGCTTGTTTCTTTGTTGTCGGAGCGTCGTTTGGACGACGGTTAGTGCTCCGACAGCGGCTAACTTACCGGGGATTTGATCTCCGGTAATCCTCTAAGGTGGGGGACGAAGGATTCGTCAAACGGTTGACGAATACCTCTCCGGAGAATCGAGTTTTGAGGACTCGGTTTTGGATCCGAATTTGGATTTGGATCGTGATCATCTCTCGATCACGTTGTCTTCAACACGAGGCTAGTAACCCGTACGAAGACGAAGCTCGTGGCTTAGCGAAGTCATCCCGAGGAGCTCGGCGTGGATACGGATAGAGACGATTCTTACGAGGATCGTTCCGGTTGATGCCGTTCCCGCTACACGTCATACGAAAGGTATAACGTAGATAATTTTCTTTTATTGCAAATTTTAATTTACGGTTATGTCTACACTTGTTGTAATATGCATGCGTGTGTTGTAATAAATATAGATTTATTATTTTTAATTGCTTCCGCTGTGCTCATGTTTACGAAACATGATCGAACACACACACGTCGCGGTGCCGCAAACCCAACATAACGGGCCTTATGGTTATGATCCGATAACCATTAAGAGAATTTGTTCTCTATAAAAGGGGGCTTAAGGGTTTGTTAAGCCCTAATCCAATTCTCTTAACCTAATTGTTGCAGCCCCCCTCCTCTCCTTGTAGAAGTCGGCGCCAATAGCCTTGTGCCGCTACCCATCCCTTGTGTCGCCGTCCAAATTGTTGCTGGTGTCCAAGCTTCGACCGGGGATCCTCCGGCGACCGTCCGGTGATCTCCTTTGGGTTCGGTAATAAGGTGAGCTTCCACCTTTCTTTTGGCCGACCCCTATTCCTCCACCAAAGCTGTCACGTTTTCTGGACAGCTTGTTTCCTTCTTGTCGGAGCGTCGTTTGGGCAACGTTTGGAGCTCCGAAAGTTCCTTACTTACCAGGGATTCGATCTTCGGTAATTCTCATAGGTGGAGGACGAATGATTCGTCAAACTGTTGACGAATACCTCTCCGGAGAAGCGAGTTTTTGAGGACTCATTTTTGGATCCGAATTTGGATTCGGATCGTGATCTTCTCTCGATCACATTGTCTTCAACACGAGGCTAGTAACCCGTACGAAGACGAGGCTCGTGACTTGGTGAAGTCATCCCGAAGATACTCGGCGTGGATACGGATAGAGATGATTCTAGCGAGGATCGTTCCGGTTGATGCCTTTCCCGCTACATGTGATACGTATGGTATACGTAGTTAAATTTCCTTTTATTGCAAAATTTAAATTTACGGTTATGTCTACACATGTTGTACTATGCATGCGTGTGATGTGTGTGTTGTAATAAATTAGATTTATTATTTTATTCCTTCCGCTGTGCACATATTTGCGAAACATGTTCGAACACACACTCGCCGCAGTGCCGGAAACCCAATAGTGGTATCAGAGCCCAGGTTATGTTTCGACATAATCGTAAAATTGTTTTGCGATAGTCATAATGATATTTTTGGAAATTTTCTACTTTTGGAAAGTTAGAAGTATTTATGGAAATTTTTCAATTTTGGAAAGTCTATAAGTATTTATGGAAATCTTCCACTTTTGGAAAGTTGGAAGTATTTATGAAAATTGATATTTTCCATAAATAAAATATTTGATTAGATTTGGAAATTTGTTTCCTAATTTAATCATGATTTGATTTGGGAAATCAAATCTTAAAATATTTTAATTTCCATAAGTAGTTTTGATGATTTAGGAAATTGGTTTCCTAAACTGACTTTCCTTAATCAACTATTTCCACAAATAAAATATGTGATTAGATTTGGAAATTTGTTTCCTAATTTAATCATGATTTGATTTGGATAATCAAATCTTAAACATATTTTATTTCCATAAATTGTTATGACATATAAGGAAATATTGTACATGACATAATTGTATGCCATGTAATTGCATTAGATGCATATCATTATGTCATGCGTGTTGTGACATGTAGATGTATGCCATGCCATGTAGATAATAGTTATTTGCATGCAAAGAGGATGAGACATAAAACCCTAACTCAATATTAAAGCCTACACTTCCATTAATATGGTTAGAACCAGAGTTTTGTTTCTTGTTCGGGTTGTTGGACTCTCTCCAAGCCCGGCTCGAACCCCATCATGTTCAAACCATGGAATAATTTAATACTAATATGGTAAGAGTCAGAGGTCAATCGTTAGCTTTGGTTGTTGGACTCTCTCCAAGCCGGCCTAATTGGTTGAATGCACTCTAACCATATTAAAACTATTTCTCGATTAATGGGTTGGCTTTAACCTGGAGCATTGACTTGTTGGACTCTCTCCAAGGTCGATGTAAAGGGAGGTGAAGTTGGGTGATATGCATATGATGCATACTTGTTAATGTGTTAACAACCCGATGTATGTGTGAACATTCAATTAGTTGATAGCACATTGTGATAGTTGCATATACGTGATATGCAATCGGTATATTTGATACCTACCTGTTGGGTTTCCGACACCGCGGCGTGTGTGTGTTCGATCACGTTTCGTAAACATGAGCACAGCGGAAGCAATAAAAATAATAAATCTACATTTATTACAACACACAACACACGCATGCATAGTACAACAAGTGTAGACATAACCGTAAATTTAAATTTGCAATAAAAGGAAATTTAACTACGTTATACCTTTCGTATTACGTGTAGCGTGAACGGCATCAACCGGAACGATCCTCGCTAGAATCGTCTCTATCCGTATCCACGCCGAGTATCCTTAGGATGACTTCGCTAAGCCACGAGCTTCGTCTTCGTACGGGTTACTAGCCTCGTGTTGAAGACGACGTGATCGAGAGATGATCACGATCCGAATCCAAATTCGCATCCAAAACGAGTCCTCAAAACTCGCTTCTCCAGAGAGGTATTCGTCAACCGATTGACGAATCCTTCGTCCTCCACCTCAGAGGATTACCGGAGATCGAATCCCCGGTAAGTTAGCCACTGTCGGAGCTCTAACCGTCGTCCAAACGATGCTCCAACGAGAGGAGAACAAGCTGTCCAGAAAACTGGACAGCTTTGGTGGAGGAGATAGGCGCCGGCCAACCAAGGGAAGATAAAGCTCACCTTGATGCCAAACCTAAAGGAGATCACCGGAGCAACAACCGGCAGCAGCTCGACGCCGGCGAGGGGAAAGGAAAGCTCCTTCTGGACGCCGGTTGGAGGAGAAGTGGGCGGCGGCAAGGAGTTGGCGCCGAGAACTCCAATGAGGAGGTGGGCGGCAACTTCAAGCTAGGGTTTTGGATTAGGGCTTAATTATCCCTTAAGCCCTCTTTTATAGAGAACTAATTCTCTTAATGGTTATTGGATCATAACCATTAGGCCCGTTAACCCGCTCCATTAAGATAAGTTAAAATAAATCAAACCATGATGGTTTATTTTAAGTTAAAACGAACCGAACCAACTTTTGGTTCATTCGTTTAAAATAAACCAAACCCTTTGGTTTATTCTCCTCCATTGGATTAGAACCAAACCATTTTGGTTCATCCATTATGTCTTCATAAGACACGGCCCATCCACGCTTCCATTGCGACTGAAATGATTTCATGCTCGCTTCATGTTTGGTCCAACCAAACCTAGTTTCTCTCGGTCTGAGAATCCCATTCTCAAGCTCGTTTTAAATCCTTTGGATTACGCTCGTTGTGCGTGTGACCAAATAGGTTCTCAGTTTATGTTGGTCGTCTATAATTAACCATTAATTATAGAACGATCATGAGTGGCACCTAGTAGTACATCATGATCCCCAATTAACCGAAAAGATCAACGGTTGATCCAGAACTATTTCTGAAACCCTTAAGTAGCTCGAATGAATCGTGCCCCATTCCCTTCACTCATCTTATACCCACTTGGTTCAGGACATGGTCTATTGTGTCAGTCCCCACTAGGCTGACTACGTCACACCTAGCCCAAGTATCATTTCCTCGTCCTCTGATTCTAGATTCTTGCACATGTATCGAAGAGTACCTTACTCTAAACATGTAATGCTTTGGCCAAAGACTTTAGTAACAATCCGACGAGAGGCCATGAGTATACATCTCCTCGCAAGGAGTGGTGAATCCTTTATAGGCTATTCAAACACCTTCGATCACTTCGACTTATACCCAATCATCCCGGGTCCACATCTCCTTAGAGATGTTTGCTTAAGATGTCAAAACATAAGTCTCCATGATCAAGATGACTTGAATACCGCAAGTCAAAGGAACATCGCACTTAAGCTACAGTAAGAACTTCATTGACATATCTATATATGCAAAGAACCATATGAAGTCTTACGGCTGGTCACTCCAATGAACTAGTTACCATAACTAGCATCCACGATTAACTCCGGACATCACAATGTCTCCAGCCAGTGAGAATCAGCTTCTTGGATACACCAAGGAGTATACCTCATGCTAGTCTCGACAGAATTGACGGTGTCCAAATCCATCAATTCATCGACTAGGGATAATTCCGATACATCACAATTACACATGTAGAGATACTCACTAGTTGTGATCCAATCACAAATTGTCTCATGCTGTGAATCGTATCGTGGACATTCAGTAAATGAGTTTAAGATCCAATCAAATACATAAAACATGTATACTCAAATAGTGAATCTTCATTTATCATATAAATGGTTCATACATAAGGCGATTGCCTTAGGACATCTCTCATATATTACTAACACTACCATCGTAGTTATGAATAGCTTGTTGGACTCTCTCCAAGGTTGTTCATATCTATGATGGATATCAACCCATTCGGAGATGGACCTACGATCTCCTGAAGTGATTTTAGGGTTTTTGAAATTAGAAAAATGAATGGGATTTATGAATGTATAATGATGCATTTTAAAATCATCTTTCTCATATATGCTCGTTTTGTATTTCTAAGATTGATCATGATGTCTTTGAATTTGCGTTCCATTTTGGATTCGAATAAATTGACTGGGCCGAACTTCTTGGACTGGCTTAGAAACTTGAGAATTGTTCTCAAGGTTGAAAAGCTTGCAAATGTCCTCGAAGCGCCTCTTCCCGTCCGTCCTAGTGACAATGCAACTCTAGACCAATTGTTGGCCTATCAGAAACATGTGAGTGATTCTGAACAAATGAGTTGCATCACGCTAGCCATGATGGAACCCAAGCTATGGAAGCAGCATGAGCATATGGATGCTCATATCGTAGTCCTTCATCTTTATGAGTTGTTTGATAAGCAAGTGAGATTCGAAAGGTTCAAAGTCTCCAAGCTCCTCTTCACCTCTAAGATGCAAGAAGGTTCATCTGTGGTACTGCTCAACATGCTGAAGACTATGGAGCCTTCTGAGAAGCATGAGCAGGAACGGTGCTGTTAGTTGATTCCTCGAAGAAAGGTTCTAATAGGAAGTCAAAGGAACAGCAGAAGGGGAAGAAGAAAAAGGCTAAAAAGGCAGAACCAACTCAAAAGGGCACTTGCCATCATTATGGCAAGGAGGGCCATTAGCGAAGAAACTACAAGATTTATCTTGAGTCCGTGAAGAATAATAAGGCATTAGATGCCCCATCTTCTTCAGATATCTTCGTTATTGATTGTCATTCTATTTCCTCAGACACTTGGGTATTGGATACTGGGTGTGGCTCACATATATGTAATTACATATATGGGCTAAGGAATAGAAGAAGACTCGTCAAGGGAGAGTCAAATTTACGTGTTGGGAATGAAGCAAAGGTTGCTGCACTCACCATGGGAATGTATTTATTGAAACTCCCTATAGGACTTGTCTTAGAACTGGACAATTGCTTTTATGTTCCTTCGTTGATAAAGAACATCATTTCTATTTCTTATTTGAATAGAAATGGGTACCATTTAACTTTTAGTAACAATTGTTGTTACATAACTTTGAATGGCGTTCTTTATGGAACTGGAACTTTGAGCAATGGTATTTATACGTTGGACGTATCCAGTGACATTTTCAATATCGAAGCGAGCAATAAGCGTGCTTGAAAGGATAATCAATTAGACTCCTACATGTGGCAATGTCGTCTTGGTCATGTAAGCAAGAAACACATGTCCGAATTACACCGATGTGGAATTCTAGAATCGTTTGAATTGGATTCATACGATACATGCGAATCATGCTTAAAAGGCAAGATGACTAAGTTACCTTTTACAGGAAAAGGTGAACGAGTGGGAGAGTTGCTAGGTCTAATACATACTGATGTATGTGGACCTATGTCAACTCAAGCTTTAGGAGGCTATAGCTACTTCATTACCTTCACCGATGATCACTCACGGTTTAGGTATGTGTTCTTGATGAAACACAAGTCTGATGCCTTTGAAAGGTTCAAAGAATTCAGAAATGAAGAAGAGAAACAACATGACAATAGTATTAAAATACTTCGATCGGATCGAGGTGGTGAATACTTAAGTCAAGAGTTTCTTGATTATCTAAGAGACAATGGTATATTGACTCAATGGACTCTGTCATATACACCACAACATAATGGTTTATCTGAGATGCGTAACCGGACCTTGTTGGACATGGTCAGATCAATGATGAATCATGCGAATCTTCCCAAGTCCTTTTGGGGTTATGCACTTCAGACAGCTGTTTACTTGTTAAATAGAATGCCAACCAAGGTAGTCTCTACTACTCCATATGAGATATGGAATAGTAAGAAACCTCATGTATCTTACTTGAAGATATGGGGTTGTCCTGCTTATGTGAAGCGGACTGTATCAGACAAATTGGATGCTAAGTCTGATAAATGTCTATTTATTGGATACCCTAAGAAAACAAGGGGTTACCAATTCTATCATCATGTGGAACAAAAGGTGTTTGTTTCAAGGCATGCTGTGTTTCTAGAGAAAGAGTTTCTCTTGGAAGAAAATAGTGGGAGTGTCGTCAAGCTTGAGGAGGCTCGAGAGACTCAAATAGACATTGATGAGATACTTGGTGAAGGACAACAGCCGATAACTCATAGTGATGAGCAATCGGCTGGACCTACTGTAACACCACATCTTCGTAGATCTGGTAGAACACGCAACATTCCTGAGAGATATGGATTTCTCGTAATTGAATCAAATGACGTGTTACTCATTGATGATGAGGAGCCTACCAGTTATAAAGAAGTGCTGACAAGTTCAGAAAGGGATAAGTGGCTTGATGCCATGAAGTCGAAAATGGATTCCATGTATGAAAACCAAGTTTGGAACTTGGTTGACCCACCTGAAGGCATCAAGCCTATAGGGTGCAAGTGGGTTTTCAAGAAGAAAACCGATATGGATGGTAATGTGATTACCTATAAAGCTAGATTAGTGGCGAAAGGATATCGTCAAAAGTAAGGTGTTGATTATGACGAAACCTATTCGCCTGTAGCTAGGCTTAAATCCATTCGGATGCTCCTGGCCATAGCAGCTCATTATAATTAAAAGATATGGCAAATGGATGTGAAAACAGCTTTCCTTAATGGATACCTGCTCGAGGACGTGTATATGATATAGCCTGAGGGTTTCACATCAGTTGATAAAACCAAGGTATGCAAATTGCGACCGTCCATATATGGATTGAAGCAAACATCCAAGAGCTGGAATATCCATTTTGATGAGACAATCAAAAAGTTTGATTTCTCACAAAATCCAGACGAACCTTGTGTGTACAAGAAGGTTAGTGGGAGTGCAGTCGTGTTCCTAGTATTGTATGTAGATGACATATTACTTATAGGAGACGATGTTTCAGTCTTACAGTCAGTTAAGATTTGGTTATCCAAGACATTCTCCATGAAAGACCTGGGAGAAGCAACCTACATCCTCGGGATTAAGATCTATACAGATAGATCGAAACGGTTGCTTAGTCTTTCGCAGTCTACATATATAGACCGAGTGCTAAAGAGGTTTATCATGTCGGAATCCAAGAAAGGTTTCCAACCCATCAGGCATGGGGTACACCTTTCGAAGTCTATGTGTCCGCGCACAGAAGACGAGAGGATTTGCATGAGTAAGATTCCCTATACATCCGCAATAGGATCTATAATGTATGTTATGTTATGTACGAGGCCCGATGTATCGTATGCTCTGAGTGTCACGAGTAGATACCAATCTGATCCAGGAATGGATCATTGGGTGGCTGTTATTGTTGGAATGTATACTGAAGGCCTAGATCTTTTTGTATGAACATTTTTATTTTGAAATAAGAATCACATGATCATTGTTTGCACTTTATATTTATTATATGTGTGCATATTGTCTAATATTTTACATTGTATATAACATGGTGCTTGGTGTGGCAAAAAAGATCATGTTATCAGTCCCTTGTAGAATATAAGTAGAGGCTCACAACCAAGATGGTTTTGGACAAACCATTGGCATGGTGGTAGTGTAGCTTGGTATTGTTTTGTCTTGAACATAGAGTTACACTAGTACACTTAGGTGTATTGAGCAGGATCGACATAGAGGTGATTCGATTTATTGCTGACTACATAATTGAATCGGACCTCGGATATTATGTTGTACATGCTCTTAATCCCGATATAATAACGGGCACATGTACT
The DNA here is from genome assembly GCA_025175895.1 of Wurfbainia villosa. NCBI lineage: Eukaryota > Viridiplantae > Streptophyta > Magnoliopsida > Zingiberales > Zingiberaceae > Wurfbainia > Wurfbainia villosa. The sequence goes on along the minus strand of CM045990.1, from coordinate 65,147,487 downwards.
TAGTATTTATTTCTTTGATTTACCAAAGGGTGAGATTTAGATGGATTAAATCAACATGCCCGGTAAGTTGGGAAATGATATTATTTACATGGTGTGCCATTGATTATAGGAGGAAACCGTGTCTTATATATTAGGTTGATGATGTCCCCTTGAGGAGCTCATAAGGTTCATCATGTAAACCCAGCTGGTTGACTTAGTCAACATGATGATAAGGTTGAGTGGTACTACTCGAGGAGTTAGATGTTAATTGATTGATGGTCAGTAAATCAATTAATTAACGGATATTCGATATCTTAAACACGGGGAGATGGATGTACAAATAATATATGGATCCAATATTGATTTATGGGGGTTGGTGAGGTAATTCAATGATGATCCTCTAGTGGAATGGAACATCATTGATGGATCAAGTTTGTGTGGTTCCGATCCATCGGGTGGCCAAGATCCAACTCCTCCTCATGGTCCCTATCGTAGCCTAATATAATCCTCATGAAGCCTAGATCCAAGGATGGAAAACAAAACTCTAGAACTGACGGTTGAGATTAGATCTCTAGATCCGACGGTTGGGATGAAACCCTAGATCCGACGGTTGGGATGAAACCCTAGATCCGACGGTGGAGATTAAATCCCTAGATCCGACGGTGGAGATCAAAGGAGGCTTAAGCCAAACTCTATAAATAAAGGGCTAAGGCTTGGGCGGCAACTAATGCTTGTGGATTAGGGTTTTGCCTATCTAAAAGTGAGCGGCAACAAACCCTAGAGAAGTTAGGGTTTTGGGCGGCTAGAAGTGGGCGGCAAGCTTTGTTCTCCCAAGGGTTTTGGCCGGCGCCCCTCTTCCTCTTCTCATCCTTTGCCGGCGCTCTTCCCTTCATCTTTTTCTCCTTGGCCGGTGGAAACAAGGGCTAGGTTTCATCCTTGGAGCTCTTGGCCGGTGCCCTCTTGCTTTCTCCTTGGTGGCCGGCGGCAACTCTTCTCAAGGTTGGTCGGCGCTCAAGAAACTACTCCTTGGCCGGCGGTTATATCAAGCTCCTTGGCTTGGTGGCCGGTTCTAGAAAGGAGAAGGAGTCTTTGTTTGATTCTTCTCTTTGTTCGGATAGAGCAAGGAAAGGAAGAACGTGATCTAGGAGGCTTCTACTCGTGGAGGATCTTCGCCCACACGACGTCCACGAGGAGGATAGGACATACGATAGAAGATCGAGAGGTATAAAAGTTTTACAACTTTTATTGATCTTTGCATGTTCTTATCTTTATGTTAGTATGTGTTGATTATACTAGTTTGCATTTGTATGTATTTGTATAATCATGGACCCCGAAGACAAACACAAAAACCGGCGATCCGTCTGTCGTCTCTTCCGCGGCTAACCAACTAGAAGAGTTGGGTTGCTTGAACAACTAGTTTGTTCAAGCAATCACTCAAGTTGTTAGTACGACGACAAAATGGTTGTGCTTAGGAAACTCATCCCATCCGGATTAGTTTTTTCATTAGTGAAAATTTTAATCCGGGGACATGGGAGCCAATGAGCTTCTGAAGCAATTCCTAACAATTGGTATCAGAGTCACGATTTCCGGTTTTGTGTGTTTTGGATTCGGTTACTTTTATGCACATATCATATATTGAGTGTGCCATATAATAGTAGGATGTGCGTAGGCTAACTTTTTGATTGCAGGCATAAGATCCGACTATTATGGCTATATGTGTGTATGTGATTGTTTGTGTGTGATTGTATGTATATTATTTGAATCCTCGGGGTTGACGAGGCTAGATTAGTATTTAATTTTTGTCATTAAATACGACATTTTTAGCCACTCATTTTAGTTTACTTTCGATCTAGATTATTTGTACACTTCTTCGTGGAGTATAGGATCGATGGATGTAAATTAAAATAGTTTACCTCGGCTCGGATCTTTTTAGTGACTTGCGCACGGGAAAAGGTGGAGCGGACGAGGTGGCGACACGACCGGACGCATATTGGAGAACAATGTCATAATAGTTGGAAAAATTTTGTTTTTTCCATATTTATTGCTGATTTGTTTTATATGCATGTTGTGTGTGCTTGAAAATTCCTCATTGTCAATTTACTAAGTGGGAGAGGGACATTTTAATTAATTCCCGCGGCCTCCATTACAATTTGACGTGTGATGCAACAAACTTGCGCGTCGGCTCTGAGTGCCTTCATCCCCATCGGATGGGTTTGTTTGCGGATCACTAGGTCAAATAATGGTTATAGGAAATTATTTAGGAGCGTGTGTACTTCTCCATCGGTAAGGCACATAATCCGAAATAATTCCCTTAGTATCGTGTAATGGTGCACACTTAGATACAAATAAAAAGTATCCTCCCCATCGGAGTGACTGCTTTTATTTGTAGGGCCAAAGAGGAACCAACTATTAATTTTATTTGTCAAAAAGTAAGGTTGACAAGATAATAAAATTAATGGGTAAACCTCCTCTTACAAATGTAGAATTCGTATACGTCCACACTATCGTGGCATGCGATATTCTCGGTGTTTTGAGGTGTTGATTGATTTTGAAATTTTATTGTTTGAGGAATCAATGATATTTGAAATCTAATATTTTGAACATTGTGATTCTTAGGTTTTTCAAATGGCTTTCAACCCACTTGCTGTGATATTAAAAGAAAATAAACTTACTAGAACAAATTATATTGATTGGAAAAGAAATTTGGATATTGTCTTAACTGTAGAGGAGTACAAATTTGTACTCTTCGAGGTCTGTCCTCCTAAGCCCACCGATGACTCTGATGAAAAGGAGAAAGAAAGTTATAAGAAATGGATCAAGGCAGATGAGATGGCGCAGTGTTACATTTTGGCATCTATGTCAAATGTGCTGCAACATCAACATCAGGCCATGGCCACAGCTTATGACATGATGTTCAATCTCAAGGAACTTTTCGGACATCAGAGTAGGGCGACTAGACAGGAGGCTATGAGAAACTTGATGACGACCACCATGATCGAGGGAACACCCGTCAGGGATCATGTTCTCAAGATGATGGCTCATCTTAATGAGATGGAAGTCCTCGGAGCTGAGATTGATGGGGAAACCCAGGTCGATATCATTCTCCAGTCTCTGCCTAGGAGTTCTGAGCAGTTCCGCCTCAACTACAACATGAACAAGAGGTTGTATTCGTTGGCGGAGCTTCTGACAGAACTCCAGGCGGCAGAGGGGTTTTTTCGTCAGAGTGCTCAAACCATGGTCGCTCAGAAGGTTTCTTCCTCTAAACCGAAAGGTAAGAAGAAGAAGAAGCAAGGTGGAGCGAAGAAAGTGGCAGTAGGACCTCAAGCAGGAGTGAAGAAGCCGAAAGGCAAGTGCTTCACTTGCAAGCAGACTGGACATTGGAAGGCGGACTATCCTCGCCGAAAGAACAAAGGTATATCTTCTTGTTTAGTTGTTGAAACATGTTTAGCGGTGTTATCTACCAGTGTCTGGTGCGTAGATATAGGAGCCACTGATCATGTCTGCAATACATTGCAGGGGTTCCAGGAAACCCGACGACTAGCTGAGGGAGAGATTACCGTCTTCATGGGCAATGCTTCAAAGGTGGCGGCTATTGCAGTGGGAGACGTTCATTTATCTTTTGATAGGAATAAAGTTTTGGTTTTGAGAAATTGTCTTTATGTACCTACTTTTAGAAAGAATCTAATTTCAGTTTCTAAATTGTTTATGGATGGATATTCTGTTTCTTTTAATGACAAAGTGGTTATAAAAAGGAATAGAGAGATTATCTGTTCTGGTACATTGGTTGGCAATTTGTACACTCTTGAACCGAAAGCTCCCACGATGCATATAGAAGTAAATAACTCATCTTCTAAGTCTAATAAGAGAAAAGAACCTTTGAAAATGAACCAGACATATCTTTGGCATCTAAGGCTTGGTCATATTAACCTGAGTAGAATTCAAAGGTTGATAGCTGATGGACCTTTGGGTTCATTAGTGGTGGAGGATCTCCCAACCTGCGAATCTTGCTTGGAAGGTAAAATGACCAAGAGGTCTTTCAAGGCCAAGGGGTATAGAGCCAAAGATGTGTTAGAATTTGTTCATTCTGATTTGTGCGATCCTATGTCTATCCAAGCTAGAGGTGGTTTTGAATATTTCGTCTCTTTAATAGACGATTATTCAAGATATGGATACATTTACTTGATGCGCCGCAAGTCTGAATGCTTTGACAGGTTCAAAGAATTCAAGGCTGATGTGGAGAACCGTCAAGGTAAAAGTATCAAGACACTACGATCTGATCATGGTGGCGAGTACCTCTTGGGAGAGTTTAGGAGTTACTTATCAGAGGCTGGGATTCCATCTCAATTGTACGCACCTGGCACACCCCAGGCTAGAGGTGGTTTTGAATATTTCGTCTCTTTAATAGACGATTATTCAAGATATGGATACATTTACTTGATGCGCCACAAGTCTGAATGCTTTGACAGGTTCAAAGAATTCAAGGCTGATGTGGAGAACCGTCAAGGTAAAAGTATCAAGACACTACGATCTGATCGTGGTGGCGAGTACCTCTTGGGAGAGTTTAGGAGTTACTTATCAGAGGCTGGGATTCAATCTCAATTTTCCGCACCTGGTACACCCCAGCAAAATGGTGTGGCGGAGCGAAGGAATATGACTCTTATGGAGATGGTTAGATCGATGATGAGTTATTCTGAGTTACCTGATTCGTTCTGGGGGTTTTCTCTAGAAACAGATGCACACATTCTGAACTTGGTTCCATCTAAGTCAGTACCCTCTACTCCCACAGAATTGTGGACTGGGCGAAAGCCTAGTCTAAGACATATTTGGATTTGGGGTAGTCCAGCACATGTGCTGAAGGGAGATGCTGGTAAGTTGGAATCTCGTACAGAAGTACGCTTGTTTGTTGGCTACCCTAAGGGAACGAAGGGTGGTTTGTTCTATAGTCCTAGAGATCAGAAGGTGATCGTGAGTATGAATGCCAGATTTCTAGAGGAGGACTATGTGATGAACCACAAGCCCACGAGTAGGATTGTTCTTGAGGAGTTGACAGGGGAAGTCCAGACTTTAGTACCACTTGTACAAGAGGAGATACCACAAGTTACTGCACCACGTGTCACAGAGCATACACAGGAGGCACCTCGTTGTAGTGGGAGGGTTGTTAGACAACCCGAGAGTTTCATGTTCTTGGGAGAATCTTCTGATTTGGTCCCTGGCGAACATGAACCTGATCCCTGGACATATGACGAGGCACTCTAAGATAGAGATGCGATATCTTGGCAAATAGCAATGAATTCAGAGATAGAATCTATGGATTCTAATCAGGTCTGGGAGCTAGTAGAACCACCCGATGGTGTGAAAGCCATTGGATTCAAGTGGATCTACAAGAGAAAGAGAGGAGTAGACGGGAAGGTTGAGACCTTCAAAGATAGGCTTGTTGCGAAAGGGTATACTCAGAAAGAGGGTATCGATTATGAGGAAACTTTTTTGCCAATAGCTATGCTTAAGTCTATCCGGATTCTCTTATCTATAACTGCTTATATGGATTATGAGATTTGGCAGATGGATGTCAAGACATCTTTCCTTAACGGAAGTCTTGAGGAGAACATCTATATGCGGCAACCAGAGGGATTCATTGCTAAAGGCAAAGAGCATCTAGTGTGTAAGCTTAATCGGTCCATTTATGGATTGAAGCAAGCTTCCAGATCTTGGAACATCCATTTTGATGAGGTAATCCAGTCATATGGATTTATTCAAAGTCTGGATGAGCCATGTGTATACAAAAGATGTGACAGAAACGTAGTGATATTTCTTGTACTATACGTAGATGATATTTTGTTAGTTGGAAACAATATCAAAGTGTTATCAGACATAAGGGTATGGTTGTCCAAACAGTTTGACATGAAGGACTTGGGGGAAGTGGGACACATCCTTGGGATCAAAGTTATAAGGGATCGCAAGAAAAGGATGTTGTGCTTATCTCAAGCTTCATACATAGACACAGTCCTAGCTCGTTTTAGCATGCAGAACTCCAAGAAGGGTTTTCTACCTTTCAGGCATGGAGTTCCTTTATCTAAAGGGATGTGTCCTAAAACATCAAAGGAGATAGAGGAGATGAAGGTTGTTCCTTATGCTTCGGCAGTAGGAAGCCTCATGTATGCTATGCTATGTACGATACCAGATATCTGCTTAGCCATGGGCATGGTTAGCAGATATCAGAGTAATCCTGGACTGGGACATTGGATTGCGGTAAAGCATATATTGAAGTACCTGAGAAGGACTAGGGATTATATCTTTGGTTTCAGGCGGATCAATTAGTCCACATGGGTTACGGTTGATTTCCAATCGAGATAGGGACAAGATAAGTCTACCTCGGGGTTTGTGTTTACTTTTGGAGGTGGAGCCATAGTATGGAGAGTGTCAGCGAATGCGTGGCGGACTCTACCATGGAAAGTGAGTATGTGGCGACCTACGAAGCGACCAAGGAAGTGTATGGCTCGGGAACTTCTTGATGGACTTGGATGTGATTCTGGTTTGCCCGAACTATCACAATTTATTGTGATAACGATGTCTGATTGCAAACTCGAAGGAACCACGAGCCCATAAAGGCGTAAACACATAGGCCAAGTACCACCTTATCGAGATCGTAAGCGAGAGAAGTTCTTTGTCGCCAAGATTGCATCGAGAGGATAACTGGCGGATCCATTCACTAAGGCCCTTCGGTAGCGTTTGATAGGCATGTGGAGGACATGGGGATCGGATGTATGGCGATGTGATGGCGTAGTCTTTTAGTATAAGTGGGAGATTGTTGGAATGTATCTTTGAAAGCCTAGCTCTTTTTGTATGAACATTTTATTTTGAAATAAGAATCACATGATCATTGTTTGCACTTTATATTTATTATATGTGTGCATATTGTCTAATATTTTACATTGTAGATAACATGGTGCTTGGTGTAGCAGAAGATCATGTTATCAGTCCCTATAGAATATAAGTAGAGGCTCACAACCAAGATGGTTTTGGACAAACCATTGGCATGGTTGTAGTGTAGCTTAGTATTGTTTTGTCTTGAACATAGAGTTACACTAGTACATAGGTGTATTATTGTTGACTACATAATTGAATCGGACCTCGGATATTATATTGTACATTCTCTTAATCCCGATATAATAACGGGCACATGTACTTAGTATTTATTTCTTTGATTTACCAAAGGGTGAGATTTAGATGGATTAAATCAACATGCCCGGTAAGTTGGGAAATGATATTATTTACATGGTGTGTCGTTGATTATAGGAGGAAACCATGTCCTATATATTAGGTTGATGATGTCCCCTTGAGGAGCTCATAAGGTTCATCATGTAAACCCAGTTGGTTGACTTAGTCAACATGATGATAAGGTTGAGTGGTACTACTCGAGGAGTTAGATGTTAATTGATTGATGGTCAGTAAATCAATTAATTAATGGACATTCGATATCTTAAACACGGGGAGATGGATGTACAAATAATATATGGATCCCATATATATTTATGGGGGTTGGTGAGGTAATTCAATGATGATCCTCTAGTGGAATGGAACATCATTGATGGATCAAGTTTGTGTGGTTCCGATCCATCGGGTGGCCAAGATCCAACTCCTCCTCATGGTCCCTATCGTAGCCTAATATAATCCTCATGAAGCCTAGATCCAAGGATGGAAAACAAAACTCTAGAACCGACGGTTGAGATTAGATCTCTAGATCCGACGGTTGGGATGAAACCCTAGATCCGACGGTTGGGATGAAACCCTAGATCCGACGGTGGAGATTAAATCCCTAGATCCGACGGTGGAGATCAAAGGAGGCTTAAGCCCAACTCTATAAATAGAGGGCTAAGGCTTGGGCGGCAACTAATGCTTGTGGATTAGGGTTTTGCCTATCTAAAAGTGGGCGGCAACAAACCCTAGAGAAGTTAGGGTTTTGGGCGGCTAGAAGTGGGCGGCAAGCTTTGTTCTCCCTAGGGTTTTCGCCGGTGCCTCTCTTCCTCTTCTCATCCTTTACCGACGCTCTTCCCTTCATCCTTTTCTCCTTGGCCGGTGGAAACAAGGGCTAGGTTTCATACTTGGAGCTCTTGGCTGGCGCCCTCTTGCTTTCTCCTTGGTGGCCAGCGGCAACTCTTCTCAAGGTTGGCCGGCGCTCAAGAAACTACTCCTTGGCCGGCGGTTATATCAAGGTCCTTGGCTTGGTGGCCGGTTCTAGAAAGGAGAAGGAGTCTTTGTTTGGTTCTTCTCTTTGTTCGGATAGAGCAAGGAAAGGAAGAACGTGATCTAGGAGGCTTCTACTCGTGGAGGATCTACGCCCACACGACGTCCACGAGGAGGATAGGACATACGATAGAAGTTCGAGAGGTATAAAAGTTTTACAACTTTTATTGATCTTTGCATGTTCTTATCTTTATGTTAGTATGTGTTGATTATACTAGTTTGCATTTGTATGTATTTGTATAATCATGGACTCCGAAGACAAACACAAAAACCGGCGATCCGTTCGTCGTCTCTTCTGTGGCTAACCAACTAGAAGAGTTAGGTTGCTTGAACAACTAGTTTGTTCAAGAAATCACTCAAGTTGTTAGCACGACGACGAAATGGTTGTGCTTAGGAAACTCATCCCATTCGGATTAGTTTTTTCATTAGTAAAAATTTTAATCCGGGGACATGGGAGCCAATGAGCCTTCGAAGCAATTCCTAACAGTTAAGACAATCCTTAAGTACTTAAGAAGAACTAAGGATGTATTCCTAATATATGTAGGTGGGGACATGGTGATAAGTGGGTATACAGATGCCAGCTCTAGACAGAAAAGGATGATTCCATGTCTCAGTCTGGGTATGTATTCACCTAGAATGGAGGCGCAATAAGTTGGAAAGGTGCCTAGTTTGACACTATAGCGGATACTGCCACTAAGGCAGAATACATTGCAGGTTTGGAAGCAGCAAAGGAAGCGGTTTGGATCAAGAAGTTCATCTCTGAACTTGATGTGGTCTCATCAATGATCCAAACATGTGCTTCACCACTATCATCTTATCAGAGAGATCATAAGTAGGAAGGAAATACAAATCGAGAAAATCCCCACTGAAAGGAACTTAGCAGATCCTTTGACTAAGGCATTACCTCAAAGTAAGTTTGAGGGTCTTGTTAGAGCCTATTGTATTGGATACCGTAGCGATTGGCATTAGGCCGAGTGGGAGTTTGTTAGTAATATATGAGAGATGTTCTAAGGCAATCGCCTTATGTATGAACCATTTATATGATAAATGAAGATTCACTATTTGAGTATACATGATTTCATGTATTTGATCGGATCTTAAACTCATTTACTGAATGTCCACGATACGATTCACAGCATGAGATAATTTGTGATTGGATCACAACTAGTGAGTATCTCTACATGTGTAATTGTGATGTATCGGAATTATCCCTAGTCGATGAATTGATGGATTTGGACACCATTGATTCTGTCGAGACTAGCACGAGGTATACTCTTTGGTGTATCCAAGCAGCTGATTCTCATTGGCTGGAGACATTGTGATGTCCGGAGTTAATCGTGGATGCTAGTTATGGTAACTAGTTCATTGGAGTGACCAGCCATAAGACTTCATATGGTTCTCTGCATATATAGATATGTCAATGAAGTTCTTACTGTAGCTTAAGTGCGATGTTCCTTTGACTTGAGGTATTCAAGTCATCTTGATCATGAAGACTTATGCTTTGACATCTTAAGCAAACATCTCTGAGGAGATGTAGACCTGGGATAATTGGGTATAAGTCGAAGTGATCGAAGGTGTTTGAATAGCCTATAAAGGATTCACCACTCCTTGCGAGGAGATGTATACCCATGGCCTCTCGTCGGATTGTTACTAAAATCTTTGGCCAAAGCATTACATGTTTAGAGTAAGGTACTCTTCGATACATCTGCAGTAACTAGAATCCGTAGGACGAGGAAATGATACTTGGGCAAGGTGTGACGTAGTCAGCCTAGTGGGGACTGACACTATAGACCATGTCCTGAACCAAGTGGGTATAAGATGAGTGAAGGGAATGGGGCACGATTCGTTCGAGCTGCTGAAGGGTTTCAGAAATAGTTCTGGATCAACCGTTGATCTTTTCGATTAATTGGGGATTATGATGTACTACTAGGTGCCACTCATGATTGTTCTATAATTAATGGTTAATTATAGACGGCCAACATAAACCAAGAACCTATTTGGTCACACGCACAATGAGCGTAATCCGAAGGATTTAAAACGAGCTTGAGAATGAGATTCTCAGACCGAGAGAAACTAGGTTTGGTTGGACCAAACAAGAAGAGAGTATGAAATCGTTTCAGTCGCAATGGAAGCGTGGATGGGCCGTGTCTTATGTAGACATGATGGAAGAACCAAAATGGTTTGGTTCTATTCCAATGGAGGAGAATAAACCAAAGTTGGTTCAGTTCATTTTAACTTAAAATAAACCATCATGGTTTGGTTTATTTTAACTTAAATTAATGGAGCGGGTTAACGGGCCTTATGGTTATGATCCGATAACCATTAAGAGAATTTGTTCTCTATAAAAGAGGGCTTAAGGGTTTGTTAAGCCCTAATCCAATTCCCTTAACCTAATTGTTGCCGCCCCCCTCCTCTCCTTGGAGAAGTCGGCGCCAACAGCCTTGTGCCGCCGTCCAAATTGTTGCCGGCATCCAAGCTTCGGCCAGGGATCCTCCGGCGACTCTCTGGTAATATCCTTTGGGTTCGGTAATAAGGTGAGCTTCCACCTTTCTTTTGGCCGGCCCCTATTCCTCCACCAAAGCTGTCCAGTTTTCTGGACAGCTTGTTTCCTTCTTGTCGGAGCATCGTTTGGGCGATGTTTGGAGCTCCGACAGTGCCTTACTTACTGGGGATTCAATCTCCGGTAATCCTCATAGGTGGAGGACGAAGGATTCATCAAACGGTTGACGAATACCTCTCCGGAGAAGCGAGTTTTTGAGGACTCATTTTTGGATCCGAATTTGGATTCGGATCGTGATCTTCTCTCGATCACATCGTCTTCAACACGAGGCTAGTAACCCGTACGAAGACGAGGCTCGTAACTTGGTGAAGTCATCCTGAAGATACTCGGCGTGGATACGGATAGAGACGATTCTAGCGAGGATCGTTCCGGTTGATGCCTTTCCCGCTACACGTGATACATAAGGTATACGTAGTTAAATTTCCTTTTATTGCAAAATTTAAATTTACGGTTATGTCTACACATGTTGTACTATGCATGTGTGTGATGTGTGTGTTGTAATAAATTAGATTTATTATTTTATTCCTTCTTCTGTGCACATGTTTGCAAAACATGTTCGAACACACACTAGCCGCGGTGTCGGAAACCCAACAGGTTGTGCGAAGTATGTTGGGTTTTCCGAGCCGCAAAAACCGCTTTTTGCTTTGCGGAAACCTCGGAAGCCCCGGCCATAAATCCGTGCGAAGTATAAAATATAAAACTAACATGTATGTGTTTAATACCTTTAGATCTACTCTAGATCTACATGATAAGAAGTTACCCTCGATGCAACGCCCTTCGCAAATCCCGCTCGTCCAAAAGGTTCGCCGGAACTCGAGAGTGTCAAGTGCACACTCCTCTATTGGTATCCACACAAGCAATAGGTGGAGAAAAATACCTTAGAGTGTGCTATCACCCTTTAGGAATTTCGGCCAAGGAGATTGGGAGATCTTGAGAGGGTGATCCAAGGAAGAAGTTGAAGTTGTGTAACTCACACAAAATAATTCCCATCTAATGGTAATAGTGGTCCGCCACTTTTCTTAGGGGGGGGGGGGTTACATGCATGCATGTAACTCCTCCAAGAGCCAATGGCTCTTGGTCTCCCTCATGAGGTGGCACCACTTGCTAAGTCAATGATGATGTGGAGCATCATCATTGGTCGGCCATGCTAAGTCATCATCATGACAATGCATTTGGTCAAGTCAAACTTGACCTCTTATCTCCCATGGTTGATCAAATCCAACCATTTGATTCAAGTCAATTTAATTTAATGAATCTCTATTCATTAATTTAAATTGATTTGATGAATCAAATCTAAATTAGACTCATTCAACACTTGAATCAAATTGAGTCCAACTCAATTAGTCTAATTAGGATTACTCTTAATCCAATTTGGTTCATCCCATGAACCTAATCCTCATGGTTCATCATATGAACCTAATCTCCATCTAATTGCCCTTAGTGTGTGACCCTATAGGTTCTTGTAACGTTGGCAATGTCCCTAAACCGATTTAGGAACATAAGCAATGAGCGGTATCTAGCAACACATCATTGCTACCCAAGTTACAAGAATGTTGAGCTCCAACATCACCTTTGTGACTACTAATTGTGACTCTCACAATATGTGACAATGTCCCTCTATCCTTGACATCTAGATTGACCAATCGAGGCATAGACCATGTCATCCTCGGTACAATCTATATCTTGAACTCCAAGTAGACTCACTCTAATCAAATGAGCTGAATATCTCATATTGACTCATTTGGGCATGACCATGCACTTCGTGGTCTCACTCTATCAAGAATAACGATGTCACTCCCGTCATATAGGAGGGATAGATCTCATCTACATCACTCACATCCCTCCGCATAATTTGTTACATACCCTGTAATCGCCTTTATAGTCCACCTATTTACGGGTGACATTTGACGAAGCCAAAGTATGCAACTCCTTATGTAGGGAACCATGGTGACTTCATGTCTAAGGACTAATAGTCATACTAATAGCCACATGAGAAAGTATATGACACTCATATAACGATCCATAATACTTTCTCATGGCGGGTCATTCAGTATACATTCTCCAATGCATACCCATGTGTCAACTTGATATCTCATATCCATGACTTGTGAGATCAAGTCATCGTGTTGACCTACATGCTAGTCTCTACGCATTAACATTGTCCCTGAATGTTAATACTCGACTAGGAATGATTAAGAGTAGTGTTCTCTATATCATCTCATTATCGATTCAACCAATCGATTGATATAGATAAGAACCTACTACTCAAGAACATTATTATATTTAGTTATTTGGCACCAATACAAGTAAATATAATAACCATGCCTTTATAAATAGGAATATGATACAATAAAGTCCATACAACAATCATCACATGATTGACTCTAGGGCTTTTACTAACAAAGTATTCACCTGTGATGTTGTGAACGTCAAATCTGGACTGGTTTCCCAACAGTTAGACTACTCATGTAATTCGAATTCCGAAAATAACTCATAAAATCTTATTTTTGAAAGGTCTCTAGACATTTTGTTGGCATCAACCATGGATGCCCACAAAGTGGTCATAGGAAATGCATTCAAAACTTACCTTATTACATCTCGGTTCTCCACCTTTTGTCCGATTGAGTGTAGTCCGTTCATGATGTCCTAGATCCTTGCGTGGAGTTGAGTCACCGACTCATGGTCCTGCATTTTTAAATTAAATAATTTATTTAGGAGGAGGTCCCTTTTGCATACCTCTGTGTCAGCTGTTCCTTTGTGTAGCTCAATGAGCTTGTTCCATAGGTCCTTCGCGCTGATGAATGGGCCAACGTGGTTGAGCTCTTCCTTGGAGAGACCGCATTGAACAATTTGTGTAGCCTTTGCATCAGCCTCCACTTGACGCTTCATGGTGTTCATCCACTTGTCGCAGCCCAAGTATTCACCATCTTCATTGGTTAGAAGGGTGAACCCGGTCTGGATGACTATCCACATCTCGACTTGGGTTTTGAGATAAAACTCCATCTGACCCTTCCAATAACGGAAGTCATCTCCATTGTAAAATGGAGGTCGGGCAGTGCTAAACCCCTCGAGATGGGCCATTCGATAAAACCCTGCACAAAAACACGATAAACACACAAATTGTCAAGACTTTGTCTTGGATTAGTAGTGCGAGATAACAAAAACTTAAATTAAACAAAAAGTACGAAAAGAAATAAAACTTGCTCAATCGATGGTTGCACCAAATCAGAGCGCCCCCAATTTGATACTAATTATTGGATCGGAGAGTCACTAGAGGGATGGCGAATAACGATCGTAAAAGCTTGTCTTTTGTTTCGATAAAACCAAATTATTGCGGCGGAAATAGAAATAAAACTAAAGTAAATAGACACCTTTGTTTTTACTTGGTTCACAACCGAAAGGTCGCTACTCCAAGGCCCCGCGATCCTAGACCATGTAGGATAGGGCAATCCACTAAAAGTCTCCTCCTCGTTGGAGGTAGGAGACGACGATTACAAAAAAAAAGATAAAGGAAGAGGAAACAAGCCTACCTCTCCTCTTTACAATGAAAAGCTTGAGTACAAAAAGTAAAATAAGTAAAATAAGGCAACAATAATGAAATCACTGACGAATGGATTTGGAATCTCGGGGTTATGGCGGCGTAGCATTGTTGTCGAAGGTTGGCATTGTAAGAGAACTTTAGGAGCAAGAATGGATGATCCAAAGGGGTGAAAAGCCCCTTCTTTTATAGTCCTTCAATCCCTAGCTCGTTGAGATCCAGATCTGGATCAAAGCTCCTCATCCCCCCACTTTTGGTGGAGCTTATCTTGACTTTCTTCGAGCTAACCAGTTTGAATAGCAGTCGACTGATGGTAGGATCAGTCGATTGCTAATAGCCTGCAGTCGACTATTGGCTTGGTCACTCACTTGTAGCAAAGAGTTAGCACAGAAATGTCGAGGAATGGACATTACAACGGTTCCTTACCATCCGATCTCGACCTAGACCTTCCCTTGGAAGTCTTAGTCGGATCGCCACCTAAGTTTATCCCCGTACGAAGGACATGGCCTCACCATTACTCTGCACTCAATGCTTACCTCTAGTCCTCCTGACCTGTCACTTAGCTTCTGGTCGCCACTGACGTTCCTCGACTCCAACGAGGTTCTCCTGGTGTCGCTCGACCACCATGGTTTCTCGTCCCAAGATTCTCTGGGTGTCACTGACCTTGGACTTAGCTTAATACAATTCCTGCACACTCAACACAACACATGAGATAACAATAATAGCTTAACTTTGAACCTTTGTCATAATCAAAACTTAGGTGTGATTATCTGGTGCCCCTGCACCAATACCAATGGGAACCATGGCCACGACCGTGGCCTCCTCCACGGTCGTGGTCTCCACCATGGCTGGATCGTGGACCACTCCATGACAGAAGATCAAGTTGGCTAGTTTCTCCCGAGAGGACCATGGCCAGCCCGTGGTCCTCACCATGGTCGTGGATATCACCACAGCCTGCCGTGGTATGCACCATGCCCATAGCGCACCACCGCCTCAATGTAGTAAAATAGGGTTTTGGCTTTTTCTATTAAGTTTGTTTTTTTTTTTTGCTTTCTTGCTTATTAAGAAATTTTTGTTAAAGCTAATTTAGTTTTTTTAGCATTAAGAAATCTTCTCTTTCTCTAAGCTTAATTAAACATAGGTTTAGGCTCTTTTAAGACATTCAGTTTTTGATTAATAATATTCCTTTTCATTTAAACCAAGAGGTGTTCCTCTTTGTTAGTGAAACCCCTCCTCCTATGACTCTTTTTCTCTCCTTCTCTTCTAAAAATGCACGATTAGCGCCCATTTTGTTGATCGCCTATCTCAGTTGGTATCAGAGCCCTAGATCTATGAAAGATCGACAAGGATGTGGTCATGGTTGGCAGGTTGCAATTGAGAAAGTCACACCCCAAGATCAAAATTCCATAGAGACCATCGAAGGTCTACGAAGGCAAGTAACAGAGCTAACCCAACAACGGGCTACACGAGATTTGGAAGACCGTGAGGTACAAGATTGACACTCTACCACAAGTTTAGACAATCCATATCATCGAGGGCACCGTGGGTGTATCGAATGCTATGGAGACTTTGATTTTCGTGTCGATCTCCCCGAGTTTTTAGGCATTTTACATGCGGAAGATTTTATTGATTGACTTGATGAAATTGAATGAATTTTTGAATATAAAGAAGTTCCTAATCATATTAAAGTAAAATGTGTCACCCTCAAGTTCAAGGGTTGAGCCTCAGATTGGTGGGAACAATTCAAGCGCTCATGTGAGAGGCAAGGTAAGACCAAGATTACCACTTAGGACAAGATGAAGAAGCAACTGCGAGGTCACTTCTTTTCAACTATACCCAATCATTATTTTTACATCTTCATAACTTGAGATAGGGTGCCTAATCTATCAATGATTATATGGAAGAATTCTATCAATTTATTTCTCGGAATGATCTATACGAGATAGATGAGCAACTAGTCGCACGATATTTAGGAGGCTTGCAACAACACTTTCAGGATAGTATCAGCTTGCACTCTTTTCTAATGGTTTCCGAAGTTCATCAGCGTGCCTTGGTACTTGAGAAGCAACAAATTCGGAAGCCCCCAATTCGAAGCACCCTAGCAGTCCAACCCCAAGAATCTCAGCATACACCATAGGTTCCTCCTAAAACTACTATCAAATGTATTTATTGTGGTGAACTAGGGCATAAGGCTCCCGAATGCAAGAAATTCGACAAAGGGAAAAACATGCTAATTGAAGAAGAAGGCGATGAGGCAACCAACAATCTAGCATATGATGAAGATAATGATGACGAGATTCTTTATGGAGATGGCCAAGAAATGCTAGTTATTCATAAGACACTTCTTACTCCTAAAGAAGAAGCTAAGGATGATTGGTTGAGAATGAATATTTTTCACACTACAGGCACCATTGAGGATAAAGTATGCAAGATGATCATTGATAGTGGTAGCTGTGAGAATGTGGTATCTAGAGGAGCTGTGCAAAAGTTACAATTGAAGATAGATCGTCATCTTAAACTGTATAAGCTATCTTGGCTCAATAAGGAGAACGAGGTAATAGTTGATCAATGATGCCTTGTTTCTTTTTCCATTGGCAGCAAATACTTCGATGAAGCATGGCGTGACATTGTGTCAATGGATGCATGCCACATACTATTGGGACAACCTTGGCAGTATGACCGTAGTACTATCCATGATGGACAGAAGAACACTTACACCTTTCACCTCCAAGGGAAGAATATCATGCAAGCCCCACAATGAAAGAATTCTCCACCCATATCGGTATCCCCTAGCTCTTCTCTCCTCTTTGTTGGTGCAACAAGCCTCGGGTCAATGTTGACCAAACTCGAGTGGGACTCGAGTAGTATTTTGATGTTTGACAATGAGTTTGATCATTGTTTAACAATATAGTTTGACCATATGTTGACAATATGACTACTGAATGATTGGGATATCCAAAGTCATATGAGGAAGATTTTTTGGGGGAGATTATTGGAGCTATCAACCTCGAAAGTCCAAGTTTAGATACTTGGCATGGAAAGTCCAAGAATGGTCTTGGCATGGAAAAGTCCAAGCATGGTCTTGGCAATTAGAAAGTCCAAGAAAGGTCTTGGCAAGGAAAGTTGAAATCATAGGTACTTGGCAATGGTAAAGTTCAAAGGTATAGTCTTGGTAGCATAAGTCTAAGTGTGTTGTCTTGACGATGTAAAGTCCAAGTGAACTTTGACAATTGGAAAGTATAACATGGAGTTGGCAAGGAATGTCCAAGCATGGTCTTGGCAATTGGAAAGTCCAAGTTATGGGTACTTGGCAAAGGGAAAGTCCAAGGGTAGGTTTGGCGGCGTAAAGTCCAAGGGCAGGTCTTGGCAGTGTAAGTCCAAATGGATCTTGTCAATGTGAAAGTTCAAGAGTGTAGGTTTGGCGACGTAAAATCCAAGCATGGGTCTTGGTGGCATAAGTCCAAATGGATCTTAGCAATGTGAAAGTCCAAGGGTGTAGGTTTCGCCGCGTAAAGTCCAAGCATGGGTCTTGGTGGCATAAGTCCAAATGAACTTTGGCAAAGGACTCGGTTAGCATGACAATGACCGATGGAAGCGCCTAAAGGCTAACGCGAAGTATGAAGAGTCACAGACTTGATAGATCCGAGAGGCGTGAGGCTGATGGAGGTGGTTAGAAGACTTAGGTCTAGGCTATGGATGAGTATCAAGTATGAAGGGATCATACTTTGGTTCAACCTCATATTTGAGGTTTACCAGTTGACTTGGGTTATGGACCAGTCGACTAACCAAGTGTTTGACACTCTAAATCCTAGTTGACTTAGAGCAGTCGACTAAGGTTATGCCCTAATCGACTAGTCAAGTAGTCTACTATGGCTCGACTTCTGATCTGTGGCTCTAGTAGTCGACTGCTATGTATGGGTAGTCGACTGGTCCATAGCAGTCAACTGCTAGGGTTGAGTAGTTGACTGGAATTAAGTGGCCAGGGCACAGAATGTTTGATAGTCAACTGGTGACTAGGCAGTCGACTACTCGGTTAGGGCAGTCAACTGATGGACATTAAACTGACATGGATTAAGTTGTTGTGTGGCAACGACTAAGTGACTAGTCGACTGCTGGGTAAGAAAAGTCGACTGGAAGGCGAAAAATCAACCGTTATAAAAGGAGCTCGATGGGAGGATTTGGAATAGCCGATTCTTGAGGGATTTGAAAGGAAGTGTTGCTGCAATTCTAGGTCTTCAAAGCCATTCAAAACAACCAAAAAGCAAAGCAATCATGCTTTCATTTGTAAAGTTTTTTCACTTGTAGTTCTTCATTCGCTTTTGTATTTCGTTTTTGGTTGTATTACTGATGTAATTCTTATTGTAAGGGGTTTCTTCACCTTCGGATTGTATTCTGAGAAGAATAAGTGGTTTAGTGGAGTAGACACTAAAGTCCGGCTGTGGAGTAGGAACTGTAGGTTCCAAACTACGTAAAATCTTATCTTGTACTTGTGATTGTTTTGTGTATTTTATTTTTACTTGTATTTCATATTCCACTGTGCACTAACAACCTTGTAAATGAGTACGAATGTGATCGAATCGAACGAAGTGAAAGATGCTATTCACCCACTCTCTAGCATGGCCACCGATTCCTCTACACTCTTGATATTCATATTTTTAAAATGACGTAGCCCAAGAAAAGGTCATCTACGCCTTATTACCTCACCCAAGTGACACAATGGACTCCAGATCAGATTTACCAGTGGAGGTACAACATTTACTTGAGGAGTTTTTGGATCTAATGCCTGTTGATCTTCCCTCTGGACTACCACCAATGAGGGACCTTCAGCACCATATTAATCTTATCCCAAGATTGAGCTTACCTAATTGGTCAGCTTATCACCTCAATGATGGCACGATTCCGCAAGTGCATGGTCGTTATCAAGTAGTAAAATATCGATCCCCTAGAGATTGGTCAAGTACCGTAGGAGTGCGAGGAAAGATTATCTAAAAGAATAAATGTTGAGTTGTGGTTGAATGAGGAAGGAAAATAGACGATCGAGAAACGAATATAAGACTAATTTACGAAACAACCTTAGAACTTCAATTTCATTACAATGTCTATTGCCTTGGCAGTTCTCTATTATATCAATATGTATTCTTGATGGAAATCTAAGGATATAAAATATATTTACCTAACTTGGTTTCTACTTTCACAGTGTTGGCCCTTAAAAGGATTTTGATCGTAATATGGTAACTTGTCATGAGAATCCCAGTGAATCAATTCAAGGTCTACTATGTATTATTCATACAAGTCAAGGTTAGATAAATTATTATGTTCTAGGATAGGTTATGAAGACCTCGAGAGGTCCTAATCGCTTTCGGAGAATTCACGCATTATTGATCTTGTTCGCAATATGGGAGTTTGTCATGAGCACCCCACTGGATCAATCTAGGTGAAAGCCCTTAATTTTTATAGGTCCTCATGATTAGTTTTAAAAAACCAGGATTAGAAAACCCAAAAGCATGCAAATAGGTGATCAACAAACTCGCAAGATAAATCATACATACTAAAACTAATTCAAGAAGTTCATAGTTGATAAATAAAATAGTTATAATAATCCATGGCAAATAAATAAAGAACTACTCTCTCATCCTAGGATCAAGGAGAATTACTCCATAGTATAGAGGGAAGATTGAAACGAAAACAGAAAGATATTCAACAAAGATAAAGAAGAGAAAGAAGGAAAAATGGATTTTTCGATGTCGATTGAAGACATCCTCCGGCTTGGGGCTCCTTCTCCTTGGCTCCACAACTTGCCCTAGGATGCTCCTTGACGGTTGCCTTGATCTCAAAGGTTAGGATCTCCAGAATGCATTTCTCCTTAGCCCTAAGGTATTTTTATAGCTTTTTCAAGGCGAGAAATTTGGAGAAGTTCATTAACCATGGCATGATCATGCCATTTGGCACAACCAGGGCGTGGTAGAGTCTGGAAAGGCTCGACATGCCCCGAACTTGGGCATGTCAAGGAGGCTGGGCTTGGCCAAGGCATGTTGAACTCTGGTCTGCTCCTTTTTGGTGCATTCCTATAAGAAAAACACATAACCACAATTATCTGAACTAAAAAGTTAAAATGAAGGTAAATGGATATTTTTATGCATGATATGTAAGTAAAATACTAGAAAAGTATGGTAAATAAACTTTTAAATATGAGTATGATTCACACTCATCACACCCCTAAACTTAAACTTTTACTTGTCCTCAAGTAAAGAAAAACAAAGAAACTATGAGTGAAAATTTTGATAACTTGTTAGAAACACATCCTAAGGTATAAAATACTTAGTCTTTTCGATTCTTTCCCCGTGGCTTAGGTTGAAAGATCCTTGTGTAGTGCATATGAGTTTTGACCACAAGATTTTGGACACCAATCTGAGATTATATTCTTTCTATCGTGTTCCTCGCATACCCGACATAAAGACACTTACCTACCAATATGCTTAGATCATTCTCTCACTATCATACTTAGTCTCAAATGAGCATTCAAGGCCAAGGAGAAGAAAAGTAGGAAATAAACATCTTGTATTTCTTCAGTAACTAGTTAGCCTCAAAGAGACACATTTATGGGTGTATTTCCAATAGCTACTTGGTCTCAAAGTGGTACTTTAATGATATTTCATCTTTATTTTATTTACAAAGACAACTATATACACATACTTTTTTTTTCAAACAAACTCCTGAGATGAATGTTTCTCTAGTAATTAAGTATTGTGGAAGTCCCCATGAAAATTTGAGTACTAGTTCGGTATGGGAGCGAACTCTTTTTAGATACCTCTACCTCATAAGTCGTTAAAGAGTAAAATAAGGTTCTTATCAAGTAGGCCAAAAGAATCTTTATTGATCTAACTAAGTTTAGTTATACTACTCTGGATAAAGGAACAATAGGTTATCAATTTAAGGAAATATACATAGGAAGTATGCTAAATGTAGAATGCTAAATAATGCAAGAAAATATGTGGAGAAAAATATGTAAAATTATGCTAAACAGGAAGAATATGTAAAGCTCCCCCCAACCCCAAACATAAAATATGAATTATCCTCAATGTATGGAAGGGTAATGGTAAACAAAATAAATTACTCGGGAGGTGGCACATAGAAATGATCTTGTGAAAGGTGCTAATGATACATGACATCAATCATCTATCTCTGAGAACAAAGTTCGGCCTGTTGTTCTCTTAGGTCTATGTGGATGGAATACAAGGAAGACTGAATCCAAGTATATGGATCATCATGAGTGCTAGTCCTTGCAGAAGAAGAAACAAATGCAAAAGAATGCCTAGGGGATCTATCCTAAGAGATGGTACTATAGTGGACTCTAAGGGCTCAGGGATAGGAACCACATTAGTTATGAGCCAGTTGGCTTGGTTCCTTAATGTTGTGTGATCAGGATTTGGAAGTGGGAGAGGAAAATAATCTTTTAAGACTAAACAATATCTACCTTCATCTCTAGTGATCATTTTCATGGCCATGCATGCATCTAGATCAATCTTGGTGCTATTTGGAGTCTACTCTAATCCATCAAGATTACACCCCAAGGCCAATGTTATCTGAGTTATTAAACTTCTATCTAAGATTGATCCTATCAAACACTTACCTATTTTTACTAAATGCCTAATAAAATATGAGTAGTATCGATATTTGCATTATTAAGCATGACCCATATAATAATTAATTCACTTTGATAGACTACACCCTTGCTATCTCCTCGATCAAAGATTATGTTAGCCATAACCCTTGGAGATATCTAAAATTGGATTAGAGAGATTTGATAATTTTGATCTCGATGGATCATATCTCTCTATAACTATTGAAATTTTTCTTCAAAATATAAAATCTTGAAATCCTTTAGGTATTCTCCTTTCTCCTCCACATGATAAATCATAAATAGAATTAAATTCTTTGAGCGTCCAGAAATATTCATTATTAAACATTTTAAAAGTAATCTTTTCTTCTTCACAATTTGGACCGCTCAAGATATTAGCTTCAACTAAACTTAAAAATTCTAGGGTTATTTTTGGATAAGTCGGGTAAGTTATGTTCATAAGTCCGGTCCATCCCACCCTACTAATCATCTAGTTAATATCATCCCAAATTCCTAGAGTCTCAATGTTATAGGTATCAATATACCTAGTGCTAGTCATTTTCCTCTTTGACAATATATCAAATCTTGCCCTATGGTTTGCATTGCAAAAAATAATACCATAAAGATTAGCGTCGTTACCCTCATCACGTGCCCTATGCTTGGGATTAGAAGTGCCTGGTTCCATTCTTCCTAAGTCTTTTGAACATATTGATGGAGAAGAACTTGGAGATGAAAATTTCTTTCACCTAAGGGCTATAATTTCTTGGAATGACTTTCTCGGACTCGAAATCATCTTGAACAACTTAGATCGGCTTCAAGAATGGCTTCTTTATCTTGGAATAAGGAGGAAGCTTTGTTTGGAGAGGATGATTTCAAGTAGAATAATTGGAAATTGAAAGGGAAGCAGTTGCGGAGAGATTTAGCGTGATCTTTGTAGATCTTGGGCTCAAACTTATTGCTATGTTGTTTCCGGTCCTCAAGGAAGGTCATCCTTGGCTCGGTAAGGGCTAAAATGACTTGGAACTTTGCCAGAGAACAAGGAGAATAGTTGGTGGAGGTTTTCTGATGCAGATGGAGGAGTTTTTAGCTTGGCACAATTGTGCCAAGCCCTTTTAACATGAGTGTAGGCCATGTGACATGCTTGTGCCAAATGGCATGGGTTGGGTGTGTTAGGTTATTTCCGTAATTATTTTTACTCTGGGCATGCCAATATGCCTAACTATGTAAGATGTTATGGAGCGGAGTTTGAGTCGGTTTGCACGTTCAGACTATCGATTTTTGTGTTTCTAGTTGTTGAAGTGCTTCATCCATTTCTTTATGTTGTCAGATTGATTCCCTCATATATTGGCAAAACTCGTTGTTTTGAATAGTATGAACTTCAATGAATTTCTCCATCATTAACTCCAATGTTGACTTTTGCTCGCACTGGAGACCTAAAGATTGTTTCGGACTATTTTGTCCATATTAGGGTTGATCGTTCCGGTATGAAAAATTTGGATGGTTCCTCTAGCTTGGATTGTAAGTGTTGGAGTAAGGGTTGTTCATAGATCATTGGTTGAAATTGTTTAATGTGTCGACTTGTTCGATGGATGTTCCCGAAGATGGGGTAAGTCCTACTTGACAATTTTGAGCTGCATGACCTGAAACACCATGTTTCTCACAAACAATATTAGTAGAATTGATAGCATTCATATTAAAGTGTTCAAATTTGTGAGAGAATGCATCAAATTTTGCAGCGAGTAAATCTATAGCGCTTACCTCATACTTACCTAGGGTGTGAATAGATACTCCCTTCTCAGTTGCCCACTGGTGGTGGTTAAGTGTGACACTTTCGATAATAGCGAAGGCTTCATCCAGTGTTTTGTTCAAGAGGACTCCTCCTATAGTTGAATCAAGAGAAACTTTAGTAGGATAGGAGATACCGTTATAAATGGTGTGAAAAATAAGTCATCTCTCCAATCTGTGATGTGGACATTGCTGCAATGACCGTTTAAATCCGTCCAAAGATTCAAAAAGTTATTCTCCATTTGTTTGTATGAAGTTTGTGGTTTGATGGTGGAGATTTGCTATCTTTCTCGAGGGAAAATATTTGTCCAAAATTTTTTATTCTAGCTGATCCCACATTGTGATGCAGTCCGTAAGAAGAGAATGCAACTATGCCCTTGCTTTGTCCCGTAGTGAGAAGGGAAATAATCATAGTATGATCACATCTGCAGAGGCTCCATTAAACTTTAAAGTTTCACATAATTCTAACAATACCTCTAAGTGTAGATTAGGAACCTCTGAAGGTGTCCCTCCAAATTGATGCTGCTGAATCATGGATAGAAGTGTGGGGTTCAGCTCGAAATTATTGGCTTCTATTGGAGGTCTTCGGATGCTTGATCTTAGCCCCCTTATGTTTGGAACTGTGTAATCACGTAAAGGTTTATTTTCTTCATTTGTCACCATCTTGAAAGTTGGAGCTTCTTCTAGTCTCTTTAGGAGTCTTCGAAACGTATTTCCTCAACATGGAATACATTGTGAACACTTGCTAGTGTCAGAGGTAAAACCAACCGATAAGCTACCCCTCCAATCCACTCCAATATCTCAAATGGACCAATGTAGCATGGAGCTAATTTTCCTTTTAGCCCAAATCTCTTGACTCTTTTGGTGGGTGACACTCGTAGGAATACATGGTCCCCGACTAAGAATTCCAGAGGCAGTCACCTCCGGTCCGCATAACTCTTCTGCCGGTCCTGTGTCTCAGACAACCATCGTCTGATCACTCGCACCAACTCTGCATCATGCTAGATACTCTGAGGCCCCAATATCTGTCATTCCCCAACTTCCTCCCATAACACAGAAGATCTGCAGGGTCTGTGGTATAATGCCTCGAAAGGAGCCATCTAAATAGAAGAGTGGTAGCTATTGTTGTAGGCAAACTCCACTAAAGGAATGTGATCCTCCCAACTGCCACCAAAATCCATGACACAAGATCTCAATAGATCCTCCAGAGTCTGAATGGTACATTTGGATTGTCTGTCTGTCTGCGGATGAAATGCTATACTGAGTCGAAGCTCTGTGCCCATGGCCTGCTACAGACTCTGCCAGAATCGCGAAGTAAATTGCGGATCTCTATCAGATATGATACTCAATGGTACACCATGCAATCTGATGATCTCTCGGCAGTAAAATTCTGCTAGATGATCCAATGTGTCCGTCTCACGAATCAGAAGGAAGTGAGCTGATTTGGTTAATCGATCCATTTTCACCCAAATCACATCATGTCCTTTATGGGTTCTGGGGAATCCCGTAACGAAATCCATCGTGATATGCTCCCACTTCCATTCCGGGAACGGAATTTTCTGAAGCAACCCAGCAGGTTTTTGATGTTCAGCCTTCACTTGCTGGCATACTAGACATCGTACAACAAAGTGTTAGGGCAATCAACCCGTGATATGGTTTTGATGTGTGTGGCAAAGGGTTTAAGTTAGGATGTGTGGATTTGATATGTGCGTTGGAGTCTTGCATGACTTAGTAATTTGCACATGGAGCATTAGCGAGTTTCACCTCTCATGACTTGGTCCTTGAGTCGGCGAAGGATGGCTTTGCGAAAGTCGTGCGCTTGGAGCATCAGATGGACCATCGGATGAGGAGATTGGAGTGAAGCCGGAGGAAATAGACTTCAGGGAGAGACGTGAAGGATGGCGTTGTAGAGTCGTGCACTTGGCTCATTTGAGGGATGTGGTTGGACGAAGACAACTTCAAAGGCGAGGGACTCTAAGGGATGAGACTGAGCAAATGTAATCCGGGAAGGGATAGTGCGCTTAGGTGGAACTTGGCCAATTGGCTAAGTGTCGGATGGGATTTCCTGACACCAGTCGACTGCCATGTAATGGTAGTCGACTACTCTAAGTCGACTGTGACTCGACTAGTGTTCGAGTCCAGTTTATGTGCCAACAGTCGACTGCCATGGATTAACAGTCGACTGTGAGACCACCAATCGACTGATGAAGATATCAGTCGACTTGTCGCAAGGGTTTCGGGCATAGAATGGAGTGTCCACTTCTAGCACTCGACTGATAGCTCCATCAGTCGACTGATGGCAAGGTCAGTCAATTGATGTGGGTGTCATTGGATGGAATCCAATGTGGAAAGAAGTCATTATTGGACAACGACTACAGGACCACTCGACTGATCGGTGCATCAGTCGACTGCTCCTGTGTTAACGGGAAGAAACCCTCTTCTTCTATAAAAAGAAGAGGTGTGGGGTCTTGGGAGGTTAATGCTTCATTGCTAAACTACTCCCAAGTGCTCTAAACGTTCTCCACTCTTCTACTTGTGCTAATATTCATTCTATTGTAAGAAGAGTGATCTCTTGTAAGAAGGGTTACCTCCACCTATCTTGGTGCAAAGGAGAGATCTAGTAGATAGATTGAGGCGTGATTCACCTTGGACGAATCGGGTCGTGGATTAGCGGCAAGGTCGTGAACCACGTTATATTCTCTTGTTAGCATTGTTTATCTTTTGTTTGTTTCTTAATTTTCTTTATTAGTATATTCCGCTTGCGCTAACGTTACTTGTAGATGACCAATCAACGAATGACTTCCACCATCTACGATAAAGGCTATTCACCGCCCTCTAGTCGGCCAACATCGACCCTACAAGTGGTATCAGAGTCAAAGCGCTTGTTGAGGATAACCGCCGCTACAAGCACTATATCAAGAGATGGCCGGCTCAAACATTCATCTGTCGAAGTTCGAGGGGGAATTCGCTTGGTGGAAGAATCGAATGGAGGTATTTTTCGAAACTGATTTCAAAATTCTTTTAATAATGGAAAATGACTTCAAAATACCTAGGGATGAAGAAGGCAAGCCAATCGAGAAGGCTAGATGGACAAAAAGACAAAGAAAGGAGTACTTGGTGAATTCGAAGGCCAAGCATCACTTGTACAATGTACTCCCCCAACAAGAGATCAATCGGATAGCGGAATGTGCAAGCGCCAAGGAGATGTGCGAGAAACTCATAGAACTCCATGAAGGCACCTCCGAGGCTAAGCTTGCAAGGAGTGACCTTTTTTGCTCCAAACTAACAAATATCAAACTTAAAAAGGGAGAAAAGGTAACTTCTTTACACTCTAGGTTTAAAGAAATTTTGATTGGTCTAACAAGTGTAGGGGAGAAACTCTCAAACCGAGATATGCTCATGAAAGCAATAGATGCTTTTCCCTGGTCATCGAAATGGAGCTCAATGGTAGACTCCTTCTACATGTCAAAGAACCTAGAAGTGAGCACCTTGGAGGAGTTCTTCTCAACCATGAAACTCCATGAAACAAGGCTTGAAGAAATAAATGAAGAATCAAGTATCAAAGCCATCGAGAGGAGTAGCCCTAGTAGAAAATAAGGGGAAGAAGAAGAAGATAGATACTTCCTCCTCCTCTGATGAAGTATCCTCCTCCTCCTCCATGGATAGCACGGAAGAAGCATACATGGTAAGGAAGGTAAGACGTGCTTTGAGGAATTTTAAATTTAATAAATCTAATGATAGGAGGAGAAGACCAAGGGGGAAGGTAATTTGCTACAATTGTCAACAAGAGGGACACATAAGGGATAATTGTCCCCTCCTAAACAAGAGCAAAGAAGAGAGGAGAAAGAAAGAAGAAAAGAAGAAAAAGGGAAGCAAGAAGAAGGAAGAAGAGAAGAAGGCCAAGGAAAAGGGGAAGGCCAAGGCACTAAAAGCAAGAACTTTTTTTCCTCCTCATCATCATCGGAAGAAGAAAATGTCTTTGTCACAAATTTGGCACTAATGGCATTTGATGACCTAGACACCTCCTCCTCCGAGCAAGAAGAAAGAAACACTAGTGAGGAGAGCTCAAGTGA
The DNA here is from genome assembly GCA_025175895.1 of Wurfbainia villosa. Classification (NCBI taxonomy): domain Eukaryota; kingdom Viridiplantae; phylum Streptophyta; class Magnoliopsida; order Zingiberales; family Zingiberaceae; genus Wurfbainia; species Wurfbainia villosa. The sequence continues at coordinate 65,119,693 of CM045990.1, read as the reverse complement.
TGGGGGAGCTTCATCCTCATCATCTTCGGAATCGGAGGAAGAGGATATGGAGACTATGGTAACGAATCTCTCACCCCATAAAATAGTTTCCATGATTTCTAGCCTTACTAAGGACTTGTTTAGGGCTAAAAAGAAGAACAAATGCATGCTAGATCAAATTAAGGACTTAGAAGAAAAATTAGAAAAAGCATGCTTAACTATTAATGATAATATTTCTTCTAGTCATGATGATGCATGCTCACATGATCTTTATATGCCATTTGATGTTAATGATGCATGCATAGAGGAAAATAGGGTCTTAAGAGAGAAAGTAGATCATTTAACCAAGGCCCTATAAAAATTCACTATTGGCTCCAACACCCTTAACATGATCATAGGGAGCCAAAGAGCAAGTTTCAATAAGAAAGGCCTAGGATATAAGGAAAATAAAAATGAAAAGGCCTATAAATGCTTAATTGCTAGGGGTCAAGATAATAAAAAAAAACAATAGCTAGAAAATGGATCCCTAAGGAATTTTTAGTGAACCCAATAGGAAAGAACATGTTTTGGGTTCCTAAATCCATCCTTAAGGGTTAGGAAAACCCTAGGATAGTCAACCATATGGAATTTACCTATATCATATTTTTGGTTGACTTAGGATGCCGGGACTAATTTTTGAAATAGTGTTGGGTGATGATAATGTGACCATAAATTGATAATAATGCTTAAATCATGGTAGTTAATATAATTGTTACACATGTTTGCAATCATGATTTATGATCTTGATATTTGGCACATAGTCATGGGCATTAGGGTTCAAATCATGCTCTAGGTGATATTTGATTTATTATCATGATTTTATACCTAATGCATGATCACAATTTGATTAATAATTTGTTTCATGATCATAATGTGAAATTAATTCTTATATGTCTTTATGATCATGTGGATTGTTAGGATTATACTTAACCTTTTATAGAATTGAATGAAATTTAAGGTTAAGTATATACAAATATCTTTAGGATACATCTCACACTCACCAAAGGCTACCTTGATTGAAAATTTAGCATGGGTGAGATGATAGGATGATACTAATGATTCACTAATGCCTATGGCATTAAGATGGCCAATTAAAGTATCAAAATAGCAATAATAGACCAATAATGGGGAAGGCTTATGTTTAATTCATAGACATATTGCCCAAAGATCATGGTTGGATATTTCATATGTTTTCAAAATATTTTCTTACTTTAAAATCTGTGTGTTCATGTTTTGAAACAATCCAAAGCAAAACTAGGTGTTAAAATTGATACTAACTTGATCAAAAACCTAGTTTTTTTTAAAGCTTTTGATTTTTGGCTAATTTTCGAAAATATAATGATTTTTCTTGGAAAACTATTTTTCACTGATAAAGGACCTTAAAAGAAATGTGTTCCCCAAATTTCATGATTTTTCGAATTTTGTAGAATTTTTAATGTATTTTTGAAATTCACCCTGAAAATCAGAAAAATCCGAAATCAGGGTGCCAGTCGACTGGTAGTCTGAACCTGTCGACTGATCAACTGATAACATGCCCAGTAACTTCTTTTATCAGATTTTAAGGCATGTTTTGGTAATTTTTTTCCCTAGAGTTGATGTCAAGCTTATATAAACCTTGTTTAAATATTTTTGATGGTGTTAAAGGGGGAGAAATATGAATGTTTAAGTAAGGGGGGAATTGCATTTAGGGGGAGTTTCATATATTAAGGGGGAGAGTTGATAATCATGTTTATTTACATGCTTTCTTACCTTAATATTTTTATCAAATGTTTACCTAACTTAAATGGATTGCCACACATCAAAAAGGGGGAGATTGTTAGGGCAATCAACCCGTGATATAGTTTTGATGTGTGTGGCAAAGGGTTTAAGTTAGGATGTGTGGATTTGATATGTGCGTTGGAGTCTTACAAGACTTAGTAATTCACACATGGAGAATTGGCGAGTTTCACCTCTCATGACTTGGTCCTTGAGTCGATGAAGGATGGCTTTGCGGAAGCTGTGCGGTTGGAGCATCCGAGGCACCGTCGGACGAGGAGATTGGAGTGAAGCCAGAGGAAGTAGACTTCAGAGCGAGACACGAATGATGGCGTTGCAGAGCCGTGCACTTGGCGCATCCAAGGGACATGGTCGGACGAAGAAAACTTCAAAGGCAAGGGACTCCAAGGGATGAGAGTGAGCAAATGTAACCCGGGAAGGGGTAGTGCGCTTAGGTGGAACTTGGCCAATTGGCTAAGTGTCGGAAGGAATTTCCTGACACCAATCGACAACCATGTAATGGTAGTCGAATACTCTAAGTCAACTGTGACTCGACTAGTGTTCGAGTCCAGTTCATCAAGTATAACGATGATCGCCATGGAATGGCAATGATCGGCTAGACCACCAACCGATCAATGGATGAAGGCATCACGATTTCACTACTAACACTCGACTGATAGCTCCATCAGTCGACTGATGGAAAGGTTTGTTGACTGATATGGGAGCCGTTGGATGGAATCCAACGTGGAAAGAAGTCGTTATTGGGCAACGACTATAGGACTAGTTGACTGATCGGTGCATCAGTCGACTACTCCTGTGTCAACGGGAAGAAATCCTCTTCTTCTATAAAAAAAAAGAGGTGTGGCCTCTTGGGAGGCTAATGCTTCATTGCTAAACTACTCCCAAGTGCTCTAAACATTCTCCACTTTTCTACTTGTGCTAATATTCATTCTATTGTAAGAAGAGTGATCTCTTGTAAGAAGGGTTACCTCCACCTAGCTTGGAGCAAAGGAGAGATCTAGTGGATAGATTGAGGTGTGATTCACCTTGGACTAATCGGGCCATGGATTAGCGGCAAGGCCGTGAACCATATTATATTCTCTTGTTAGCATTGTTTATCTTTTGTTTGTTTCTTAATTGTCTTTATTATTATATTCTACTTGCGCTAACATTACTTGTAGACGAGCAATCAACGAACGACTTCCACTGTCTACGATAAAGGCTATTCACCCCCTCTAGCCGGCCAACATTGACCCTACACAAAGTTCGCAATATCTCATTTTATACCGTTCCACCAGTATAAATGCTTCAAATCTTGCTACATCCGATTACCACCAGGATGTATAGCAAATCTCAACTGATGTGCTTCATGTAGCAATTCATCCTTAATTGGGTGCGTGTCCGGAACACATAGTCATCCTCGGAAAAGAAGTACTCCATTCTTGTCACTCGAGAAATCCGTCTGACGTCCTGAGTCTATCGTGCTGCACAAGAACTGCAGATGCTGGTCACTGACTTGTGCTTCTTTGATCCTCTCAGTGATAGCGGAATGGGCCACCATAGAAACTAATATCCCCCGGGATGTTTGACAATGTTCAGACAATCCCAACTCGAAGAACTATCGAACTAGATTAGTAACTGCTGTCAGATGACTGGCCAGAACTCCACGAGACTTCTTGCTCAGCGCATCTGCTACCACAATAGATTTTACCGGATGATACTGAATGGTGCAGTCGTAATTCTTCAGATATTCCATCCATCGTCTCTGTCTCAGATTCAGCTCTTTCTGTGTGAACAGATACTTTAGACTTTTATGGTCCGTGTAGATCTTAAAGGTAATCCCATACAAGTAGTACCTCAAAATCTTCAATGTGAAAATAATGGTGGCTAACTCCAGATGGTGCACTAGGTAATTTATCTCATGATCCATTAGTTGATGGGAGGCATAAGATACCACACGGTTGGACTGCATAAGAACTGCACCCAACCCTTGGATAGAAGCATCAGTATAAACAACCATCCCATCAACACCAAAAGGAATCACTAAGACTAGTGTAGAAACTAGCCGTCACTTAAGCTCCTAGAAGCTAGTTTCACAAGCCTTTGACCAGGTGAACTTGACCCCTTTTCGAGTTAGGCGAGTGAGTGGCATGGCGATACTCGAGAATCCCTCCATGAATCTCCGATAATACCCAGCCAAACCAAGGAAACTACGAATCTCCTCAACGGATTTTGGCTGCTCCCAACTGGTAATCGCCTCAATATTCTGGGGATCTATAGAAATACCTCTGTTGGACACTACATGTCCAAGAAAACCCACTGATGATAACCAGAATGCACACTTGCTAAACTTGACATACAACTTCTTCTGTTGCAACGTCTCCAATACTATTCGCAGATGTTGTTCATGCTCCTCCTCGGAACGAGAATAAATCAATATATCATCGATGATTACTATCACAAACTGATCTATATACCTCAGGAATACCCAGTTCATTAAGTCCATAAATGCAACTTGGCCTTCGTGAGACTGAATGGCATCACTAGAAACTCGTAATGCCCTTAACGGGTGCGAAAAGCTATTTTCTGAACATCCTCATCTCTTATCCAAAGATGATGATATCCTAAGCGCAGATCAATTTTAGAATACACACATGTATCCTTAAGTTGATCGAACAAATCTTCTATCCTTGGCAGTGGATATTTGTTATTAGTTGTGACTGCATTCAGTTGCCGATAGTCAATACATAACCGCAATGATCCATCCTTCTTTTTGACAAAGAGTACCGAAGCTCCCCATGGTGAAACACTAGGGCGGATGAATCCATTATCCAGCAACTCCTACAGTTGAACTTTAAGTTCATTCACCTCCTTTGGTGCCATCCGATAAGGAGGTTTCGATAAAGGCACGGTTCCTGGAATCACCTCTATCACAAATTCCACTTGCATAGGAGGTGGCAAGCCTGGAAGTTCATCTGGAAATACATTTGGATACTCTAGGACTACTCGCACATCAGAGAGGGGTGGTAGTCTTTCGTTCACAAATTTGACTAAAGATAATAAATAACCCTGACAACCCTGGGCCAATAGCTTCTGATCCTATAAAGCTGATAAATGGATAATCCATCATCTCTAGTACCAACAAATTCCCAAGCTGGTTGATCTGGTGGTCGAAATGTCACCACTCTTGCTCTACAATCCACTGTAGCATAATAAGCGGCCAACTAGTCCATACCGAGAATAATATCAAACTCTATCATTTCCAAAACCTGAAGGTCCACTGTAAGGATATGCCTGTCAAAATCTAATGAGCAACCTTTTATTTCTTGGTGGCTAGTCAGTACCTCTCATGATGGCAAGGATACTGCTAACCCACAAGAACGAACCATTGGGATTCTTCCAACTCTACCCAGAAATATTCTAGATACGAATGAATGGGAACTACCAGTATCAATCAAATTATCAGCGTATATAGAATAAACTGAAACCATACTGCGTATGACTAATCCCTGAGCCCGCTGTGCCTCATCTCTGCTGATGGCAAAAACTCGTCCAGTCTCGATATTCATCAGCTGCATCCCTGACGAAGTAGTAGTGTGCCTCCACTCCGGCTGGATCTGGCTCTGTGGTACTGGAGGCTAAGTCACTGGTGCAGGCATAAGATATCCCTGTGAGTTGGCTGGTAAGAACTGTTGTGGCACAGATACTTCTGGCTAGTAGATCACCGGAGATGCAGGATATTGGATCGCTGTCGGCATCACTATAGGGGCACCCCCCTACATCTTGTACAACTGTGATGGTAGAGGTACTGGCTACCTCTGACGATATGTCTGAGTTCGCAGTGTTGTACTCTGCTGTCGCTACTGGGTAGACTTCTTCCCCTTGTTGAAGCTATCAGGAAACTCCAATTGTGCTTTCAATGTACTGTCACTTCTCGTATGATCAGGTTGTTTGCAATAATAGCAAACAGGTTGCTCCAAAGGACACTTTGATACTCTGTGGCTTTTAGGTCCACATTTATAGAATCCATTCCTGCTTCAGCCCTTACGGCTTTTCTGAGACCCTCCAGAATACTCTGATGCTGGACGTTTCCCCTTCTGCGATCTAGCTGACCCTTCTACAGCACCTCGCGTAGTTCCTTTTTTCTCCCATTTCTTCTGAGTCCCCTGAGCTGAACCGTAGCTTTGCTGCTTGCCCTGATTCCTGCTTCTTTATATACTTTTCCCTGGAAATTTACTGGGAAGTCATCTCGATGAAGATGGCACGGTCCAAGCCTCCCTGTATGAGGTAATGATCGATCCTAACATCTTGCTCCGAATATAAGCAGCAAGACCCTGTATGAATTGGTACATCTTATCTGCATCCTGTGCTACTAGATGAGAGCAGATCTCTGATAGTCTGGTAAAATCTGCATTGTACTCCATGACGGAATGATCACCTTGCTTCAGGCTCAAGAATTCTTGACGACGTGCTGTAGAAAAGGTCGAAGGAAAGTATTGTCTCCAAAAAGCGTCTCGAAAGATTGCCCAAGTAATCCCACGTCCTCGAGTAGAGTCTTCTGCATTTTCCACCAAGTAACAACCTATGGCATTTAGATGGTCATTTAAAGTATCAAAATAGTAATAATAGACCAATCATGGGGAAGGCTTATGTTTAATTCATAGACATATTGCTCAAAGATCATGGTTGGATATTTCATATGTTTTCAAAATATTTTCTTACTTTAAAATCTGTGTGTTCTTGTTTTGAAATAATCCAAAGCAAAACTACATGTTAAAATTGATACTAACTTGATCAAAAATCTAGTTATTTTTAATGCTTTTGAATTTTTAGCTAATTTTCGAAAATATAATGATTTTTCTTGGAAAACTATTTTTCTCTGATAAAGTACCTTAAAAGAAATGTGTTCCCCAAATTTCATGATTTTTCGAATTTTGTAGAATTTTTAATGTATTTCTGAAATACACACTGAAAATCAGAAAAATCCGAAATCAAGGTGCCAGTCGATTAGTAGTCTGAACCAGTCGACTGATCGACTGATAACATGCCCAGTAACTTCTTTTATCAGATTTTAAGGCATGTTTTGGTAATTTTGTTCCCTAGAATTGATGCCTTGCTTATATAAACCTTGTTTAAATATTTTTGATGGTGTCAAAGGGGGAGAAATATGCATGTTTAAGTAAGGGGGGAATTGCATTTAGGGGGAGTTTCATATATTAAGGAGGAGAGTTGATAATCATGTTTATTTACATGCTTTCTTACCTTAATATTTTTATCAAATGTTTACCTAACTTAAACGGATTGCCACACATCAAAAAGGGGGAGATTGTTAGGGTAATCAACCCGTGATATAGTTATGATGTGTGTGACAAACGGTTTAACTTAGGATGTGTGGATTGGATATGTGCGTTGGAGTCTTAAAAGACTTAGTAATTCACACATGGAGCATTGGCTAGTTTCACCTCTCATGACTCGGTCCTTGGGTCGGTGAAGGATGGCTTTGCGGAAGTCGTGCGCTTGGAGCATCCGAGGGACCACCGGACGAGGAGATTGGAGTGAAGCCAGAGGAAGTAGACTTCAGGGCGAGACGCGAATGATGGCGTTGCAGAGTCATGCGCTTGGCGCATCCGAGGGACATGGCCAGACGAAGACAACTTCAAAGGCGAGGGATTCCAAGAGATGAGAGTGAGCAAATGTAACCCGGGAAGGGGTAGTGCGCTTAGGTGGAACTTGGCCAATTGGATAAGTGTCGGATGGGATTTCCTGACACCAGTCGACTGCCATGTAATGGTAGTCGACTACTCTAAGATGACTGTGACTCGACTAGTGTTCGAGTCCGGTTCATGTGCCAACAGTCGACTGCCATGGAATGGCAGTCGACTGATGAAGGCATCAGTCGACTGGTCACAAGGGTTTCGGGCACAGAATGGAGTGTTCGCTTCCGACAATCGACTGGTAGCTATATCAGTCGACTGATATGGGAGTTGTTGGATGGAATCCAACGTGGAAAGAAGTCGTTATTGGGCAATGACTACAAGACTAGTTGACTGATCGGTGCATCAGTCGACTGCTCCTGTGTCAACGGGAAGAAATCCTCTTCTTCTATAAAAAGAAGAGGTGTGGGTTCTTGGGAGGCTAATTCTTCATTGCTAAACTACTCCCAAGTGCTCTAAACATTCTCCACTCTTCTACTTGTGCTAATATTCATTCTATTGTAAGAAGAGTGATCTCTTGTAAGAAGGGTTACCTCCAACTAGCTTGGTGCAAAGGAGAGATCTAGTGGATTGATTGAGGTGTGATTCACTTTTGACTAATCGGGTCATGGATTAGCGGCAAGGCCGTGAACCATATTATATTCTCTTGTTAGCATTGTTTTTCTTTTGTTTGTTTCTTAATTGTCTTTATTAGTATATTCTGCTTGCCCTAACATTACTTGTAGACGAGCAATCAACGAACGACTTCCACCGTCTACGATAAAGGCTATTCACCCCCTCTAGCCGGCCAACATTGACCCTACACAAAGTTCGTAATATCTCGTTTCATACCGTTCCACCTGTATAAACGCTTCAAATCTTGCTACATTCGATTACCACCAGGATGTATAGCAAATCTCGACTGATGTGCTTCATGTAGCAATTCATCCTTAATTGGGTGCGTGCCCGAAACACATAGTCGTCCTCAGAAATGAAGTACTCCAGTCTTGTCACTCGAGAAATCCGTCTGACGTCCTGAGTCTATCGTGTTGCACAAGAACTGCAGATGCTGGTCACTGACTTGTGCTTCTTTGATCCTCTTAATGATAGCGGAATGGGCCACCATAGAAACTAATATCCCCCGGGATGTTTGACCATGTTCAGACAATCCCAACTCGAAGAACTATCGAACTAGATCAGTAACTGCTGTCAGATGACTGGCCAGAACTCCACGAGCCTTCTTGCTCAGTACATCTGCTACCACATTAGATTTTCCCAGATGATACTGGATGGTGCAGTCGTAATTCTTCAGATATTCCATCCACCGTCTCTGTCTCAGATTCATCTCTTTCTGTGTGAACAGATACTTCATACTTTTATGGTCCATGTAGATCTCAAAGGTAATCCCATACAAGCAGTGCCTTAATATCTTCAATGCGAAAATAATGGCGGCTAACTCAAGATCATGCACTGGGTAATTTATCTAATGATCCATTAGTTGATGGGAGGCATAAGATACCACACGGTTGGACTGCATCAGAACTACACCCAACCCTTGGATAGAATCATCCGTATAAACAACCGTCCCATCAACACCAAAAGGAATCACTAAGACTAGTGTAGAAACTAGCTGTCGCTTAAGCTCCTAAAAGCTAGTTCCACAAGCCTCTGAACAGGTGAACATGACCCCTTTTAGAGTTAGGTGAGTGAGTGGCATGACGATACTCGAGAATCCCTCCAAGAATCTCCGATAATACCTAGCCAAACCAAGGAAACTACGAATCTCCTCAACTGATTTTGGCTGCTCCCAACTTGTAATCGCCTCAATATTCTGGGGATCTACAGAAATACCTCTGTTGGACACTACATGTCCAAGAAAACCCACTGAGGATAACCAGAACGCACACATGCTAAACTTGGCATACAACTTCTCCCGTTGCAACGTCTCTAATACTATTTGCAGATGTTGTTCATGCTCCTCCTCGGATCGAGCATAAATCAATATATCATCGATGATTACTATCACAAACTGATCTATATACCTCAGGAATACCCAGTTCATTAAGTCTATAAATGCAACTGGGGCATTCGTGAGACTGAATGGCATCACTAGAAACTCGTAATGCCCATAACGGGTGCGTAAAGCTATTTTCTGAACATCCTCATCTCTTATCCAAAGATGTTGATATCCTGAGCGTGGATCAATTTTAGAATACACACATGTATACTTATGTTGATCGAGAAAATCTTCTATCCTTGGCAGTGGATATTTGTTCTTAACTGTGACTGCATTCAGTTGCAGATAGTGAATACATAACCGCAATGATTAATCCTTCTTTTTGACAAAGAGTACCGAAGCTCCCCATGGTGAAACACTAGGGCGGATGAATCCATTATCCAGCAACTCCTGCAGTTGAACTTTAAGTTCATTCAGCTCCTTTGGCACCATCCGATAAGGAGGTTTCGATATAGGCGCAGTTCCTGGAATCACCTCTATCGCAAATTCCACTTGCCTAGGAGGTGGCAAGCCTGGAAGTTCATCTGGAAATACATCTGGATACTCTCGGACTACTCGCACATTAGAGAGGGGTGTTAGTCTTTCGTTCACAACTTTGACTAAAGATAATAAATAACCCTGACAACCCTGGGCCAATAACTTCTGAGCCTGTAAAGCCGATAAATGGATAATCCATCATCTCTAGTACCAACAAATTCCCAAGCTGGTTGATCTGGTGGTAGAAATGTCACCACTCTTGCTCTACAATCCACTGTAGCATAATAAGGGGCCAACTAGTCCATACCGAGAATAATATCGAACTCTATCATTTCCAAAACCTGAAGGTCCACTGTAAGGATATGCCCGTCAAAATATAATGGCCAACCTTTGATTTCTTGGTGGCTAGTCAGTACCTCTCCTGATGGAAAGGATACTACTAACCCACAAGAACGAACCATTGGGATTCTTCCAACTCTACCCAGAAATATTCTAGATATGAATGAATGGGAACTACCGGTATCAATCAAAGTATTAGCGTATATAGAATAAACTGAAACCATACTGCGTATGACTGATCCCTCAGCCCGTTGTGCCTCATCTCTGCTGATGGAAAAAACTTGTCAAGTCACGATATTCATCAGCTGCATCCCTGACGAAGTAATAGTGTGCCTCCACTCCGGCTGGATCTGGCTTGTGGTACTGGAGGCTTAGTCACTAGTGCAGGCATAAGATATCCCTGAGAGTTGGTCGGTAAGAACTGTTGAGGTGCAGATACTTCATGGTAGTTGATCACCGAAGATGCAAAATATTGGATCACTGTCGGCATCACTATAGGGGCACACCCCTACATCTTGTACAACTGTGATGGTAGAGGTACTGGCTAACTCTGACTATATGTCTGAGTCCGTGGTGTTGTACTCTGCTGCCGCTACTGGGTAGACTTCTTCCCCTTGTTGAAGCTATCAAAAAACTCCAATTGTGCTTTCAATGTACAGTCACTACTCGTACGATCAGGTTGTTTGCAATAATAGCAAACAGGTTGCTCCAAAGGACAGTCTGATACTCTGTGGCTTTTAGATCCACATTTATAGCATCCATTCCTGCTTCGACCCTTACGGCTATTCTTAGACCCTCCAGAATACTCTGATGCTGGACGTTTCCCCATCTGTGATCTAGCTGACCCTTTTGTAGCACCTCGCGTAGTTCCTTTTTGCTCCCGTTTCTTCTGAGTCCCCTGAGCTGAACCCTGGTTTTGCTGCTTGCCCTGATTCCTTCTTGTTTATATCCTTTTCCCTGGAAATTTACTGGGAAGTCATCTCGATGAAGATGGCACTGTCCAATGCCTCCCTGTATGAGGTAATGATCGATCCTGACATCCTGCTCCGAATATAAGCAGCAAGACCCTGTGTGAATTGGTACATCTTATTTGCATCCTATGCTACCAGATGAGAGCAGAACTCTGATAGTCTGGTAAAATTTGTGTTGTACTCCATGATGGAATGATCACCATGCTTCAAGCTCAAGAATTCCTGACGACGTGCTGTAGAAAACAACGAAGGAAAGTATTGTCTCCATAAAGCGGCTCGAAAGATTGCCCAAGTAATCCCACACTCCCCGAGTAGATTCTTCTGTATTTTCCACCAAGTAACAGCCTATAGCATTTAGATGACCATTTAAAGTATAAAAATAGCAATAATATACCAATCATGGGGAAGGCTTATGTTTAATTCATAGACATATTGCCCAAAGATCATGGTTGGATATTTCATATATTTTCAAAATATTTTCTTACTTTAAAATCTGTGTGTTCATGTTTTGAAACTATCTAAAACAAAACTAGGTGTTAAAATTGATATTAACTTGATCAAAACATAGTTGTTTTTAAAGCTTTTGAATTTTTGGCTAATTTTCGAAAATATAATGATTTTTCTTGGAAAATTATTTTTCACTGATAAAGGACCATAAAAGAAATGGGTTCCCCACATTTCATGAATTTTTGAATTTTGTAGATTTTTTAATGTAAATTTACACAAAAATCGAAAAATCAAAAAATCAGGTGGCAATGATCGGGTAGATCAACCAAAGTTGATCGATCGACTGATAACATGCCCAGTAACTTCTTTTATCAGATTTTAAGGCATGTTTTGGTAATTTTGTTCCCAAGAATTGATGTCATGCTTATATAAACCTTGTTTAAATATTTTTGATGGTGTCAAAGGGGGAGAAATATGCATGTTTAAGTAAGGGGGGAATTACATTTAGGGGGAGTTTCATATATTAATGGGGAGAGTTGATAATCATGTTTATTTACATGCTTTCTTACCTTAATATTTTTATTAAATGTTTACCTAACTTAAACGGATTGCCACACATCAAAAAGGGGGAGATTGTTAGGGCAATCAACCCGTGATATGATTTTGATGTGTGTGGCAAAGGGTTTATGTAAGGATGTGTTGATTTGATATGTTCGTTGGAGTCTTACAAGACATAGTATTTCACACATGGGGCATTGGTGAGTTTCACCTCTCATGACTCGGGCCTTGAGTCAGTGAAGGATGACTTTGCGGAAGCCGAGCGCTTGGAGCATCCGAGGGACTGCCGGACGAGGAGATTGGAGTGAACCCAGAGGAAATAGACTTCAGGGTGATATGTGAATGATGGCGTTGCAGAGCCGTGCGCATGGCGCATCCGAGGGACGTGGCCGGACGAAGACAACTTCAAAGGCGAGGGACTCCAAGGGATGAGAGTTAGCAAATGTAACCCGGGAAGGGGTAGTTCGCTTAGGTGGAACTTGGCCAATTGACTAAGTGTCGGATGGGATTTCCTGACACCAGTAGACTATCATGTAATGGTAGTCGACTAATCTAAGTCGACTGTGACTCGACTCGTGTTCGAGTCTGGTTCATGTGCCAATAGTCGACTGCCATGGAATGACTTTCGACTGCGAGACCACCAATCGACTGATGAAGGCATCAGTCGACTGGTCACAAGGGTTTCGGGCACAGAATGGAGTGTTCGCTTCTGACACTCGACTGATAGCTCCGTCAGTCGACTGATGGCAAGGTTAGTCGACTGATAAGGGAGTCGTTGGATGGAATCCAACGTGGAAAGAAGTCATTATTCGGCAACGACTACAGGACTAGTGGACTGATCGGTGCATCAGTCGACTGCTCCTGTGTCAACAGGAAGAAATCCTCTTCTTCTATAAAAAGAAGAGGTGTGGGCTCTTGGGAGGCTAATGCTTCTTTGCTAAACTACTCCCAAGTGCTCTAAACATTCTCCACTCTTCTACTTGTGCTAATATTCATTCTATTGTAAGAAGAGTGATCTTTTGTAAGAAGGGTTACCTCCACCTAGCTTGGTGCAAAGGAGAGATCTAGTGGATAGATGGAGGTGTGATTCATCTTGGACTAATCGGGTCGTGGATTAGCGGCAAGGCCGTGAACCATATTATATTCTCTTGTATGCATTGTTTATCTTTTGTTTGTTTCTTAGTTGTCTTTATTAGTATATTCTGCTTGCGCTAACATTACTTGTAGACGAGTAATCAACGAACGACTTCCACTGTCTACGATAAAGGCTATTCACCCCCTCTAGCCAGCCAACATTGACCCTACAAAAAGATCGCAATATCTCGTTTCATTCCGTTCCACCAGTATAAATGCTTCAAATCTTGCTACATCTGATTAACTCCAGGATGTATAGCAAATCTCGACATATGTGCTTCATGTAGCAATTCATCCTTAATTGGGTGCATGTCCGGAACACATAGTCGTCCTTGGAAACGAAGTACTCCATTCTTGTCACTCGAGAAATCTGTCTGACGTCCTGAGTCTATCGTGCTGCACAAGAACTGCAGATGCTGGTCACTGACTTGTGCTTCTTTGATCCTCTCAGTGATAGCGGAATGGGCCACCATAGAAACTAATATCCCCCGGGATGTTTCACCATGTTCAGACAATCCCAACTTGTTGAATCCAAACTAGATCAAGAATCGCCGCGATGACCGCCGTAACTCCAGACTTCGCTCAGCATACCGCTAGCACATTAGATTTCCCCGGATGATACTGGAGGGTGCAGTCGTAATTATTCAGATATTCCATCCACCGTCTCTGTCTCAGATTCAGCTCTTTCTGTGTGAACAGATACTTTAGACTTTTATGGTCCATGTAGATCTCAAAGGTAATCCCATACAAGTAGTACTTCCATATCTTCAATGCGAAAATAATGGCGGCTAACTCTAGATCATGCACTGGGTAATTTATCTCATGATCCATTAGTTGACGGGAGGCATAAGATACCACACGATTGGAATGCATCAGAACTCCACCCAACCCTTGGATAGAAGCATCCGTATAAACAACCATCCCAACAACACGAAAAGGAATCACTATTACTAGTGTAGAAACTAGCCGTCGCTTAATCTCCTGGAAGCTAGTTTCACAAGCCTCTGACCAGGTGAACTTGACCCCTTTTCGAGTTAGGCGAGTGAGTGGCACGGTGATACTCGAGAATCCCTCCATGAATCTCCAATAATACCCAGCAAAACCAAGGAAACTACGAACCTCCTCAACTGATTTTGGCTACTCTAAACTGGTAATCGCCTCAATATTCTGGGGATCTACAGAAATACCTCTGTTGGACACTACATGTCCAAGAAAACCCACTGAGGATAACCAGAACACACACTTGCTAAACTTGGAATACAACTTCTCCTGTTGTAATGTCTTCAATACAATTCGCAGATGTTGTTCATTCTCCTCCTCGGATCGAGAATAAATCAATATATCATCGATGATTACTATCACGAATTGATCTATATACCTCAAGAATACCTAGTTCATTAAGTCCATAAATGCAACTGGGGCATTCGTGAGACTGAATGGCATCACTAGAATCTCGTAATGCCCATAACGGGTGCAAAAAGTTATTTTCTGAACATCCTCATCTCTTATCCAAAGATGATGATATCCTAAGCACTGATCAATTTTAGAATACACACATGTATCCTTAAGTTGATCGAACAAATCTTCTATCCTTGGCAGTGGATATTTGTTCTTAACTGTGACTGCATTCAGTTGCAGATAGTCAATACATAACCGCAATGATCCATCCTTCTTTTTGACAAAGAGTACCGAAGCTCCCCATGGTGAAACACTAGGGCGGATGAATCCAATATCCAGCAACTCCTACAGTTTAACTTTAAGTTCATTCATCTCCTTTGGCGCCATCCGATAAGGAGGTTTTGATATAGGCGCGGTTCCTGGAATCACCTCTATCGTAAATTCCACTTGCCTAGGAGGTGGCAAGCCTGGAAGTTCATCTGGAAATACATCTGGATACTCTTGGACTACTCACACATCAGAGAGGGGTGGTAGTCTTTCATTCACAACTTTGACTAAAGATAATAAATAACCCTGACAACCCTGGGCCAATAGCTTCTGAGCCTGTAAAGTCGATAAATGGATAATCCATAATCTATAGTACCAACATATTCCCAAGCTGGTTGATCTGGTGGTCAAAATGTCACCACTCTTGCTCTACAATCCACTATAGCATAATAAGTGGCCAACTAGTCTATACTGAGAATAATATCGAACTCTATCATTTCCAAAACCTGAAGGTCCACTGTAAGGATATGCCCGTCAAAATCTAATGGGAAACCTTTGATTTCTTGGTAGCTAGTCAGTACCTCTCCTGATGGCAAGGATACTACTAACCCAAAAGAAAGAACCATTAGGATTCTTCCAACTCTACCCAAAAATATTATAGATACGAATGAATGGGAACTATCGGTATCAATCAATGTATCAGCGTATATAGAATAAACTGAAACCATACTGTGTATGAATGATCCCTCAGCTCACTGTGCCTCATCTCTGCTGATGGCAAAAGCTCGTCCAGTCTCGATATTCATCAGCTGCATCCCTGACGAAGTAGTAGTGTGCCTCCACTCCGGCTGGATCTGGCTCTGTGGTACTGGAGGTTGAGTCACTGGTGCAGGCATAAGATATCCCTGAGAGTTGGCTGGTAAGAACTGTTGTGATCCAGATACTTCTGGGTAGTAGATCACCGGAGATGTAGGATATTGGATCGTTGTCGGGATCACTATAGGGGCACCCCCCTAGATCTTGTACAACTGTGATGGTAGAGGTACTGGCTACCTCTAACCATATGTCTGAGTCCGCGGTGTTGTACTCTGTTGCCGCTCCTGGGTAGACTTATTCCCCTTGTTGAAGCTATCAGGAAACTCCAATTGTGCTTTCAATGTACAGTCACTACATGTATGATCAGGTTGTTTGCAATAATAGTAAACAGGTTGCTCCAAAGGACACTCTGATACTCTGTGGCTTTCAGATCCACATTTATAGCATCCATTTCTGCTTCGGCCCTTACGACTATTCAGAGACCCTCCAGAATACTCTGATGCTGGACGTTTCCCCTTCTGCGATCTAGCTGACTCTTCTGCTGCACCTCGCGTAGTTCCTTTTTGCTCCCGTTTCTTCTGAGTCCCCTGAGTTGAACCCTGGTTTTGCTGCTGGCCCTGATTCCTGCTTCTTTATATCCTTTTCCCTGTAAATTTACTGGAAAGTCATCTCGATGAAGATGGCATGGTCCAATGCCTCCCTGTATGAGGTAATGATCGATCCTGACATCCTGCTCCGAATATAAGCAGCAAGACCCTGTGTGAATTGGTACATCTTAATTGCATCATGTGCTACCAGATGAAAGCAGAACTCTGATAGTCTGGTAAAATTTGCGTTGTACTCCATGACGGAATGATCACCTTGCTTCAGGCTCAAGAATTCCTGACGACGTGCTGTAGAAAATGCCGAAGGAAAGTATTGTCTCCATAAAGCGTCTCGAAAGATTGCCCAAGTAATCCCATGCACCCCGAGTAGAGTCTTTTGCATTTTCCATCAAGTAACAGCCTATGCCATTTAGATGGCCACTTAAAGTATCAAAATAGCAATAATAGACCAATCAAGGGGAAGACTTATGTTTAATTCATAGACATATTGCCAAAAGATCATGGTTGGATATTTCATATGTTTTCAAAATATTTTCTTACTTTAAAATCTGTGTGTTCATGTTTTGAAACAATCCAAAGCAAAACTAGGTGTTAAAATTGATACTAACTTGACCAAAAACCTAGTTGTTTTTAAAGCTTTTGAATTTTTGGCTAATTCTCAAAAATATAATGATTTTTCTTAGAAAATTATTTTTCACTGATAAAGGACCTTAAAAGAAATGTGTTCCCCAAATTTCATGATTTTTCAAATTTTGTAGAATTTTTAATGTATTTCTAAAATTCACCCTAAAACTCAGAAAAATCCAAAATCAGGGTACCAATCGACTGGTAGTCTGAACCAGTCGACTGATCGAATGATAACATGCCCAGTAACTTCTTTTATCAGATTTTAAGGCATGTTTTGGTAATTTTTTTCCCTATAATTGATGCCAAGCTTATATAGACCTTGTTTAAATATTTTTGATGGTGTCAAAGGGGGGAAAATATACATGTTTATGTAAGGGGGGAATTGCATTTAGGGGGAGTTTCATATATTAAGGGGGAGAGTTGATAATCATGTTTATTTACATTCTTTCTTACCTTAATATTTTTATCAAATGTTTACCTAACTTAAACGGATTGCCACACATCAAAAAGGGGGAGATTGTTAGGGCAATCAACCCGAGATACGGTTTTGATGTGTGTGGCAAAGGGTTTATGTTAGGATGTGTGGATTTCATATGTGCATTGGAGTCTTACAAGACATAGTAATTCACACATGAGGCATTGGCGAGTTTCACCTCTCATGACTCAGTCCTTGAGTCGGTGAAGGATGGCTTTGCGGAAGTCGTGTGCTTGGAGCATCCGAGGGACCGCCGGACGAGGAGATTAGAGTGAAGCCAGAGGAAGTAGACTTCAGGACGAGACGCGAATGATGGCATTGCAGAGCCGTGCGGTTAGTGTTAGGGCAATCTCTTGCCGTGATATGGTTTTGATGGTGTGGCAAAGGGTTTAAGTTAGTTTGATATGTTGATATGATATGTGCGTTGAAGTCGTGCAGGACTTAGTAATTCGCACATGGAGCCGTGGCGAGTTTCACATCTCATGACTCGTGCCTTGAGTCGGTGAAGGATAGCTTTGCAAGGCCGTCGCTTGGAGCATCAGAGGACCGCCGGACGAGAAGCTTGGAGTGAAGCCGGAGGAAGTAGACTTCGAGGCAAGAGACGCGAAGGAGCATTGCGAGTCGTCGCTGATCGCCGAGGGACGTGGCGAACGAAGAGAACCGGCGAAGGACTCCGAGAAATGAGTGGCGATTGTAACCCGGGAAGGGTAGCTCTTAGGTGAAACTTGGCCATTTGGCCAAGTGTCGGATGGGTTTTCACACGCCGATCGCCATGTCGCGGCGGCGATCGCTTCAGTCAGTGAGTTCGAGCGTATACGATTGGCCGGATTGGCAGCGGCCGATCACGCCATCGAGGCGCGATCGCCAGAATATCATCGATCGCCGGCCAAGGCGTGATCGTCAATGGGGTTCGACCGCTCGCCGATCGCGCCGATTACGCGGTAGCAGCGATCCGATGAGGTCCACATCGACGCCAAGAGTTCCGTTGGACTACAACGGTCGGGATCCGACGTGTTCGGAGGCCGTTGTAGTTACGGCAGTCGACTGCCAAGGGCGGCAGTCGACTGATGGCGGCAAACGGGAAGAAGTTAGCCCTCTCTATAAAAAGAGAGGGTGTAAGCCTTTGAGAGGCTAATGCTCATACTCCAAACGATCTTCCTAGTGCCCCACAAGCTCTAAACTCTTCTTACTTGTCTTTACTTCAATCCTATTGTAAGAAGAGTGATCTTGGTTGTAAAGGTTACCTCCACCTAGCTTTGTGCAAAGGAGAGACCGATAGTGATTGGTTTTGGCGGAGTGATTCACCGTGGACGAATCGGACCGTGGATTAGCGGCGTAGCCGTGAACCACGTTATACCATCGTGTTAGCGTTTGTTTTATTGTTTGTCTTTTGCTTTGTATTTGTATATTCCGCTTGCGCTAATCTTTTGTAGACGAACAATTCTGACGGCCCAACGTCAGGGCTATTCACCCCCTCTAGCCAGCCATACCGATCCCCTACAAGTGGTATCAGAGCCAAGGAAAGCTTGTCACCGGACTAACCGCCGCAACAAGCCCTACATCAAAAATGGCCGGCTCCAACATCCATCCTCCGAAGTTTGAAGGAGAATTCGCGTGGTGGAAGAAGCAAATGGAGGTATTTTTCGAAACGGATTTTGATATAATGATTACAATGGAATCCGGTTTCGTTTTGCCTAGGGATGAAGAAGGGAAACCAATCGAAAAATCACGATGGACTAAGAAGCAAAGAGAGGAGCACCTTGCGAACTCAAAGGCAAAACATCATCTTTTCAATGTGCTCCCCCAACAAGAAATCAACCGAATAGGAGAATGCCTAAGCGCCAAGGAGATGTGGGAGAAGCTAATTGAGCTTCATGAAGGCACATCCGAGGCAAAGCTAGCAAGGAGAGATCTCCTCCGCTCCCAACTATCCAACATCAAATTAGAAAAGGGAGAAAAGGTAATTTCTTTGCATTCTAGATTCAAAGAAATTTTAAATGGACTAACAAGTGTAGGTGAGAAGCTATCAAACCGGGATATGGTAATGAAGGCCATAGATGCCTTTCCCCGGTCCTCAAAGTGGAGCTCCATGGTGGACTCATTCTATATCTCAAAGAATTTAGAAGTGAGCACCTTGGAGGAGTTCTTCTCAACAATGGAACTCCACGAAACAAGGCTTGAGGGAATACAAGAGGAGCCTAAAATTCAACCCTCAAGAGGAGTAGCATTATTGGCAAATAAGGGGAAGAAGAAGATGGAAATCCCCTCCTCCTCCGAGATGTGAAGCATCGTCCTCCTCCTCCATGGATAGCACCGAAGAAGCCTACATGGTAAGGAAGGTGAGGCGTGTATTTAAGAATTTTAGATTTGATAAATCTAATGATAGGATGAGAAGACCAAGGGGGAAGGTCATATGCTATAATTGCCAAGGAGAGGGACACATAAGGGACAATTGTCCTCTCCTAAACAAGAGCAAGGAAGAAAGGAAAAAGAAAGAAGAAAAGAAGAAGAAAAAGGGGAGCAAGAAAAAGAAGGAAGAGGAGAAGAAGACAAAGGAGAAGGGAAAGGCTAAGGCTCTCAAGGCAAGGACTTGGGATGATCCATCCTCATCCTCCTCCTCATCATCGGATGAGGAGAATGCCTTTGTCACCAATTTGGCCTTGATGGCTTTTGATGACTTGGATTGCTCTTCATCCGAAAATGAAGGATCAAGCTCAAATGGGGAGAGCTCAAATGAAGGGGGAGCTTCCACATCCTCATCATCCGAAGAAGAAGAGGACATGGAAACTATGGTAACCAATCTCTCACCTAGTAAAATAGTTTCTATGATTTCTAGTTTAACTAAGGATTTATTTAGGGCAAAGAAGAAAAATAAATGTATGCTTGAACAAATTAAGGAATTAGAACAAAAATTAGAAAAGGCATGCTTAAATGATAATATTTCTTCTAGCTTAGATGATGCATGCTCACATGATTATATGCCTTTGGATGTTAATGATGCATGCATAGAGGAAAATAGGGCATTAAGGAAAAAGGTAGATTATTTAACCAAAGCCCTAGAGAAATTCACTATAGGCTCCAACACTTTAAATATGATCTTAGGGAGCCAAAGAGCTAGTTTCAACAAGAAAGGCCTAGGATACAAAGAAAAGAAAAATGAAAAGGCCTATAAATGCCTAATAGCTAGGGGACAAGATAAAAAGAAAGTAATTGCTAGGAAATGGATCCCCAAGGAGTATTTAGTGAACCCAATAGGAAAGAATCTATTTTGGGTTCCAAAATCCATCCTTAAGGGTTAGAAAACCCCTTGGGTAGTCAACCACATGGTCCTAACCTATATCATATTTTGGTTGACTTAGGATGACGGGACAATATTTTTTAGATAGTGTTGGGTGATGATAACGTACCCATAAATAGGTAATAATGCCTAAATCATGATGATTAATGTAATTGCTATGTATGTTTTACAATCATGATTTATGTTTTTGAAATTTGGCATGTTATCATGAGAAATAGGGTTAAGTCATGCTTTAGGTGACACTTTGGTTATTATCATCATATAATACCTAATGCATGACTATTATTTGATGGATACATGCATTTCATGATCATAATGTAGAATTGATTGATATATGTCATTATGATCATGTAGAATGTTAGGTTGATACTTAACCATGATAGAATTACATGAATATATGGGTTAAGTATATACAAATACCCCCTAGGATACATCTCACACCCACTATAGGCTACCTTGATTGCAAACTTAGCATGGGTGAGATGCTAGGATGATACAAATGTCCACTAATGCCTATGGCATTTAGATGGTCATTTAAAGTATCAACATAGCAATAATAGACCAATCATGGGGAAGGCTTATGTTTAATAAATAGACATATTGCCCAAAGATCATGGTTGGATATTTCATATGTTTTCAAAACAATTTCTTAATCTAAAATCTATGTATTCATGTTTTGGAACAATTCAAAGCAAGACTAGGTGCTAAAATGGATACTAACATGCTCAAAAACTAGTGGTTTTTCAAGTGTTTAGATTTTTGGCAAAAACAAGAAAATATAATGAGTTTTCATGAAAAACTATTTTTCATTGATAGATATACTTAAAATAAATATGTTCCCCAAATTTCATGATTTTTCAAATTTTCTGGAATTTATAATGCATTTCTGAAATTCCGGAAAATCGTGAAATTTGGATTCCTTGTGCGATCGCCATATACATCGATGTGATCGTGGCTATAAATCAGAATATTGAAGGACGAATTCAGTTTGTAAACCTACAACAAGTGGTAGAAATATACTTGATGCCATCAACAAGTGGTACCCAATTTTAAATCAACTTGTCATATTTTCCCTCCATTATACTTGATGCATGAGCTTATAACTTAGTGTTAATCTTTTTGATAGTGTCAAAGGGGGAGAAATAAGTATGTTTAAGTTAATTACTTTAGGGGGAGAAATATATGATAGGGGGAGAAAATTTGCATGGAGAGTTTCATGGATTAAGGGGGAGTTGCATGTTGCTATATCATGTTTATCTTTACATGCTTTCTTACCTTAGAATTTATATCAAATGTTTTTACCTAACTTAAACGGATTGCCACACATCAAAAAGGGGGAGATTGTTAGGGCAATCTCTTGCCGTGATATGGTTTTGATGGTGTGGCAAAGGGTTTAAGTTAGTTTAATATGTTGATATGATATGTGCGTTGAAGTCGTGCAGGACTTAGTAATTGGCACATGGAGCCGTGGCGAGTTTCACATCTCATGACTCGTGCCTTGAGTCGGTGAAGGATAGCTTTGCGGAAGCCGTGCGCTTGGAGCATCCGAGGGACCGCCGGACGAGAAGCTTGGAGTGATGCCGGAGGAAGTAGACTTCGAGGCAAGAGACGCGAAGGAGCATTGCAGAGCCGTGCGCCTGATGCTGCCGAGGGACGTGGCCGAGAACGAAGAGAACTTCGAAGGCGAGGGATTCCGAGAAATGAGAGTGAGCGATTGTAACCCAGGGAAGGGTAGCTCTTAGGTGAAACTTGGCCATTTGGCCAAGTGTCTGATGGGTTTTCGACACCGCCGATCGCCATGTCATGGCGATCGCTTCCGAATCGAGTGAGTTCGACCGTATACGATCGATCGGATTAGGCGGCAGCGATCGCTATACGGCCCGATCAAGATTGCCCAAGGCGCAGCGATGATCGTCAATGGGGTTTCGGCCATTAACCGGCCGTAGGCCGATCGCGGGCGATGACTACGCAGCGATCGATGAGGTCCATCGATCGCCAAGAGTTCCGTTGGACTACAGCGGATCCGACGTGTTCGAGGCCGTTGTAGTGGCAGCGATCGCCAAGGGCGGCAATGATCGATGGCGGCAAACGGGAAGAAGTTAGCCCTCTCTATAAAAAGAGAGGGTGTAAGCCTTTGAGAGGCTAATGCTCATACTCCAAACGATCTTCCTAGTGCCCCACAAGCTCTAAACTCTTCTTACTTGTCTTTACTTCAATCCTATTGTAAGAAAAGTGATCTTGGTTGTAAAGGTTACCTCCACCTAGCTTTGTGCAAAGGAGAGACCGATAGTGATTGGTTTTGGCGGAGTGATTCACCGTGGACGAATCGGACCGTGGATTAGCGGCGTAGCCGTGAACCACGTTATACCATCGTGTTAGCGTTTCTTTTATTGTTTGTCTTTTGCTTTGTATTTGTATATTCCGCTTGCGCTAATCTTTTGTAGACGAACAATTTACGACGTCCAACGTACGAGGGCTATTCACCCCCCTCTAGCCGGCCATACCGATCCCCTACACTTGGCACATCCGAGGGACGTGGCTGGACGAAGACAACTTCAAAGGCGAGGGACTCCAAGGGATGAGAGTGAGCAAATATAACCCGAGAAGGGGTAGTGCACTTAGGTGGAACTTGGCCAATTGGCTAAGTGTCGGATGGGATTTCCTGACACCAGTCGACTGCCATGTAATGGTAGTCGACTACTCTAAGTCGACTGTGACTCGACTAGTGTTCGAGTCCGATTCATGTGCCAACAGTCGACTGCCATGGAATGACAGTCGACTGCGAGACCACCAGTCGACTGATGAAGGCATCAGTCGACTGGTCACAAGGGTTTCGGGCACAGAATGGAGTGTTCACTTATGACACTCGACTGATAGCTCCATCAGTCGACTGATGGCAAGGTTAGTCAACTGATATGGGAGCCATTTGATGGAATCCAACGTGGAAAGAAGTCGTTATTGGGCAACGGCTCGTGGACTAGTTGACTGATCGGTGCATCAGTCGACTTCTCCTGTGTTAACGGGAAGAAATCCTCTTCTTCTATAAAAAGAAGAGGTGTGGGCTCTTGGGAGGAAAATTCTTCAGTGCTTAACTACTCCCAAGTCCTCTAAACATTCTCCACTCTTCTACTTGTGCTAATATTCATTCTTTTGTAAGAAGAGTGATCTCTTGTAAGAAGGGTTACCTCCACCTAGCTTGGTGCAAAGGAGAGATCTAGTGGATAGATTGAGGTGTGATTCACCTTGGACTAATCGTGTCATGGATTAGCGGCAAGGTCGTGAACCATATTATATTCTCTTGTTAGCATTGTTTATCTTTTGTTTGTTTCTTAATTGTCTTTATTAGTATATTCTGCTTGCGCTAACATTACTTGTAGACGAGCAATCAACGAACGACTTCCACCATCTACGATAAAGGCTATTCACCCCCTCTAGCTGGCCAACATTGACCCTACACAATGTTCGCAATATCTCGTTTCATACCGTTCCACCAGTATAAACGCTTCAAATCTTGCTACATCCGATTACCACCAGGATGTATAGCAAATCTCGACTGATGTGCTTCATGTAGCAATTCATCCTTAATTGGGTGCATGTCCGGAACACATAGTCATCCTCGGAAACAAAGTACTCCATTCTTGTCACTCGAGAAATCCGTCTGACGTCCTGAGTCTATCGTGTTGCACAAGAACTGCAGATGTTGGTCACTAACTTTTTCTTCTTTGATCCTCTCAGTGATAGCGGAATGGGGCACCATAGAAACTAATATCCCCCAGGATGTTTGACCATGTTCAGATAATCCCAACTCGAAGAACTGTCGAACTAGATCAGTAATTGCTGCAGATGAATGGCCAAAACTCCACGAGACTTCCTGCTCAGCACATCTGCTACCAGATTAGATTTTCCCGGATGAGACTGGATGGTGCAGTCGTAATTCTTCAGATATTCCATCCACCATCTCAGTCTCAGATTCAGCTCTTTCTGTATGAACAGATACTTTAGACTTTTATGGTCCGTGTAGATCTCAAAGGTAATCCCATATAAGTAGTGCCTCCATATCTTCAATGCGAAAATAATGGTGGCTAACTCCAGATCGTGCACTAGGTAATTTATCTCATGATCCATTAGTTGACGGGAGGCATAAGATACCACACGGTTGGACGGCATCAGAACTGCACCCAACCCTTGGATAGAAGCATCCGTATAAACAACCATCCCATCAACACCAAAAGAAATCACTAAGACTGGTGTAGAAACTAGCCGTCGCTTAAGCTCCTGGAAGCTAGTTTCACAAGCCTCTGACCAGGTGAACTTGACCCCTTTTCGAGTTAGGCGAGTGAGTGGCATAGCGATACTCGAGAATCCCTCCATGAATCTCCGATAATACCCAGCCAAACCAGGGAAACTACGAACCTCCTCAACTGATTTTGGATGCTCCCAACTAGTAATCGCCTCAATATTCTGGGGATCTATAGAAATACCTCTGTTGGACACTACATGTCCAAGAAAACCCACTGAGGATAACCAGAACACACACTTGCTAAACTTGGCATACAACTTCTCCCGTTGCAACGTCTCCAATACTATTCGCAGATTTTGTTCATGCTCCTACTCGGATCGAGAATAAATCAATATATCATCGATGATTACTATCACAAACCGATCTATATACCTCAGAAATACCCAGTTCATTAAGTCCATAAATGCAACTGGGGCATTCGTGAGACTGAATGGCATCACTAGAAACTTGTAATGCCCATAACGGGTGCGAAAAGCTATGTTCTGAACATCCTCGTCTCTTATCCAAAGATGATGATATCCTTAGCGCAGATCAATTTTAGAATACACAATTGTATCCTTAAGTTGATCGAACAAATCTTCTATCCTTGGCAGTGGATATTTGTTCTTAACTGTGACTGCATTCAGTTGTCGATAATCAATACATAACCGCAATGATCCATCCTTATTTTTGACAAAGAGTAACGAAGCTCCCCATGGTGAAACACTAGGGCGGATGAATCCATTATCCAACAACTCCTACAGTTGAACTTTAAGTTCATTCACTCCTTTGGCACCATCCGATAAGGAGGTTTCGATATAGGCGCGGTTCCTGGAATCACCTCTATCGCAAATTCCACTTGCCTAGGAGGTGGCAAGCCTGGAAGTTAATCTGGAAATACATCTGGATACTCTATGACTACTTGCACATCAGAGAGGGGTGGTAGTATTTCGTTCACAACTTTGACTAAAGATAATAAATAACCCTGACAACCCTGGGCCAATAGCTTCTGAGCCTGTAAAGTCGATAAATGGATAATCCATCATCTCTAGTACCAACAAATTCCCAAGCTGGTTGATCTGGTGGTCGAAATGTCACAACTCTTGCTCTACAATCCACTGTAGCATAATAGGCGGCCAACTAGTCCATACCGAGAATAATATCGAACTCTATCATTTCCAAAACCTGAAGATCCACTGTAAGGATATGCCCGTCAAAATCTAATGGGCAACCTTTGATTTCTTGGTGGCTAGTCAGTACCTCTCCTGATGGCAAGGATACTGCTAACCCACAAGAACGAACCATTGGGATTCTTCCAACTCTACCCAGAAATATTCTAGATACAAATGAATGGTATCTACCGGTATCAATCAAAGTATCAGCGTATATAGAATAAACTAAAACCATACTGCTTATGACTGATCCCTCAGCCCGCTGTGCCTCATCTCTGCTGATGGCAAAAACTCGTCCAGTCACGATATTCATCAGCTGCATCCATGACGAAGTAGTAGTGTGCCTCCACTCCGGCTGGATCTGGCTCTGTGGTACTGGAGGCAGAGTCACTGGTGCAGGCATAAGATATCCCTGAGAGTTGGCTGGTAAGAACTGCTGTGGTGCAGATACTTCTAGGTAGTAGATCACCGGAGATGCAGGATACTGGATCGTTGTCGTCATCACTATAGGGGCACCTGCCTACATCTGGTACAACTGTGCTAGTAGAGGTACTGGCTACCTCTGATCATATGTCTGTGTCTGCGGTGTTATACTCTGCTGTCGCTACTGGGTAGATTTCTTCCCCTTGTTGAAGTTATCAGGAAACTCCTATGGCATTTAGATTGCCATTTAAAGTATCAAAATAGCAATAATAGACCAACCATGGGGAAGACTTATGTTTAATTCATAGACATATTGCCCAAAGATCATGGTTGGATATTTCATGTGTTTTCAAAATATTTTCTTACTTTAAAATTTGTGTGTTCATGTTTTGAAACAATCCAAAGCAAAACTAGGTGTTAAAATTGATATTAACTTGATCAAAAACCTAGTTATTTTTAAATCTTTTGAATTTTTGGCTAATTTTCAAAAATATAATGATTTTTCTTGGAAAACTATTTTTCGCTGATAAAGGACCTTAAAAGAAATGTGTTCTCCAAATTTCATGATTTTTCAAATTTTGTAGAATTTTTAATGTATTTCTGAAATTCACCCTGAAAATCAGAAAAATCCGAAATCAGGGTGCCAGTCGACTGGTAGTCTGAACCAGTCGACTGGTAGTCTGAACCAGTCGACTGATCGACTGATAACATGCCCAGTAACTTCTTTTATTAGATTTTAAGGCTTGTTTTGGAAATTTTGTTCCTTAGAATTGATGTCATGCTTATATAAACCTTGTTTAAATATTTTTGATAGTGTCAAAGGGGGAGAAATATGCATGTTTAAGTAAGGGGGGAATTGCATTTAGGGGGAGTTTCATATATTAAGGGGAAAAGTTGATAATCTTGTTTATTTACATGCTTTCTTAACTTAATATTTTTATCAAATGTTTACCTAACTTAAACGGATTGCCACACATCAAAAAGGGGGAGATTGTTAGGGCAATAAACCCGTGATATGGTTTTGATGTGTGTTGCAAAGGGTTTAAGTTAGGATGTGTGGATTTGATATGTGCGTTGGAGTCTTAAAAGACTTAGTAATTCACACATGGAGCATTGGCGAGTTTCACCTCTAATGACTCAGTACTTGAGTCGGTGAAGGATGGCTTTGCAGAAGCCGTGCGCTTGGAGCATCTGAGGGATCGCTGGACGAAGAGATTGGAGTGAACCCAGAGGAAGTAGACTTCAGGGCGAGACGCGAATGATGGCGTTGTAGAGTCATACGCTTGGCGCATCCAAGGGACGTGGCCGGACAAAGACAACTTGAAAGGCGAGGGACTCCAAGGGATGAGAGTGAGCAAATGTAACCCGGGAAGGGGTAGTGCACTTAGGTGGAACTTGGCCAATTGGCTAAGTGTCGGATTGGATTTCCTGACACCAATCGACTGCCATGTAATGGTAGTCGACTACTCTAAGTCGACTGTGACTCGACTAGTGTTCGAGTCCGGTTCATGTGCCAACAGTCGACTGCCTGTTAGTAATATATGAGAGATGTCCTAAGGCAATCGCCTTATGTATGAACCATTTATATGATAAATGAAGATTCACTATTTGAGTATACATGTTTTATGTATTTGATTGGATCTTAAACTCATTTACTGAATGTCCACGATACGATTCACAGCATGAGAGAATTTGTGATTGGATCACAACTAGTGAGTATCTCTACATGTGTAATTGTGATGTATCGGAATTATCCCTAGTCGATGAATTAATGGATTTGGACACCATCAATTCTGTCGAGACTAGCACGAGGTATACTCCTTGGTGTATCCAAGCAGCTGATTCTCACTGGCTGGATACATAGTGATGTCCGGAGTTAATCGTGGATGCTAGTTATGGTAACTAGTTTATTGGAGTGACGAGCCGTAAGACTTCATATGGTTCTCTATATATATAGATATGTCAATAAAGTTCTTACTGTGGCTTAAGTGCGATGTTCCTTTGACTTGCGGTATTCAAGTCATCTTGATCATAGAGACTTATGCTTTGACATCTTAAGCAAGTATCTCTAAGGAGATGTGGACCCGGGATGATTGGGTATAAGTCGAAGTGATCGAAGGTGTTTGAATAGCCTATAAAGGATTCACCACTCCTTGCGAGGAGATGTATACCCATGGCCTCTCGTCGGATTGTTACTAAAGTCTTTGGCCAAAGCATTACATGTTTAGAGTAAGGTACTCTTCGATACATGTGGAGTAACTAGAATCCGTAGGACGAGGAAATGATACTTGGGCTAGGTGTGACGTAGTCAGCCTAGTGGGGACTGACACAATAGACCATGTCCTGAACCAAGTGGGTATAAGATGAGTGAAGGGAATGGGGCACGAATCATTCGAGCTGCTGAAGGGTTTCAGAAATAGTTCTGGATCAACCGTTGATCTTTTCGGTTAATTGGGGATCATGATGTACTACTAGGTGCCACTCATGATCGTTCTATAATTAATGGTTAATTATAGACGGCCAACATAAACCGAGAACCTATTTGGTCACACGCACAACGAGCATAATCCAAAGGATTTAAAACGAGCTTGAGAATGGGATTCTCAGACCGAGAGAAACTAGGTTTGGTTGGACCAAACATAAAGCGAGCATGAAATCGTTTCAGTCGCAATGGAAGCGTGGATGGGCCGAGTCTTATGAAGACGTAATGGATGAACCAAAATGGTTTGGTTCTAATCCAATGGAGGAGAATAAACCAAAGGGTTTGGTTTATTTTAAACGAATGAACCAAAAGTTGGTTCGGTTCGTTTTAACTTAAAATAAACCATTGTGGTTTGGTTTATTTTAACTTATCTTAATGGAGCGGGTTAACGGGCCTAATGGTTATGATCCAATAACCATTAAGAGAATTAGTTCTCTATAAAAGAGGGCTTAAGGGATAATTAAGCCCTAATCCAAGCCCTAGCAAAAGTTGCCGCCCACCCCATTGAAGGAGTTTTCGGCGCCAACCCTAAGCTTGCCGCCCAGCTCCTTGTGCCGCCGTCCAGCTCCTTGCCGGCGTCCAAGCTTCAGCCGGTGAACCCTCCGGCGACCCTCCGGTGATCTTCCTAGGCCTCGGTGAAAAGGTGAGCACTTGACTTCCTTGTTTTGGCCGGCGCCTACTCCTCCACCAAGCTGTCCAGTTTTCTGGACAGCTTCTTCTCCTCTCGTCGGAGCGTCGTTTGGACGACGGTTAGAGCTCCGACAGCGGCTAACTTACCGGAGATTCGATCTCCGGTAATCCTCTGAGGTGGAGGACGAAGGATTCGTCAATTGGTTGACGAATACCTCTCCGGAGAAGCAAGTTTTGAGAACTCGTATTAGGATCCAAATTTGGGTTCGGATCGTGATCATCTCTCGATCACGTCGTCTTCAACACGAGGCTAGTAACACGTACGAAGACGAAGCTCGTGGCTTAGCGAAGTCATCCCGAGGAACTCGGCGTGGATACGGATAGAGACGATTCTAGCGAGGATCGTTCCGGTTGATGCCGTTCCCGCTACACGTCATACGAAAGGTATAACGTAGATAAATTTCCTTTTATTGCAAATTTAAATTTATTGTTATGTCTACACTTGTTGTAATATGCATGCGTGTGTTGTGTGTGTTGTAATAAATGTAGATTTATTATTTTATTGCTTCCGCTGTGTTCATGTTTGTGAAAAGTGATCGAACACACACACGCCGCGGTGCCGGAAATCCAACAGTGGTATCAGAGCCCAGGTTGTGTTTCGACATAATCGTAAAAATGGTTTTGCGATAGTCATAATGTATTTCTGGAAATTTTCTAATTTTGGAAATTTAGAAGTATTTATGGAAATTTTTCAATTTTAGAAAGTCTAGAAGTATTTATGGAAATCTTCCACTTTTGGAAAGTTGGAAGTATTTATGGAAATTGATATTTTCCATAAATAAAATATTTGATTAGATTCTGAAAATTTGTTTCCTAATTTAATCATGATTTGATTTGGGAAATTAAATCTTAAAATATTTTATTTCCATAAGTAGTTTTAATGATTTAGGAAATTGGTTTCCTAAATAGATTTTCTTTAATCAAATAATTCCATGAATAAAATATGTGATTAGATTTGGAAATTTGTTTCCTAATTTAATTATGATTTGATTTGGAGAATCAAATCTTAAACATATTTTATTTCCATAAATAGTTATGACATATAAGGAAATATATACATGACATAATTGTATGCCATGTAATTGTATTAGATGCATAACATTATGCCATGCGTGTCGTGACATGTAGATGTATGCCATGTATGCCATGCCATTTAGATAATAGTTATTTGCATTCAAAGAGGATGAGACATAAAACCCTTAAACAATATTAAAGCCTACACCTTCCATTAATATGGTTAGAACCAGAGTTCCGTTTCTTGTTTTGGTTGTTGGACTCTCTCCAAGCCCGGCTCGAACCCGAACATGTTCAAACCATGGAATAGTTTAATACTAATATGGTAAGAGTCAGAGGTCAATCGTTAGCTTTGGTTGTTGGACTCTCTCCAAGCTGGGCTAATTGGTTGAATGCGCTCTAACCATATTAAAACTATTTCTCGATTAATGGGTTGGCTTTAACCTGGAGCATCGACTTGTTGGACTCTCTCCAAGGTCGATATAAAGGGAGGTGAAGTTGGGTGCTATGCATATGATGCATACTTGTTAATGTGTTAACAACCCGATGTATGTGTGAACATTCAATTAGTTGATAGCACATTGTGATAGTTGCATATACGTGATATGCAATCGGTATAGTTGATACCTACCGTCGTAGTTATGAATGGCTTGTTGGACTCTCTCCAAGGTTGTTCATATCTATGATGGATATCAGCCCATTCGGAGATGGACCTACGATCTCCCAAAGTGATTTTGGGGTTTTTGAAATTCGAAAAATGAATGGGATTTATAAATGTATATTGATGCATTTTAAAATCATTTTCTCATATATGCTCGTTTTGTATTTCTAGGTCAATAAATTGATCATGACGTCTTTGAATTTGCGCACTATTTTGGATTCGAACAAACTGACTGGGCCTAACTTCTTGGACTGGCTTAGAAACCTGAGAATTGTTCTCAAGGCGGAAAAGCTTGCATATGTCCTTGAAGAGCCTCTTCCTGATCGTCCTAAGGACGATGCAACTCCAGACCAAATGTTGGTTTATCAGAAGCATGTGGCAGATTCTGAGGTGGCGAGTTGCATCATGCTAGCGGCGATGGTACCTGAGCTGCAAAAGCATCATGAGCATATGGATGCTAATACTATAGTCTTCCATCTTCATGAGTTGTTCGATGAGCAAGCGAGATCCGAAAGGTTCGAGGTCTCTAGGCTCCTCTTCACCACGAAGATGCAAGAAGGTTCGTCTGTAGTGCAGTTTGTGCTAAAGATGAACGGGTACATCGAGCGGCTAGCCACCCTCAGTTTTGTGATGGATCATGAGTTAAGTATTGACTTAATTCTGCATTGTTTGCCCAAGAGTTTCTCATAATTTGTGATGAACTATCGGATGAACAAATTAGAATCCACCATTCCCGAGCTTCTCAATATGCGGAAGACTGTGGAGCCTTCTGTGAAGCATGAGAAGAAGGCGGTTCTGTTAGTTGATTCCTCAAAGAAAGGTTCTAAGAGGAAGGCAAAAGAAAGAAGAAAGGAAAGAAGAAAAAGGCAAAGAAGGTAGAACCAGCGCAAAAGGGCACTTGCCATCACTGTGGCAAGGAAGGCCACTGGCGAAGAAACTGCAAGATTTATCTTGAGTCCATGAAGAAGAAGAAGGCATCCGATGCCCCATCCTCTTCAGGTATCTTCGTTATTGATTGTCATTCTATTTCCTTAGACACTTGGGTATTGGATACTAGGTGTGGCTCACATATATGTAATGACATACAGGGGCTAAGGAATAGAAGAAGACTTGTCAGAGGGGAGTCAAATTTGCGAGTTGGCAATGGAGCAAAGGTTGCTGCGGTCGCCATCGGAACTTATTTGCTGAAGCTCCCTAATGGACTAGTCTTAGAACTGGACAATTGCTATTATGTTTCTTCTCTAATAAAGAACATTGTTTCTATTTCCTGTTTAAATAGAAATGGTTTCCATTTGACGTTTAGTAACAATTGTTGTTATATAACTTTGAATGGCGTACTTTATGGAACTGGAACCTTGAGTAATGGCATTTATACGTTGGACATATCCAGTGACATTTTCAATATCGAAGTGAGCAACACGCGTGCTCGAAAGGATAATCAAATAGACTCCTATATGTGGCATTGTCGTCTTGGCCATGTAAGCAAGAAACGCATGTCCGAATTACACCGATGTGGAATTCTGGAATCGTTTGAATTTGATTCATACGATACATGCGAATCATGCTTAAAAGGCAAGATGACTAAGTTACCTTTTACTGGAAAAGGTGAACGAGTGGGAGAGTTACTAGGACTAATACATACTGATGTATGTGGACCTATGTCAACTCAAGCATTAGGAAGCTATAGCTACTTCATTACCTTCACCGATGATCACTCACGATTTGGGTATGTGTTCTTGATGAAACACAAGTCTGAAGCCTTTGAAAGGTTCAAAGAATTCAGAAATGAAGTAGAGAAACAACATGATAAGAGTATTAAAATACTTCGATCGGATCGAGGTGGTGAATACTTAAGTCAAGAGTTTCTTGATTATCTAAGAGACAATGGTATATTGTCTCAATGGACTCCGCCATATACACCACAGCATAATGGTGTATCTGAGAGGCATAACCGGACCTTGTTGGACATGGTCAGGTCAATGATGAATCATGCAACTCTTCCCAAGTCCTTTTGGGGCTATGCACTTCAGACAGCTGTTTACTTGTTAAACAGAATGCCTACCAAGGTAGTCTCAACTACTCCATATGAGATATGGAATGGTAAGAAACCTCATGTATCTTACTTGAAGATATGGGGTTGTCCTGCTTATGTGAAGCGGACTGTATCAGACAAATTGGATGCTAAGTCTGATAAATGTTTATTTGTTGGATACCCTAAGGAAACAAGGGGTTACCAATTCTATCATCCTGTGGAACAAAAGGTGTTTGTTTCAAGGCATGCTGTGTTTCTAGAGAAAGAGTTTCTCTTGTAAGAAAACAGTGGGAGTGTCGTCGAGCTTGAGGAGGCTCGAGAGACTCAAATAGACATTAATGAGATACCTAGTGAAGCACAACAGCTGACAACTCATAGTGATGAGCAATCGGCTGGACCTATTGTAACACCACATCTTCATAGATCTAGTAGAACACGCAATATTCCTGAGAGATATGGATTTCTCGTAAGTGAATCGAACGACGTGTTACTCATTGATGATGAGGAGCCTACCAATTATGAAGAAGTGCTGACAAGTTCAGAAAGGGATAAGTGGCTTGGTGCCATGAAGTCGGAAATGGATTCCATGTATGAAAACCAAGTTTGGAACTTGGTTGACCCACCTGAAGGGATAAAACCTATAGGGTGCAAGTGGGTTTTCAAGAAGAAAACCGACATGGATTGTAATGTGATTACCTATAAGGCTAGATTGGTGGCGAAAGGATATCGTCAAAAGCAAGGTGTTGATTATGACGAAACCTATTCGCCTGTCGCTATGCTTAATCCATTCGGATGCTCCTGGCCATAGCGGCTCATTATGATTATGAGATATGGCAGATGGATGTGAAAACAACTTTCCTTAATGGAAACCTGCTCGAGGACGTGTATATGATATAGCCTGAGGGTTTCACATCGGTTAATAAAACCAAGGTATGCAAATTGCGACCGTCCATTTATGGATTGAAGCAAGCATCCAGAAGCTGGAATATCCGTTTTGATGAGACAATCAAAAAGTTTGATTTCTCACAAAATCCAGACGAACCTTGTGTGTACAAGAAGGTTAGTGGGAGTGCAGTCGTGTTCCTAGTATTGTATGTCGATGACATACTACTTATAGGAAACGATGTTTCAATCTTACAGTCAGTGAAGGTTTGGTTATCCAAGACATTCTCCATGAAAGACCTGGGAGAAGCAACCTACATCATCGGGATTAAGATCTATAGAGATAGATCGAAACGGTTGCTTGGTCTTTCGCATTCTACATATATAGACCGAGTGCTAAAGAGGTTTAGCATGTCGGAATCCAAGAAAGGTTTCCTACCCATCAGGCATGGGATACACCTTTCGAAGTCTATGTGTCCGCGCACAGAAGACGAGAGGATTTGCATGAGTAAGATTTCCTATGCATCCGCAATAGGATCTATCATGTATGATATGTTATGTACGAGGCCCGATGTATCGTATGCTCGGAGTGTCACGAGCAGATACTAGTCTGATCTAGGAATGGATCATTGGGTGGCTGTTAAGACGATCCTTAAGTACTTAAGAAGAACTAAGGATGTGTTCCTAATATATGGAGAAGGGTACATGGTGATACGTGGGTATATGGATGCCAACTCCAGACAGACAAGGATGATTCCATGTCTCAGTCTGAGTATGTATTCACCGGGAATGGAGGCGCAATAAGTTTGAAAGGTTCCAAGCTTGACACTATAGCGGATTCTGCCACTAAGGCAGAATACATTGCAGCTTTGGAAGCAGCAAAGGAAGCGATTTGGATCAAGAAGTTCATCTTTGAACTTGATGTGGTCTCATCAATGATCCAAACGTGTGCTTCGCCGCTATCATCTTATCAGAGAAATCATCAGTAGGAACGAAATACAAATCGAGAAAATTCCCACTGAAAGGAACTTAGCGGATCCCTTGACTAAGGCATTACCTCAAAATAAGTTTGAGGGTCATGTTCGAGCTTATGGTATTGGATACCGTAGCGATTGGCATTAGGCCAAGTGGGAGTCTGTTAGTAATATATGAGAGATGTCCTAAGGCAATCACCTTATGTATGAACCATTTATATGATAAATGAAGATTCACTATTTGAGTATACATGTTTTATGTATTTGATTGGATCTTAAACTCATTTACTGAATGTCCACGATACGATTCACAGCATAAGAGAATTTGTGATTGGATCACAACTAGTGAGTATCTCTACATGTGTAATTGTGATGTATCGGAATTATCCCTAGTCGATGAATTGATGGATTTGGACACCATCAATTCCGAGACTAGCACGAGGTATACTCCTTGGTGTATCCAAGCGGTGATTCTCGACTTCACCGGCCGAGACATAGTGATGTCCGGAGTTAATCGTGGATGCTAGTTATGGTAACTAGTTCATTGGAGTGACCAGCCGTAAGACTTCATATGGTTCTCTGCATATATAGATATGTCAATGAAGTTCTTACTATGGCTTAAGTGCGATGTTCCTTTGACTTGCGGTATTCAAGTCATCTTGATCATAGAGACTTATGCTTTGACGTCTTAAGCAAGCATCTCTAAGGAGATGTGGACCCGGGATGATTGGGTATAAGTCGAAGTGATCGAAGGTGTTTGAATAGCCTATAAAGGATTCTCCACTCCTTGCGAGGAGATGTATACCCATGGCCTCTCGTCGGATTGTTACTAAAGTCTTTGGCCAAAGCATTACATGTTTAGAGTAAGGTACTCTTCGATACATGTGGAGTAACTAGAATCCGTAGGATGAGGAAATGATACTTGGGCTAGGTGTGACGTAGTCAGCCTAGTGGGGACTGACACAATAGACCATGTCCTGAACCAAGTGGGTATAAGATGAGTGAAGGGAATGGGGCACGAATCATTCGAGCTGCTGAAGGGTTTTAGAAATAGTTCTGGATCAACCGTTGATCTTTTCGGTTAATTGGGGATCATGATGTATTACTAGGTGCCACTCATGATCGTTCTATAATTAATGGTTAATTATAGACGCCCAACATAAACCGAGAACCTATTTGGTCACACACACAACGAGCGTAATCCAAAGGATTTAAAACGAGCTTGAGAATGGGATTCTCAGACCGAGAGAAACTAGGTTTGGTTGGACCAAACATAAAGCGACCATGAAATCGTTTCAGTCGCAATGGAAGCGTGGATGGGTTGAGTCTTATGAAGACGTAATGGATGAACCAAAATGGTTTGGTTCTAATCCAATGGAGGAGAATAAACCAAAGGGTTTGGTTTATTTTAAACGAATGAACCAAAAGTTGGTTCGGTTCGTTTTAACTTAAAATAAACCATTGTGGTTTGGTTTATTTTAACTTATCTTAATGGAGCGGGTTAACGGGCCTAATGGTTATGATCCAATAACCATTAAGAGAATTAGTTCTCTATAAAAGAGGGATTAAGGGATAATTAAGCCCTAATCCAAGCCCTAGCAAAAGTTGCCGCCCACCCCATTGAAGGAGTTTTCGGCGCCAACCCTAAGCTTGCCGCCCAGCTCCTTGTGCCGCCGTCCAGCTCCTTGCCGGCATCCAAGCTTCAGCCAGTGAACCCTCCGGCGACCCTCCGGTGATCTTCCTAGGCCTCGGTGAAAAGGTGAGCACTTGGCTTCCTTGTTTTGGCAGGCGCCTACTCTTCCACCAAGCTGTCCAGTTTTCTGGACAGCTTCTTCTCCTCTCGTCGGAGCGTCGTTTGGACGACGGTTAGAGCTCCGACAGCGGCTAACTTACCGGAGATTCGATCACCGGTAATCCTCTGAGGTGGAGGACGAAGGATTCGTCAATTGGTTGACGAATACCTCTCCGGAGAGCGAGTTTTGAGAACTCGTATTAGGATCCGAATTTGGATTCGGATCGTGATCATCTCTCGATCACGTCGTCTTCAACACGAGGCTAGTTATCCGTACAAAGATGAAGCTCATGGCTTAGCGAAGTCATCCCGAGGAACTCGGCGTGGATACGGATAGAGACGATTCTAGCGAGGATCATTCCGGTTGATGCCGTTCCCGCTACACGTCATACGAAAGGTATAACGTAGATAAATTTCCTTTTATTGCAAATTTAAATTTACGGTTATGTCTACACTTATTGTAATATGCATGCGTGTGTTGTAATAAATGTAGATTTATTATTTTATTGCTTTCACTGTGTTCATGTTTGCGAAACATGATTGAACACACACACGCCGCGGTGCCGGAAACCCAACACTGCCATGGAATGACAGTCAACTGCGAGACCACCAGTCGACTAATGAAGGCATCAGTCGACTGGTCACAAGGGTTTCAGGCACAGAATGGAATGTTCGCTTCTGACACTCGACTGATAGCTCCATCAGTCGACTGATGGCAAGGTTAGTCGACTGATATGGGAGTCGTTGGATGGAATCCAACGTTGAAAGAAGCCGTTATTGGGCAACGGCTACAAGACTAGTTGACTGATAGGTGCATCAGTCGACTGCTCCTGTGTCAACGGGAAGAAATCCTCTTCTTCTATAAAAAAAAGAGGTGTGGGCCCTTGGGAGGCTAATGCTTCATTGCTAAACTATTCCCAAGTGCTCTAAACATTCTCCACTCTTCTACTTGTGCTAATATTCATTCTATTGTAAGAAGAGTGATCTCTTGTAAGAAGGGTTACCTCCACCTAGCTTGGTGCAAAGGAGAGATCTAGTGGATAGATTGAGGTGTGATTCACCTTGGACTAATCGGGTCGTGGATTAGCGGCAAGGCCATGAACCATATTATATTCTCTTGTAAGCATTGTTTATCTTTTGTTTGTTTCTTAATTGTCTTTATTAGTATATTCTTCTTGTGTTAACATTACTTGTAGATGAGTAATCAACGAACCACTTCCACTGTCTACGATAAAGGCTATTCACCCCTCTAGCCGGCCAACATTGACCCTACACATACTTCGCAATATCTCGTTTCATACCGTTCCACTAGTATAAACGCTTCAAATCTTGCTACATCCGATTAACTCCAGGATGTATAGCAAATCTCGACTTATGTTCTTCATGTAGCAATTCATCCTTAATTGGGTGCGTGTCCGGAACACATAGTCGTCCTCGGAAATGAAGTACTCCATTCTTGTCACTCGAGAAATCCGTCTGATGTCCAGAGTCTATCGTGCTGCACAAGAACTGCAGATGCTGCTCACTGACTTGTGGTTCTTTGATCCTCTCAGCAATAGCGAAATGGGCCACCATAGAAACTAATATCCCCCGAGATGTTTGACCATGTTCAGACAATCCCAACTCGAAGAGCTATCAAACTAGATCAGTAACTACTGTCAGATGACTGGCCAGAACTCCACGAGACTTCCTGCTCAGCGCATCTGCTACCACATTAGATTTTCCAGAATGATACTGGATGGTGCAGTCGTAATTCTTCAGATATTCCATCCACCGTCTCTGTCTCAGATTCAACTCTTTCTGTGTGAACAGATACTTTAGACTTTTATGGTCTGTGTAGATCTCAAAGGTAATCCCATACAAGTAGTGCCTCCATATCTTCAATGCGAAAATAATGGCGGCTAACTCCAGATCGTGCACTGGGTAATTTATCTCATGATCCATTAGTTGACGGGAGGCATAAGATACCACACGATTGGACTACATCAGAACTGCACCCAACCCTTGGATAGAAGCATCCGTATAAATAACCATCCCATCAACACCAAAAGGAATCATTAAGATTGGTGTAGAAACTAGTCGTTGCTTAAGCTCCTGGAAGCTAGTTTCAAAAGCCTCTAACAAGCTAAACTTGACCCCTTTTCGAGTTAGGCGAGTGAGTGGCACGGCGATACTCGAGAATCCCTCCATGAATGTCAGATAATACCCAGCCAAACCAAGGAAACTACGAATCTCCTCAACTGATTTTGGCTGCTCCCAACTGGTAATCGCCTCAATATTTTGGGGATCTACAGAAATACCTCTGTTGAACACTACATGTCCAAGAAAACCCACTGAGGATAACCAGAACACACACTTGCTAAACTTGGCATACAACTTCTCCCGTTGCAACGTCTCCAATACTATTCGCAGATGTTGTTCATGCTCCTCCTCGGATCGAGAATAAATCAATATATCATCGATGATTATTCTCACGAACTGATCTATATACCTCAGGAATACCCAGTTCATTAAGTCCATAAATGCAACTGGGGCATTCGTGAGACTGAATGGCATCACTATAAACTTGTAATGCCCATAACGGGTGCGAAAAGCTATTTTCTGAACATCCTCTTCTCTTATCCAAAAATGATGATATCCTAAGCGCAGATCAATTTTAGAATACTCACATGTATCCTTAAGTTGATCGAACAAATCTTCTATCCTTGGCAGTGGATATTTATTCTTAACTGTGACTGCATTCAGTTGCAGATAGTCAATACATAACCGCAATGATCCATCCTTCTTTTTTACAAAGAGTACCGAAGCTCCCCATGGTGAAACACTAGGGCGGATGAATCCATTATCCAGCAACTCCTACAGTTGAACTTTAAGTTCATTCAGCTCCTTTGGCGCCATCCGATAAGGAGGTTTCGATATAGGTGCGGTTCCTGGAATCACCTCTATCGCAAAGTCCACTTTCCTAAGAGGTGGCAAGCCTGGAAGTTAATCTGGAAATACATTTGGATACTCTCGGACTACTCGCACATCAGAGAAGGGTGGTAGTCTTTCGTTCACAACTTTGACTAAAGATAATAAATAACCCTGACAACCCTGGGCCAATCGCTTCTGAGCCTGTAAAGCCGATAAATGGATAATCCATCATCTCTAGTACTAACAAATTCCCAAGCTGGTTGATATTGTGGTCGAAATGTCACCACACTTGCTCTACAATCCACTGTAGCATAATAAGCGGCCAACTAGTCCATACCGAGAATAATATCGAACTCTATCATTTCCAAAACCTGAAGGTCCACTGTAAGGATATACCCGTCAAAATATAATGGGCAACCTTTGATTTCTTGGTGGCTAGTCAGTGCCTCTCCTGATGGCAAGGATACTGCTAACCCACAAGAACTAACCATTGTGATTCTTCCAACTCTACCCAGAAATATTCTTGATACGAATGAATGGGAACTACCGATATCAATCAAAGTATCAGCTTATATAGAATAAACTAAAACCATACTGCGTATGATCGATCCTCACCATTGTGGCCTCATCTCGCGATGGAAAAATCGTCGGCCTCGATATTCATCAGCTGCATCCCTGACGAAGTAGTAGTGTGCCTCCACTCCGGCTGGATCTGTCTCTGTGGTACTGGAGGCTGAGTCACTGGTGCAGGCATAAGATATCCCTGAGAGTTGCCTGGTAAGAACTGTTGTGGTCCAGATACTTCTGAGTAGTAGATCACCGGAGATGCAGGATACTGGATCGCTGTCGACATCACTATAGGGGCACCCCCTACATTTGGTACAACTGTGCTAGTAGAGGTACTGGCTACCTCTGACCATATGTCTGAGTCTGCGGTGTTGTACTCTGCTGCCGCTACTGGGTAGACTTCTTCCCCTTGTTGAAGCTATCAGGAAACTCCAATTGTGCTTTAAATGTACAGTCACTTCTCGTATGATCAGGTTGTTTGCAATAATAGCAAACAGGTTGCTTCAAAGGACACTCTGATACTCTGTGGCTTTCAGATCCACATTTATAGCATCCATTCCTGCTTCGACCCTTATGGCTATTCTGAGACCCTCCAGAATACTCGATCTTTGGGACGTTTTCTCGCGATCTAGCGACCCTTCTACAAAGACCTCGCGTAGTTCCTTTTGCTCCGCTTTCCTCGAGTCCCCGAGTGAACCCGGTTTCTTCGCTTGCCCTGATTCCTGCTTCTTTATATCCTTTTGCCTAGAAATTTACTGGGAAGTTATCTCGATGAAGATGGCACGGTCTAATGCCTCCCTGTATCATGTAATGATCGATCCTGACATCCTGCTCCGAATATAAGCAGCAAGACCCTGTGTGAATTCGTACATCTTATCTGCATCCTGTGCTACCAGATGAGAGCAGAACTCTGATAGTCTGGTAAAATCTGCATTGTACTCCATGACGGAATGATCACCTTGCTTCAGGCTCAAGAACTCCTGACAACGTGCTGTATAAAATGCCGAAGGAAAGTATTGTCTCCATAAAGTGTCTCGAAAGATTGCCCAAGTAATCCTACGCTCCCCGAGTAGAGTCTTCTGCATTTTCCACCAAGTATCAGCTTGATCTCTGTGATGATACGCAGCAAGGCCCACCTTCTCCTCATCTGTACAGTTCATGTACTCGAAAGTGTCTTCCATTTTTTCCAGCCAAGACCAGGCATTCCATAGGTCGGACTCCCCTCGGAACAAAGTGAACTTTTCCTTGGCCGAACGTGCTAACACGAGTATCCATGCTTTATCATTGAGCCAACTGGACTCTGCAGGCACTGGCATAGTCAATGGTACATCTGGATTCTGAGGCTCTGAATCACCAATTTGGGCAAGTTGAGGTTGTTCCCGAATAACGGGCTTAGTAGCAGCAGCCTCCTGTCCCTCAACTCCGACGGATCGCCTTGATAGGCGACCTCTACTACGAGTCTGCATAGGTGTCATAACTTTGACTGTATACACCTGTTGAACAAGTTTAGATAAGTAACTATATGAAATATGAGTTATCAGAAATACTTACTTCGTGCTACCTGGAGCTTATGCCGCTGTCAATCCCATCTCACAAAAACCAAATCCGAAAAATATACCGACTCCCGAGAATCCAAGACTCAGAAAACAAATCATTGTATAGCATCATAAAACCTTCGGCTCTGATACCAATAAATTTGTCACGCCCCGAGAGTAAGCCATGCTAAAAATCAAACGGATGACATCTTTCCTGTATGTGGCAACATTTCGGGTTAATACAAGGCCCGTAGGCCCACAACAACAACACAATATAAATATATCAACCAATGCAGAAATATAAACTACATACCCACAACATACATACTAAAAACATACAGGGGTACACCACCTGACAAGTCCATAGTAATGAAACCGTACATAAAACATCGAATACAGAAATAAAGTCCACGACATCACGACAAAATCTATAATAAAACAAGTCCATAACATAATCAAAGTCCAAGACATAAAATGAATTCCTCAGGAGACTCGGAAAACGGAGATGGGATGGATCGTCGACGCAGCTCCAAGTCATCACGAAGACTTCTACCTATTACGTGGGCGATAGAAAAACCCAAGATTTGTGGTGGTGAGTAAAACTCAGCAGGTAATAAGATAGAACATGTAAATATATATATCAATATCACATGTCATTCAACAGTTTAATCTACTCGTACAACAGGTATACATCAGCATAACAAGTATACATACATGCATACACTAAACAAACTGAACAAACAAACGATACTAACATACCTGACAGTTAGCTACTCTATCCTCATCCAACCTGGGCATATATCCATAACATAAGGTATAAAGAATAACACTAACTCACACTACATCATGATATGGGTTGAGGGTATCGCAGTGAACAACCAACAGGTATACAAGTACCCGGCCTACTACCCTACAGAAAATGTAATAGCATGTATGAATATGTACAAACAAATGCAACAAGCATAGTACATACAAATGCATCATGAAAGTGAGTATACATATAGACTGTATCTGTATGTATACTGATCACCATCATCCATGTATATATATACATGCATATATGTATATATATATAGCAATATGCAAAACACCATATGATACGGCAATGCAGCATGCATGGTCATGCCTGCGCACCCCTACTCGCTACCACGACCCCAATGTGGACTAGGTGGAACGACATGACAACTGTCCCAACTCACACCAACCACTGCTCTAGAGTGGCCGAGTGGGCAGTATGATCAAGTAGCATATGAGCGTAAAGAGCTCGCTACACAATGGGAGTCCCTACTATTGGCCACTCTGACAGACACTACCAATGAGTGGTCGAGTACCACACACCCAGGACAACTGCACGCACTCCAACTAACACCGTCTATAGTGGTAGAGTGCGGCACAACAAATGCTCTGCCCTCACACCAGTTACTCCTCTGGGAGTAACCTGGGAGGCAGGATGACTAACGACTCTCACAACCCCAAGGGAGACGATGTCGTCAGTATGCATGCAATGACATAAAGGTACTGTCCCACATATAGACATCTACCACAGACTCTCTGTTCAACAGAGAGTCATATCCCTTTGATCAGTACACTCTTTATCCTGTAGAGAGTCGTACTCAACTGATCATGGCAAGTTAGGACCACCGGTCCATAGTGACACACTATTCATGACTCACCTGACCATTTACACAACACATGGTTGGTAAATAAGTATGCAACATACGAGTATTGGAATAACTCCTACATTTAGGGCATTACCTACCCGCGGATGACCTTTTTGCCAATTTATAAATTGGGTCTTCACCCGTACTCTAACATCTACACCCTCCTAAACATCTTGGCCTATTTACATCACATCTATAACCCTAAATCATAATAAAGGAAATGTGATATCAACCTTTGAGTAAATATTGCCAATGACAAGAATCAAGCATAAGATAAATAAGAGCAGAGTCAAGATAATATGAACACCTAACATGCTCATATATATGACTAAATCTAAATGCAATTACATCTACCTGACCAAGGTAGGAAATTATCTACCTACTATAAATGCTCGTAGTAATAGAGTCCTCATGTCCGCGGACCTATCTCGTATCCACGTCCTATAAATATCAACAATTACAATCAAATCCAAGCACACGACAATATATAAATTCTCTATTCTATCATTTCTATATTCGCGTCCCTTTATCAAATACGAATTAGAAACCCCCCACTTGTACATTTAACACCATAATTAACCCAATTCACAAATCCACTCGCAACATAAATAGAGCTTCATCCCAGTGCACTCTGCTACCATTTATTCATACAGATATAAAAATCTGACAAACTTACATGAACAGACCTCAACTCGCAGTCAATCACAGCCTATGAACAGCTACATTGACAACCATAGACCCATTTATGGCTCACTCATAGCCAACCAAAACATCACCTCACAACCCCCTTTTTAGACCAAGATCAACCTTATTCACAACCAACAACTACAACTCTAATACAAGGCATAAATAGAGCATCACAACCGTTCACAACAAGGCCTACATAGAACTTATCCCCCCTTAATTACAGCCACACACTCGGCACATCCTATTCACAGCCCCTCTAATTCACAGCCAACAGCCCTCACACA
The DNA here is from genome assembly GCA_025175895.1 of Wurfbainia villosa. Classification (NCBI taxonomy): domain Eukaryota; kingdom Viridiplantae; phylum Streptophyta; class Magnoliopsida; order Zingiberales; family Zingiberaceae; genus Wurfbainia; species Wurfbainia villosa. The sequence goes on along the minus strand of CM045990.1, from coordinate 65,074,750 downwards.
AATAAAAACCCAGCCAATTCATATAGAACATAGTCGGCTAACAAACTCTAACTCACAACCATAATTCTTGCAATTTAATAGATTAAGATGAGAGCATAGATCAGCTTACCAACCCTAGAAATGTCACCGATGTCAATCCTCCTCAACTCTGCCATGTTTAACTGCTCGAGACCATTGCCCAAACCAAAAATAATCGGGCTCAACCAATGAAGATCATCACAACACCAAAATCTCATCCAAAGTCGAGGAAGGAAAACAAAACCTCACCTTGCTCCGAAAGAACTCGCCGCTCCTATACACTGGCTGCAACCCGATGAAAACAGCGAGATCAAAATCTTGCCTCCGACCACAACACGCTACAGACGCCACCGACCCAAGCTCGCTGTTGTGGCTCGTCCATGGGCACTGTCAAGGCCGGTCACCGTTGTTGGCAGCAAAGGGGGTAGCTGTGGTCGGGCATTTCTTGCAGAGAAAGGGCGGCTGTGTCGATCGTCGCTTGTAGAGAAAAGGGCCGGCATGCCAGAGGAAAAGGGCTCGCGAGAAGAAAAATAGCGAGGAGGAGGGGGAATGCTTCGGCCGCGGGTTGCTTCGGAGAAGGAGAGAAAGCGATCGGCCCATTGCGCGGTGAGGAAGAAGAAATGTCACGGATTGAAGAAAGAAAACTACAACTCGATGAGTAATACTCAGAACCACTCAAGGAGAAGAGAACGGCAAGGAATAAAGGTGGACGGCATGGAGTCGGTGACGGGTGAAGAAATCGCAGCTATGAATTAAAGAAAGGGTAGGTCGAGTATATGGGTCGTGTTTTGTAAGACCCTATAAGGCTTAACCCTAGCTCCATTAACCCATTTCCATTAACACCTAGGTTAGGTTTTAATCAAAGTCCTAACCAATTTTTTTTTTCACCGTATCTCACATTCTCCCCCACTTAATAAAATTTTGTCCCCAAATTTCATACTTACATGCGAAAATTAATTCAAGCAATTTCTAAAATGACCACATACCTTAAGTGAACAGATGAGGGTATCGAGCTCGGATAGTATCTTCCAACTACCATGTAGCCTCCTCATTAGTATGATGCTGCCATCCAACCTTTATGAGTCGGATGGTTTTGTTTCGCAACTGTCACTCCTTACGACCCAGATCTGCACTGGAATCTCCTCGTAGGTCGCATTAGGTTGGAGTGGTATCGGAACCTCTTTCAGAACATGGTCAGATCGCAGCACTTATTTCCTCAACATAGAAACATGGAATACGAACACCTGCTAGTGTCGGAGGTAAAGCCAACTGATAAGCTACCCCTCCAATCAGCTCCAATATCTCAAATGGACCATGTAGCATGGAGCTAATTTTCCTTTGGTGGGTGACACTCGTAGGAATACATGATCCCCGACTGAGAATTCTAGAGGCCTTCGCCTCCGGTCCACATAACTCTTCTGTCAGTCCTGTGCCTCAGATAATCGTCATCTGATCACTCACACCAACTATGCATCATGTTGGATACTCTGAGGCCCCAATATCTGTCGTTCTCCAACTTCCTCCCATAACACAGGAGATCTGCAAGGTCTGTCGTATAATACCTCGAAAGGAGCCATCTAAATAGAAGAGTGGTAGCTGTTGTTGTAGGCAAACTCCACTAAAGGAATGTGATTTTCCCAACTTCCACAGAAATCCATGACACAAGATCTCAATAGATCCTCCAAAGTCTGAATGGTACGTTCGGACTGTCCATCTATCTACGGATGAAATGCTATACTGAGTCGAAGCTCTGTGCCCATGGCCTACTACAGACTCTGCCATAATCGCAAAGTAAATCGTGGATCTCTATCAGATATGATACTCAATGGTACACCATGCAATCTGATGATCTCTCGGCAGTACAATTCTGCTAGACGATCCAATGCGTCCATCTCACAAATCGAAAGGAAGCGAGCTGATTTGGTTAATCGATCCATGATCACCCAAATCGCATCATGTCCTTTATGGGTTTTGGGGAATCCCGTAACGAAATCCATTGTGATATGCTCGCACTTCCATTCCAGGATCGGAATTTCCTGAATTAACCCAGCAGGTTTCTGATGTTCAGCCTTCACTTGCTGGCATACTAGACATCGTGCAACAATGTTCACAATATCTCATTTCATACCTTTCCACTAGTATAAATGCTTCAAATCTCGATACATCCGAGTACCACCAGGATGTATAGTAAATCTCGACTGATGTGCTTCATGTAGCAATTCATCCTTAACTGGGTGCGTGTCCAGAACACATAGTTGTCCTCTGAAACGAAGTACTCCATTCTCGTCACACGAGAAATCCATCTGATGTTCTGAGTCTATCGTGATGCACAAGAACTACAGATACTGGTCACTGACTTGTGCTTCCATGATCCACTCAGTGATAGCAGAATGGGCCACCATAGAAACTAATATCCCCCGAGATGTTTGACCAGGAAAGTCCAACATGGGGTTGGCAAGGAAAGTCCAAGTATGGGTCTTGGCAAAGGAAAGTCCATGTCTTAAGTACTTGGCATGGAAAGTCGAACATGGGTTGGCATAGGAAAGTCCAAGCTTGAGTCTTGGAATTTGAGATGTCCAAGAGGTTTGATATTGTCGACGTAAAGTCCACGGGTGAAGTCTTGGCAGCATAAGTCCAATGGTTGGCGGCGTAAAGTCCAAGCGGAGTCTTGGAAGCGTAAGTCCAATGTGCCTTGGCAGTGTAGACACCGTTAGCATGACATAAGCGATAGAAGCACCTGAAGGCTAGCGTATGGATGAACATGTCATGGATGACTTGGAGGGATCCGATAGGCGCGAGGCTGACGGAGGTGGCTAGAAGGCTTAGGTCTAGGCTATGGGTGGTCTAGCAAGTATGGGGGCACCATACTTGGATTAAACCTCATGTTTGAGGGTAAAACGTCATGTTTGAGGTGCATCAGTCGATTGATACCATGTGGCAGTCGACTGGTGTGAGTAAACTAGGGTTGATCGGCCGATCGGCAAATGATCGATCTTGTGATCAGTTGACTGGTGCTCGGTATTTCAGGCATAGAATGGAGTCGAACTCGACTACTGGGTTAGCAGTCGAGTGAAGGCTCGATCAGTCTACTGATGGACATGATTAGTCGACTGATGTCCTATCCATTGTATTTTTCCAGCGTGGATTGCACTGTTGTCTCACAGCAACAATTTCATCAGTCGACTGATGGTGAAATCCAGCCTAGGTAGCAGCTATAAAGGAAGCTCGTGGAGGAGGATTTTGCAAGCGGTTCTTGAGGAGTTTTGGAGGGATTTACTACTGCAAATTAGGGTCTCCAAGTGCATTTCAAGTAACCACAAAGCAAGCAATTAAAAGAGCAATTGTAAAGTGTTGTTTTCTTTACTTATTGTGTATTTCATTTTTATCTTGCTTGTATTTGTTTCTTACTATTGTAAGAGTTATTGTACAAGGTTTCTCCACCTTCGGATTATTACGAGAAGGAGTTTATTGGATTACTAGTGCGTGTTTGCATTGCTAGGGCTTTTAGGGCCCAATCCGTGGAGTAGAAACCATTCGGTTCCGAACCATGTTATATCGTTGTGTTTGTGATTGTGTAGCGTGTTATTGTTTTCATTATTATTCAACTGTGCACTAACACGACTTGTAGACACAATCGCGAACGAATTCCATCAACGCATCAAAATGCGCTATTTACACCCACTCTAGCGGCCACCGAATCTCCAACAAAAACTACTTATAAAACCATATATGTTTTTCTGACATCAATTCCCCAAGAGTTAGATTTTATCTTGTCCTCAAGTAATCCTCAGTGCCATGAAATTTAAAAACATTGTTCCCTTACCTAGCATGTTAACTAAATTATCGAGTGGTATTTTCAGTCAAAGCAAATATATATGTTCTAAAAGTTCACTAAGTTAGCTTTTCGTGCATGTGCTGAGAGAATTTTCCTAAGGGATACTTGTTCCACAGTGAGTTATGTTTCCATCCTATAGCTTTCCTAAGGTCTCCAGCTTTTAGGTGTTAGGGCAATCTCTTGCCATGATTAGGTTTTGATGTGTGTGGCAAAGGGTTTAAGTTAGTTTGTTATGTTGATTTGATATGTGCGTTGAAGTCGTGCAGGACTTAGTAATTCGCACATGGAGTCGTGGCGAGTTTCACATCTCATGACTCGGGCCTTGAGTCGGTGAAGGGTAGCTTTGCAGAAGTCGTGCGCTTGGAGCATCCGAGGGACTGTCGGACGAGGAGCTTGGAGTGAAGCCGGAGGAAGTATACTTCAAGGCAAGAGACGCGAAGGAGCATTGCAGAGTCGTGCGCCTGATGCTGCCGAGGGACGTGGCCATGAATGAAGAGAACTTCGAAGGCGAGGGACTCCGAGGGATGAGAGTGAGCGAATGTAACCCGGGAAGGGGTAACTCTTAGGTGAAACTTGGCCATTTGGCTAAGTGTCAGATGAGATTTCCCGACACCGACCGGCCATGGAATGCCGCTTCCGAGTCGATTGGGTTCGACTGGTGTCTGACTCATGGGCATTTGGCCCAAGCAGTTGACTGGCAATTGACTGCTGTTGACATTAGTCGACTACCAAGAAATGGCAGCCGACTGATGGCACTGTGCACGGGCACAAAATGGAGTCGACCTCATTGAGCACTCGACTGATTGACATCAGTCGACTGATGGGTGCCATCAGTTGACTGATGCCAGTGCCGTTGGATGAAATCCAACGTGGAAAGCGACCGTTATTGGGCAACGGCTACAGGACCAGTCGACTGATTATGACATCAGTCGACTGCTCCTGTGTCAACGGGAAGGAACCCTCTTCCTCTATAAAGAGGAATGGGATGGGGCTTTGGGAGGCTAATGTTCATGCTCCAATTTGCTCCCAAAGTACTCTAAGGGTTTTTCCACTCTTCTTACTTGCTTTATTTCCATTCTATTGTAAGAAGAGAGATTGTAAAGAGGTTACCTCCACCTAACTTTTTGCAAAGGGGAGATCTAGTGGATAGATTACGGAGTGATTCACCGTGGACGAATCGAACTGTGGATTAGCGGCGTAGCCGTGAACCACGTTACATCTCGGTGTTTGTATTGTTTGTTTATCTTGTCCTTTGTCTTTATTTATATTTGCATATTCCGCTTGCGCTAACGTTTTGTAGACGAGCAAAATCCGACATCCATCGATTGAGGGCTATTCACCCCCATCTAGCCGGCCGTTTCGATCCCCAACAAGTGGTATCAGAGCGAGGTTGCTTGTCACCGGACTAACCGCCGCAATAAGCTCTTCATCAAAAGATGGCCGGCTCGAACATTCATCCGCCGAAGTTCAAAGGGGAATTTGTTTGGTGGAAGAAGCGAATGGAGGTATTCTTCGAAACCGACTTTGAAATTCTCTTAATTATGGAAAACGGTTTCGAGTTGTCTAGGAACGAAAATGGGGAGCTATTGGAGAAATCAAGGTGGAGCAAGAGGAAAAGAGAAGAATACTTGGCAAATTCAAAGGCCAAGCATCACCTATACAATGTCCTCCCCCAACAAGAAGTCAACCGGATAGGAGAGTGTGCTAGCGTCAAGGAAATGTGGGACAAATTAATAGAGATTCATGAAGGCACATCCGAGGCGAAGCTAGCAAGGCGAGATGTCCTTCGCTCCCAATTGTCCAATATCAAACTCGAAAAGGGAGAGAAGGTAAAATCCCTACACTCTAGATTTAAGGAAATTATAACCGGTTTGACAAGTGTAGGTGAAAAGCTCTCCAGAGATATGGTAATGAAGGCCATAGATGCCTTTCCCAGTCCTCAAGATGGAGCTCCATGGTGGATTCGTTTTACATCTCCAAGAACTTGGAAGTAAGTACCTTGGAGGAGTTTTTCTCAACAATGGAGCTCCACGAAACGAGGCTTGAAGGAATACAAGAAGAGCCAAGAATCCAGCCTTCAAGGGGAGTAGCATTGATGGAAAATAAGGGGAAGAAGAAGATGGAGATCCCCTCCTCCTCCGATGATGATGAAGCATCCTCCTCCTCCTCCATGGATAGCACAAAAGAAGCGTATATGGTAAGGAGGGTAAGGCGTGCTTTAAAAGGTTTTCAATTTAATAAATCTCATGATAGGATAAGAAGACCTAGGGGGAAGGTCATTTGTTACAACTGCCAGGGAGGGGGACATATAAGGGATAATTGTCCCCTCCTAAACAAGAGCAAGGAAGAAAGGAAGAAGAAAGAAGAAAAGAAGAAGAAAAAGGGGAGTAAAAAGAAGGAAGAGGAAAAGAAGGCCAAGGAAAAAGGAAAGGCCATGGTTCTCAAAGCAAAGACATGGGATGACCTTGCTTCCTCATCCTCATCAGAAGAAGAAGAACATGTCTACTCAAATTTAGCACTAATGGCTTTTGACGATTTGGATTGCTCCTCCACCGAAAATGAAGAATCAAGCACAAGTGGAGAGAGCTCAAGTGAAGGGGGAGCCTCCTCTACTTTCTCATCCGAAGAAGAAGAAGACATGGAAGCTATGGTAACAAATCTAACTCCCAAGAAAATAGTTTCCATGGTCTCTAGCTTAACTAGGGATTTATTTAGAGCTAAGAAGAAGAATAAGAGCATGCTAGATCAAATTAAGGATCTAGAAAATAAACTAGAAAAAGCATGCTTAAATGAAAATGAAAATATTTCTTCTAGCTTAGATGATGCATGCTCACATGAATATATCCCATTTAATGTTAGTGATGCATGTATGGATGAAAATAGGGCTTTAAGAGAAAAGGTAGACTATTTGACAAAAGTCCTAGAAAAATTCACTATTGGCTCCAACACATTGAACATGATCATAGGGAGCCAAAGAGCAAGCTTTAACAAGAAAGGCCTAGGATACAAAGAAAAGAAAAATGAAAAGGCCTACAAATGCCTAATTGCTAGGGGACAAGATAAGAAGAAAGTAATAACTAGGAAATGGATTCCTAAGGAGTATCTAGTGAACCCCATAGGCAAGAACTTATTTTGGGTTCCAAAATCCATCCTTAGGGGTTAGAAACCCCCTAGGGTAGTCAACCATATGCAATTGATCTATATCATATTTTGGTTGACTTAGGATGGCGGGACAACATTTTGAAATAGTGTTAGGTGATGATAACGTGCCTATAAATAGTTAATAATGCTTAAATCATGATGATTAATGTAATTGCTATGTATGTTTGCAATCATGATTTATGATTTTGATAATTGGCACATAATCATGAGAAATAGGTGTAGATCATGCTTTAGGTGATACTTTGTTTATAATCATGATGTAATACCTAATGCATGATTATTACTTGATGAATACATGTATTTAATGATCATAATGTGTAATCCATTCATATATGTCATTATGATCATGAGGATTGTTAGGTTGTTACTTAACCTTGATAGAATTGTATGAGTATAATGGTTAAGTATATACAAATACCCTCTAAGATGCATCTCACACTCACCATAGGCTACTTTGATTGAAAACTTAGCACGGGTGAGATGTTAGGATGATACAAATGTCCACTAATGCCTATGACATTTAGATGGTCATTTAAAGTATCAAAATAGCAATAATAGACCAATCATGGGGAAGGCTTATGTTTAATTCATAGACATATTGCCCAAAGATCATGGTTGGATATTTCATATATTTTCAAAACAATTTCTTAATCTAAAATCTATGTATTCATGTTTTGAAACAATTGGAACCAAAACTAGGTGTTAAACTTGATACTCACATGATCAAAAACCTAGTGGTTTTTAAACCTTTTGGATTTTTGGCAAATATGTGAAAATATAATGATTTTTCATGAAGACCTATTTTTCACTAATAAAGAACCTTACAAGAAATATGTTCCCCAAATTTCATTATTTTTTTGAATTTTCTGGAATTTTTAATGCATTTCTGAAATTCGGTCCGAAAATCAGAAAGTTCTGAAATTTGTGTGCTACCGATCGTAGTCCAACTAATGATCGTGGCCGTAAAATCAGACTAGTTAAGGCCAAATTCAGATTTTAGACTAATTTTTGGTATTTTCCTTCTATTATACTTGATGCCATGAGTTTATAACTTAGTATTAATCTTTTTGATGGTGTCAAAGGGGGAGAATTGATTATGTTTAAGTAAATTATGATAGGGGGAGAAAATTTACTTTGAAAATTTGTATGGGGAGTTTCATGGATTAAGGGGAGTTGCATGTTGCTATATCATGCTTATGTTTACATGCTTTCTTACCTTAGAAATTTTTATCAAATGTTTTTACCTAACTTAAACGGATTGCCACACATCAAAAAGGGGGAGATTGTTAGGGCAATCTCTTGCCATGATTAGGTTTTGATGTGTGTGGCAAAGGGTTTAAGTTAATTTATTATGTTGATTTGATATGTGCGTTGAAGTCGTGCAGGACTTAGTAATTTGCACATGGAGCCGTGGCGAGTTTCACATCTCATGACTCGGGCCTTGAGTCGGTGAAGGATAGCTTTGTAGAAGCCGTGCGCTTGGAGAATCCGAGGGACCGCCGGACAAGGAGCTTGGAGTGAAGCCGGAGGAAGTAGAATTCGAGGCAAGAGATGTGAAGGAGCATTGCAGAGCCGTGCGCCTGATGCTGCCGAGGGACGTGGCCGCGAACGAAGAGAACTTCGAAGGAGAGGGACTCCGAGGGATGAGAGTGAGCGAATGTAACCCGGGAAGGGGTAGCTCTTAGGTGAAACTTGGTCATTTGGCTAAGTGTCGGATGAGATTTCCCGACACCAGTCGACTGCCATGGAATGGCAGTCCACTGCTCTGAGTCGATTGGGTTTGACTGGTGTCTGACTCATGGGCATTTGGCCCAAGCAGTCAACTACCATGGACTGGCAGTCGACCGACTGATGGCACTGTGCACGGGCACAGAATGGAGTCGACCTCGTTGAGCACTCGACTGATTGACATCAGTCGACTGATGGGTGCCATCAGTCGACTGATGCCAGTACCGTTGGATGAAATCCAACGTGGAAAGCGGCCGTTATTGGGCAACGGCTACAGGACCAGTTGACTGATTGTGACATCAGTCGACTGCTCCTGTGTCAACGGGAAGAAACCCTCTTCCTCTATAAAGAGGAATGGGATGGGGCTTTGGGAGGCTAATGTTCATGCTCCAATTTGCTCCCAAAGTGCTCTAAGGGTTTTTCCACTCTTCTTACTTGCTTTATTTCCATTCTATTGTAAGAAGAGAGATTGTAAAGAGGTTACCTCCACCTAGCTTTGTGCAAAGGAGAGATCTAGTGGATAGATTACGGGGTGATTCACCGTGGACGAATCGGACCGTGGATTAGCGGCGTAGCCGTAAACCACGTTACATCTCGATGTTTGTATTGTTTGTTTATCTTGTGCTTTGTCTTTATTTATATTTGCATATTTCTCTTGCGCTAACGTTTTGTAGACGAGCAAAATCCGACATCCATCGATTGAGGGCTATTCACCCCCCTCTAGCCGGCCGTTTCGATCCCCAACATTAGGCACTTACCTGCCTGAAGCGAGGGTCGTTCCCTAGAATTAGAATAAAGTTTCAAAGGCATGCTCGGTATTGAGAGAAATTGGTAGATGTTTTCCCAGTAAGCTAATTCGGTCTCAAAGGGGCACCAAATCATTTCCACCCACAACAAATGTTTTTAACTCTCTTTTTTCTCTCTCTCTTTTTTTCTATATTTATTTTATTTAGTTTTATTTTTCAAGGAACTTTGTTCCTCTCTAGCTCACTAGCATTTTGATTTTTCCAAATGGGCTTACACAATCCGAGCTTCTCCAGTAACTAAATTGCTAAATCTAGAGTCGCCTATGGATTCCAAAGTACTAGACTAATAGGATGAATCATAACTATGTAAGTAATATATTCTCCCTTTCGGAATATTCATCAAGTGTAAGTGAAAGAAAAAATCTAACAAGTGCAGATCTAGAACATCCATCAAAGCAACTAAAAAAAATACCACAAGATAAATGAAGTTATTCTATCTATGGCGTTGAAGCAAATCGTGAAATTTTTTAAAAATACTACTGAGGTAGCTTAAAAATGACAAACAACTAGGTGCTGAAAGGAACCTAAATACTATATGCATGGGCAAGTAAATGCAAATAATCTAAAACTAAACCTAAATGTCAAGAAAGAAACTACTACTAGAAGAAGGGCATATCAAAATTTGGGCCCCCCAGACTTAAACAAAATTGTACCTCTAGTATGGCAATCAAGGTGGGAAATTCGCTAGTCTCGGCATGTTGGGCTCCTAGAAAATCTGGTGTTCAGTCGGTGATGCCACATGTACATGTGGTTGATCTGGGAACAGGTGGATGCAGCGGCGGCTCTGTGCTCCTCCTCCCTGACCCACTGTGCCTATGTAGCATGCATGTGTTGCCGAACCTCCTGGCAATAGGCAGCCTCCTCCTGAAAATAGGCATGGGCCTTGCCGTAGAACTCCTCGACCCTTTGAAAATGCTCCCGTATATCCTAGAACTCTGCCAGTGTATAGGTCCTGTGCTCCTCCCATCGCTGCCTCTGTGTCTATTGCTCAGTGTAAATATCGTTGAGGCACGATCGGAACTTGGAGAAGTCATAAGCTGACGTACCTGCATCCTACTCAAAAGTAGAAAAAGAAGGAGGTGCAGGAGAAGGCTCGCGGTGTGGACTAGGGGGGCTCCTATACACTGGTGGATCTACAAGTGAGTGATGGGTAGGATGTGAGAGGGGTGCATGAGTGGAAGGCCCGACATGTGGCGGGGACTCCACTATGAGATCCAACCACTAGTTGGCACGGTTGGTGATGGTGGTACGATGGGTGTCGGGGAGCCTAAGGGGTTCCATCTTCTTCCTCACAAAACAAAAATAGTGCCCCTCTCTCACTATCATTTTCATAGCCATGCATACCCCTAAATCGATGCTAGGGCTCCCTTATACTCTGTCCAAGGCGGTGGAATCGTATTCCATCCTATTGCAAATGTGGGTGATTAATCCCCCTAAAATAATCTCTCCCTTGGCCACCTTACCCATCTTCACTAAGTGCCTAATGAAATGGGACCCTATATCAATAGTACTTCTCTCTTGTAGCATGTCCCATAGGCAAAGAAGCTCACTCATCCTCACTACTCCATCGCTCTCCCCTCTCCCAAAGATAGTACTTGTCATAACTCGGTGAATATACCTAAAAATGGGGTTTTGGAGGCATGAGGTTTTAGCCCTAGAAGAGTCATATGCACTCTCCCCTGTTAAATCAAACCAAAAGGTTCATGCATTAAACTCATTGAAGGTCTTCTCTCTCCCCCACTAGGCAGTCCAAAACATGAGTTCCATTGGTGCAAGGTCCACTCATGTTCAATGTTAAATAGCCTAAATGTGACCTTTCCCTTTCACTATCTCTCCCCATCAAGATCTCCGCCTCCACTAAGCTTAAAAACTCTAAAACTACCGTGAGGTAGGTTGGACATCTTATCCCCATAATCTCTCCCCAACCCATTTTCGCAAATACCCTTTGAACATCCTCTAGCAACCCTAGGGTTACCAAAAGGTCTACAATGCTTGGAGGAACATTACCTTCTTCCAGAGCTTGTGGGGCACTTCTTCTTCTTGATCTTGGCTCCGAAGAAGCGGATCACATGGTCGCATGCTTTGTCCTCCTCATCCTTACTTCTTGAGAGCTTCTTGGAGGTTGGAGAGGGTTCTTGGAGATGGAGAAGAGGGTTTCGCATGGGCTAGGGCAAAAAATTTGAGTTGCACAGTGGGTTTAGGGAAAAATCGTATGGCATATGCCCCTTTAAGGGAACGTGACGCGACTATGTGAAATTCACAAGGTTGCCCATGTACGATGCTGACCTGGGTGATTGGGAAAAGTTTGAGATTTAGCACGATCGTGTGAAATTCACACAGTCGACCATGTTCTCCTCTGGTCTTCTCCCAGAGCGCATCACGGTTCAAAATTTTTCCACACACCCCACCATGTGCGCTTGTGATCATGGGGCACGACCATGGGAATCCACAAGGTCGCCCCTGCTTCTTACTGAGGTTTCAAAAAAGGTATCTCTTTTCTTCCTAGCAAGTTCTTCCTGACCCTAAACTATTTGCAAAGACGCTAATGGCCATAAATTAAAGTCTAAATTATACACATGAATGCAAAAAGATAAAAAAAAACATATAAAGCAAAGCTTTGGTTGCCTCCCAAGAAGCACTTGTTTAAGGTCTTTAGCTCGACCAACACTCCTTTGTTTTAGCTTGGCTCAGGGGGTTCTATGAACCTCCATTCATCCTTTTCATAATTTTGATATTCTCCTAGATACTTCTTTAATCACTACCCATTTACCTTAAACTCTCCTGATTCCCTACTCCATATGTCCACAGTCCTATATGGGTACACCCTTCTAATTTGAAATGGTCCCGTCCATCTTGACTTTAGTTTCCTCAGGAAGAGATTTAATCTTGAATTATATAGGAGAACTAAGTTCTCCTCCTTAAACTCTCTTCTCAGGATATGTTGGTCATGCCATCTTTTTGTTCGCTCCTTATATGCCTTTTCATGTTCGTAAGCATCTCATCAGATTTCATCTAACTCACTTAACTGCAGTTTCCTTTTCTCTCCTGCTGCACCTAAGTCCAGATTCAACTTCTTGATCGCCCAATAAGCCTTGTGCTCCAATTCTATGGGTAGGTGGCATGGCTTCTCATAGACCAAACGAAATGGGGTCATACCGATTGGAGTCTTGTAAGCTATTTGATAGGCTCAAAGGGCATCATCAAGTTTTGGTGACCAATCTCTCCTAGATGCCATGACTATTTTTTCGAGAATGCTTTTAATCTCCCGATTCAAAATTTCTACTTGTCCACTTGTTTGAGGGTGATAAGCCATCAAGACCTTATGGATTACCCCATACTTGTGCAGCAATTTTTCGAATTTCTTCTCGATGAAGTGTGACCCTCCATCACTAATTATAGCTCGGGGGACTCCGAATCTAGGAAATATAGTCTTTTGAACATCTTGATAACCGTTCTAGCATCGTAGTGGGGTGATGCCACAACTTTAACCCATTTAGAAACATAATTTATGACTACCAGAATGTATCTATTCGTTCCTGAAGTAGAAAAAGGTCCCATAAAATCTATTCCCCATACATCAAAGAGTTCTACATCTAATATGGTATTCGATGGTGTAACACCCCCCCCCCCCTCTCTCCTCTAGTAAAGGAGGTGTTACCATCATACTCTCAATTATTCCATGAACTCACTTACACTATTTACTAATTTAACTAATAACTGATTTAAACAGAAGGGTGTCAACAACTCTTAACAAGATCTAAACATGGTTTTGTTAATAGCTATCATAATACTCTTAACGTGAAATAGCGGAAGATAGAGAAATAACTCAACCCATAAAACAGCGACACACGACCGTGTTGAAAAACATGGCCTGACCGTGTTCACCACCCACGGTCGTGTTGAAAAACACGGCCTGACCGTGTGTGCCTCTGTTCACCCCGGAACGATAGTCAAGCACATAACATGAACTCTAGCACAATAGCATGTTCAAAGGTCTTAACATAAGATGATACTAGCAAGTTCGACATTCTTAGACACAATATGCTCACGCACATAATATGGACACTAACACACTAGCACGTTCAAAGGTCTTAACATAACATAATACTAGCAAGTTCAGCATTCTTAAACACAACAAAACCATTAGTAAATTCAGAGTTCTTAACATAACATAAATTCTAGGAAGTTCATAATCATAATCCACTGTTCTTCCGCCACACACACCAAGCACTTCATCCGCTGCCCATCTTACTCAAACCTTGCTTTGCCCTTATCTACAGTATAAGGAACGCAAACTATAAGAAATGATGCTTAGTAAGTACATCCTATTCTCACAAAACATCGCATTATAAGAAAACATGCTATGAGAATACTTGCATGCAAACATATGCTCATACTTGCCCTTAAGAAAATTCTACATTTAACATTTAGAAATACTTGCACCTAATACAATGGTTCAACTTGAAATGCATGAACTCCCTTCATTAAACATTTAGAAACACTTGTACATATCACAATGGTTCAACATGAAATGCATGAACTTGAAATAAAACACAACTTACAAAACCAAATCTTTAGATTTGCTTCGCTTGTAGAAACATGCACATGAGATATACTTAAACTTGTTAACATTGTTCTTTCGTTAACTTTGGAAAAATCTTGTACCATATATATTTAAAAATACTAATCATCCTTGTTTGGGCATCCCGGCATTGTACCATTTTGCACGCAACACTAATAGAATTCGGGGTAGCTAGCCACCGAACATACTAGGGCAACTTACTAAGGGCGGTCTAGGGCCCGTGAGCGATCTAAGGGCCTGGTACATGCCACTTTAAAGTAAAATACTTCCTTTATATATGACCTATTGATTTTAGTCATTTCACAATCATTTAACATTATTATACTCCAAACACCCTTATAGGGAGCCTTTCAAGATATTTGATCATGCTCTTTGTCCCCCAAAACTCATAGGGGAAGCATCCTTGCGATCTTATGTCTTGCTTCCAAAAAAATATACCTAAAATACCCATAAATCTGAAAAACCATAATCTGAATAGAAACATATAAATGTGAACAAAACATGATAATAGAAGCTTGATATACAAATCGAGAGTTACTTATACTACATGGGAGAAACAACATCTTTGTGATCTTATGTCTTGCCTAAAACGAAATATACCTTTCCTATAAATCTGAACACACACATATAATCTAATCAAAACATGTAATATAACAAAACATAGGAAAAGAAGCCAGATGAAATAATCGAAGAGCTTCTTATATTGCAGGTGAGAAATACTTATATCCTCTCGCTATCTTACTAATATACCGCTAGGGTTTTTGTGAGATGAAGACCTTCCCTTGTTCCTTAGCCTTAGGAGTGATCCTCTAGCATATACTTAGGCCTTGAAACCTCTCTTGAAAACCCTAACTAAGAGCCCTAAGGGTTCGGATGAGAATGCAAAACAAGAATATGGAGTTTCTAGGTTTCGGTGAAGAAGGAGGAAGAAGGATGAAGAAAATTTTAGGTGGAGAGGGGAGAAGGAGGAAGAAAATTTCAGTTTTCCCTCTTTTAATTCCCCTTTAATACTTAGGGAGATGAAAGAAAACTCCTCATCTTCTCATACTTTTATTATATAATCTTTGTACATTCTAGACAAGAAGCATCCTATGGCATACTGGTATCAAGGCTATCTCCCAATCTAAAGGTTCATGGTTCGAATCCTTGCTATAATGAACCATATTCTATTATTTTTATCTTTTTATTATTTAGGAACCTTTTAAAATCTATATAACCACTTTGAATGGCTTAAAATTTTATGGGCGTATAATCCTCTATACCTTATAAAAGTTTCGTCCTCGAAACTTAGAACCACTCCGGATACTTTTGTTTCATGTCATCCTCATGTTCCCAAGTTGCTTCTTCAAACCTTTGATTTTGCCATATAACTTTCACTAAGGGTACCTCTGTGTTTCTCAATTTCTTGATTTCTCGATCTATTATCTGAATAGGCCGACTTTCATAACTCAAATCTTCTTGAACTTGTACCGTCTATGGCTCAATCACATGGTCTTCATCAGGAACATACTTTTTTAGCATTGAGACATGAAATACATTGTAAATAGCTGACATTTCTTGAGGTAGCTCTAACTCATAAGCTACTTTGCCAATTCTTTTTGTGATCCGATAAGGTCCTACATAATGTGGACTCAGCTTGCCTTTCTTCCCAAATCTCATCACCCCTTTCATAGGAGCTACTTTAAGAAATACAGAATCTCCAGCTTCGAATTCAAGTGGCCTACGCCGTACATCGGTATAACTTTTCTGCCGACTCTAAGCAGTCTCTATTCTTTGGCGGATGCTCTTTATAGCTTTGGTGGTGTCATCTATAAAGTCTGTCTTGAGCCACATTTCTTTCTTCTCACCACCTTCATACCAACAAATGGGAGACCTACACTTTCTTACATATAAAGCTTCATAGGGTGTCATTCCAATTGTAGCTTGGTAGCTATTATTGTAAGCAAACTCTGCCAAACATAGGTATTTGCACCAGCTTCCTTTAAAATCTAAGGCACAAGCTCATAGCATGTCCTCTAGAATTTGATTTACTCGTTCAGTTTGCCCATCTATTTGAGGATGAAATGTTATGCTGAATCGTAACTTAGTGTCAAGGGCCTTCTGAACACACTCCCAAAAGTGTGAAGTAAATCGGCTATCCCTATCGGAAATGATGGTCTTAGGAACTTCAAGCAATCTGATCACCTCCTTAACATACAACTGAGTTAGTTGTTCCATTGAGTACAATATTTTGTTTGCCAGAAAATCAACAGATTTTGTCAATCTATCAACAATCACCCAAATAGCATCATAACCATTAGTTGTTTTGGGTAGTCCTACTATGAAATCCATAGCTATATCTTCCCACTTCCATTCTGGGATTTGAATAGGTTGCAGAACTCCTCCAAGTCTCTGATGTTCTGCTTTGACTCTTTGATACGTCAGGCAGGTACTGACATATTTAGCCACATCCCTTTTCATATCGAACCACTAGAACTTTTCTTTCAAATCTTGATATATCTTGGTAGATCTAGGATGCATTGAATATGGGGTCACATGAGCTTCTTTTAAAATTCTCTTTCTTAATTTTGGATTGTTGGGAATACATAAGCGTTCACCAAGATAGTCCCCCACTGTTAGTTACATGAAATCCTTCATCCTTTCCTTCTTTGATCTCTTGCTTGATCTTTTGGATGCTTGGATCTTCATCTTGCTTTGCTAGTATATCATTCATGCATTTAGATCAATTAAAATTGATTTAAGGACTATGACATGATTTGAAGTCCCATGTATAAGGGAATCAAATAGAGTTGCCTAAAAAAATGCATGAGACCTTAGATTAGGAAGAACAAAAACTCACATCTCACATTACATTGACATGTGTGTGTATTGATACACCTTAGACACATGTGATATGTTAGAAAAATGAGTTAAGTTCAATGTAAATAGTTCTTGCATCTAGATGAACTCAAACTCATCTTATACCATAGATGGATCATTGGGAAAGCTAATGTGCAAGTCATGTGCATTGAGCCCATAGATCATGGTCCAATATAAGGCTTTAAAATCATTTCAAAATTACTTTGAAAAATCTTGGTGAAGTCTATCTTTTGATAGCAATCACCATTGAAGAAGTTGATACGAAGTAGGTCAAAAACATTGAAAGTTTCAATGGTTTTGAACTTTGTATCAATCTCTCATTTTAATGGGTATTTTATTTTAAAACTATTTTTCACCCATTGTATTTCACGTAAGTAATGTACATATGAATTTTTAAGATTTTTTGATATATGTATTTTTACTTATGCTTTTTCAAAATTCATTTCTGAAAATTTGATTTCTGAAAATCAGAGACCAATCGACTGTTTCAGTATGGCAGTCGATTGATGCTGCTAGCAGTCGACTGCTTGCTGATCAAGTTGACAGCTGAGCTTATTTCGAGTAAACAAGGCTTGTTTAGCCCATTTTCAACCATCCCTATGTACCCTAACTGCTCCTAACCCTAGGATATGCTTTGGAAAGCATTGGAAGGGTGAAAATCTATTAGATATGGATTAGGAGAGTTGTTTAGGGTGAGAATAAATTTTTAAGGTGTGTGAAAGCTCAAGTTTGAATTTTTGCCCTTAATTTTGATGGTTTAGAGTTCCTATTGGCTTAGGGTCTCTCTAGGGACATTGTTGGTGCAATTGTCAAGGGGGAGCAAGTCTTTAGGGGGAGCTTGTCCATCATGGGATGATGGATGTGCTTTCCTCAAAGGGAGAGAATTGGAGAATTAGGATTGCCTCTCATTTAGTGGTATGCGACTTATCACTATGAAGAGTAAAGGCATCCTAAATGTGTTTAGACTAAGGGGGAGATTGTAAGATCTCATTGGAATATGAGACATTGATACTCTTGAGGAAAGATTTTTTGATGTATGTCAAAAAGTGGGAGAATTAGGAGAATTGTGAGATTTGATAGCTTGAGTTAGGTGGTCTAACTCAAAGGTTTTGTCAAACATCAAAAAGGAGGAGATTGTTGGTGCAATCGGCTCATATCATGATTGACCAGACTCGAGTTTGACTCGAGTAGTATTTTGATGTTTGACAATGGGTTGACTATATGGTTGACATGGGGTTGACCATATTGTTGGAGGATCGAGGCTTGGCTAGAAGTGGGGTTGAATAGCCTAATTGACGTGCTTGATGGAAATCGATCGTTCTTGTGTGCTTGTCTATAATGATCGTTAATATGTGCAGTGGAATAATGATAAAAATAAAATAAAGATACACCACACACAAGACACAATCGATATATGTGGTTCGAAACCTTAGGGTTTATACTCCACGGGGTGAGCTCAATGAGCTCGAGTGATGAACACACCACTACTAAAACTTCTTCTCGACAACATGTCGGAGGTGGAGAAACCTCGAACAAGCAATTACAAATGTAATACAATAAGTACAAGCAAATACAAAGACAATAATGAAATATATAAAAAAAACTTTACAACAAATGACTTTGAACACTTTGCTTGTTACTTGCTTTGGTTTTCTCTTGAAGGTCTAGAATGCAGCAGCAATTCCCCTCCAAAATCTTCCCAAATATCACTGTGAAAATCCTTCCCAAGCTCCTCCTTTTATGCTTGTCTCGGGCTGATTCCGCACCTAAAAGTCAACTGCCATAAGGCCCCAGTCTGTTGGTGCAATCAGCCCAGGTCACAATTGACCAGACTCGAGATTGACTCGAGCAGTATTTTGATGTTAGACAAAACATATGACATGTGATTGTCATGGGAAGACCAAGTGTATAGCCTTGGCCACGTAAGTCCAAGTGTGTAGCCTTGGCGGTGAAAGTCCAAGCATGGGGCTTGACATTAGAAGTCTAACATGGAGTTGGCAAGGGAAGACCATGTGTAACCTTGGCCACGTAAGTCCAAGTGTGTAGCCTGTGAAAGTCCAACATGTGTTGGCATTGGCAATGGGAAGTCCAAGTGTGTAGCCTTGGCGGTGAAAGTCCAACATGGGTTGGCAATGGCATTTGGGAAGTCCAATGGGTGATTTGGTGGTGTAAGGCCAAGTGGTAGTCTTGGGAGCACAAGTCCATATGTACCTTGGCAGTGTAGACACTGAGAGCATGACAATAGCTGAAGGAAGTACCTGGAGGCTAGCGTATGGATTAACAAGTCATGGATAACTTGGGGGGATCCACGCATGGATGAACAAATCATGGACGACTTGGAGGCATCTGATAGGCGTGAAGCTAGTAGAGGTGGCTAGAAGGCTTAGGTCTAGGCTAAGGGTGTCTTGGGTTAAATCTCATGGATGAGGTGAATTTGGCCAAGTGACTGAGGTCAAGTGTCGGATGCTCAAACATGTTGTTTGAGGTTTTACCCGATGGTCGGATGCTCAAACAACTTGTGTTTGAGGTTTTACTCGACAAAAGTTGACTGGTGGTATGTCCTAGTCGCCTGGTGAGAGTCGACTAGTGTTCGACGCGTCATGGCGGGCGATCGCCAAAGATTGGGCAATCGATCGATGGCTTCGCAATGAATCGACATGGATGGAAGTTGATCGTTGAGGATATGATGAGAGAATGCTCTGTGAGTCCGATCGATCAGGCTACGAGGCCGTAGTCGATCGATGCTAATGGGCGGCCAACGCGGTATCCATTGGTGTATGCCGATGTGGATTAGGCCATTGTCTCAGAACGGATACAGGAGCAGTCGACTGGGGCCTTATGGCAGTCGATCGCTAGGCATGGAATTAGCCCGAGTCAAGCATAAAAGGAGGAGCTTGGGGAGGATTTCCATAGTGATTTTTGTGGAGATTTTGGAGGGGAATTGCTGCTGCATTCTAGGCATTCAAGAGCAAACCAAAGCAAGCTACAAGCAAAGAGTTTAAAGCAATTGTTGTAAAGTATTCTTTACTTGTTTTGTTTATTGTCTTGTATTTCGTTGTATTACTTTTGTAATCATTGTATGAGGTTTCTCCACCTCCAACGTATTGTCGAGAAGGAGATTTAGTAGTGTCGTGTGCATCACTAGAGCTCGTTAAGCTCGCCCCATGGAGTAGGAACCCTAAGGTTCCGAACCACATATATCGCTTGTGTACTTTGTGTTATTATGTTTTCGTCTTCATATTTTCATTGTGCTAACAAGAATTGTAGAGACGAACACGATCAAAGTCCATCGAGCATGATTTGGGCTATTCAACCCCCCTTCTAGCCGGGCTACGATCTTCCAACAAGTGGTATCAGAGTGAGAAGCTTGTCAACGGACTCATCGCCAAAACAAGCACGACAACGAAATGGCCAACATAAACATCCAACCACCAAAATTCGAAGGAGAATTCTCATGGTGGAAGAAATGGATGGAGGTATACTTCGAAACCGATTTCGATATGATGTTAACAATTGAAGATGGTTTCGAAGTGCCTAGGGATGAAGAAGGGAAGCTAATCACAAAATCAAAATGGACCGAGGGACAAAGGCAACAATTCAAGACAACGGTTAAGGTAACGAAATGTTAATAAAATTAATACCTTACGATATTTTGTCCAAGCTAGGTGAATATCGGGACACTAAGGAGTTGTGGAATAAGTTGATCAAATTCCACGAGAATCCCAAACCGACACAAGTAGAGAAGGATGCCAAGGAACAATTGCTATCAACATTGGAGAATGTAGATGAATTGATGGAAACCTCCACCTCTAGCATTGAGGGGGATGAGAGATCTTCCATCCCGGAGCAAGAACAAGAAGAAGTGTCTACATCCGGGAGAAGTAAAGAATAAGAAGAAAATTCCCTAGGTAACTTAAGCATTGTAATTAAGAATAAAATCACATTATATGCTTTGAGTGTAGAGAGAAAGGGCATTACAAGAAAAAATACCCAAAATTAGCTAAGGAGAAAGCGTCGGCACCAAAAGTTCAACAAAAATCTAAGGATGTCGGAGTCCTCGCTAGGAAAAGCAAAGAGCACATTGTGTGCTTCAAATGCAACCAAAGGGGACACTATAGAAGCCAATGCCCTAGGGGGAAGAAGGAGCTACACAACTAGGGGGAGCTTCTAAAGCAAACCCTAAGGTGTATCTTAATGCACCTTCTAGTTCTAGGATTAAAAAGCATGCTAGGAATCATTTTAATTCACTTGCTATTTCCCATGAACATAAGCATACTAGTAGGAATAGATATGTTTGCTTAGGGGCTAAATCCTATGAACTTACAACTAAGGACAAATCTAGATCAAATAATTCTAGACCTATTTTACCTAAGGAGTCCATTAAGAGGATAGAAGAAAATTTAGGCATTAACCCTAAGAAGGGTAGACACATGCCTAAGAAGAAGACTTTTTCCCAAAATATTAATGAAAAATCAAAATTGGGAAAATTAGAATTAGAAAACCAAGTCTTGAGGTCAAGTCTTGAAAATTGGAAAAGACCCTAACAAAAATGACAAACTCATTCAAGGGATCTAATGGTAAAAATTAGGACCTAGGAGACAAGAACCGTCCTAGGGCAAGAAAGGTTTGGGTCACAAACCTAAGTCCTACCACAATGTTCCATTTGATTATGGAACTAAATCTAGGTCTAGAAAAACCAAGGTTAATAGGGAAGTTATCCCTAAGATTAACCATGGTGTGTGTCTAGTGGCCAAGGGTTCTATAAAACCTAGGAAGACCATTAAGAAGGTTACTAGGGAGGCAATCCCTAAGGTTAACCTAGGAAAGCGTCAAATGACTAAGGCTTCAAAGCCAAAAAGGGTCATTAGGAAGGTATCTAGGGAAGTTATCCCTAGTGAATGTTGGTGCAATCGACCCAGGTCACGATTGACCAGACTTGAGTTTGACTCGAGTGATGTTTTGATGTTTGACATAGAGGTTTGACATTGATGTCTGATAATGCTTTGGGGAGATTGTTTGTACAATCGACTCGGGTTATGATTAACCGGACTCGAGTTTGACTCGAGGGGATTTTGATGGTTGATTGGAGTTGACCATGTCATGGAAAGTCCAAGTCTTGAGTACTTGGCATGTAAAGTCCAAGCATGGGTCTTAATAAGGAAAAGTCTAAGCATGAGTCTTGGCAAGGAAAAGTCCAACATGGGTTGGCAAGGGAAAGTCCAAGCTTGAGTCTTGGCATTTGAAAAGTCCAAGGGGTTTTATATTGGTGGCATAAAGTCCAAGCGGGAGTCTTGGAAGCATAAGTCCAATGGTTGGCAGTATAAAGTCCAAGCGGAGTCTTGGCAGCGTAAGTCCAATGTGTCTTGGCGGTGTAGACACCGTTAGCATGACATAGCCAATGGAAGCACCTAAAGGCTAGCGCAATGGATGAACAAGTCATGGATGACTTGGAGGGATCCGAGAGGCGCGAGGCTGATGGAGGTGGCTAGAAGGCTTAGGTCTAGGCTATGGGTGGTCTAGCAAGTATGGGGGCACCATACTTGGGTTAAAACCTCATGTTTGAGGTGTGTCAGTCGACTGCTGTCATATGACAGTCGACTGGTGTGAGTCAACTAGGGTTTGTCTGCGAGAAGTGTCCCAGTAGTCGACTGCTAGAGGTGGGCAGTCGACTGATTGAGTGATCAATCGACTGATGCTCGAGAATTTCAGCACAGAATGAAGTCGAGACTCGACTGCGAGGATAACAGTCGAGTGAAGACTCCATCAGTCGACTGATAGACATGATCAATCAACTGATGTCCTATTCGTTGGATTTTTCTAGCGTGGATTACACCGTTGTCTCATAGCAACAATGTCATCAGTTGACTGATGGTCCCGATCAGTTGACTGCTCGGTGATTTCTAGCCCAGGCAGAAGCTTTAAATGGAGCTCATGGAGGAGATTTTGACCAAGGTTCTTTGAGGTGCTTTGGGGCGAGTTTTTGCTATAATTCAGGGTCTCCAAGTGCTACTCGATCAACCTAGCAAGCAAGCATTCAAAAGTGTTTTGTGTAAAGTTTTCTTTGCATCTCTTGTTATATTTCATATTGTATTTGCTTGTTATATTTAGTTTATTATTTTAAACTATTATAAGAGGTTTCTCCACCTCCGACTTGTGTCGAGAAGGAGTTATTGCATAGTGGTGTGTGATTGACATCGTTAGAGCTCTTTAGAGCTCGATCCGTGGAGTAGAAACCGTTCAATTCTGAACCACGTTAAATACTTGTGTAATTGTGTGTTTGTCTATTTTGTTATTGCTTTATTATTATTCTGTTGTGTGCTAATGATTGTGTAGAGACAAATGCGAATGATTTCCATCAACGTACTAGCACGATGCTATTCACCCCCCCTCTAGCGGTCAACATTTCCTCAACAATTGGTATCACAGCCCAGGGCTCTTCTACGGACTAACCGTCGGGAGCAAAGACAAAGACACTAGAGGGTGAAAATGGAATTGGAAGAACAACTAGGTTGGGACATCAACACACCAGTGCCTTACAACCTATATGGACGAGAAGGCTTCAATTCTTGGAAGAGAAGAATTGAAGATTTTATCATGATGAGAGATTTTGAGGAGTGGTCCATCTTAATGGAAGGATTTGAATATCCAAGAGGACCGAAAGATGACTTCCTCAAAAAGAAGAGATGGAGTGAGGAGCAACTCCAACAATTCGAGAAAAATAAGAAGGTAGTCAAATTTATTTTTGATTTAATTCCTAATGACTTCTTGTGTAGCCTAGGTGATTGTATGGATGCCAAGGAGCTTTGGAGGGAATTGGCCAAGCTCCATGAAGACCCATCACCGGCTCAAGAAGAGGAGGTCTAAGATGAATCATCATCCTCACATGCAAGTGAGGATTCGGAAGTTGAAAAGGAATCAACTTCCGGATTGGTGGAAGAAGAGGAGACCTCCACCTCTAGGATTGAGGGGGAGGAGATTAGGGCATCTTCAATACCGGAGCAACAAGAAGAACCATCTACATCCGGTAGAGGGGAAGAGCAAGCTCAAGAGACCCTCACCACCAACCTAGGTAACTCAAACACATCGGTTCAAAATAAAATGCATATAATGTGTTTTGAGTGTAGGGAATCTGGACACTATAAGAGTAAGTGTCCAAAAAGAGTCAAGAAGGCTCCACCCATGCCAAAGGTCAAGGAGACCGGTGTCTCAATGCAAAAGAGCAAGGAGCAAGTGATTTACTTCAAATGTTGGCTACTGGGGCATTATAGGAGTCAATGCTCTAGGGAAAGCAAGAAGACTTAAGAGGGAGTATGACATGTAGGGGGAGCTTCTAAAGCAATCCCTAAGGTAAAATTAAATAATGCTCCTTCTTTAGTTAATAGACAAAAGCATGCTAGGAATTTCAATTCACTTGCTATTTATCATGAAAAGTATGCTAGAAATAATAAATATTTTTGCCTAGGAGCTAAGAATATTCACTTTGAAACTAAGGAGAAATTTGGGACTAATGTCCCTAAAAATATCTTATCTAAAGACAAATCTAGGTCAAACAATTCTAGACCAACTCTACCTAGGGAGACAATTAAAAAGGTACAAGAGCACCTAGGTCTTAACCCCAAATGGACTAGGCATATGCCTAGGAAGAACCATGCCCAAGGATTAAATCAAAATTCAAAAATTGGGCAATTAGAGGTTGAAAATCAAGCCTTGAGGTCAAGGCTTGAGAAAATGGAAAAGACCCTTAGGATTATGCAAAACCAAATAAAAGGGTCAAATGGTCAAAGTCAAGGGTCTAGGTTCAAGAGTCAACACCTAGAGCCTAAGAGACAAGAGTCAACTAAGGGCAAGAAAGGTTTGGGTCACAAACCTAAGCCTAAGGGGAGTTATCATAGTGTTTCATTTGATTATGGAACACAAACTAGGTCTAGGAAAACCAAGGTCAATAGGAGGTCATCCTAAGGTTGACCAAGGTATGTGCCTAGTGGCTAGGGTTTCGAAGAAACCTAGGGTGGCCACTAAGAAGGTTACAAGGGGAGTCACTCCTAGAGTTAACCATGGCAAGACCCAAATGACCAAGGCTAACAAGCCTAGAAGGGTCATTAGGAAGGTATCTAGGGAGGTTATCCCTAAGGAATACCTAAGTAAATCCTAGGAGCTCAAATAGGTTTTGAGTTCCTAAGAGCGTGATCGATTCACGCTAGATGGGTTTAGGGTGTGCCAACTTTAAATGGAAGGGTAGTTAACCTAACCTTGGTAAAGGTGACATTTTAGGTAATTTTCAAGGTTATGGATACCTTTGAAATAGATTTGATATTATGATCTTAAAAGATTTTAGGATGTGCCAATACATTTTTGGAATTATAAAAAATCAATTAAATTGGCACAACTTAGGATTAGAGGTCATAGTGTGCCATTTTAGATTTTTGGCACACTTGGGAGATTAGTAGCAATATGACAAAATATACTTAATTATATCAAATGACAATTAATACTAAGTTTTAGGTATTATTATACCTATACATTTTATATGCCATACTTTGTTTGCCATATAACATGCCATGACATCATATCTATTTTTAATCATTTAATATGCCATGATCATGTTTAGGATTAAGGTTTAATGTCATGTGTTTTTAGATTATATCATATGTCATGACATCATGATCATTGGTCATGCTTAATTATTGCTATCATTTATGCCATGATCATTGATGCATTTAATTTGATTAAAATTGATTTAAGGGCAATGACATGACTTAAAGTCTCATTTATAAGAGAATCAAGTAGTGTTGCCTTAGAAAATGCATGAAACCCTAGATTAGGATGAACAAAACCACATCTCACATCACATTGATATGTATGTGTATTTATACACCCTAGATACATGTGAGATGCTAGGATATGAGTTAAGTTCAAGGTGCATAGTTATTGCATCTAAATGAACTAAAACTCATCTTATCATATTGGTAGATCATTGGGAAAGCTTGTGTACAAGTCATGTACATTGAGCCCAAGAAACATGAACCAATATAGGTTTTCAAAACATTTTAAAATCCTTTTAGAAAACCTTGGTGAAGTCATATCTTTTGATAGCAATCACCATTGATGAAGTTGATACAAAGTAGGGCCAAAACATTGAAAATTTCAATGGTTTTCAACTTTGTGTCAATTTCACTATTTTATGGGTAAATTATTTTTCTAATATTTTTCACCCATTGTATTAGTCATAAGTATTATATGTATGAATTTTCATGATTTTTTGATCTACGTATAATTATTTATGAATTTCCAAAATCCATTTCTGATAATTGAAAATTGAATTTTTATCGTCGATCACTACCCTTGGTGGCAATGACTAAAAACAAGATTGTTTAGCCCATTTTCAGCCATGGTAAAGTTCCCTAACCACTCTTAACCCTAGGATATGCTTTGGGAAGCATTATAAAGGGTGAAAATCCATTGGATATGGATTAGGAGAGTTATTTAGGGTTTGTATCAATTTTAAGGTGAGGAAAAATTCAATGTTGAACTTTAGGCCTTAATTTTGATGGCTTAAAGTTCCTATTGACTTAGGGAGTTCCCAAGGACATTGTTGGTGCAATGGTCTGTTGGTGCAGTGGGCACCAAAGTCGAACCGGTATTTTGATTATGGCAAAAGGCTCAATAGTTAAGGGTATATTTGTTATCTTACGAGCTCAATTAAGTGTGCAGAAATGCTAAAGTTGAGCGGAAGGTCTCGCGATACCCGGTGGGAACCGAGGTGGTCGGGCAACGCCAGAGGGACTTCGAGGAAGCCGAGGTACTGGGTGAAGACCTAAGCGAGGCTACAAGGTAAGCTCGTGTGAAAGCGAAGCAAGGTCGTTAAGCGTGAGATCCGACCCAATACCTCCAATGGAAGGTCTAGGTCGAGATCGATGGTTAGAACCATCGTACTTTATATTTTAAGCTAACTAAAACCCTTTGACTACACATAGCCAATCGCTAGTCAAGTTCCAAATTTCGAGAAGAGCTCGAATTTCAAGGGGTGAATTTGGACTTGACTCGTGTTTTGGTACAAAGGGTGATGTGGCATCAAGGTGGACATCCAAACCATCACCAAGCTTCCTTGTGGTGGACGCCAAGATAAGGTGAGTTGGCACAAGATGGTTGGCTCCCATGATGTGGCACAAGTTGAATGGCTCCAACAAGTTGGCGCCCAAGGAGGTTGGAGGTGGCACAAGGTGGTTGGATGAAACACCTCATCCTCAAGTTGGCGCCCAAGGAGGTTGGAGGTGGCACAAGGTGGTTGGATGAAACACCTCATCCTCAAGTTGGCGCCCAAGGAGGTTGGAGGTGGCACAAGGTGGTTGGATGAAACACCTCATCCTTGAGTTGGCGCACAAGAAGGTTGGAGGTGGCACAAGGTGGTTGGATGAAACACCTCATCCTTGAGTTGGGATAAGAACCTCACCTTTGACACTACCTATGTCTAAATTCATAGATCAATATCCATAAATAGACATGTTCAAGCCAAGCAAATGACAAGAATTCAAGAGCTTCAACACGCCGTCAGAACGCCGCTACTACTACTCACATTTGCTACGACGTGCGTCACGACAACGAAAGCTACATCTTCTACTTATAAGAGTTGTCGGTATATTTATTTAAGTTCTACTTTTTAAATTGTCTTTGTGCTTTAATCGTAACAAGGAAAGGGGAGTGTCCTTTGCCTTGATTTCTTTTGTAATCGCGGTTCTACCTCCAACGAGGAGGAGTGGTTTTAGTGAATTGCCCTCCGTACGTGATCAAGGATCACTAGGGCCGTGGATTAGCAATCGAAAGATTGTGAACCACGTAAAAATATCTTGTCTACTTTATATTTCCGCTGTGCACTCTCTACTTGCTTTTTACTTATTGCAAAAGTTTTTTAACGACATCGTATCGCTATTCACCCCCACCCCCTCTAGCGACACTTTCGATCCAACAATTGGTATCAGAGCCGGGGGCGCTAAGATTCGGTGAAACCACCAATCTAGCTTTGTTTTTCTTTTTTTTTACAGATTTTTTATTTATTTATTTCTGTTTTCGTATAATTATTTCACTTGCTTATCTTCTCCTACATATAGAATTGCATTAGAGGCTTTAGGATCCGGATAAGGTTGTCCTTCGTTAGATCCCGAGTAAGGTTGTCCTCCGGAACTTCAACGACATTCGCATTTGATTGTTTATTTCTTTTGCAAGTTACATTTTATATATCTTTTTACTTCTCAAGACTACTAATCCAAGACGAAAAGTCTTGGAATATTCTTTCCGGTGTGTTTTGCAAGATTCTTTTCACGTTCTTCTTCTTGTTTTTAAATGGCCCATCTCAAGGGTTTAGCACCGCCCGAATTCCCGCTTTTACAACGGTAATGACTTTCGTTATTGGAAGGGTCGGATGGAATGCTTTCTTAAAACCCAAATCGAGATGTGGATCGTAATCAAAACCGGTTTCACACTTCCTATTAATGAAGATGGTGAATCTTTGGGTTACGATCAATGGTCAAATTCCATGAAAAACAAGTAGAAGCCGATGCCAAGGCAACTCAAATCTTGCAATGTGGGTTGTCCAAGGAAGAGCTCAACCGCCGCCCTTCATTAGTGCAAAGGACTTATGGACCAAGCTAGTGGAACTACACGAAAGGCACCGACGACACGAAGGTATGTAAAAGAGATTTACTTTTAAATAAATTGTATAACTTGAAAATGCAGGAAAACGAGACCGCAACTCAACTACATGCTCGTCCAAGACATCACAACCAACTCCATGCCATCGACAAAAGGTCGAGAATCGCGACCTTATCGTATTCTCTTAACTCGCTTCCTAGACCACCTTGTGGGCATCCATGGTCGATGCCTACAAGGTCTCCAAGGACCTTTCTAAAATTAGGTTAATTGTTTTCGGAACTTGAATTACATGAGCAAACTAACGTGGTCCAAAGCCGAGAAGAGTATTGCGTTAGTTGCAGGTTCCAAGAAGAAGAAGCCCGCAAGCAAGCCACCCCCGAAGGAAGAAGACGAGTCCGAATCGGAAGTAGACTACGAAATAGAATCCGAACTAGTCAATCTAGTTCGGAAGATGATCAAGAGACGAAAACGACCAACAACTCAAGGTAAGCCTAAACCTAATTCAAATACTTCTAATTTTAGATGCTATGAGTGCAACAGGTTCGGTCACATCAAGTCCGAGTGCCCAAAGCTAAAGAATAACGCATCAAAGACCAAGAAAGCGCTAAACGCTACTTGGGAGGAGTTGTCGGAGGAAGAAGACGATATCCAAGCTCTAATGGCCAAGCCGACCGAGCACGACTCCGAAACCGAAGAAGAGTCCGAGTCCGAATCCGATGATGAGCTTCCATTCAAGACAAGCCACGGATCCGTATCCGGTTCAAAAGAATCATTAAGGGTAAGTCGGTCGTTACTTAATACTTTGTATGGTGCAATTAAATAAACATGAGGTCTCCCTAACCTCTTCGACTACTCGTATTCAAGAGGAGGACTCAACTCAAGTTGAAAAGCTTGAAGTTGAGAACTCGCTTTTGAAAACACAAGTCGAAGACCTTAGGAACACGTTGGAAAGGTTCACTTTGGGATCCAAGGGACTTGACCTCTTACTTGGCTCACAAAGGGCCGTGTACAACAAGGCCGGACTCGGGTTTAACTCAAATACAACCAATAAGTCATATATGTCTATAGTAAACCAACATAAGAAAAATGTCCAAGCATGGGTCCCTAAGACCACTTTGATTTCAACTTTAGGATCTAACATGTATTGGGTTCCCAAGGACCAAATTCACTATGTGAATAGACCCACTCGATTCAATGGTCCAGGGGGAGCCAATACAAAATGTATTTTTGTTAAGTCTTAGAAATTGCATGCTTAGTTTTTCCTTTATTTTTAGAATGGTTAGATAGGACTCATAACCAACTAAAATCCTGCGAAAAGATTGAGCCTCGCTCGGGGAGCCTCTTTTCAAAAATAACTAGTTAGACCAAGACGTAGTCTCAAGTAAGTCGAGTTATCAATTTCTTGAAATTAGCTTTGTCTAAGGAAGTGGTCGTTGTTCCGATCAAAGAAGGCCTCTGTGCCTCGCCACGACCTTGAAGCTAATCTCTTGAAAAGATTACTTGATGAGCTTAGACTAAATCCGAATCTAACCTAATGTTGGTTAATTTAAATTCATTAAAATTAATCAAGTAAATTGAAAGTCATCTCACAATAACACATAGGAATAACATGTTTTGATCATGTAGATATTGGTGAGATGATTTAGGTTTAAAACTTACAAACAACCCTTTAGTAATTCCAATATCCGATCCAACTACCTTATGTAGGATCAAAATGGATGTTGGATGGGTTGCTCCCGACACATGACCGGGATCAACTCAAATTTTCGGTTACGATTCAAACGACAAGGATCGGTAGCCTTCGAATAACGGCAAGCTCAAAATCATCGGATCGTGTGATATTGAGCTCAACTCTAACTTTACAATTCAAAATGTCTTATTAGTAGAAAACTTTCAATATAATTTACTTAGTGTAAGCCAATTGTGTGATAACAATTATAAGGTCATATTTCTAGAAAATGAATGCGTAATCAAAATAAATGCAACATCTAAAATAATACTTAAAGGAACTAGGAGTAGCAACATCTACACAATAAATTTACCCAACTCCTCAACCAAGTGTCTTATGACACAGCAAGAGGAATCTTGGTTATGGCACCGAAGACTCGGACACTCGCACCCAAGACTCGTCCACAAGATGAGTCAGAGTGGCTTGGTTATAGGTTTGCCTAAACTAAACAACTTGGATAATAAAATATGTAATGCTTGTCAACAAGGTAAACAATCTAGGACACAACATCAATTAACTAATCAAGAACGAACCAAAAGTGTTCTTGAGCTCCTACACATGGATCTATTTGATTCACATGGAGCTAAGTCACTCAATGGTAGTCAATTTTGCTTAGTCATAATTGACGACTATTCTAGATTTACTTGGGTTAGGTTTATCAAACATAAAAATGATACCCTAGACCAACTAATCAATCTTTGTAGGTTAATCGAAAATCAAAAGAACCTTAAGATTAAAAGACTTAGAAGCGATCATGGTGGTGAATTCGAAAACCACAGGTTTACAGATTATAACCTACCCGATAGATTTTGGGCAGAGGCCGTTAGTACGGCTTGCTATGTCCAAAATAGGATCCTTATGGTAAAGAGGCACCAAAAGACCTCGTACGAGATTTATCACGATAAAATACCGAACATCAAGTACTTTAGGGTATTTGGATGCAAGGTACATATCTTAAACACTAAGGATTACCTAGGGAGATTCAAATCCAAAACCTCTCATCGAACCTTTCTAGAATACTCAACCACCAAGAGAGCTTATAGGGTATACAATCACGACCCTCTTAGAGTCGAAGAAACCATTAATATAGTTTTCGACGAAGGACACGAACCCGTTCAATCCTTAACAAAACCAACTAGCAAATCAACTTATAGCGAACCCGACTCTGATCTTGAACTTGAATCTCGTCCTAACCCAAGTCATCCTATCGACCAAGTGATAGATGACTCTAACCCAAGTCAAACTAGAACTCACCCAAGTCATCCTATCGACCAAGTGATAGATGACCCTAACCCGAGTCACACTAAGACTCAAACAAATCATCCTATCAATCAAGTTATAGGTGATCCAAATTTAGGGTTCAACTAGAGCTTCATATCGAAACCTTAGTCAAATCTCGTTAATTTCAAAATCGAACCCAAAACTATTGAACAAGCACTTCTTGATCCCGATCGGATTATTGCTATGCAAGAAGAGCTAGCTCAATTCACTAGAAATGAAGTCTGGGAATTAGTACCACCACCTAAAGAAAAATCAATTATTGGAACAAGGTGGGTATTTCGAAATAAACTTGATGATAAAGGTGAAGTAGTTAGAAATAAAGCTAGGTTAGTCGCACAAGGGTTTAGTCAAGTCGAAGGTTTAGATTACGATGAGACCAGACTAGAGTCCATCCGAATGTTGTTAGCATATGCTGCACATCGAGGTTTTAAATTGTTTCAAATGGATGTCAAGTCAGCATTTTTGAATGGATACATTAAGGAAGAAGTTTACGCTACCAACCTCCGATTCAAAATCTAGATAAACCTCGACCATGTCCTTAGACTTAAGAAAGCCCTATATGGACTCAAACAAGCCCCAAGAGCTTAAGTAAAGGCTTTCGATCTATCTTAAGTCCAAAGGATTCAACCAAGGTTTAGTCGACCCAACCTTATTCGTTAAAACCGTAGGAAAAGAAATCTTTATAGCCCAAATCTATGTAGATGATATAATTTTGGAACTACCAACTCGATCCTCGCTAACGAATTCATCTCACTTATGGAAAGTGAATTTGAAATGAATTTAGTGGGAGAGTTAAGTTTTTTCTTAGGTTTACAAATTAAACAAACTAAAGATGGAATATATTTACATCAACAAAAATATACTAAGGACTTAATAAATCGATTTGGAATGCAAGATGCTAAAATAATCAATACACCTATGGCAACTAATGTTAATATAAACGAAGATGTAGAAGGAAAACCCGTTGACCTAAAATACTATAGGAGCGCAATAGGAAGTCTCCTATACTTAACAGCGAGCCTACACGACATTTTATTCGCTGTAAGTATGTGCGCAAGGTTACAAACCTGTGCCAAGGAGTCTCACCTAACCCTAGTCAAGTTTATCCTTAGATATCTAAAGGGCACGCTAAACGAGGTATTTGGTACCCTAGATCTACCGAGTTTAATCTAATCGGCCATCTGACTCCGACTATGCCGGTAGTAAACTCGATAGAAAGAGCACGAGTGGTTGTTGTCAAATCCTACCGAGTCTAGTAAGTTGGTGCAAGAGGAAGCAAAGATTGCGTTGCCTTATCTACCACCGGTTTAATACGCTATGCGATGGGTGAGTGTGTCTCTCACCTCTGTGGATGAAGCACACTCTCCAAGACTTTAGCTTAATCTTTAACAACATTAAAACCTACATAGATAACATTAGTTCAATTAACTTAACTAAAAATCCAATATGTCATTCTAGGACAAAACATATAGAAGTTAAACACCACTTCATTAGGGAACATGTAACTAATGGAACTATACAACTAGAGTATGTTGAGTCCAAATCAAACCTAGCGGACATCTTCACCAAACCACTACCCAAGTCGAATTTAGTTTATTAAGACGAAAGTTATCTATGTGCGTAATAGACTAGGAATTAAATTTATCTATATATTTACTCTACTTTAGCTTCTTTTTATTAAATTAGACTAAGTCTTACCTTAGAATTCATATACCTATAGATTTAAGTAGCCAACAAATCTCACAACACATAGGACTAATGTGTTTGTGTACTTAGCCACGAGACGGCGTGAGATGTTAGGACCTTACTCCTGGTTCCGCATGTAGATTCGGTGCATCGACATGAACCATGGAGTATAATTATTTAAAATTAATCAACTCCTTCAAGACTTATTGATCATTCTATATCAATCAAGTCCAACCGAGTTGTACATTTTAGATGAACATATTTTCAAGCTTATTATTATTTTAAAAAAAAATATATTTATATTGGGAACTTGCTTGGACTTACAAACCCTAAAATATATTTACAAACTTTTTGAGTTAAGGCAAAAGGGGGAGAAAGTCACAAAAGTAAGGAAGAAAGTAAACAAAATTATTACCTTTTATATTAAGTAATTCCGCTACTTAAGCAACTATTAAGGGGGAGTAAAAATTATTTTTCAAGAACTCACCTTGGTCAAGGGAGGTTACCTCAAAGGGGAGAACTTGAAACAATAATATTTCTCACTCATGCTTAATCTTTATGCTAGCTCACTCATGCTTAATCTTTATGCTAGCTCATTCATATTTAATCTTTATGCTAGCTCATTCATGCTTAATCATTATGCTAGCTCATTCATATTTAATCTTTATGCTAGCTCATTCATATTTAATCTTTATGCTAGCTCATTCATGCTTAATCATTATGCTAGCTCATTCATATTTAATCTTTATGCTAGCTCATTCATGCTTAATCATTATGCTAGCTATCGTTATGTTTAATTTTTCCTTAACTTTTGTCAGCCATGAATCAAAGGGGGAGATTGTTGGTGCAAAGGCACCAAAGTCGAACCGGTATTTTGATTATGGCAAAAGGCTCAATAGTTAAGGGTATATTTGTTATCTTACGAGCTCAATTAAGTGTGCGTAAATGCTAAAGTTGAGCGAAGGTTCGCGACACCGGTGGGAACCGAGGTGGTCGAGCAACGCCAGAGGGACTTCGGAGGAAGCCGAGGTACTGGTGAAGACCGAAGCGAGGCTACAAGGTAAGCTCGTGTGAAAGCGAAGCAAGGTCGAGCGTAGATCCCACCCAATACCTCCAATGGAAGGTCTAGGTCGAGATCGATGGTTAGAACCATCGCATTTTATATTTTAAGCTAACTTGTATCATAAATTCCAAAACCCTTTGACTACACCAACCGCTAGTCAAGTTCCATGAGAAGAGCTCGAATTTCAAGGGGTGAATTTGGACTTGACTCGTGTTTTGGTACAAAGGGTGATGTGGCATCAAGGTGGACATCCAAACCATCACCAAGCTTCCTTGTGGTGGACGCCAAGATAAGGTGAGTTGGCACAAGATGGTTGGCTCCCATGATGTGGCACAAGTTGAATGGCTCCAACAAGTTGGCGCCCAAGGAGGTTGGAGGTGGCACAAGGTGGTTGGATGAAACACCTCATCCTCAAGTTGGCGCCCAAGGAGGTTGGAGGTGGCACAAGGTGGTTGGATGAAACACCTCATCCTCAAGTTGGCCCAAGGAGGTTGGAGGTGGCACAAGGTGGTTGGATGAAACACCTCATCCTTGAGTTGGCAAGACAAGAAGGTTGGAGGTGGCACAAGGTGGTTGGATGAAACACCTCATCCTTGAGTTGGGATAAGAACCTCACCTTGACACTACCTATGTCTAAATTCATAGATCAATATCCATAAATAGACATGTTCAAGCCAAGCAAATAACAAGAATTCAAGAGCTCTCAACACGCTCGTAACGCCGCTACTACTACTCACATTTGCCGCCGACAAACGAAAGCTACATCTTCTACTTATAAGAGTTGTCGGTATATTTATTTAAGTTCTACTTCTTTAAATTGTCTTTGTGCTTTAATCGTAACAAGGAAAGGGGGAGTGTCCCTTTGCCTTGATTTCTTTTTGTAATCGTTGCTCCTACCTCCAACGAGGAGGAGTGGTTTTAGTGAATTGCCCTCCGTACGTGATCAAGGATCACTAGGGCCGTGGATTAGCAATCGAAAGATTGTGAACCACGTAAAAATATCTTGTCTACTTTATATTTCCGCTGTGCACTCTCTACTTGCTTTTTACTTATTGCAAAAGTTTTTTAACGACATCGTATCGCTATTCACCCCCCCCCCCCTCTAGCGACACTTTCGATCCAACATGGTCAAGGGGGAGCAAGCCTTTAGGGGGAAGTATCCATCATAGGATGATGGATAGTATTTTTCCTCATGAAGGGGAAAATGGGATTTTGAGATACCCAATTTGGAAATTGGGAGTGTATAGGATTCCCTCTCTTGAGTGATATGGGACTTATCACTAGGAAGATGGTAGGCATCCTAGGTATTTTTGGACCAAGGGGGAGATTATAAGATCTCATTGGGACATGAGACATTGACCTCCTTGGAGAGATAACCTTTTTGATGTTAGTCAAAAAGGGAGAAAATGTTTTGGGGGAGAATGTTATGGAGAGTGTTATCAATTGATGTTATCAATTGTCAATTCGGAGAATTGGGGAGAATGTTTGGGATTACCAATTTGGGATAATTGGTAAGGAGATTTGAGTTAGTGGTCTAACTCAAAGATATGTGTTTTTGTCAAACATCAGAAAGGGGGAGATTGTTGGTGCAATCGGCCTAGGTCACGATTGACCGGACTCGAGTTTGACTCGAGTGATGTTTTGATGTTTGACATGGAGGTTTGACATTGATGTCTGATAATGTTTTGGGGAGATTATTTGTACAATCGACTCGCGTTATGATTAACTAGACTCGAGTTTGACTCGAGGATTTTGATGGTTGACTGGAGTTGACCATGTCATGGAAAGTCCAAGTCTTGAGTACTTGGCATGTAAAGTCCAAGCATGTGATGGGTTTGATCCGTGAGGGGAAACTTCGCTTCCCACTTCACCTCGGTTGATTGTTCATTGCGATCACATCGATTTACCCGGATTAAAAAAAATTAATCCTAGACAAAAGGGATTGCCCAAACAACTAAGTCATCGTCGTGCTATTCGTTTAGAGAGGTCACTTGAACAAACTTGTTGTTCAAGCGACCAACCTCTATTTTACGAGTAGCCACGGAATAGACGATGTCCGGATCATTGACTTTCATGTTTATGTTTGGGATCCAAGTATTATTTAGCCACAAACAGAATATATCATGCTCATAATTGAAAAACAAAAACAAACATGTTACAAAAGAGAATAGAGAATCGATATACCTCTTGATCTTCTAATGTATGACCTTCCTCCTTTTGGACGTCATGTGGGAGACGATCTACCAAAAGTTGAAGCTCCTAGATCGCCAATCTTCCTTCCTTGCTCATTCCGAGTAAGCGGAAGAATAGAAACAAGGCTCTTTTCCTTCTTTCAACCAACCAACAACCTCTAAGGATGGAGCTTGCCGCCGGCCAAGAAGGAAGAGGAGATTAATGGTTGCCGGCCAAAAGCTTCAAGGGAGGACACTAAGCCTTTGTTCCACCGGCCAAGGAGAAGGAGAGAACCTACTTTGGACGCCGTCCAAGAGGTGGAAAAGCTTCAATGGGCGTCGGCAGCTTGAGGAAGAAGAAGAAGGCAAGGAAAAACTTTCCTTATTAGGTGCCGCCAAGCCCAAACCCTAGCTCCAAGCTCTTGCCGCCAACCTCCAAATACCCTAGCTTCTCTTAATGTTCTCCATGGCAACCCCTTGTTCTCCTTTTATAGAGTTAGTGATAAGCCTCCTTTTAATCTCCACCATCGGTTCTAGGGATTTAATCTCAACCGTCGGATCTAGAGATTTAATCTCAATCGTTGGATCTTAGAGATTTAATCTCTACCTTTGGATCTAGAGTTTTGTTTCTATCCATTGGATCTAAGCTTCATGAGGTGTTAATAGGCTACAATAGGGACCATGAGGAGGAGTTGGATCTTGGCCACCCATGGATCAAGCCCACATAAAGTCCGATCCATTAATGATAATCCAATCCACTAAAGGATTATCATTGATCTACCTCACCAACCCGCATAAGATAATATGGGCTCCATATATTATTTGTACATTTTCTTCCCGTGTTTAAGATCTCGAATGTCCGTCGATTAATTAATTTACTGACCATTAATTAATCAACATCTAACTCCATGAGTAGTACCACTCAACCTTTTCATCATGCCGGACCAAGTCCACCTGCAGGGTTTACATGATGAACCTTATGAGCTCCACAAGGGGACATCATCATCCTAATATATAGGACACAGTTTCCTCCTATAATCAATGGCACACCATATAAATAATATCATCTCTCAACTTACCGAGTCTATCGATTTAATCTATAAATCTCGCCCATTGGTAAATTAAAGAGATGAATACTAAGTATATGTGCCCGTTATCATATCGGAATTAAGAGTATGTACAATATAATATTTGAGGTCCGATTCGATTATGTAGTCAGCAATAAATCGAATCACCTCTAAGTCGGTCCTGCACAATACACACAAAGTGCACTAGTGTGATTCTATGGTTAAGACAAACCAATACCAAATCACACTACAAACATTCCGATGGTTTGTCCAAAACCATCTCGATTGTGAGCCTTTACTTATACTTTACAAGGAGCCAATAATATGGTCTCCCGTGTGACACCACACACCATGTTATCTACAATATAATGTATTAGACAATATGCATAACCATAAAAATATGCAAACAATGATTATGTGATTCTTCTTTCAAAATAAAGATGTTCATACAAAGGATAGACTTTTCAATATACATCCCAACAGCATGGGTCTTGGCAAGGAAAAGTCCAAGCATGGGTCTTGGCAAGGAAAAGTCCAACATGGGTTAGCAAGGGAAAGTCCAAGCTTGAGTCTTGGCATTTGAGAAGTCCAAGGGGTTTGATATTGGCAGCGTAAAGTCCAAGCAGAAGTCTTGGCAGCATAAGTCCAATGGTTGACAGCGTAAAGTCTAAGCGGAGTCTTGGCAGCGTAAGCCCAATGTGCCTTGGCGGTGTAGACACCGTTAGCATGGCATAGCCGATGGAAGCACCTGAAGGCTAGCACAATGGATGAACAAGTCATGGATGACTTGGAGGGATCTGAGAGGGGCGAGGCTGATAGAGGTGGCTAAAAGGCTTAGGTCTAGGCTAAGGGTGGTCTAGCAAGTATGGGGGCACCATACTTGGGTTAAAACCTCATGTTTGACCCAAGCCTCAAGAAGAAAGTTAGTAATGTACTAATGGTCAAGAAGGACAAAGGTAAGCGCAAAGGCAAGGGTAAGACCCAAGCCAAAGGCAAGGCCAATTCATCCACTTCAAAGGGTAAAGGTAAAGTACCTAAGGAAGGGGACTGCTTCCATTGCGGTGAGACTGGACACTGGAAGCGGAACTGCAAAGTCTACCTTGAGGAAGTAAAGAACAAGAGAAGTGGGACTTCTGCCTCAGGTATACACGTTATAGAAGTTAATCTATCTATTTCTTCTACATGGGTATTAGATACCGGATGTGCATCTCACATTTGTACTAATGTACAAGGACTGAGAAATAGTAGAATAATGGCAAAGGGTGAAGTAGACCTACGAGTAGGCAATGGCGCAAAAGTTGCTGCTGTAGCTGTAGGAACATATTCTTTGTCTTTGCCCACTGGGCTTATCTTAGAACTAGAGGAGTGCTTCTATGTACCCGCATTAACAAAGAACATAATTTCTGTATCTTGTTTAGACAAGAAAAACTTTTCTTTTATAATAAAGGACAAATGTTGTTCCATTTATTTAAATGAAATGTTCTATTGTAATGCACCACTTATGAATGGTCTCTATGTTCTAGATTTAGATAACCCAATTTATAACGTAAATATCAACGGTTCAAATCGAATGATTTGAACTCACATATCTCTGCAATCGCCGCCTAGGTCACATAAATGAAAACGATATCCCAACTCCATAAAGATGGATTATTGGACTCATTTGATTTTGAATCATATGAGGTATACGAAGTCTTGTCTTTTAGGAAAGATGACTAAAACTCCATTTAGTGGACATGGCGAGAGCGACGGACTTGTTAGGACTCATACATACCGATGTATGTGGCCCTTTCAATGTCGAGGAGGCTATAAGTACTTTATTACTTTCATGATGATATGAGTAGATTTGGCTACTTATATTTGATGAGACATAAGTCGAATCCTTTGAAAAGTTCAAAGAATTCAAGAATGAAGTACAAAACCAACTTGGTAAGTGTATTAAGCTACTTGATCGGATCGAGGTGGTGAATACCTTAGTCAAGAGTTTCGTGATCACTGGCCGAGTGTGGGATAATATCCCAACTCACTCCACCTGGAACACCACAATGGAATGGTGTATCTGAGAGGAGAAATCATACTCTATTAGATATGGTACGATCAATGATGAGCCAGACTGATCTACCTACTTCCTTTTGGGGTTTAGCTCTAGAGACAGCCGCTTTCACACTTAATCGCGTTCCATCAAAAGCCATAGAAAAGACACCATATACGAGCATGGACCGAAGAGTCCCAAAATGTCTTTTATAAAGATTTGGGGTTGTGAAGCTTACGTTAGACGTCAAGTCTCAGATAAACTAGGACCCAAATCAGATAAGTGTTATTTTGTAGGATATCCCAAGGAAACTAAGGGATATTACTTTTACAATCCCACACTTGGCAAGGTGTTTGTTGCCAGAAATGCTGTCTTTCTAGAAAGAGAATTTATTTCTAGAAATACTAGTGGGAGTAAAATTCATCTTGAAGAAGTTCAAGATGATGATAACACTAAGGCTTCGATGGAAAATGAACAGGCACCACAAAGTGTTGTGGATGAGGAAATTGTTGCCCAAAGAGTTGTGGAGCAAACACCTGTTCAAGTAGACCAACCTCTTCGTAGATCTGATAGGATCCGTCGTCAACCCGAGAGATATTCTTTTCTCTTGACTGACAACGGTGATGTATTGCTTATCAATCTTGACGAGCCTACATCCTATAAAGAAGCTATGATGAGCCCAGATTCCGAGAAATGGCTAGAGGCCATGAGATCCGAAATGGAATCCATGTACACTAACCAAGTATGGACTTTGGTTGATCCACCTGAAGGGGTAAAACCCATTGGGTGTAAGTGGGTCTTTAAAGTAAAGACTGACATGGATGGTAATAAGCATACCTATAAAGGTAGATTGGTGGCTAAAGGATTCAAACAAATTCATGGTATTGACTATGAAGAAA
The DNA here is from genome assembly GCA_025175895.1 of Wurfbainia villosa. Classification (NCBI taxonomy): domain Eukaryota; kingdom Viridiplantae; phylum Streptophyta; class Magnoliopsida; order Zingiberales; family Zingiberaceae; genus Wurfbainia; species Wurfbainia villosa. The sequence continues at coordinate 65,034,186 of CM045990.1, read as the reverse complement.
CCTTTTCACCAGTTGCGATGCTTAAATCCATTCGGATCATACTTGCTATTGCAGCCTACCATGATTATGAGATCTGGCAGATGGATGTCAAAACCGCTTTTTAAGCTACTCGAGGATGTGTACATGACACAACTGAGGGTTTTGAAGATCCAAAGCATCCTGAAAGGTATGCAAACCGCAAAGGTCCATTTATGGACTAAAGCAAGCCTCTCGGTTGGAATCTTCGATTCGATGATGCAATCAAAGAGTTTGGTTTCATCAAGAATGAAGATGAGCCTTGTGTCTACAAGAGAAATAGTAGAACACAGTTGTATTTCTTGTCTTGTATGTAGATGACATACTTCTCATCGGAAATGATATTCCCTCACTCCAGTCTGTGAAGATGTGGTTAGGGAATTGTTTCTCGATGAAGGACTTAGGTGAAGCTGCCTATATTCTAGGCATCAAGATCTATAGAGATAGATCTAGAAGATTACTTGGCCTAAGTCAGAGTACATACATTGATAAAGTGCTAGATCGTTTTGCTATGCAAAATTCTAAGAAAGGGTTTCTGCCTTTATCACATGGTGTGAGTCTTTCGAAGACTCAATGTCCCTCTTCTAAGGAGGAGAGAGATCGCATGGATAAGATCCCTTATGCATCTGCTATAGGGTCTATCATGTACGCCATGCTTTGTACTAAATCACGGCGTCTCGTATGCTTTGAGTATGACGAGTAGATACGATCAAATCCGGTGAAAGTCCGGATAGCAGTCAAAAATATTCTTAAGTACTTACGAAGAACGAAAGAATATTTCCTGATATTTGGAGGCAATGAGGAGCTAACTATAAAGGGTTACAGTGATGCAAGCTTCCAAACAGACAAGGATGACTATAGATCGCAATCGGGGTACGTGTTTTGCCTGAATGGTGGAGCTGTGAGTGAAGAGTTCAGCGAGGACACGCTTCTTGATTCTACAGTGGCGAGTATATTGCGATCGATGCGCAAAGAAGGAGGTTTGGCTCCGCAAGTTCATCAGTGAACTTGGGGTAGTTCCTAGCATTGCAGATCCAATAGACCTCTACTGTGACAACAATGGGGCTATTGCACAGGCTAAGGAACCTCGATCACATCAGCGGACCAAACACATACTGCGGCGCTTCCATCTCATTCGAGAGATCATCGATAGAGGAGATGTGAGGATATCTGCAGTCTAAAGCGAAGCTAACATCGCAGATCCATTGACCAAGGCTTTGTACAGAGGAAGCATGATGGTCACACTAGGTCACTAGGTATTAGATATCATAGTGATTGGTACTAGTGCTAGTGGGAGATTGTTAGTTAAAGCCCTAGAACCAATCATGTGATGGTTGAATAGGGAACATTTTGTATCATATTCTATAAAGGCAAAGGATTGGTTATTATATTTACATCTTGCTTGTGCCTAAATTAAATATAATAATGCCTAGAAAAGTAGGTTCTTATCTGACACATCAATTGGCGAATTGATTATGAGAGGTCATGAGAACACTTTCTAAATGTTCTAGTCAAGTATTAATATGCAAGGCAATATTAATACATAAAGACTAGCATGTAGGTCAATTGATGACTTGATCTCACAAGTCATGGATATATGATATCAAGTTGACACATGGGTATATATTAGAGAATATATACCGAATCGACCCGCCATGAGAAAGTTTCATGGATCGTTATATGAGTGTCATAAACTTTCTCATGTGACTATTGGTATGAATAGTCCTCGTAGACCAAGTCACTACGGTTCCCTACATAAGGAGTTGTGTACTTTGGTATCACAAACGCCACCCGTAATAGGTGGACCATAAAGGCGACATCGGGTATATAACAAATTATGCGGAGGGATGTGAGTGATGTAGATGGGATCTATCCTCTCATATGACGAGAGTGATATCTGGGCCCTTGATTGAGTAGAACTACTAAAACGCATGGCCATGCTCGAATGAGTCAATATGAGATATTGAGCTCATTTGTTTGAGTTAGTTTACTCAGGGATCAAGAAACACATAGATTGATCGAGGATGACATGGTCTATGCCTCATTGATCAATCTGATATCAAGGATAGAAGGACACGGTCATATATTATAGTAGTCATGGAAAGGTTAGCCTGATCTTGACTTATCTCAGAACTTGGGTAGCAATGATGTATTGCTAGATGCCGCCATTGCTTGTGTATCTAAAAGAGTTTAGGTCCACCGCCAACGCTATGAGAGCCTATAGGGTCACACACAAAGAGCATGATAATTAGAGGAATTAGAGTATTCTAGTTTGACTAGAATAACTTGGGAATAAGCTTAAGTACAAAATGGTTTTTGGACTTTAAGCTTAATGAGAATTTTAGCTAATTGATTTAATGAGATTAATTCAATATGTTACCTTATTGATTTAATAAGATTAATTCAATATGATAACATAAGCTTAATTGAATTAATAAGATTAATTCAATATGATAACATAATTGAATTAATAAGATTAATTCAACATGCATGAATGCCACATAAGAATGCCACATAAGCATGCCACATAAGCATGCCACCTAAGCATCCACCTAAGCTAGTTAAGGTGGAAGGAAACAAAATGGTTTTGTCTCCTTAAGTGGCCGGCCAAACAAGGAAGCCAAATCCTTTTTGAGGTGTCTCAATGCAATGGATTGCATTGAATGTGAAGGAGGTGGAAGGGTTTTTCCAACCCTATAAAAGGCTCCATGGAGTGGCCATAGTGAGTTTTGGTGTTGTGGTTGTGAGATAGCTTGTTGGAAGCTTTAGTTGTGTTGTTTTGTGAGTGTAGGCTAGCAAGAAGAGGAGTCATCTTCTTCCTTTCTCCTTTTCCCTCTCTTCCTCTCCTTTAGGGACTTCTCTAGCAAGAAGTAAAGGATAGCTCTTCTAGTTTTCCTTTTGTGAGACAAGAGCGTGCTCGTGTGGATACGTATAGAGGCACGGACACTTGAACGTGCTAAAGATCCAACAAACCGAAAGGAAAAGCGGGATTGCAAAGGGCACGCAACAAAGGTAGAACTCTCCTATAAGATAGGCTTGGTTTATAGAAATTTATTTTATACGAGTTTGCTTTCGCATGGATCACTTGGAAGGGATCCTATTTTCCGTTGCGCATATGCCATTTGGCATACGAGATTTCCCTACAGGGTATCGTGAGCCACTTATGAAAGATCGTATAAAAATAGGTTTTCTATTTTATATGTGATATAGAAGTAGGATAAATTTTATTATGAGTTGATAATTGCATTAGCAAATTTTCAAACATAATAAAATATCCAATGTCTTTTAAAAGTTAAAATGACATGGTGCATGGTTATGGCCTAGTCCCAAAAAGTTTGTGATTGTGTGTTGTAATTCTTAATACTACTGCGTGTCGTGCCTTTCTCCTAATATTCTTGTTGTAAAATTAGTTTTAGACTCGAATGTAACTCGAGTATTTCTCCTTTTGTAATGTACAAAACAAGGATGGAGGGTCCATTGGAAGATGAGGTTACAAGGAGGAAGTCAACACACAAGACAACCAAAAGGAAGCACTTAGGAGAAGATGCTATCCCTAGGTTGACCAATCAATCTTTTCATTGGCTTGAGAAGATTGTAGAATAAGGGCCATAACCATGACACGTTAGTTTAATATGTATGTGATGCATGTTAGTTTAGCTTGTATGTGATGCATGATTAGTTTAGCTTATATGTGATGTATGCTAATATGTATATGATACATGTTTATTTCTTAATAAGTCTAAACGATATGCCTACCAAAGTTGGTACTCACTACTTCCTCGATCATTTGTTATTGGTTTTGCCAAAGCAAAGCAATGCATTTTATCTTGGAGGTGTGCGAGTGGACAATCGTGATGTCCCGCCATCACCTTGGTTAAGACTTAATTAAGTGTTTTCTTAATTGGTTAAGAAAGTAGAGGCATATATTAGCTTTGAACATAAGTGTTAACATTAGTTTTGTGTGATTCAACACGCCTTTGTCTTAGAAGTGGTCATGTCTCGATATCCAAGAAGGCCCTGGCTCGCCACACCGAAGTCGGTTTAGGAATAAACACTAAACTAATCTAAAACTTAAACAAAGCTATTAAAGAGTTACATCAGATGTAATTGGCAAAAGATTGCCTACCTAATTATACTACGTCTTGGGCGATTAGCCAAAGCTAACTCAAGACGAATTATGATGTGGATCTTTATCCCATATAAATTTATAGCTAAGTAGTAGCTATGAGAATTTAGTGGAGCCTCATTTAATTAAAGGCCTAATTAAATGATTTAGGTATGATACTTAACTTTGCATTTTAATGTTGTAGAGCACCATGACATCTAACACGACACACCTCAACTTGCGATCCGGCCCTGAGAAGGACAAGCTCAATGGAGCAAACTTTCTTGATCGGTATAGGAACTTGAGGATTATCCTCAAGCAAGAACGCAAACTATATGTCCTAGAGCAGCTACCCCAAATACCCGCCCCTACGGCCACTGCAGGCCAAAAAGGATGCTTATAAGAAGCATCAAGATGACGATTAGATGTGTCATGCCTTATGCTTGCCACCATGAACTCGAGCTTCGTAAGCAACATGAGAACATGGATGCCTATGATATGGTTGAGCATTTGAAACAACTATATCAAGGACAAGCTAGGCACGAGCGCTTTGAAGTGTCTAAGGCTCTTTTGCATGCAAGATGCAAGAAGGAACACTGTAGGAACTCACGACTAAAATGATTGGGTACGCTTGAGAACCTTGAAAGACTAGGTTTTCCATCGAGCCAAGAATTGGCAACCGATGTTATCCTCGCAATCGCTAAGCATACAATCAATTCATGAATTATAACATGAATGAAATTGATAAACCTTTGCTCGAGATTCTCAAAGATGTTAAGAATCACGAACCAAATCTCAAGAAGAAAGTTAGTAATGTACTAATGGTCAAGAAGGACAAAGGTGTTTAAAGGCAAGGGTAAGACCCAAGCCAAAGGCAAGGCCAATTCATCCACTTCAAAGGGTAAAGGTAAAGTACCTAAGGAAGGGACCGCTTCCATTGCGTGAGATCGACATCGGAAGCGAACCGCAAAGTCTACCTTGAGGAAGTAAAGAACAAGAGAAGTGGGACTTCGCCTCGTATACACGCTTATAGAAGTTAATCTATCTATTTCTTCTACATGGGTATTAGATACCGGATGTGCATCTCACATTTGTACTAATGTACAAGGACTGAGAAATAGTAGAATAATGGCAAAGGGTGAAGTAGACCTACGAGTAGGCAATGGCGCAAAAGTTGTCAGAGTCAGAGGGAACATATTCTTTGTCTTTGCCCCATCGGGCTTATCTTAGAACTAGAGGAGTGCTTCTATGTACCCGCATTAACAAAGAACATAATTTCAGATCTTGTTTAGACAAGAAAACTTTTCTTTATAATAAAGGACAAATGTTGTTCCATTTATTTAAATGAAATGTTCTATTGTAATGCACCACTTATGAATGGTCTCTATGTTCTAGATTTAGATAACCCAATTTATAACGAATACTAAACGGTTCAAATCGAATGATTTGAACTGCATATCTTCGCATCACGCCAGGTCACATAAATGAAAACGCATATCCCAACTCCATAAAGATGGATTATTGGACTCATTTGATTTTGAATCATATGAGGTATGCGAGTCTTGTCTTTAGGAAAGATGACTAAAACTCCATTTAGTGGACATGGCGAGAGCGACGGACTTGTTAGGACTCATACATACCGATGTATGTGGCCCTTTCAATGTCGGGCCGAGGAGGCTATAAGTACTTTATTACTTTCACCGATGATATGAGTAGATTTGGCTACTTATATTTGATGAGACATAAGTCGTAACCTTTGAAAAGTTCAAAGAATTCAAGAATGAAGTACAAAACCAACTTGGTAAGTGTATTAAGCTACTCGATCAGATCGAGGTGGTGAATACCTTAGTCAAGAGTTTCGTGATCACCGGCCGAGTGTGGGATAATATCCCAACTCACTCCACCCGAACACCACAATGGAATGGTGTATCCGAGAGGAGAAATCGTACTCTATTAGATATGGTACGATCAATGATGAGCCGATCGATCTACCTACTTCCTTTTGGGGTTTAGCTCTAGAGACACCGCTTTCACACTTAATCGCTCCATCAAAAGCAGAGAAAAGACACCATATACGATATGGATCGGAAGAGTCCCAAAATGTCTTTTATAAAGATTTGGGGTTGTGAAGCTTACGTTAGACGCCAAGTCTCGTATAAACTAGGACCCAAATCGATAAGTGTTATTTTGTAGGATATCCCAAGGAAACTAAGAGATATTACTTTTACAATCCCACACTTGGCAAGGTGTTTGTTGCCAGAAATGCTGTCTTTCTAGAAAGAGAATTTATTTCTAGAAATACTAGTGGGAGTAAAATTCATCTTGAAGAAGTTCAAGATGATGATAACACTAAAGCTTAGATGGAAAATCAACAGCAACCCCAAAGAGATGTGGATGAGGAAATAATTGCACAAAGAGTTGTGGAGCAAACACTGCTCAAGTAGACCAACCTCTTCGTAGATCCGATAGGATCCGCTGCCAACCCGAGAGATATTCTTTTCTCTTGATCGACAACGGTGATGTATTGCTCATCAATCTCGACGAGCCTACATCCTATAAAGAAGCTATGATGAGCCCAGATTCCGAGAAATGGCTAGAGGCCATGAGATCCGAAATGGAATCCATGTACACTAACCAAGTATGGACTTTGGTTGATCCACCTGAAGGGGTAAAACCCATTGGGTGTAAGTGGGTCTTTAAAGTAAAGACTGACATGGATGGTAATAAGCATACCTATAAAGGTAGATTGGTGGCTAAAGGATTCAAACAAATTCATGGTATTGACTATGAAGAAACTTTTTCACCAGTTGTGATGCTTAAATCCATTCGGATCATACTTGCTATTGCACCTACCATGATTATGAGATCCGGCAGATGGATGTCAAAACCGCTCAATGGAAAGCTACTCGAGGATGTGTACATGACACAACCCGAGGGTTTTGAAGATCCAAAGCATCCCCGAAAGGTATGCAAACTGCAAAGGTCCATTTATGGACTAAAGCAAGCCTCTCGAAGCTGGAATCTTCGATTCGATGATGCAATCAAAGAGTTTGGTTTCATCAAGAATGAAGATGAGCCTTGTGTCTACAAGAGAAATAGTGGGAGCACAGTTGTATTTCTTGTCTTGTATGTAGATGACATACTTCTCATCGGAAATGACATTCCCTCACTCCAAATTGTGAAGATGTGGTTAGGGAATTGTTTCTCGATGAAGGACTTAGGTGAAGCCGCCTATATTCTAGGCATCAAGATCTATAGAGATAGATCTAGAAGATTACTTGGCCTAAGTCGAGTACATACATTGATAAAGTGCTAGATCGCTTTGCTATGCAAAATTCTAAGAAAGGCTTTCGCTTTATCACATGGTGTGAGTCTTTCGAAGACTCAATGTCCCTCTTCTAAGGAGGAGAGAGATCGCATGGATAAGATCCCTTATGCATCTGCTATAGGGTCTATCATGTACGCCATGCTTTGTACTCGTCCTGACATCTCGTATGCTTTGAGTATGACGAGTAGATACTAAATCCGTGAAAGTCATCGGATAGCAAATAAAAATATTCTTAAATACTTACGAAGAACGAAAGAATATTTCGATATTTGAGGCAATGAGGAGCTAATCAGAAGGGTTACAAAGGATGCAAGCTTCCAAATGCATAAGGATGACTATAGATCGCAATCGGGTACGTGGTTTTGCCTCGAATGGTGGAGCCGTGAGTCGGAAGAGTTCAAAGGTGACACAGCTGCCGATTCTACAATGTAGTATATTGCAAAGATCCGATGCAAAGAAAGGAGGTTGTTTGGCTCCGCAAGTTCATCGCTGAACTTGGGGTAGTTCCTAGCATTGCAGATCCAATAGACCTCTATTGTGACAACAATGGGGCTATTACGTGCTAAGGAACCTCGATCACATCACGGACCAAACACATATCGGTGCTTCCATCTCATTCGAGAGATCATCGATAGAGGAGATGTGAGGATGTACCGTAAGCTAACATCGCAGATCCATTGACCAAGGCTTTGTACAGAGGAAGCATGATGGTCACACTAGGTCACTAGGTATTAGATATCATAGTGATTGGTACTAGTGCTAGTGGGAGATTGTTAGTTAAAGCCCTAGAACCAATCATGTGATGGTTGAATAGGAACATTTTGTATCATATTCTATAAAGGCAAAGGATTGGTTATTATATTTACATCTTGCTTGTGCCACTAATAATATAATAATGCCCTAGAAAAGTAGGTTCTTATCTACAAAGACATCAATTGCGTAATTGATTATGAGAGGTCAGAGAGAACACTTTCCTAAATGTTCCTAGTCAAGTATTAATATGCAAGGGCAATATTAATACATAAAGACTAGCATGTAGGTCAATTGATGACTTGATCTCACAAGTCATGGATATATGATATCAAGTTGACACATGGGTATATATTGAGAATATATACGAATCCAATTCGCCATGAGAAAGTTTCATGGATCGTTATATGAGTGTCATAAACTTTCTCATGTGACTATTGGTATGAATAGTCCTTAGACCAAGTCACTACTTCCCTACATAAGGAGTTGTGTACTTTGGTATCACAACGTCACCCGTAATAGGTGGACCATAAAGGCGACATCGGGTATATAACAAATTATGCGGAGGGATGTGAGTGATGTAGATGGGATCTATCCCTCTCATATGACGAGAGTGATATCGGTGGGCCCCTTGATTGAGTAGAACTACTAAAATGCATGACCATGCTCAAATGAGTCAATATAAGATATTGAGCTCATTTGTTTGAGTTAGTTTACTCAGGGATCAAGAAACACATAGATTGATCAAGGATGACACGGTCTATGCCTCATTGATCAATCTGATATCAAGGATAGAAGGACACGGTCATATATTATAGTAGTCACGGAAAGGTTAGTCGGATCTTGACTTATCTCGTAACTTGGGTAGCAATGATGAATTGCTAGATGCCGCTCATTGCTTGTGTATCTAAAAGAGTTTAGGTCCACTGCCAACGTTATGAGAGCCTATAGGGTCACACACAAAGAGCATGATAATTAGAGGAATTAGAGTATTCTAGTTTGACTAGAATAATATGGGAATAAGCTTAAGTACAAAATGGTTTTTGGACTTTAAGCTTAATGAGAATTTTAGCTAATTGATTTAATGAGATTAATTCAATATGTTACCTTATTGATTTAATAAGATTAATTCAATATGATAACATAAGCTTAATTGAATTAATAAGATTAATTCAATATGATAACATAAGCTTAATTGAATTAATAAGATTAATTCAACATGCATGAATGCCACATAAGAATGCCACATAAGCATGCCACATAAGCATGCCACCTAAGCATCCACCTAAGCTAGTTAAGGTGGAAGGAAACAAAATGGTTTTGTCTCCTTAAGTTGCCGGCCAAACAAGGAAGCCAAATCCTTTTTGAGTGTGTCTCAATGCAATGGATTGCATTGAATGTGAAGGAGGTGGAAGGGTTTTTCCAACCCTATAAAAGGCTCCATGGAGTGGCCGGCCATAGTGAGTTTTTGGTGTTGTGGTTGTGAGAAAGCTTGGTGGAAGCTTTAGTTGTGTGGGTTTGTGAGTGTAGGCTAGCAAGAAGAGGAGTCTTCTTCTTCCTTTCTCCTTTTCCCTCTCTTCCTCTCCTTTAGGGACTTCTCTAGCAAGAAGTAAAGGAGAGCTCTTCTAGTTTTCCTTTTGTGAGACAAGAGCGTGCTCGTGTGGATACGTATAGAGGCACGGACACTTGAACGTGCTAAAGATCCAACAAACCGAAAGGAAAAGCGGGATTGCAAAGGGTACGCAACAAAGGTAGAACTCTCCTATAAGATAGGCTTGGTTTAGAGAAATTTATTTTATACGAGTTTGCTTTCGCATGGATCACTTGGAAGGGATCCTAATTTTTCCGTTGCGCATATGCCATTTGGCATACGAGATTTCCCTACAGTTGCTGCAATTCAGGGTCTCCAGGTGCTACTCGATCAACCTAGCAAGCAAGTATTCAAAAGAGTTTTGTATAAAGTTTTCTTTGCATATCTTGTTGTATTTCATATTGTATTTTCTTGTAGTATTTAGTTTATTGTTTTAAACTATTGTAAGAGGTTTCTCCACCTCCGACTTGTGTCGAGAAGGAGTTATTGCATAGTGGTGTGTGATTGGCATCGGTAGAGCTCTTTAGAGCTTGATCCATGAAGTAGGAACCGTTCAGTTTCGAACCACATTAAATACTTGTGTAATTGTGTGTTTCTCTATTTTGTTATTGCTTTATTATTATTCCGCTGCGTGCTAACGATTGTGTAGAGACAAACGCGAACGATTTCCATCAACGTACTAGCACGACACTATTCACCCCCCTCTAGCGGTCAACATTTCCTCTATAGTGAATACCTTGTTAACCCAAGGAGCTCCAATAGGTATTGGGTTCCTAGGAGCGTGATCGATTCACGCTAGATTGGTTAGGTTGTGTCAACCCTAAGTGGATAGGTAGTTAATCTAACCATGGTAGAGTTGACACTTTAGGATGCGTGTGTTTTGAGAAGTTTGAATATTAATCAAATTGGCACAATTAGGGTTAGAGATCTTGGTGTGCCATTTTGGGTTTTGGCACACTTGGTAGAGTTGGTTAATATGGCAAAATAAACTTAATTCTATCAAAAGACAACTAATACTAAAATCTAGGTATTCCTATACCTTTACCTTTTATTTGTCATGCTTTGATTGTCATTGTCATGTCATGACATCATATTTATTTTTATCATATAAAATGTCAGGATCATGTTTAGGTTTATTTTTAAATGTCATGTTATGCTTAAGTTTATATCACATGCCATGACATCATGATTATTGGTACATCCTTTGATTCATGTTATCATTTATGTCATAATTATCATTCATGCATTAATTAAAATTGAGTTAAGGACAATGACATGATTTGAAGTCTCATGCATAAGGGAATCAAATAGTGTTGCCTAGAAAAATACATGAGACCTTAAATGAATAAAACTCACATCTCACAAGAACACTTGACTTGCATGTGTTTCATATACTTAGATACAAGTGAGATGTTAGGAGAATGAATATAAGGTTTTAAAATCATTTCAAAACTATTTTGAAAAATCTTGGTGAAGTTTATCTTTTGATAGCAATCAAGATTGAATGAGGTGATACAAAGTAGGGTTAAACATTGAAAATTTCAATGGTTTTGAACTTTGTGTCAATCTCACTAGTTTATAGGTGTTTTATTTTTCCAATATTTTTCACTCATAATGTTTGCTATAAGTAATGTACGTATGAATTTTTAAGATTTTTTCAAAATATATATTTTTACTTATGAATTTTCAAATTTGGATTCTGAAGTCTGATTTCTGCGCAATGCAGAAATCAATCGACTGCTATGGATGGTAGTCGACTTGCGTCAATGGCAGTCGACTAGTGACTGTAAGAGTTGATTGTCAGAGTTGATTTCGGGTAAACAAAGTTTGTTAGGCCCATGTTAAGCTATGTCTAGGTTCCCTAACTGCTCCTAACCCTAGGATATGCTTTGGAGAGCATTGGAAGGGTGGAAATCCATTGAAAATAAATTAGGAGAATTGTTTAGGGTGTGTATCAAATTAAGGGAGGTGAAAGTTTAATATTGAATCTTTTCCCATAATTTTGATTGTTTAGTATTCCTATTGCCTTAGGGACTCTCCAAGGATATTGTTGGTGCAATGGTCAAGGGGGAGCAAACCTTTAGGAGGAGGTTATCCATCTTGGGATGATGGATGTGTTTTTGGACCAAGGGGAGATTGTAAGATCTCATTGGGATGTGAGACATTGACACCCTTGGAGAGGACCTTTTTGATGTATGTTAAAATGGGGGAGAAAGTACCAATTGGGGTTAGTTAGAATTCTCAAAGGTGAGAATTTCCAATTGGGGATAATTGGTAGATTTGAGTTAGGGCACCTAACTCAAAGGTGTTTGGGGTTTTGTCAAACATCAAAAAGGGGGAGATTGTTGGTGCAATCGACCCAGGTCACGATTGACCGGACTCGAGATTGACTCGAGTAGTATTTTGATGTTAGACAAAACATATGACATGTGATTGTCATGGGAAGACCAAGTGTGTAGCCTTGGCTACATAAGTCCAAGTGTGTAGCTTGGAAAGTCCAAGCATGGGGCTTGGCATTGAAGTCCAACATGGAGTTGGCAAGGGACCAAGTGTAGTAGCCTTGGAAGTCCAAGTGTAGCCTTGTGTGAAAGTCCAACATGGGTTGGCATTGAAATGAAATGTGTGTAGCCTTGCTGGTGAAAGTCCAACATGGGTTAGCATTGATATTTGGGAAGTCCAAGGGGTGGTTTAGGCGTAAGGCCAAGTGATAGTCTTGGGAGCATAAGTTCATATGTACCTTAGCAAGGTAATGACAGAGCATGACAATAGAAGGAAGCACCAAGGCTAGCATATGGATGAACAAGTCATGGATGACTTAGAGGATCCAAGATGGATGAACAAGTCATGGAAGACTTGGTGGGATCCGAGGCACGGTTAAGCTAGAGGTGGATAGAAGGCTTAGGTCTAGGCTAAGGGTGTCTTGGGTTAAACCTCATGGATGAGGTGAACTTGGCCAAGATCGAGGTCAAGTGTCGGATGCTCAAACATGTCGTTTGAGGTTTTACCCGACGGTCGGATGCTCAAACAACTTGTATTTGAGGTTTTACCCAATAATACGATCGGGTGGTATGTCCGCTTTGGATCGGTGAGAGTCAACTAGCTCGCATCATATGTCATCATGATGAGCAAGATTGGGAGTCGATCGATGGCTTTCATAACGCCATGGATGGGAGTCGATCGCTGAGGATGAGAGAAGAATCGAGAAGAATGATCGATCGACTACGAGGCTAATAAATGATCGATGGTAATGGGCAGTTGACTTCCATTGTATCTATTGGTTGGATGCCAACGTGGATTAGGTCGTTGTCTCACAACGACTATAGGAGTAGTTGACCGCTAGGTGCGAAATCAGCCTGCGTCAAGCATAAAAGGAGGAGCTTGGGGAGGATTTTCACAGTGATTTTTGGAGATATTTTGGAGGGTAATTGTTGATGCATTCCAGGCCTTCATGAGCAAACCAAAGCAAGCTACAAGCAAAGAGTTCAAAGCAATTGTTATAAAGTGTTGTTTACTTGTTTTGTTTATTGTCTTGTATTCGTTTGTATTTCGTTGTATTACTTATGTAATCATTGTACGAGATTTCTCCATCTCTGACGTGTTATCGAGAAGGAGATTTAGTAGTGTATCATGAGCATCGTTAGAGCTCGAGCTCGTGGAGTAGGAACCCTAAGGTTCTAAACCACGTATATCACTTGCATATTTTGTGTGATTGTGTTTTCATCTTCATATTTATATTTGTAGGGAAATCTCGTATGCCAAATGGCATATGCGCAACGGAAAATAGGATCCCTTCCAAGTGATCCATGCGAAAGCAAACTCGTATAAAATAAATTTCTCTAAACCAAACCTATCTTATAGGAGAGGATTACCTTTGTTGCGTGCCCTTGTTAATCCCGCTTTTCCTTTCGGTTTGTTGGATCTTTAGCACGTTCAAGTGTCCGTGCCTCTATACGTATCCACACGAGCAAGCTCTTGTCTCACAAGAGAAACTAGAAGAGCTCTCCTTTACTTCTTGCTAGAGAAGTCCCTAAAGGAGAGGAATCTAGGGAAGAAGAGAAAGGAGGAAGAAGACTACTCTTCTTGCTAGCCTACACTCACAAAGCCACACAACCAAAGCTTCCACCAAGCTTCTCAAGCTCTCTCTCACAACCACACCACAATCACAATCCAAATGATGCTTTGGCCGGCCACTCCATGGGGCCTTTTATAGGGTTGGCAAAACCCTTTCACCTCCTACAATTTAATGCAATCCATTGCATTGAGACCCCTTTGTTTTGGCCACTTAAGGAGACAAAAACCATTTTGTCCCCTTCCACCTTATCTAGCTTAGGTGGATGCTTAGGTGGCATGCTTATGTGGCATGCTTATGTGGCATTCATGCATGTTGAATTAATCTTATTAATTCAATTAAGCTTATGTTATCATATTGAATTAATCTTATTAATTCAATTAAGCTTATGTTATCATATTGAATTAATCTTATTAAATCAATAAGGTAACATATTGAATTAATCTCATTAAATCAATTAGCTAAAATTCTCATTAAGCTTAAAGTCCAAAAACCATTTTGTACTTAAGCTTATTCCCAAATTATTCTAGTCAAACTAGAATACTCTAATTCCTCTAATTATCATGATCTTTGTGTGTGACCCTATAGGATCTCATAACGTTGGCAGTGGACCTAAACTCTTTTAGATACACAAGCAATGAGCGGCATCTAGCAATACATCATTGCTACCCAAGTTACGAGATAAGTCAAGATCCGACTAACCTTTCCGTGACTACTATAATATATGACCGTGTCCTTCTATCCTTGATATCAGATTGATCAATGAGGCATAGACCGTGTCATCCTCGATCAATCTATGTGTTTCTTGATCCCTGAGTAAACTAACTCAAACAAATGAGCTCAATATCTCATATTGACTCATTCGAGCATGGTCATTCTTTTTAGTAGTTCTACTCAATCAAGGGGCCCACCGATATCACTCCCGTCATATGGAAGGGATAGATCCCATCTACATCACTCACATCCCTCCGCATAATTTGTTACATACCCAAGAATCGCTTTATGGTCCACCCTCATACGGGTGACGTTTGACGATACCAAAGTACATAACTCCTTATGTAGGGAAGTAGTGACTTAGTCTAAGGACTATTCATACCAATAGTCACATGAGAAAGTTTATGACACTCATATAACGATCCATGAAACTTTCTCATGGGGTCATCAAAGATATATTCTCCAATATATACCCATGTGTCAACTTGATATCATATATCCATGACTTGTGAGATCAAGTCATCAATTGACCTACATGCTAGTCTTTATGTATTAATATTGCCCTTGCATATTAATACTGACTAGGAACATTTAGGAAAGTGTTCTCTCTGACCTCTCATAATCAATTAGCCAATTGATGTGTCAGAGATAAGAACCTACTTTTCTAGGGCATTATTATATTTAAATTATGCACAAGCAAGATGTAAATATAATAACCAATCCTTTGCCTTTATAGAATATGATACAAAATGTTCCCTATTCAACCATCACATGATTGGTTCTAGGGCTTTAACTAACAATCTCCCACTAGCACTAGTACCAATCACTATGATATCTAATACCTAGTGACCTAGTGTGACCATCATGCTTCCTCTGTACAAAGCCTCGTCAATGGATCTGCGATGTTAGCTTCGTCGATACTGCATATCCTCACATCTCCTCTATCGATGATCTCTCGAATGAGATGGAAGCGCAAAGATGTGTTTGGTCCGTGATGTGATCGAGGTTCCTTAGCTCGCGCAATAGCCCCATTGTTGTCACAATAGAGGTCTATTGGATCTGCAATGCTAGGAACTACCCCAAGTTCAGCGATGAACTTATGAGCCAAACAGCCTCCTTTCACGATCGAGGCCGAATATACTACTGCTTGTAGAATCAAGAATCGTGTCTCCGCTTGAACTCTTCCAGCTCACAGCTCCACCATTCAGGCAAAACACGTACCCCGATTGCGATCTATAGTCATCCTTGTCTGTTTGGAAGCATGCATCACTGTAACCCTTTACAGTTAGCTCCTCATTGCCTCCAAATATCAAGAAATATTCTTTCGTTCTTCGTAAGTACTTAAGAATATTTTTGACTGCTATCCAGTGACTTTCACCTGGATCTGACTGGTATCTACTCGTCATGCTCAAAGCATACGAGACGTCAGGACGAGTACAAAGCATGGCATACATGATAGACCCTATAGCTGATGCATAAGGGATCTTATCCATGCGATCTCTCTCCTCCTTAGAAGAGGGACATTGAGTCTTCGAAAGACTCACACCATGTGATAAAGGCAGAAACCCTTTCTTAGAATTTTGCATAGCAAAACGATCTAGCACTTTATCAATGTATGTACTCTGACTTAGGCCAAGTAATCTTCTAGATCTATCTCTATAGATCTTGATGCCTAGAATATAGGCACACTAAGTCCTTCATCGAGAAACAATTCCCTAACCACATCTTCACAGCATCGGAGTGAGGGAATATCATTTCCGATGAGAAGTATGTCATCTACATACAAGACAAGAAATACAACTGTGCTCCCACTATTTCTCTTGTAGACACAAGGCTCATCTTCATTCTTGATGAAACCAAACTCTTTGATTGCATCATCGAATCGAAGATTCCAGCTTCGAGAGGCTTGCTTTAGTCCATAAATGGACCTTTGCAGTTTGCATACCTTTCCAGGATGCTTTGGATCTTCAAAACCCTCAGGCTGTGTCATGTACACATCCTCGAGTAGCTTTCCATTCAGAAAAGCGGTTTTGACATCCATCTGCCAGATCTCATAATCGTGGTAGGCTGCAATAGCAAGTATGATCCGAATGGATTTAAGCATCGCAACTGGTGAAAAGGTTTCTTCATAGTCAATACCATGAATTTGTTTGAATCCTTTAGCCACCAATCTACCTTTATAGGTATGCTTATTACCATCCATGTCAGTCTTTACTTTAAAGACCCACTTACACCCAATGGGTTTTACCCCTTCAGGTGGATCAACCAAAGTCCATACTTGGTTAGTGTACATGGATTCCATTTCGGATCTCATGGCCTCTAGCCATTTCTCGGAATCTGGGCTCATCATAGCTTCTTGATAGGATGTAGGCTCGTCAAGATCGACAAGCAATACATCACCGTTGTCAGTCAAGAGAAAAGAATATCTCTCGGGTTGACGACGGATCCTATTAGATCTACGAAGAGGTTGGTCTACTTGAACAGGTGTTTGCTCCACAACTCTTTGGGCAACAAATTCCTCATCCACAACACTTTGTGGTGCCTGTTCATTTTCCATCGCCTTAGTGTTATCATCATCTTGAACTTCTTCAAGATGAATTTTACTCCACTAGTATTTCTAGAAATAAATTCTCTTTCTAGAAAGACAAGATTTCGCAACAAACACCTTGCCAAGTGTGGGATTGTAAAAGTAATATCCCTTAGTTTCCTTGGGATATCCTACAAAATAACACTTATCCGATTTGGGTCCTAGTTTATCCGAGACTTGACGCCTAACGTAAGCTTCACAACCCCAAATCTTTATAAAAGACATTTTGGGACTCTTCCCGGTCCATATCGTATATGGTGTCTTTTCTACGGCTTTGATGGAACGCGATTAAGTGTGAAAGCTATCTCTAGAGCTAAACCCCAAAAGGAAGTAGGTAGATCTGCTCATCATTGATCGTACCATATCTAATAGAGTACGATTTCTCCTCTCGTATACACCATTCCATTGTGGTGTTCCAGGGAGTGAGTTGGGATATTATCCCACACTCACCAGTGATCACGAAACTCTTGACTAAGGTATTCACCACCTCGATCCGATCAAGTAGCTTACACGCTTACCAAGTTGGTTTTGTACTTCATTCTTGAATTCTTTGAACTTTTCAAAGGATTCGACTTATGTCTCATCAAATATAAGTAGCCAAATCTACTCATATCATCGCTGAAAGTAATAAAGTACTTATAGCCTCCTCCGCTCGACATTGAAAGGGCCACATACATCAAGATGTATGAGTCCTAACAAATCCGTCGCTCTCGCCATGTCCACTAAATGGAGTTTTAGTCATCTTTCCTAAAAGACAAGATTCGCGATACCTCATATGATTCAAAATCAAATGAGTCCAATAATCCATCTTTATGGAGTTGGGATATGTTTTCATTTATGTGACCTAGGCGATAAAGGTTGCGAGATATGTCTGGTTCAAATCATTCGATTTGAACCGTTTGGTATTTACGTTATAAATTGGGTTATCTAAATCTAGAACATAGAGACCATTCATAAGTGGTGCATTACAATAGAACATTTCATTTAAATAAATGGAACAACATTTGTCCTTTATTATAAAAGAAAAGTTTTTCTTGTCTAAACAAGATACGTAAATTATGTTCTTTGTTAATGCGTACATAGAAGCACTCCTCTAGTTCTAAGATAAGCCCAAGGCAAAGACAAAGAATATGTTCCTTGCTACAGACAACTTTTGCGCCATTGCCTACTCGTGAGGTCCACTTCACGCCCTTTGCCATTATTCTACTATTTCATCCTGCACATTAGTACAAATGTGAGATGCACATCCCAGATCTAATACCCATGTAGAAGAAATAGATAGATTAACCTCTATAACATGTATACCGAGGCGTAAGTCCCACTTCTCTTGTTCTTTACTTCCTCAAGGTAGACTTTGCGCTCCGCCTAAAGGTCCGGCCTCACCGCAATGGAAGCAGTCCCCTTCCTTAGGTACTTTACCTTTACCCTTTGAAGTGGATGAATTGGCCTTGCCTTTGGCTTGGGTCTTACCCTTGCCTTTGCGCTTACCTTTGCCCTTCTTGACCATTAGTACGTTGCTAACTTTCTTCTTGAGATTGTTCAGTTAGCTTCAACATGCCGAGAATCTCAGCAAAGGTTTATCAATTTCATTCATGTTATAATTCATGACGAATTGATTGTATGCTTCCGCAACGATTGCAGGATAACATCGCTTGCAATTCTTGGCTCTGGAAAACCTAGTCTTTCAAGGTTCTCAACGCATCCAATCATTTTGAGTACGTGAGTTCCTACAGTGTTCCTTCTGCATCTTGCATGCAAAAAGAGCCTTAGACACTTCAAAATGCTCGTGCCTAGCTTGTCCTTGATATAGTTGTTTCAAATGCTCAACCATATCATAGGCATCCATGTTCTCATGTTGCTTCAAGCTCGAGTTCATGGTGGCAAGCATAAGGCATGACACATCTAATGCGCCATCTTGATGCTTCTTATAAGCATCCTTTCAAGACGAGTGGCCGTAGGGGCGGGTATTTCAGGGGTAGCTCGCCTAGGACATATAGTTTATGCTTCTGCTTGAGGATAATCCTCAAGTTCCTATACCAAATAAGAAAGTTTGCTCCATTGAGCTTGTCCTTCTCGACAGATCGCAAGTCGAGGGGTGTGTCGTGTTAGATGTCATGGTGATCTACAACATTAAAATGCAAAGTTAAGTATCATACCTAAATCATTTAATTAGGCCTTTAATTAAATGAGGCTCCGACTAAATTCTCATAGCTACTATTTAGCTATAAATTTCTATGGGATAAAGATCCACATCATAATTGCCTTGAGTTAGCTTTGGCTAATCGCCCAAGACGTAGTATAATTAGGTAGGCAATCTTTTGCCAATTACATCTGATGTAACTCTTTAATAGCTTTGGTTAAGTTTTAGATTAGTTTAGTGTTTATTCCTAAACCAAATTCCAGCCGTGGCGAGGCACAGGGGCCTTCTTGGATATCGGAGCAACGACCACTTCTAAGACAAAGCTGATGTTCGAAAATCACACAAAACTAATGTTAACACTTATGTTCAAAGCTAATATATGCCTCTACTTTCTTAACCAATTAAGAAAACACTTAATTAAGTCTTAACCAAGATTGATAGCGGGACATCACGATTGTCCACTCGCACTCCTCCAAGATAAAATGCATTGCTTTGCTTTGGCAAACCCAATAACAAATGATCGAGGAAGTAGTGAGTACCAACTTTGGTAGGCATATCGCTTTAGACTTATTAAGAAATAAACATGTATCATATACATATTAGCATACATCACATATAAGCTAAACTAATCATGCATCACATACAAGCTAAACTAACATGCATCACATACATATTAAACTAACGTGTCATGGTTATGGCCCCTTATTCTACATCTTCTCAAGCCAATGAAAAGATTGATTGGTCAACCTAGGATAGCATCTTCTCAAGTGCTTCCTTTGGTTGTCTTGTGTGTTGACTTCCTCCTTGTAACCTCATCTTCCAATGGACCCTCCATCCTTGTTTTGTACATTACAAAAGGAGAAATACTGAGTTACATTCGAGTCTAAAACTAATTTTACAACAAGAATATTAGGAGAAAGGCACGACACGCAGGCCGTATTAAGAATTACAACACACAATCACAAACTTTTTGGGACTAGGCCATAACCATGCACCATGTCATTTTAACTTTTAAAAGACATTGGATATTTTATTATGTTTGAAAATTTGCCAATGCAATTATCAACTCATAATAAAATTTATCCTACTTCTATATCACATATAAAATAGAGAAAACCTATTTTTATACGATCTTTCGCAAGTGGCTCTGATACCACTGTAGGGAAATCTCGTATGCCAAATGGCATATGCGCAACGGAAAATAGGATCCCTTCCAAGTGATCCATGCGAAAGCAAACTCGTATAAAATAAATTTCTCTAAACCAAACCTATCTTATAGGAGAGGATTACCTTTGTTGCGTTCCCTTGTTAATCCCGCTTTTCCTTTCGGTTTGTTGGATCTTTAGCACGTTCAAGTGTCCGTGCCTCTATACGTATCCACACGAGCAAGCTCTTGTCTCACAAGAGAAACTAGAAGAGCTCTCCTTTACTTCTTGCTAGAGAAGTCCCTAAAGGAGAGGAATCTAGGGAAGAAGAGAAAGGAGGAAGAAGACTACTCTTCTTGCTAGCCTACACTCACAAAGCCACACAACCAAAGCTTCCACCAAGCTTCTCAAGCTCTCTCTCACAACCACACCGCAATCACCATCCAAATGATGTTTTGGCCGGCCACTCCATGGGGCCTTTTATAGGGTTGGCAAAACCCTTTCACCTCCTACAATTTAATGCAATCCATTGCATTGAGACCCCTTTTGTTTTGGCCGGCCACTTAAGGAGACAAAAACCATTTTGTCCCCTTCCACCTTATCTAGCTTAGGTGGATGCTTAGGTGGCATGCTTATGTGGCATTCATGCATGTTGAATTAATCTTATTAATTCAATTAAGCTTATGTTATCATATTGAATTAATCTTATTAATTCAATTAAGCTTATGTTATCATATTGAATTAATCTTATTAAATCAATAAGGTAACATATTGAATTAATCTCATTAAATCAATTAGCTAAAATTCTCATTAAGCTTAAAGTCCAAAAACCATTTTGTACTTAAGCTTATTCCCATATTATTCTAGTCAAACTAGAATGCTCTAATTCCTCTAATTATCATGCTCTTTGTGTGTGACCCTATAGGCTCTCATAACGTTGGCAGTGGACCTAAACTCTTTTAGATACACAAGCAATGAGCGGCATCTAGCAATACATCATTGCTACCCAAGTTACGAGATAAGTCAAGATCCGACTAACCTTTCTGTGACTACTATAATATATGACCGTGTCCTTCTATCCTTGATATCAGATTGATCAATGAGGCATAGACCGTGTCATCCTCGATCAATCTATGTGTTTCTTGATCCCTGAGTAAACTAACTCAAACAAATGAGCTCAATATCTAATATTGACTCATTCGAGCATGGCCATGCGTTTTAGTAGTTCTACTCAATCAAGGGGCCCACCGATATCACTCTCGTCATATGAGAGGGATAGATCCCATCTACATCACTCACATCCCTCCGCATAATTTGTTATATACCCAATAATCGCCTTTATGGTCCACCCTGTTACGGGTGACGTTTGACGATACCAAAGTACATAACTCCTTATGTAGGGAACCATAGTGACTTCAGGTCTAAGGACTATTCATACCAATAGTCACATGAGAAAGTTTATGACACTCATATAACGATCCATGAAACTTTCTCATGGCGGTCATTCAAGATATATTCTCCAATATATACCCATGTGTCAACTTGATATCATATATCCATGACTTGTGAGATCAAGTCATCAATTGACCTACATGCTAGTCTTTATGTATTAATATTGCCCTTGCATATTAATACTCGACTAGGAACATTTAGGAAAGTGTTCTCTACAGCCTCTCATAATCAATTCTGCCAATTGATGTGCTGTAGATAAGAACCTACTTTTCTAGGGCATTATTATATTTAAATTAGCTGGCACAAGCAAGATGTAAATATAATAACCAATCCTTTGCCTTTATAGAATATGATACAAAATGTTCCCTATTCAACCATCACATGATTGGTTCTAGGGCTTTAACTAACAGTATTGTATTTCATATTTCTACTGCATTAATAGGAATTGTAGAGACGAACAAGATCAAAGTCTATCGAGCACGATTTGGGCTATTCAACCCCCCTTCTAGCCGGGCTACGATCTTCCAACACATTCGATTACTCGTGTAGCCGTTGTGAGACAACGACCTAATCCACGTTGGCATCCGATAGCGGATACGCGAATCAGCGCAATTACCATCGATCGATCGATCGGTGATCAATCGGTTATCGATCATTCTGTGCTTGCGACCAACACTAGCAATCAATTACCCCTACATGGCAGTCGACTGCCCAAGGCTGACAGTCGATAGCCAAGCATCGCAACGCCGTCGAATGCTAGTCAGCTGCCACCAGTCGACTGGTACATCACCCTAATCGACTGGTAAACCTTAAACATGAGGTTTACCCCAAGTATGATGCCCTTATACTTGCTAGACACCCTTAGCCTAGACCTAAGCCTTCTAGACACCTCTACTTGCCTCGCACCTATCGGATCCCTCCAAGTCATCCATCACTTGTTCATCCATGCGCGGATCCCTCCAAGTCATCCATGACTTGTTCATCCATATGCTAGTCTCTAGGTGCTTCCTTCATTTATTGTCATGCTCTCAGTGTCTATACTGCCAAGGTACATATGGACTTACGCTCCCAAGACTACCGCTTGACCTTACGCTGCCAAACCATCCCATGGACTTCCCAAATGCCAAGTCCCCATGACTTGGACTTTCACCGTCAAGGCTACACACTTGGTTTTCCCTTGCCAACTCCATGTTGGACTTCCAATGCCAAGCCCCATGCTTGGACTTTCATTGCCAAGGGTACACACTTGGACTTACATGGCCAAGGCTACACACTTGGTCTTCCCTTGCCAACTCCATGTTGGACTTTCCAATTGCCAAGTCCCATGCTTGGACTTTCACCTCCAAGGCTACACACTTGGACTTACGTGGCCAAGGCTACACACTTGGACTTCCCATGACACTCACATGTCATATGTTTTGTCTAACATCAAAATATTGCTCAAGTCAAACTCTAATCCGGTCAATCGTGACCTAGGCCGATTGCACCAACAATCTCCCCCTTTTTGATGTTTGACAAAACCATAAACACCTTTGAGTTAGGTGACCTAACTCAAGTCTACCAATTATCCCCAATTGGCAATTTTCACACCTTGTGAGAATTCCAACTAACCCCAATTGGTACTTTCTCCCACTTTTTGACATACATCAAAAAGGTCCAACCTAAGGGTGGCAATGTCTCATATCCCAATGAGATCTTACAATCTCCCCCTTGGTCTAAAAATACATCTAGGATACCTTCACTCTTCCTAGTGATAAGTCTCATATCACTTAAGAGAGGTAATCCCCCAATTCTCTTCCCATGAGGAGAAATACATCCATCATCTCAAGATGGATAACCTCCCCCTAAAGGCTTGCTTTCCCTTGACCATTGCATCGACAATGTCCTCTGAGAGTCCCTAAGCCAATAGGAACACTAAACAATCGAAATTAAAGGCAAAGATTCAACATTGAACTTTCACCTCCCTTAAAATACGATACAACCCTAAATAATTCTCCTAATACATTTTCAATGGATTTTCATGTTGGACTTTCCGAGCCGCAAAAACCGCTTTTTGCGTTGCGGAAACCTCAGAAGCCCGACCACGGATCCATGCGAAGATATAAAAAATAAAACATGTATGTGTTTAAAGAAACCTAGATCTACCTTAGATCTACATGATGAGAGTGTTACCCTCGATGCGACGCCCTTCGCTTATCCCGCTCGTCCAAACAATTTGTCGGAACTCAAGAGTGTCAAGTGTACACTCCTCTATTGGTATCCACACAGACAAATGGAGGAGAAAATACGTTAGAGTGTGCTAGCACCCTTTAGGAATTTCAGCAAGATGAAGGATTGGTAGAGAAAACTTGAGAGGAGAGCAAGGAAGAAGATGATAGAGTTACAACCAAGTGAATTCCATCTAATGAAAGTGGTCGGCCACTTCAATATTAGGGGGTTGCATGCATGCATGTAACTCCAAGAGTGAATGGATTTTGGTCTCGCTCATGAGGTGGCACCACATGATAAGTCAATGATGATGTGGAACACCATCATTGGCCGGCCCCCATGCCATGTCACCATGACATGGCAATTGGTCAAGTCAAAATTGACCATTCATCTTCCCTCTCAAGTCAAGTCAAACTTGACCTCTTATCTCCCATGCTTGATCAAATCTAACCACTTGACTCAAGTCAATTTAATTTAATGAATCTCTATTCATTAATTTAAAATGACTTAATGAATCAAATCTAAATTAGACTCATTCAACACTTGAATCAACTTGAGTCTAACTCAATTCGTCTAATTTGGATTACTCTTAATCCAATTTGGTTCATCCCATGAACCTAATCCTCATGGTTCATCATATGAACCTAATCTCCATCTAATTGCCCTTTGTGTGTGACCCTATAGGTTCTTGTAACGTTGGCAATATCCCTAAACCGATTTAGGAACATAAGCAATGAGCGGTATCTAGCAACACATCATTACTACCCAAGTTACAAGAATGTTGAGCTCCAACATCACCTTTATGACTACTAATTGTGACTCTCATAATATGTGACAATGTCTCTATATCCATGACATCTAGATTGACCAATTGAGGCATACACCGTGTCATCCTCGGTACAATCTATATCTTGAACTCCAAGTAGACTCACTCTAATCAAATGAGCTCAATATCTCATATTAACTCATTTGGGGATGGCCATGCACTTCGTGGTCTCACTCTATCAAGAATAACGGTGTCACTCCCGTCATATAGGAGGGATAGATCCCATCTACATCACTCACATCCCTACGCATAATTTGTTACATACCCAGTAATCGCCTTTATAGTCCACCCATTTACGGGTGACATTTGATGAAGCCAATGTATGCAACTCCTTATGTAGGGAACCATGGTGACTTCAGGTCTAAGGACTAATAGTCATACTAATAGCCACATGAGAAAGTATATGACACTCATATAATGATCCATGATACTTTCTCATGGCGGGTCATTCAGTATATATTCTTCAATGCATACCCATGTGTCAACTTGATATCTCATATCCATGACTTGTGAGATCAAGTCATCGTGTTGACCTACATGCTAGTCTCTACGCATTAACATTGTCCCTGAATGTTAATACTTGACTAGGAATGATTAAGAGTAGTATTCTCTATATCATCTCTTTATCGATTCAACCAATCGATTGATATAGATATGAACCTACTACTCAAGGACGCTATTATACTTAGTTATTTGGCACTAATACAAGTAAATATAATAACCATGCCTTTATTAATAGGAATATGATACAATAAAGTTCATACAACAATCATCACATGATTGGCTCTAGGGCTTTCACTAACAATCTCCCACTAGCACTAGTGCCAATCACCGTAGTATCTAATACCCAATGACCTAGGGTGACCATCATGCTTTTTCTGTGCCAAAGCCTTGGTCAAAGGATCTGCAATGTTAGCCTCTGTGGGTACTCTGCAAATCTTCACATCTCCTCTATCGATAATCTCTTGAATGATATGGAAGCACCGTAGTATGTGTTTGGTCCGCTGGTGTGAGCGAGGTTCCTTAGCCTGCGCAATCGCTCCATTGTTGTCACAATAGAGCTCTATAGGATCTGCTATACTAGGAACCACCCCAAGCTCAGTAATGAACTTACGGATCCAAACTGCCTCCTTTGCTACCTTAGATACATCGATATACTCAGTTTCTGTTATAGAATCAGCAACTGTGTCCAGCTTCGAACTCTTCCATCTCACAACGACACCATTCAAGCAAAACACGAATCCTGACTGTGATCTATAATCATCTTGGTCAGTTTGGAAGCTAGCATCGCTGTAACCCTTTACAGCTAGCTCCTCATCGCTTCCATATATCAAGAAATATTCTTTAGTCCTTCTCAAGTACTTAAGAATATTCTTGACTGCTATCTAGTGACGCTCACCTGGATCTGACTGGTATCTACTCGTCATGCTCAAAGCATACGAGACATCAGGACGAGTACATAGCATGCATGGCATATGATAGATCCTATAGCAGATGCATAAGGGATCTTATCCATGCAGTCTCTCTCCTCTCTAGAAGAGGGACTTTGAGTCTTCGAAAGACTCACACCATGTGACATTGGCAAAAGTCCCTTCTTGGATTTCAGCATGGCAAACCGTAGTAATACCGTGTCAATGTATGTACTCTGACTAAGACCAAGCAATCTCTTAGATCTATCTCTATAGATCTTGATGCCTAGAATACAGGCTGCTTCACCTAAGTCTTTCATTGAGAAGCACGTCCCCAGTCAAGTCTTCACAGACTGTAGCGAAGGGATCTCATTCCCAATTAGTAGTATGTCATCCATATACAATACAAGGAAGACAACTATGTTCCCATTAACCCTCTTGTAGACACAGGGTTCATCTTCATTCTTGATGAAACCAAACTATTTGATCGCATCATCGAATCGAAGATTCCAGCTCCGAGAAGCTTTCTTTAGCCCATAAATGGACCTTTGCAGCTTGTATACTTTCCCAGTATGCTGTGGATCTACAAAACTCTCAGGTTGTGTCATGTACACATCCTCGAGTAAGTTTCTATTCAGAAACGCAGTTTTGACATCCATCTGCCAGATCTCATAATCATGGTATGCTGCAATAGCAAGCATGATCCAAATGGACTTAAACATCGCCACTGGAGAAAAGGTTTCATCATAGTCAATACCATGAATTTGCTTGATACCTTTAGCCACCAATCGGCCCTTATAGGTATGCGTATGTCCATCCATGTTAGTCTTTCTCTTAAAGACCCACTTACACCCAATGGTTTTGACCCCTTCAGATGGATCAACCAAAGTCCATACTTGGTTGGTGTACATGGATTCCATCTCGGACCTCATGGCCTCTAGCCATTTCTCAGAGTCTGAGCTCAACACAGCTTCCTGATAGGAGGTAGGCTCATTCTCAATGAGCATAACGTCATCATGGTCAGACAAGAGAAATGAGTATCTCTCAGGCTGACGACGTACCCTATCAGACCTGCGAAGAGGTACGTCTACCTGAACAGGTGGTTGTTCCATAACTCTTTGTGCAACAACCTCATCACCCATAATATTTTGTGGTTCCTATTCAACCTCCATCAAGGCCTCAGTGCTATGGTGCTTATCTTGAATTTCTTCAAGATCTAACGTACTCCCACTAGTTATTCTAGAAACAAAATCCCTTTCTAGAAGAACCCTAGTCTTTGCCACAAACACTTTGTGCTGACTAGGAATGTAGAAGTAATATCCCTTCGTGTCCTTGCTATATCCAACAAAATAGCATCTATCGGATTTGGGTCCCAATTTTTCTGAGACTTGATGTCGAACCTAAGCCTCACAACCCCAAATCCTCATGAAAGACATCTTGGGATTTCTCCCTGTCCATATCGTTTATGGTGTCCTTATCACAACCTTGGATGGTACAGGTTAAGGGTGAAGGTTGTTGTGTCTAGAGCATATCCCCAAAAGGATATAAGAAGATATGTGTGACTCATCATAGATCGTACCATATCTAGTAGGGTACGATTCCTTCTTTCGAATACACTATTCCACTGTGGTGTTCCACGAGGAGTGAGTTGGGATAGAATCCCACACTTAGCTAGATAGTCACGAAACTCATGGCTAAGGTATTCACCACCTCGATCTGATCGAAGTATCTTAATACTATTGCCAAGCTGGTTTTGTACTTCATTCTTGAATTCTTTGAACTTTTCAAAGGATTCTGATTTATGTGTCATGAGATACACATAACCATATCTACTGAAGTCATCAGTAAATGTAATGAAGTACCTGTAACCACCTCTAGTAGCAACATTGAAAGGGCCACATACATCACTATGTATAAGTCCTAACAAGTCTGTTGCTCTTTCGCTGTGTCCATTAAAGGGAGTCTTGGTCATCTTGCCTAAAGGGCAAGACTCGCATGTCTCATATGATTCAAAATAAAATGAGTCTAGCAGCCCAACCTTATGGAGCTGAGATAAGCGATTCTCATTTATGTGACCTAAGCGACAATGCCAGAGATAGGTTTGGTTCAACTCATATGACTTGAACCTTTTGGTACATATGTTATAGATAGAGCTCTCTAAGTCTAGAAAGTAGAGTCCATTCATTAGAGGTGCACTACAATAGAACATATCATTTAAATAAACTGAACAACATTTGTTCTTTATTATAAATGTAAATCCTTTCTTGTCCAAACAAGAAACCGAAATTATGTTCTTAGTTAAGGTAGACACATAACAATATTCATCTAATTCTAGTACAAGCCCAGAGGGCAGAGATAGATCATAAGTTCCTACAGCAACAACAGCAACCCTTGCTCCATTGCCTACTCGTAGGTCCACCTCGCCCTTTGTCAATGCCCTGCTATTTCTCAGCGCTTGCACATTGGTACAAATGTGAGATGCACATCCGATATCTAATACCCATGATGAAGAAATAGATAGATTAACTTCTATAACATTTATACCTGAAGTAAAAAGTCTCACTTCTCTTCTTCTTAAGATATTCCAAGTATGCTTTGCAGTTACGCTTCCAGTGTCCAGCTTCCTTGCAGTGGAAGCAAGCCCCTTCTTTGGCCACCCCTCCTTTGGGTTTCAGTTCTTTGCCTTTGCCCTTGGCTTGGGACTTTCCCTTACCTTTAGGCTTGCCCTTGCCTTTCTTCTTTTGCACCAACAAAATGGAGTCAGATTTTTCCTTCTTAAGGTTGAGCTCAGCAATTCTCAACATGCTAAGCATCTCAGGCAGTGGCTTATCAATTTCATTCATGTTATAATTTATGACAAATTGATTGTAGCTTTGTGGCAAAGACTGCAAGATCAAGTCAGTGACCAGCTCTTGGCTAAGGGGGAATCCCAATCTCTGTAGGTTTTCTAGGTACTCAATCATCTTGAGTACATATGGACCTACGGGAGTCCCATCTTGCATCTTGGACTGAAACAATGCCTTAGAGACTTCATATCTCTCGTGCCTTTCTTGTCCTTGATATAGTTGACGAAGATGTTCAACCATATCATAAGCATTCATGAACTCGTGTTGCTTTTGAAGCTCAGTGTTCATGGTTGCGAGCATGAGACATGACACATCTAATGCATCATCTTGATGCTTCTTGTAAGCATCTTTGTCAGCTCGCGAGGCAAAGGGCAGAGGTGCCTCCGAATGGGCTGCCCAGACGCATATTTCCTTTCTTGGGTGAGAACACTCGTGTTCTGTATCACCCAGAAATTTTCTCCATTGAGCTTGTCCTTCTCAAGGATAGAATGCAGGGAGAGAGTGTTCGTGTTTGTCGACATAGTTATCTACAACATACACAATGCAGAAAATTAATATCATATTCCTTTTATCATTTAATTAGGCCTTTAATAAAATGATACTCCCACTGAATTATAGGAATTTTATAGAATCGAGTTATGGATGTGGTCAAACCACATTACTAGATTCATACAAACAAGCTATAATTCCTGCGGGACAAGATCCACATCATACTAAGCCTTGAGTTAGCTTGGCTATTCGCCCAAGACTTAGTATGATCGGAGGGTAACATATTACAGATTACATCTCTATGCAACTCTTGTTTATAGGATCAAGACCCACATTTACAAAAGACCTTGAGTTATCTTTGGCTAAATCGCCCAAGATTTAGTGTAAATGAGATCTTATCCTATCTTTCCAACGGTTGGAATATGCTCATAGTTCTACTCGATCCAATTGAGTTAACTAGTTTTACACAATCTAATTGAGTTTACTCTAACCCAAGTCGTGATAGGCGGGACCAAGATTGTCCCTCCGCACCCTACCAATATAATATGCGTTGCTCTGCTTTGGCAGATTCAACAACTACAAATGATCGAGGTAGTGATGGGTATCAAGGACTTGGTAGGCATTTTCGAGTTGATTCGATTAAGATCTAATCTAATCGTAATGTGTATCATATACGCATTAAGACCTTTATTATCCTACACTAGCAAGCATCACATACATACAAGCATTATTCTAGCATGCATCATATACATACAAGAAAAATATCCTAGCATGCATCATATACATACAAGCATTATTCTACTAGCATGCATCACATACATACAAGCATAACAAATATATATATATATATATATATATATATATATATATATATATATATATATATATATATATATATATATATATATATATAAATTAATTGTGATTAGGTCATGACCCTACTACGATCTTCTCAAGCCAATGAGAAGATCGGATGGTCAACCTAGGGTTAGCGGCTTCTCCAAGCGCCTCCTTTGATCACCATGTGTCGTCGGCACCGTTCTCGTAACTCCGTCTAGAAGTGGACCTTCCACCGCTCCATTTTTGTACATTACAAACATGAAACTCAAGTTACATTCGAATCTAAAACTATTTACAACTAAAATTTTAAAAGAAGAGGTACGATGCTCAGGTTGCATACCCTATACAACAAGCACAATCACAAAAACGGCACGCAAGCCGTATTATGAATTACAACACATTAATGTACAATAATATTGGGGTTCTTAGGCCATGACCATCACATAATTATACATAATACTAAATTATGTATTTTACAGAAAATTTCTATAATTTTTCCTATTTTTGTTATCAATTTTATGAGTCACCTCTCCATAAGCATTTCCGCGATCGCGGGACAATGCCCCTTTCGGGGATAGGGGCAGCGCCCCTACTCGCAAAAATAAACTTTATGAGTGTCCCTACTAGATCTTACAGTGACTTAAGTCGCTGTCCTAAAAACCTAAAGCTAGAACTCGCCGTTTCGGAGAGTTTTTCTCGGTGGTTGAAGCCTACAAGTGTCCCAACACTCGTTGCTTCGACTCTTCGAGAAAAATACCCAGAAATTCTATAAAAATAGGAAATTTACAGAAATTTAAAAAACTATAATTTTTATATCTAATACAAAAACTACAAATATGAAACACATACATGCTTCGCACATGGTTCTGATACCACTGTTGGACTTTCCGAGCCGCAAAAATCGCTTTTGCATGGAAATCTAAGCCTGCCACGGATCCGTGTGAAGATATAAAAAATAAAACATGTATGTGTTTATAGAAACCTAGATCTACCTTAGATCTACATGATGAGAGTGTTACCCTCGATGTGACGCCCTTCGCTTATCCCGCTCGTCCAAACGCTTTGCCGGAGCTCAAGAGTGTCAAGTGTACACTCCTCTATTTGTATCCACACGGACAAATGGTGGTGAAAATACCTTAGAGTGTGCTAGAACCCTTTAGGAATTTCGGCAAGATGAGGGATTGGGAGAGAAAACTTGAGAGGAGAGCAAGGAAGAAGATGATAGAGTTACAACCAAATGAATTCCATCTAATGAGAGTGGCTGGCCACTTCAATATTGGGGGGTTACATGCATGCATGTAACTCCAAGAGCCAATGGATCTTTGTCTCGCTCATGAGGTGGCACCACATGATAAGTCAACGATGATGTGAAACACCATCATTTGCCGACCCCCATTCCAAGTCACCATGACATGGCAATTGGTCAAGTCAAAATTGACCATTCATCTTCCCTCTCAAGTCAAGTCAAACTTGACCTCTTATCTCCCATGTTTGATCAAATCTAACCACTTGACTCAAGTCAATTTGATTTAATGAATCTCTATTCATTAATTTAAATTGACTTAATGAATCAAATCTAAATTAGACTCATTCAACACTTGAATCAACTTGAGTCTAACTCACTTAGTCTAATTTGGATTACTCTTAATCCAATTTGGTTCATCCCATGAACCTAATCCTCATGGTTCATCATATGAACCTAATCTCCATCTAATTGCCCTTTGTGTGTGACCCTATAGGTTCTTGTAACATTGGCAATGTCCCTAAACCGATTTAGGAAAATAAGCAATGAGCGGTATCTAGCAACACATCATTGCTACCCAAGTTACAAGAATGTTGAGCTCCAACATCACCTTTGTCACTACTAATTGTGACTCTCACAATATGTGACAATGTTCCTCTATCCATGACATCTAGATTGATCAATTGAGGCATAGACCGTGTCATCCTCAGACAATCTATATCTTGAACTCCAAGTAGACTCACTCTAATCAAATGAGCTCAATATCTCATATTGACTCATTTGGGCATGGCCATGCACTTCGTGGTCTCACTCTATCAAGAATATCGATGTCACTCCCATCATATAGGAGGGATAGATCTCATCTACATCACTCACATCCCTCCGCATAATTTGTTACATACCCAGTAATCGCCTTTATAGTCCACCCATTTACGGGTGACGCTTTGACGGCCAAAGTATGCAACTCCTTATGTAGGGAACCATGGTGACTTCAGGTCTAAGGACTAATAGTCATACTAATAGCCACATGAGAAAGTATATGACACTCATATAACAATCCATGATACTTTCTCATGGCGGGTCATTCAGTATACATTCT
This sequence comes from Wurfbainia villosa, assembly GCA_025175895.1. Lineage (NCBI taxonomy): Eukaryota > Viridiplantae > Streptophyta > Magnoliopsida > Zingiberales > Zingiberaceae > Wurfbainia > Wurfbainia villosa. The sequence continues at coordinate 65,001,330 of CM045990.1, read as the reverse complement.
CCAATGCATACCCATGTGTCAACTTGATATCTCATATCCATGACTTGTGAGATCAAGTCATCGTGTTGACCTACATGCTAGTCTCTACGCATTAACATTGTCCCTGAATGTTAATACTCGACTAGGAATGATTAAGAGTAGTGTTCTCTATATCATCTCATTATCGATTCAACCAATCGATTGATATAAATAAGAACCTACTACTCAAGGACATTATTATATTTAGTTATTTGGCACCAATACAAGTAAATATAATAACCATGCCTTTATTAATAGGAATATGATACAATAAAGTCCATACAACAATCATCACATGATTGGCTCTAGGGCTTTCACTAACAATCTCCCACTAGCACTAGTGCCAATCACCGTAGTATCTAATACCCAATGACCTAGTGTGACCATCATGCTTTTTCTGTGCCAAAGCCTTGGTCAAGGGATCTGCGATGTTAGCCTCTGTGGGTACTCTGCAAATCTTCACATCTCCTCTATCGATAATCTCTCGAATGAGATGGAAGCGCCGTAGTATGTGTTTGGTCCGCTGGTGTGAGCGAGGTTCCTTAGCCTGTGCAATCGCTCCATTGTTGTCACAATAGAGCTCTATGAGATTTGCTATGCTAGGAACCATCCCAAGCTCAGTAATGAACTTGCGGATCCAAACTGACTCCTTTGCTGCCTCTGATGCAACGATATACTCGACCTCTGTTGTAGAATCAACAACTGTGTCCTGCTTCGAACTCTTCCAGCTCACAGCGCCACCATTCAAGCAAAACACGAACCCTGACTGTGATCTATAATCATCCTGGTCAGTTTGGAAGCTGGCATCGCTGTAACCCTTTACAGCTAGCTCCTCATCGCCTCCAAATATCAAGAAATATTCTTTAGTCCTTCTCAAGTACTTAAGATGATGCTCACCTAGATCTGACTGGTAACTAATCGTCATGCTCAAAGCATACGAGACATCAGGATGAGTACATAGTATGGTGTACATGATAGATCCTATAGCAGATGCATAAGGGATCTTATCCATGCGGTCTCTCTCCTCTCTTGAAGAGGGACTTTGAGTCTTCGAAAGACTCACACCATGTGACATCGGCAGAAGTCCCTTCTTGGAATTCTGCATGGCAAACCGTAGTAATACCTTGTCAATATATGTACTCTAACTTAGGCCAAGCAATCTCTTAAATCTATCTCTATGAGATCTTGATGCCTAGAATATAGGCTGCTTCACCTAAGTCTTTCATTGAGAAGCACGTCCCCAGCCAAGTCTTCACAGACTGTAGCGAAGGGATGTCATTCCCAATTAGTAGTATGTCATCCACATAAAATACAAGGAAGACAACTTTGTTCCCATTAACCCTCTTGTAGACACAGGGTTCATCTTCATTCTTGATGAAACCAAACTGTTTGATCGCATCATCGAATCGAAGATTCCAGCTCCGAGAAGCTTGCTTTGGCCCATAAATGGACCTTTGCAGCTTGCATACTTTCCCAGTATGCTGTGGATCTACAAAACCCTCAGGTTGTGTCATGTACACATCCTCGAGTAAGTTTCCATTCGTAAATACGCGGTTTTGACATCCATCCGCCAGATCTCATAATCGTGGTATCGTCGCAATAGCAAGCAAGATCCGAATGGACTTAAACATCGCACATCGAGAAAAGGTTTCATCATAGTCAATACCATGAATTTGCTTGAAACCTTTAGCCACCAATCGCCCTTATAGGTATGCGAAGTCCATCCATGTCGCCTTTTTCTTAAAGACCCACTTACACCCAATGGGTTTGACTTGTGGATCAACCAAAGTCCATACTTGGTGTACATGGATTCCATCTCTGATCTCATGGCCTCTAGCCATTTCTCAGAATCTGGGCTCATCACAGCTTCCTGATAGGAGGTAGGCTCATTCTCAATGAGCATAACGTCTTCATGGTCTGACAAGAGAAATGAGTATCTCTCAGTCGACGACGACTTATCGACCTACAAGAGGTAGGTCTACTGAATGTGGTTGTTCCACAACTCTTGTGCAACAACCTCATCACCCACAACACTTTGTGGTTCCTGCTCAACCTCCATCAAGGCCTCAGTGCTATGGTCCTTATCTTGAATTTCTTCAAGATCGAAGGTACTCCCACTAGTTTTTCTAGAAACAAAATCCCTTTCTAGAAAAACCTCAGTCTTTGCCACAAACACTTTGTGCTGACTGGGAATGTAGAAGTAATATCCCTTTGTATCCTTGGGATATCCAACAAAATAGCACCTATCGGATTTGGGTCCCAGTTTGTCTGAGACTTGACGTCGAACGTAAGCCTCACAACCCCAAATCCTCATGAAAGATATCTTGATTTCTCCCCGCCCATATCGTGATATGGTGTCTTTATCAACCTTGGATGGTACACTGCTTAAGGGTAAAGGTCAGCGGTTCAGAGAGCATATCCCCAAAAGGATATAGGAAGATCTGCGTGACTCATCATAGATCGTACCATATCCAATAGGGTACGATTCCTCCTTTCGAAATACACCATTCCACCGTGGTGTTCCAGAGGAGTGAGTTGGGATAGAATCCCACACTCACTAGATAGTCACAAACTCATGGCTAAGGTATTCACCACCTCGATCCGATCAAGTATCTTAATACTCTTGCCAAGTCGGGTTTTGTACTTCATTCTGAATTCTTTGAACTTTTCAAAGGATTCTAATTTATGTGTCATGAGATACACATAACCATATCTACTGAAGTCATCAGTAAATGTAATGAAGTACCTGTAACCACCTCTAGCAATAACATTGAAAGGGCCACATATATCACTATGTATAAGTCCTAACAAGTCTATTTCTCTTTCGCTGTGTCCACTAAAGGGAGTCTTGGTCATCTTGCCTAAAAGGCAAGACTCGCATGTCTCATATGATTCAAAATCAAATGAGTCTAGCAGCCCATCCTTATGGAGCTAAGATAAGCGACTCTCATTTATGTGACCTAAGCTTTAGGTTTGGTTCAACTCATTTGACATGAACCTTTTGGTACTTATGTTATAGATAGGGCTCTCTAAGTCTAGAAAGTAGAGTTCATTCATTAGAGGTGCACTACAATAGAACATATCATTTAAATAAACTAAACAATATTTGTTCTTTATTATAAATGGAAATCCTTTCTTGTCCAAACAAGGAAACCGAAATTATGTTCTTAGTTAAGGCAGGCACATAACAACATTCATCTAATTCTAGTACAAGCCTAGAGGGCAGAGATAGATCATAAGTTCCTACAGCAATAGCAGCAACCCTTGCTCCATTGCCTACTCGTAGGTCCACCTCGCCCTTTGTCAATGCCCTGCTATTTCTCAGCGCCTGCACATTGGTACAAATGTGAGATGCACATCCGATATCTAATACCCATGATGAAAAAATAGATAGATTGACTTCTATAACATTTATACCTGAAGTAGAAGTCTCACTTCTCTTCTTCTTAAGATCTTTCAAGTATGCTTTGCAGTTACGCTTCCAGTGTCCAGCTTCCTTGCAGTGGAAGCAAGCCCTTCTTTGGCCACCCCTCCTTTGGGTTTCAGTTCTTTGCCTTTGCCCTTGGCTTTGGACTTTCCCTTACCTTTAGGCTTGCCCTTGCCTTTCTTCTTTTGCACCAACAAAATGGAGTCAGATTTTTCCTTCTTAAGGTTGAGCTCAGCAGTTCTCAACATGCTAAGTATCTCAGGCAGTGGCTTATCAATTTCATTCATGTTGTAATTTATGACAAATTGATTGTAGCTTTGTGGCAAAGACTGCAAGATCAAGTTAGTGGTCAGCTCTTGGTCAAGGGGGAATCCCAATCTCTTTAGGTTTTTTAGGTACCCAATCATCTTGAGTACATATGGACCTACGGGAGTCCCATCTTGCATCTTGGACTGAAACAATGCCTTAGAGATTTCATATCTCTCGTGCCTTTCTTGTCCTTGATATAGTTGACGAAGATGTTCAACTATATCATAAGCATTCATGAACTTGTGTTGCTTCTGAAGCTCAGAGTTCATGGTCACGAGCATAAGACATGACACATCTAATGCATCATCTTGATGCTTCTTGTAAGCATCTTTGTCAGCTCACGAGGCAGTGGCAGGAGGTGCCTCCGGAATGGGCTGCTCCAGGACGTACAGTTTCCTTTCTTGGGTGAGAACAATTCTCAGGTTCCTGTACCAGTCCAGGAAATTTGCTCCATTGAGCTTGTCCTTCTCAAGGATAGAACGCAGGGAGAGAGTGTTCGTGTTTGTCGACATAGTTATCTACAAGATACGCAATGCAGAAAATTAATATCATATTCCTTTTATCATTAAATTAGGCCTTTAATTAAATGATACTCACACTGAATTATAGGAATTTTGTAGAATCGAGTTATGGATGTGATCAAAGAACATTACTAGATTCATACAAACTAGCTATAATTTCTGCGAGACAAGATTCACATCATACTAAGCCTTGAGTTAGCTTTGGCAAAATCACCCAAGACTTAGTATGATCGGTGGGTAACACATTACCGATTACATCTCTATGCAACTCTTGTTTATAGGATCAAGACCCACATTTACAAAAGACCTTGAGTTAGCTTTGGCTAAATCGCCCAAGATTTAGTGTAAATGAGATCTTATCCTATCTTTCCAACGGTTGGAATATGCCCATAGTTCTACTCGATCCAATTGAGTTAACTAGTTTTACTCAATCTAATTGAGGTTACTCTAACCTTAGTCATGATAGGCGGGACCAAGATTGTCCTTCCGTACCCTACCAAGATAATATGCGTTGCTCTACTTTGGCAGATTCAACGACTGCAAATGATCGAGGTAGTGATGGGTATCAAGGACTTGGTAGGCATTTTTGAGTTGATTCGATTAAGATCTAAACTAATCGTAATGGGTATCATATACGCATTAAGGCCTTTATTATCCTACACTAGAATGCATCTACACTAGCATGCATCACATACATACAAGCATTATTCTAGCATGCATCATATACATACAAGAAAAATATCCTAGCATGCATCATATATATACAAGCATTATTCTACTAGCATGCATCACATACATACAAGCATAACAAATATATATATATATATATATATATATATATATATATATATATATATATATATATATATATATATATATATATATAAATTAATTGTGATTAGGGCATGTCCCTACTACAATCTTCTCAAGCCAATGAGAAGATTGGACGGTCAACCTAGGGTTAGCGGCTTCTCCAAGCTCCTCCTTTGATCGTCATGTGTCGTCGACACCCTTCTCGTAACTCCGTCTAGAAGTGGACCTTCCACTGCTCCATTTTGTACATTACAAACATGAAACTCGAGTTACATTCGAGTCTAAAACTATTTACAACTAGAATTTTAAAAAGAAGTGGCACGACATGCAGGTCGCATACCCTATACAACAAGCACAATCACAAAAATGGTACGCATGCCGTATTATGAATTACAACACATTAACGTCCAATCATATTGGGGTTCTTGGGCCATGACCATCACATAATTATACATAATACTAAATTATGTATTTTACAGAAAATTTCTATAACTTTTCCTATTTTTTTCAATTTTATGAGTCACCTCTCAAGTCCCGCTAAGCGGTTTCCTGGCGCGATCGCGGGACAAGACCCCTTTCAGGGATAGGGGAAGCGCCCCTATTTGCTTCGACTCTTCGAGAAAAATATCCAAAAATTCTATAAAAATAGAAAATTTACAGAAACTTAAAAAACTATATTTTTATATCTAATACAAAAACTACAAATATGAAACACATACATGCTTCGCATGTGGCTCTGATACCACTGTTGGACTTTCCGAGCTGCAAAAACTACTTTTTGCGTTGCGAAAACCTCGGAAGCCCGACCACGGATCCGTGTGAATATATAAAAAATAAAACATGTATGTGTTTATAGAAACCTAGATCTACCTTAGATCTACTTGATGAGAGTGTTACCCTCGATGCGACGCCCTTCGCTTATCCCGCTCGTCCAAACGCTTTGCCGGAACTCAAGAGTGTCAAGTGTACACTCCTCTATTGGTATCCACACGGACAAATGGTGTAGAAAATACCTTAGAGTGTGCTAGCACCCTTTATGAATTTTGGCAAGATGAGGGATTGGGAGAGAAAACTTGAGAGGAGAGCAAGGAAGAAGATGATAGAGTTACAACCAAATGAATTCCATCTAATGAGAGTGGCCAGCCACTTCAATATTGGGGGGTTACATGCATGCATGTAACTCCAAGAGCCAATGGCTCTTGGTCTCCCTCATGAGGTGGCACCACATGATAAGTCAATGATGATATGGAACACCATCATTGGTCGGCCCCCATGCCATGTCACCATGACATGGCAATTGGTCAAGTAAAAATTGACCATTCATCTTCCCTCTCGAGTCAAGTCAAACTTGACCTCTTATCTCCCATGCTTGATCAAATCTAACCACTTGACTCAAGTCAATTTGATTTAATGAATCTCTATTCATTAATTTAAATATACTTAATGAATCAAATATAAAATAGACTCATTCAACACTTGAATCAACTTGAGTCTAACTCAATTAGTCTAATTTGGATTACTCTTAATCCAATTTGGTTCATCCCATGAACCTAATCCTCATGGTTCATCATATGAACCTAATCTCCATCTAATTGCCCTTTGTGTGTGACCCTATAGGTTCTTGTAACGTTGGCAATGTCCCTAAACCGATTTAGGAACATAAGCAATGAGTGGTATTTAGCAACACATCATTGCTACCCAAGTTACAAGAATGTTGAGCTCCAACATCACCTTTGTGACTACTAATTGTGACTCTCACAATATGTGACAATGTCCCTCTATCCATGACATCTAGATTGACCAATTGAGGCATACACCGTGTCATCCTCGGTACAATCTATATCTTGAACTCCAAGTAGATTTACTCTAATCAAATGAGCTCAATATCTTATATTAACTCATTTGGGCATGGCCATGCACTTCGTGGTCTCACTCTATCAAGAATAACGATGTCACTCCCGTCATATAGGAGGGATAGATTTCATCTACATCACTCACATCCCTCCGCATAATTTGTTACATACCCAGTAATCTCGCCTTTATAGTCCACCCATTTACGGGTGACGTTTGACGAAGCCAAAATATGCAACTCCTTATGTAGGGAACCATGGTGACTTCAAGTCTATGGATTAATAATCATACTAATAGACACATGAGAAAGTATATGAAACTCATATAACAATCCATGATACTTTCTCATGACGGGTCATTCAATATACATTCTCCAATGCATACCCATGTGTCAACTTGATATCTCATATCCATGACTTGTGAGATCAAGTCATCGTGTTGACCTACATGCTATTCTCTACGCATTAACATTGTCCCTGAATATTAATACTTGACTAGAAATGATTAAGAATAGTGTTCTCTATATCATCTCATTATCGATTCAACCAATCGATTGATATAGATATGAACCTACTACTCAAGGACGCTATTATACTTAGTTATTTGGCACTAATACAAGTAAATATAATAACCATGTCTTTATTAATAGGAATATGATACAATAAAGTCCATACAACAATCATCACATGATTGACTCTAGGGCTTTCACTAACATTTCACCCTTCCAATGCTCTCCAAAGCATATCGTAAGGTTATGAGCAATTAGGGAACCAAGAAATAGTTGAATAAGGGCCTAACAAACCTTGTTTACTCGAAATCATCTCTTAACTCTATAGTCACGATCAGACACTTGATGCGATCATTCATTCATTGGGGGTCGACTGATTTCTTCATTGTGCAGAAATCAAGTTTCAAAAATGAAATTCCGAAATTCATAAGTAAAAATATGTATTTTTAAAAATCTTGAAAATTCATACATATATTACTTATAACAAACATTATGAGTGGAAAATATTTAAAAAATAAAATACCCATAAAATAGTGAGATTGACACAAAGTTCAAAACTCTTGAAAGTTTCAATGTTTGACCCTACTTTGTTTCACCTCATTCAATGATGATTGCTATCCAAAGATAGACTTCACCAAGGATATTTTATTTCCATAAGTAGCTTTGATGATTTTGGAAATTAGTTTCCTAAATTGACTTTCCTTAATCAACTATTTCCACAAATAAAATATGTGATTAGATATGGAAATTTGTTTCCTAATTTAATCATGATTTGATTTGGAGAATCAAATCTTAAACATATTTTATTTCCATAAATAGTTATGACATATAAGGAAATTATGTACATGACATAATTGTATGCCATGTAATTACATTAGATGCATATCATTATGCCATGCGTGTCGTGACATGTAGATGTATGCCATGTATGTCATGCCATATAGATAATAGTTATTTGCATGCAAAGAGGATGAGACATAAAACCCCTTACTCAATATTAAAGCCTACACCTTCCATTAATATGGTTAGAACCAAAGTTCCGTTTCTTGTTTGGGTTGTTTGACTCTCTCCAAGCCCGACTCGAATCCGAACATGTTCAAACCATGGGATAGTTTAATACTAATATGGTAAGAGTCAGAGGTCAATCGTTAGATTTGGTTGTTGGACTCTCTCCAAGCCGGGCTAATTGGTTGAATGCGCTCTAACCATATTAAAATTATTTCTCGATTAATGGGTTGGATTTAACCTGGAGCATCATCTTGTTGGACTCTCTCCAAGGTCGATGTAAAGGGAGGTGAAGTTGGGTGCTATGCATATGATGCATACTTGTTAATGTGTTAACAACCCGATGTATGTGTGAACATTCAATTAGTTGATAGCACATTGTGATAGTTGCATATACGTGATATGCAATCGGTATAGTTGATACCTACCGTCGTAGTTATGAATGGCTTGTTGGACTCTCTCCAAGGGTGTTCATATCTATGATGGATATCAGCCCATTCGGAGATGGACCTACGATCTCGCAAAGTGATTTTGGGGTTTTTGAAATTCGAAAAATGAATGGGATTTATAAATGTATATTGATGCATTTTTAAAATCATTTTCTCATATATGCTCGTTTTGTATTTCTAGGTCAATAAATTGATCATGACGTCTTTGAATTTACGCACTATTTTGGATTCAAACAAACAGATTGGGCCTAACTTCCTGGACTGGCTTAGAAACCTGAGAATTGTTCTCAAGACGGAAAAGCTAGCATATGTCCTTGAAGAGCCTCTTCCCAACCGTCCTAAGGATGATGCAACTCCAGACCAAATGTTGGTCTATCAGAAGCATGTGGCAGATTCTGAGCTGGCGAGTTGCATCATGCTAGCGGCGATGGTACCTGAGCTGCAAAAGCAGCATGAGCATATGGATGCTAATACTATGGGGTTGTCCTGCTTATGTGAAGCGGACAGTATCAGACAAATTGGATGCTAAGTCTGATAAATGTCTATTTATTAGATACCCTAAGGAAACAAGGGGTTACCAATTCTATCATCCTGTGGAACAAAAGGTGTTTGTTTCAAGGCATGCTGTGTTTCTAGAGAAAGAGTTTCTCTTGCAAGAAAATAGTGGGAGTGTCGTCGAGCTTGAGGAGGCTCGAGAGACTCAAATAGACATTGATGAGATACCTGGTGAAGCACAACAGCCGACAACTCATAGTGATGAGCAATCGGCTGGACCTATTGTAACACCACATCTTCGTAGATCTGGTAGAACACGCAACATTTCTGAGAGATATGGATTTCTCATAAGTGAATCGAACGACGTGTTACTCATTAATGATGAGGAGCCTACCAGTTATGAAGAAGTGCTGACAAGTTCAGAAAGGGATAAGTGGCTTGAAGCCATGAAGTCGGAAATGGATTCCATGTATGAAAACCAAGTTTGGAACTTGGTTGACCCGCCTGAAGGCATAAAGCCTATAGGGTGCAAGTGGGTTTTCAAGAAGAAAACCGACATGGATGGTAATGTGATTACTTATAAGGCTAGATTGGTGGCGAAAGGATATCGTCAAAACCAAGGTGTTGATTATGACGAAACCTATTCGCCTGTAGCTATGCTTAAATCCATTCGGATGCTCCTGGCCATAGCGGCTCATTATGATTATGAGATATGGCAGATGGATGTGAAAACAGCTTTCCTTAATGGAAACCTACTCGAGGACGTGTATATGATATAGTCTGAGGGTTTCACATCGGTCGATAAAACCAAGGTATGCAAATTGCGACGGTCCATTTATGGATTGAAGCAAGGATCCAGGAGCTGGAATATCCGTTTTGATGAGACAATCAAAAAGTTTGATTTCTCACAAAATCCAGACGAACCTTGTGTGTACAAGAAGGTTAGTGGGAGTGCAGTCGTGTTCCTAGTATTATATGTCGATGACATATTACTTATAGGAAACGATGTTTCAATCTTACAGTCAGTTAAGATTTTGTTATCCAAGACATTCTCCATGAAAGACCTGGGAGAAGCAACCTATATCCTCGGGATTAAGATCTATAGAGATAGATCGAAACGGTTGCTTGGTCTTTCGCAGTCTACATATATAGACCGAGTGCTAAAGAGGTTTAGCATGTCGGAATCCATGAAAGGTTTCCTACCCATCAGGCATGGGGTACACCTTTCGAAGTCTATGTGTCCGCGCACAGAAGACGAGAGGATTTGCATGAGTAAGATTCCCTATGCATCCACAATAGGATCTATCATGTATGCTATGTTATGTACGAGGCCCGTGTTAGTTAAAGCCCTAGAACCAATCATGTGATGGTTGAATAGGGAACATTTTGTATCATATTCTATAAAGGCAAAGGATTGGTTATTATATTTACATCTTGCTTGTGCCAGCTAATTTAAATATAATAATGCCCTAGAAAAGTAGGTTCTTATCTACAGCACATCAATTGGCAGAATTGATTATGAGAGGCTGTAGAGAACACTTTCCTAAATGTTCCTAGTCGAGTATTAATATGCAAGGGCAATATTAATACATAAAGACTAGCATGTAGGTCAATTGATGACTTGATCTCACAAGTCATGGATATATGATATCAAGTTGACACATGGGTATATATTGGAGAATATATATATCAACCGCCATGAGAAAGTTTCATGGATCGTTATATGAGTGTCATAAACTTTCTCATGTGACTATTGGTATGAATAGTCCTTAGACCTGAAGTCACTATGGTTCCCTACATAAGGAGTTATGTACTTTGGTATCGTCAAACGTCACCCGTAACAGGGTGGACCATAAAGGCGATTACTGGGTATGTAACAAATTATGCGGAGGGATGTGAGTGATGTAGATGGGATCTATCCCTTCCATATGACGAGAGTGATATCGGTGGGCCCCTTGATTGAGTAGAACTACTAAAACGCATGGCCATGCTCGAATGAGTCAATATGAGATATTGAGCTCATTTGTTTGAGTTAGTTTACTCAGGGATCAAGAAACACATAGATTGATCGAGGATGACACTGTCTATGCCTCATTGATCAATCTGATATCAAGGATAGAAGGACACGGTCATATATTATAGTAGTCACGGAAAGGTTAGTCGGATCTTGACTTATCTCGTAACTTGGGTAGCAATGATGTATTGCTAGATGCCGCTCATTGCTTGTGTATCTAAAAGAGTTTAGATCCACTGCCAACGTTATGAGAGCCTATAGGGTCACACACAAAGAGCATGATAATTAGAGTAATTAGAGTATTCTAGATTGACTAGAATAATTTGGGAATAAGCTTAAGTACAAAATGGTTTTTGGACTTTAAGCTTAATGAGAATTTTAGCTAATTGATTTAATGAGATTAATTCAATATGTTACCTTATTGATTTAATAAGATTAATTCAATATGATAACATAAGCTTAATTGAATTAATAAGATTAATTCAACATGCATGAAAGCCACATAAGAATGCCACATAAGCATGCCACCTAAGCATCCACCTAAGCTAGATGAGGTGGAAGAAGACAAATTGGTTTTTGTCTCCTTAAGTGGCCGGCCAAACAAGGATATGTCTCAATGCAATGGATTGCATTGAATGTGTGGAGGTGAAAGGGTTTTTCCAACCCTATAAAAGACACCCTAAGTGGCCGGCCAAAGGGAGATTTTTTGGCTTTTGTTGTTGGTGGAAGCTTTGGTTGTGTTAGTGGTGAGAAAGCTTGGTGGAAGCTTTGGTTGTGTGGGTTTGTGAGTGTAGGCTAGCAAGAAGAGGAGTCTTCTTCTTCCTTTCTCCTTTTCCCTCTCTTCCTCTCCTTTAGGGACTTCTCTAGCAAGAAGTAAAGGAGAGCTCTTCTAGTTTTCCTTTTGTGAGACAAGAGCGTGCTCGTGTGGATACGTATAGAGGCACGGACACTTGAACGTGCTAAAGATCCAACAAACCGAAAGGAAAAGCGGGATTAACAAGGGCACGCAACAAAGGTAATCCTCTCCTATAAGATAGGTTTGGTTTAGAGAAATTTATTTTATACGAGTTTGCTTTCGCATGGATCACTTGGAAGGGATCCTATTTTCCGTTGCGCATATGCCATTTGGTACGAGATTTCCCAACAGCCCGATTTATCATATGCTCTGAGTGTCAAGAGAAGATACCAGTCTGATCCAGGAATGGATCATTGGGTGGCTGTTAAGACGATCCTTAAGTACTTAAGAAGAACTAAGGATGTGTTCCTAATATATGGAGAAGGGGACATGGTGATACGCGGGTATACGGATGCCAGCTTCAAGACAGACAAGGATGATTCCAGGTCTCAGTCTGGATACCTGTTCACCTTGAATGGGGGCGCAATGAGTTGGAAAAGTTCCAAACAAGACACTGTAGCAGATTCTACCACTGAGGCAGAATACATTGCAGCTTCGGAAGTAGCAAAGGAAGCGGTTTGGATCAAGAAGTTCGTTTATGAACTTGGTGTTATTCCAGCCATTGTTGAAGCAATACCAGTCTACTGCGACAACAATGGAGCAATTGCACAGGAAAAAGAGTCGAGGTCTCATCAACGATCCAAACATGTGCTTCGCCGCTATCATCTTATCAGAGAGATCATCACTAGGAACGAAATACAAAACGAGAAAATTCCCACCGAAAGGAACTTAGCGGATCCTTTGACTAAGGAATTACCTCAAAGTAAGTTTGAGGGTCATGTTAGTGCTTATGGTATTGGATACCGTAGCGATTGGAATTAGGCCAAGTGGGAGTCTGTTAGTAAAATATGAGAGATGTCCTAAGGCAATCGCCTTTTGTATGAACCATTTATATGATAAATGAAGATTCACTATTTGAGTATACATGTTTTCATGTATTTGATTGGATCTTAAACTCATTTACTGAATGTCCACGATACGATTCACAGCATGAGAGAATTTGTGATTGGATCACAACTAGTGAGTATCTCTACATGTGTAATTGTGATGTATCAGAATTATCCCTACTCGATGAATTGATGGATTTGGACACCATCAATTCTGTCAAGACTAGCACGAGGTGTACTCCTTGGTGTATCCAAGCAGCTGATTCTCACTAGCTGGTGACATTGTGATGTCTGGAGTTAATCGTGGATGCTAGTTATGGTAACTAGTTCATTGGAGTGACCAGCCGTAAGACTTCATATGGTTCTCTGCATGTATAGATATGTCAATGAAGTTCTTATTGTAGCTTAAGTGCGATGTTCCTTTAACTTGCGGTATTCAAGTCATCTTGATCATGGATACTTATGCTTTGACATCTTAAGCAAGCATCTCTAAGGAGATGTGGACCCGAGATGATTGGGTATAAGTCGAAGTGATCGAAGGTGTTTGAATAGCCTATAAAGGATTCACCACTCCTTGCGAGGAGATGTATACCCATGGCCTCTCGTTGGATTGTTACTAAAGTCTTTGGCCAAAGCATTACATGTTTAGAGTAAGGTACTCTTCGATACATGTGCAGTAACTAGAATCCGTAGGACGAGGAAATGATACTTGGGCTAGGTGTGACGTAGTCAGCCTAGTGGGGACTGACACTATAGACCATGTCCTGAACCAAGTGGGTATAAGATGAGTGAAGGGAATGGGGCACAAATCATTCGAGCTACTGAAGGGTTTCAGAAATAGTTCTGGATCAACCGTTGATCTTTTCGGTTAATTGGGGATCATGATGTACTACTAGGTGCCACTCATGATTGTTCTATAATTAATGGTTAATTATAGCCGGCCAATATAAACCGAGAACCTATTTGGTCACACGCACAACGAGCGTAATCCGAAGGATTTAAAACGAGCTTGATAATGGGATTCTCTGACCGAGAGAAACTAGGTTTGGTTGGACCAAACAAGAAGCGGGCATGAAATCGTTTCAGTCGCAATGGAAGCGTGGATGAGCCGTGTCTTATGAAGACATAATGGATGAACCAAAATGGTTTGGTTCTAATCCAATGGAGGAGAATAAACCAAAGGGTTCGGTTTATTTTAAACGAATGAACCAAAAGTTGGTTCGGTTCATTTTAACTTAAAATAAACCATCATGGTTTGATTTATTTTAACTTATATTAATGGAGCGGGTTAACGGGCCTTATCGTTATGATCCAATAACCATTAAGAGAATTAGTTCTCTATAAAAGAGGGCTTAAACCCTATTCCAAAAACCCTAACCAAGTTTTGGCCGCCCACCTCTCCCTCCTCTTCATCTATTCGGCGCCAACACCCATTGCCGCCGCCCAGCTCCTTGTGCCGCCGTCCAAATTGTTGGTCAAGCGTCGGCCGGTGATCCTCCGGAAACTCTCCGGTGATCTCCTTTGGGTTTGGCATCAAGGTGAGCATCATCCTACCTTTTTGGCCGGCCCTATTTCCTCCACCAAAGCTGTCCAGTTTTCTGGACAGCTTGTTCTCTTCTCGTCGGAGCGTCGTTTGGACGACGGTTAGAGCTCCGACAGCACCTAACTTACCGGGGATTCGATCTCCAGTAATCCTCTGAGGTGGAGGACGAAGGATTCGTCAAACGGTTGACGAATACCTCTCCGGAGAAGTAAGTCTTGAGGACTTATTTTTGGATCCGAATTTGGATTCGGATCGTGATCATCTTTCGATCACATCATCTTCAACACGAGGCTAATAACCCGTATAAAGATGAGGCTCGTGACTTAGCGAAGTCATCCCGAGGATACTCGGCGTGGATACGGATAGAGACGATTCTAGTGAGGATCGTTCCGGTTGATGCCGTTCCCGCTACACGTGATACGAAAGGTATACGTAGTTAAATTTCCTTTTATTGAAAGTTGAAATTTATGGTTATGTCTACACATGTTGTACTATGCATGCGTGTGATGTGTGAGGTGTAATAAATGTAGATTTATTATTTTTGTTTCTTCCGCTGTACACATGTTTACGAAACATGTTCGAACACACACTTGCCGCGGTGCCGGAAACCCAACAGTGGTATCAGAGCCCAGGTTGTGTTTCGACATAATCGTAAAATTGTTTTGCGATTGTCATAATGATATTTCTTGAAATTTTCTACTTTTGGAAAGTTAGAAGTATTTATGGAAATTTTTCAATTTTGGAAAGTCTAGAAGTATTTATGGAAATCTTCCACTTTTGGAAAGTTGGAAGTATTTATGGAAATTGATATTTTCCATAAATAAAATATTTGATTAGATTTTGGAAAATTGTTTCCTAATTTAATCTTGAATTGATTTGGGAAATCAAATCTTAAAATATTTTATTTTCATAAGTAGCTTTGATGATTTAGGAAATTGGTTTCCTAAATTGACTTTCCTTAATCAACTATTTCCACAAATAAAATATGTGATTAGATATGGAAATTTGTTTCCTAATTTAATCATGATTTGATTTGGAGAATCAAATCTTAAACATATTTTATTTCCATAAATAGTTATGACATATAAGGAAATTATGTACATGACATAATTGTATGCCATGTAATTGCATTAGATGCATATCATTATGCCATTCGTGTCGTGACATGTAGATGTATGTCATGTATGCCATGCCATGTAGATAATAGTTATTTGCATGCAAAGAGGATGAGACATAAAAACCCTTACTCAATATTAAAGCCTACACCTTCCATTAATATGGTTAGAACCAGAGTTCCGTTTCTTGTTTGGGTTGTTGGACTCTCTCCAAGCCCGGCTCGAACCCGAACATGTTCAAACCATGGAATAGTTTAATACTAATATGGTAAGAGTCAGAGGTCAATCGTTAGCTTTGGTTTTTGGACTCTCTCCAAGCCGGGCTAATTGGTTGAATGCGCTCTAACCATATTAAAACTATTTCTCGATTAATGGGTTGGCTTTAACCTGAAGCATCGGCTTGTTGGACTCTCTCCAAGGTCGATGTAAAGGGAGGTGAAGTTGGGTGCTATGCATATGATGCATACTTGTTAATGTGTTAACAACCCGATGTATGTGTGAACATTCAATTAGTTGATAGCACATTGTGATAGTTGCATATACGTGATATGCAATCAGTATAGTTGATACCTACCGTCGTAGTTATGAATAGCTTGTTGGACTCTCTCCAAGGTTGTTCATATCTATGATGGATATCAGCCCATTCGGAGATGGACCTACGATCTCCCGAAGTGATTTTGGGGTTTTTTAAATTCGAAAAATGAATGGGATTTATAAATATATATTGATGCATTTTTAAAATCATTTTCTCATATATGCTCGTTTTGTATTTCTAGGTCAATAAATTGATCATGACGTCTTTGAATTTGTGCACTATTTTGGATTCAAACAAACTGACTGGGCCTAACTGTTGGATCGAAAGTGTCGCTAGAGGGGGGGGTGAATAGCGATACGGTGTCGTTAAAAAAAACTTTTGCAATAAGTAAAAAGCAAGTAGAGAGTGCACAGCGGAAATATAAAGTAGACAAGATATTTTTACGTGGTTCACAATCTTTTGATTGCTAATCCACGGCCCTAGTGATCCTTGATCACGTACGGAGGGCAATTCACTAAAACCACTCCTCCTCGTTGGAAGTAGGAGCAACGATCACAAAAAGAAATCAAGGCAAAGGGACACTCCCCCTTTCCTTGTTACGATTAAAGCACAAAGACAATTTAAAGAAGTAGAACTTAAATAAATATACCGACAACTCTTATAAGTAGAAGATGTAGCTTTCGTTGTCGGCGGCACTTCGTCGTAGCAAATGTGAGTAGTAGTAGCGGCGTTACGACGGCGTGTTGAGAGCTCTTGATTTCTTATATATTTTGCTTGGCGTGAACATGTCTATTTATGGATATTGATCTATGAATTTAGACATAGGTAGTGTCCAAGGTGAGGTTCTTATCCCCAAGTCTTGCTCATCCACATCCTTTGCGCCAACTCAAGGATGAGGTGCTTCATCCAACCACCTTGTGCCACAACTCAAGGATGAGGTGCTCATCCAACCACCTTGTGCCACCTCAAGGAGGCCTTCACGCCAACTTGTTGGAGCCATCCAACTTGTGCCACATCATGGGAGCCAACCATCTTGTGCCAATCAACTCACCTCATTTTGGGCCCAACTTGATGATGGTTTGGATGTCCACCTTGATGCCACATCACCTAATTTTGGGGGTCCAAGCTTGGTGATGGTTTGGATGTCCACCTTGATGCCACATCACCCTTTGTACCAAAACACGAGTCAAGTCCAAATTCACCCCCTTGAAATTCGAGCTCTTCTCGAGCCGAACTAGACCAAATAGCTGATCAGTAGTAGACGATCGTCAAAGGGTTTTGGATCAGCAAGTTAGCTTAAAATATAAAGTACGATGGTTCTAACTAACCCTGATCTCGACCTAGACCTTCCATTGGAGGTATTGGGTCGGATCTACGCTTAACGACCTTGCTTCGCTTTCACACGAGCTTACCTTGCAGCCTCGCTTCCGGTCTTCACCCGAGTACCTCGGCTTCCTCCGAAGTCCCTCTGGCGTTGCCCGACCACCTCGGTTCCCACCGGGTGTCGCAGACCTTCCGCTCAACTTTAGCATTTCTGCACACTTAATCGAGCTCGTAAGATAACAAATATACTCTTAACTATTGAGCCTTTGCCATAATCAAAATATCGTTCGACTTTGGTGCCCATCGCACCAACAATCTCCCCCTTTTTGATTCATGGCAAACCGACACAAAAGTTAAGGAAAAATTAAGCTAGCATAATGATTAAGCATGAATGAGCTAGCATAAAGATTAAATATGAATGAGAAATATTATTTTTCAAGTTCTCCCCTTTGAGGTAACCTCCTTGACCAAGGTGAGTTCTTGAAAATAATTTTTACTCCCCTTAATAGTTGCTTAAGTAATCGGAATTACTTAATATAAAAGGTAATAATTTTGTTTACTTTCTTCCCTTTAATTTTGGTTAATTTTGGTTACTTTTGTGACTTTCTCCCTTTGCCTTAACTCAAAAAGTTTGTAAATATATTTTAGGGTTTGTAAGTCCAAGCAAGTTCCCAATATATATATATATATATATATATATATATGTATATATATATATATATATATATATATATATATATATATATATATATATATATATATATATATATATATATATATATATATATTTTTTAAATAATAATAAGCTTGAAAATATGTTCATCTAAAATGTATTAACTCCTTGGACTTGATTGATATAGAATGATCAATAAGTCTTGAAGGAGTTGATTAATTTTAAATAATTATACTCCATGGTTCATGTCGATGCAATCAATCTACATCTGAACAGGAGTAAGGTCCTAACATCTCACGCCTGCTCATTCGCATAAGTACACAAACACATTAGTCCTATGTGTTGTGAGATGTTGGCTCCTTAAATCTATAGGTATATGATTTCTAAGGTAAGACTTAGGCTAATTTCATAAAAGAAGCAAAATAGAGTACATATATAGAAAAATTTAAATCCTACTTATTACGCATACCTAACTTTCGCCTTAATAAACTAAATTCTGTAGTGGTTTGGTGAAGATGTCCGCTAGGTTTGATTTGGACTCAACATACTCTAGTTGTATAGTTCCATTAGTTACATGTTCCCTAATGAAGTGGTGTTTAACTTCTATATGTTTTGTCCTAGAATGACATATTGGATTTTTAGTTAAGTTAATTGAACTGATGTTATCTATGTAGGTTTTAATGTTGTTAAAGATTAAGCTAAAGTCTTGGAGAGTGTGCTTCATCCACAGGAGCTGAGAGACACACTCACCCATCGCAACGTATTCGGCCGGTAGATAAGGCAACGCAATGTCGCTTCCATCGCACTAACTCACTAGACTCGAGCCGAGGATTTGACAACAACCACTCGCTCTTTCTATCGAGTTTACTACCGCATAGTCGGAGTCGGAGTAGCCGATTAGATTAAACTCGTAGATCTAGGGTACCAAATACCTACGCTTAGCGTGCCCTTTAGATATCTAAGGATACGCTGACTAGGGTTAGGTGAGACTCCTTGGCACAGGTTTGTAACCTTGCATGCACATACTACTGCGAATAAAATGTCGGGTCGGCTCATGTTAAGTATATAGGAGACTTCCTATTGCGCTCCTATAGTATTTTAGGTCAACGGGTTTTCCTTCTACATCTTCGTTTATATTAACATTAGTTGCTATAGGTGTATTAATTATTTTAGCATCTTGCATTCCAAATCGATTTATTAAGTCCTTAGTATATTTTTGTTGATGTAAATATATTCCATCTTTAGTTTGTTTAATTTGTAAACCTAAGAAGAAACTTAACTCTCCTACTAAATTCATTTCAAATTCACTTTCCATAAGTGAGATGAATTCTGCTTAGCAGGATCGAGTTGGTAGTTCCAAAAATTATATCATCTACATAGATTTGGGCTATAAAGATTTCTTTCCTACGGTTTTAACGAATAAGGTTGGGTCGACTAAACCTTGGTTGAATCCTTTGGACTTAAGATAGATCAAAAGCCTTCGCATCAAGCTCTTGGGGCTTGTTTGAGTCCATATAGGGCTTTCTTAAGTCTAAGGACATGGTCGTTTATCTAGATTTTCAATCCGGGAGGTTGACTGACGTAAACTTCTTCCTTAATGTATCCATTCAAAAATGCTGACTTGACATCCATTTGAAACAATTTAAAACCTCGATGATATGCTAACAACATTCGGATGGACTCTAGTCTTGCTACGGGGCGAGGTCTCATCGTAATCTAAACCTTCGACTTGACTAAACCCTTTGCGACTAACCTAGCTTTATTTCTAACTACTTCACCTTTATCATCAAGTTTATTTCAAATACCCACCTTGTTCCAATAATTGATTTTTCTTTAGGTGGTGGTACTAATTCCTGACTTCATTTCTAGTGAATTGAGCTAGCTCTTCTTGCATAGCAATAATCCAATGGGATCAAGAAGTGCTTGTTCAATAGTTTTGGGTTCGATTTTGGAAATTAACGAGATTTGACTAATGTTTGATATGAAGCTCTAGTTCAACTCCTAAATTTGGATCACCTATAACTTGATTGATAGGATGACTTGGGTTAGAGTCATCTATCACTTGGTCGATAGGATGACTTGGGTTAGGACGAGATTCAAGTTCAAGATCAGAGTCGGGTTCGCTATAAGGTGATTTGCTAGTTGGTTTTGTTAAGGATTGAACGGGTTCGTGTCCTTCGTCGAAAACTATATTAATGGTTTCTTCGACTCTAAGAGTGTCGTGATTGTATACCCTATAAGCTCTACTGGTGGTTGAGTATCCTAGAAAGGTTCCAGTAGAGGTTTTGGATTTGAATTTCCCTAGGTAATCCTTAGTGTTTAAGATATGTACCTTGCATCCAAATACCCTAAAGTACTTGATGTTCGGTATTTTATCGTGATAAATCTCGTACGAGGTCTTTTGGTGCCTCTTTACCATAAGGATCCTATTTTGGACATAGCAAGTCGCACTAACGCCTCGCCGCCAAAATCTATCGGGTAGGTTATACTGCTTAACATTGTCCTAGCGGCTTCTTGTAGGGTTCTATTTTTCCGCTCGACTAACCCATTTTGTTGTGGGGTTCTAGGACATGAAAACTCATGGTGGTATCCGCTTAGGTTACGTAAATCAGAAACCTCGTGGTTTTCGAATTCACCACCATGATCGCTTCTAAGTCTTTTTAATCTTAAGGTTCTTTTGATTTTCGATTAACCTACAAAGATTGATTAGTTGGTCTAGGGTATCATTTTTATGTTTGATAAACCTAACCCAAGTAAATCTAGAATAGTCGTCAATTATGACTAAGCAAAATTGACTACCATTGAGTGACTTAGCTCCATGTGAATCAAATAGATCCATGTGTAGGAGCTCAAGAACACTTTTGGTCTGCTCTGATTAGTTAATTGATGTTGTGTCCTAGATTGTTTACCTTGTTGACAAGCATTACATATTTTATTATCCAAGTTGTTTAGTTTATAAACCTATAACTACACACTCGACTCATCTTGTGGACGAGTCTTGCGAGTGTCCGAGTCTTCGTGCACATAACCAAGATTCCTCTTGCTGTGTCATAAGACACTTGGTTGAGGAGTTGGGTAAATTTATTGTGTAGATGTTGCTATTCCTAGTTCCTTTAAGTATTATTTTAGATGTTGCATTTATCTTGATTACGCATTCATTTTCTAGAAATATGACCTTATAATTGTTATCACACAATTGGCTTACACTAAGTAAATTATATTGAAAGTTTTCTACTAATAAGACATTTTGAATTGTAAAGTTAGAGTTGAGCTCAATATCACCTGATCCGATGATTTTGAGCTTGCCGTTATTTCCGAAGGCTACCGATCCTTGTCGTTTGAATCGAATCAAAATTTGAGTTGATCCCCGGTCATGTGTCGGGAGCAACCACTGTCCAACATCCATTGATCCTACATATAAGGTAGTTGGATCGGATATTGGAATTACTAAAGGGTTGTTTGTAAGTTTTTAAACCTAAATCATCTCACCAATATCTACATGATCAAAACATGTTATTCCTATGTGTTATTGTGAGATGACTTTCAATTTTACTTGATTAATTTTAATGAATTTAAATTAACCAACATTAGGTTAGATTCGGATTTAGTCTAAGCTCATCAAGTAATCTTTTCAAGAGATTAGCTGCCAGGTCGTGGCGAGGCACAGAGGCCTTCTTTGATCGGAACAACGACCACTTCCTTAGAGAAAGCTAATTTCAAGAAATTGATAACTCGACTTACTTGAGACTACATCTTGGTCTAACTAGTTATTTTTGAAAAGAGGCTCCCGAGGCTCAATCTTTTAAATAGGATTTTAGTTGATTATGAGTCCTATCTAACCATTCTAAAAATAAAGGAAAAACTAAGCATGCAATTTCTAAGACTTAACAAAAATACATTTTGTATTGGCTCCCCCTGGACCATTGAATCGAGTGGGTCTATTCACATAGTGAATTTGGTCCTTGGGAACCCAATACATGTTAGATCCTAAAGTTGAAATCAAAGTGATCTTAGGGACCCATGCTTGGACATTTTTCTTATGTTGGTTTACTATAGACATATATGACTTATTGGTTGTATTTGAGTTAAACCCGAGTCCGGCCTTGTTGTACACGGCCCTATGTGATCCAAGTAAGAGGTCAAGTCCCTTGATCCCAAAGTGAACCTTTCCAACGTGTTCCTAAGGTCTTCGACTTGTGTTTTCAAAGCGAGTTCTCAACTTCAAGCTTTTCAACTTGAGTTGAGTCCTCCTCTTGAATACGAGTAGTCGAAGAGGTTAGGGAGACCTCATGTTTGAGGAGGTTAACCTCCTCAATTAGGGTCTCGACATTGGACTCGGACTTAGCTAGTTTCTTATTTAAAAATTTAATTGCACCATACAAAGTATTAAGTAACGACCGACTTACCCTTAATGATTCTTTTGAACCGGATACGGATCCGTGGCTTTGTCTTGAATGGAAGCTCATCATCGGATTCTGACTCTTCTTCGGTTTCGAGTCGTGCTCGGCTTGGCCATTAGAGCTTGATATCGCCTTCTTCCTCCGACAACCTCCCAAGTAGCATTTAGCGCTTTCTGGTCTTTGATGCTTATTCTTTAGCTTTGGGCACTCGGACTTGATGTGACCAACTCGCTGCACTCATAGCATCTAAAATTAGAAGTATTTGAATTAGGTTTAGGCTTACCTTGAGTTGTTGGTCGTTTTGCTCTTGATCATCTTCCGAACTAGATTGACTAGTTCGGATTCTATTTCGAGTCTACTTCCGATTCGGACTCGCTTCTTCCTTCGGGGTGGCTTGCTTGGGCTTCTTCTTCTTGGAACCTCGCAACTAACGCAATACTCTTCTCGCCGGACCACGTTAGTTTGCTCATGTAATTCAAGTTCCAAAACAATTCGCCTAACCTTAATTTTAGAAAGGTCCTTGGAGACCTTGTAGGCATCGACCATGGATGCCCACAAGGTGGTCCTAGGAAACGAGTTAAGAGAATACCGATAAGGTCGCGATTCTCGACCTTTGTCCGATGGCATGGAGTTGGTTGGCGATGTCTTGGATACGAGCATGTAGTTGAGTTGCGGTCTCGCTTTTCCTGCATTTTCAAGTTATACAATTTATTTAAAAGTAAATCTCTTTACATACCTTCGTCGCCGGTGCCTTCGCAGTAGTTCCACTAGCTTGGTCCATAAGTCCTTTGCACTAATGAAGGGCCGACGCGGTTGAGCTCTTCCTTGGACAACCCACATTGCAAGATTTGAGTTGCCTTGGCATCGGCTTCTACTTGTTTTTTCATGGAATTTGACCATTGATCGTAACCCAAAGATTCACCATCTTCATTAATAGGAAGTGTGAAACCGGTTTGGATTATGATCCACATCTCGATTTGGGTTTTAAGAAAGCATTCCATCCGACCCTTCCAATAACGAAAGTCATTACTGCTTGTAAAACGGGGGTCAAGGGCGGTGCTAAACCCTTCGAGATGGGCCATTTAAAAACAAGAAGAAGAACGCATTTAAAAGAATCTTGCAAAACACAAACTAAAAGAATATTACAAGAATTTCTTATTGGATTATTAGTGCAGGAATTAAAAAAAAATATATATAAAATGTAACTTGCAAAAAGAAATAAACAATCAAATGCGAATGTCGCTGAAGTTCCGAGGACAACCTTACTCGATCTAACCCAAGGACAACCTTATCCGGATCCTAAAGCCTCTAATGCAATTCTATATGTAGGAGAAGATAAGCAAGTGAAATAATTATACTAAAAACAGAAATAAATAAATAAAAATCTGTAAAAAAGAAAACAAAGCTAGATTGGTGGTTTCACGAATCTTAGCGCCCTGACTCGATACCAATTGTTGGATCAAAGTGTCGCTAGAGGGGGTGAATAGCGATACGCGTGTCGTTAAAAAACTTTGCAATAAGTAAAAAGCAAGTAGAGAGTGCACAGGAAATATAAAGTAGACAAGATATTTTTACGTGGTTCACAATCTTTCGATTGTTAATCCACGGCCCTAGTGATCCTTGATCACGTACGGAGGGCAATTCACTAAAACCACTCCTCCTCGTTGGAAGTAGGAGCAACGATCACAAAAAGAAATCAAGGCAAAGGGACACTCCCCCTTTCCTTGTTACGATTAAAGCACAAAGACAATTTAAAGAAGTAGAACTTAAATAAATATACCGACAACTCTTATAAGTAGAAGATGTAGCTTTCGTTGTCGGCGGCACTTCGTCGTAGCAAATGTGAGTAGTAGTAGCGGCGTTACGACGGCGTGTTGAGAGCTCTTGATTTCTCTTATATATTTTGCTTGGCGTGAACATGTCTATTTATGGATATTGATCTATGAATTTAGACATAGGTAGTGTCCAAGGTGAGGTTCTTATCCCCCAAGTCTTGCTCATCCACATCCTTTGCGCCAACTCAAGGATGAGGTGCTTCATCCAACCACCTTGTGCCACAACTCAAGGATGAGGTGCTCATCCAACCACCTTGTGCCACCTCAAGGAGGCCTTCACGCCAACTTGTTGGAGCCATCCAACTTGTGCCACATCATGGGAGCCAACCATCTTGTGCCAACTCTCCTCATTTTGGGCGTCCAAGCTTGATGGTGGTTTGCCAACCATCTTGTGTCAACTCACCTCATTTTGGGCGTCCAACTTGATGATGGTTTGGATGTCCACCTTGATGCCACATCACCTAATTTTGGGGGTCCAAGCTTGGTGATGGTTTGATGTCCACCTTGATGCCACATCACCCTTTGTACCAAAACACGAGTCAAGTCCAAATTCACCCCTTGAAATTCGAGCTCTTCTCGAGGGAACTAGACTGATGTAGTAGACGATCGTCAAAGGGTTTTGGACCGCAGACAAGTTAGCTTAAAATATAAAGTACGATGGTTCTAACCATCCGATCTCGACCTAGACCTTCCATTGAACGCTTACCTTGTAGCCTCGCTTAGGTCTTCACCCGAGTACCTCGGCTTCCTCAAAATCCCTCCGCGTTGCCCGACCACCTCAGTTCCCACCGGGTGTCGCAGACCTTCCGCTCAACTTTAGCATTTCTGCACACTTAATTGAGCTCGTAAGATAACAAATATACTCTTAACTATTGAGCCTTTTGCCATAATCAAAATATCGGTTCGACTTTGGTGCCCACTGCACCAACACTAACTTCCTGGACTGGCTTAGAAACCTGAGAATTGTTCTCAAGGTGGAAAAGCTAGCATATGTCCTTGAAGAGCCTCTTCCCAACCGTCCTAAGGACGATGCAACTCCAGATCAAATGTTGGTCTATCAGAAGCATGTGGCAGATTCTGAGCTGGCGAGTTGCATCATGCTAGCGGCGATGGTACTTGAGCTACAAAAGCAGCATGAGCATATGGATACTAATACTATGGTCTTCCATCTTCATGAGTTGTTTGATGAGTAAGAGAGATCCGAAAGGTTTGAGGTCTCTAGGCTCCTCTTCACCACGAAGATGCAAGAAGGTTCGTCTTTGGTACAGTTTGTGCTAAAAATGAATGGGTACATCGAGCGGCTAGCCACCCTCGGGTTTGTGATGGATCATGAATTAAGTATTGACTTAATTCTACATTGTTTGCCCAAGAGTTTCTCACAATTTGTGATGAACTATCGGATGAACAAATTGGAATCCACTATCCCTGAGCTCCTCAATATGCTGAAGACTATGGAGCCTTCTGTGAAGCATGAGGAGATGGCGGTTCTGTTAGTTGATTCCTCAAAGAAAGGTTCTAAGAGAAAGGCAAAAGAACAGAAGAAAGGGAAGAACAAGAAGGCAAAGAAGGCAGAACCAGCACTAAAGGGCACTTGCCATCATTGTGGCAAGGAAGGCCACTAGCGAAGAAACTGCAAGATTTATCTTGAGTCCATGAAGAAGAAGAAGACATCCGATGCCCCATCCTCTTCAGGTATCTTCGTTATTGATTGTCATTCTATTTCCTTAGACACTTGGGTATTGAATACTGGGTGTGGCTCACATATATGTAATGACATACAGGGGCTAAAGAATAGAAGAAGACTTGTCAGAGGGGAGTCAAATTTGTGAGTTGGCAATGGAGCAAAGGTTGTTGCGGTCGCCATCGGAACTTATTTGCTGAAACTCCCTAGTGGACTAGTCTTGGAACTGGACAATTGCTATTATGTTCCTTCTCTAATAAAGAACATTGTTTCTATTTCCTGTTTAAATAGAAATGGCTTCCATTTGACGTTTAGTAACATATGTTGTTATATAACTTTGAATGGCGTACTTTATGGAACTGGAACTTTGAGTAATGACATTTATATGTTGGACGTATCCAGTGACATTTTCAATATCGAAGCAAGCAACACGCGTGCTCGAAAGGGTAATCAATTAGACTCCTATATGTGGCATTGTTGCCTTGGCCATGTAAGTAAGAAACGCATGTCCGAATTACACCGATGTGGAATTCTGGAATCGTTTGAATTGGATTCATACGATACAATCGAATCATGCTTAAAAGGCAAGATGACTAAGTTACCTTTTACTGGAAAAGGTGAACGAGTGGGAGAGTTACTAGGTCTAGTACATACTGATGTATGTGGACCTATGTCAACTCAAGCTTTAGGAGGCTATAGCTACTTCATTACCTTCACCGATGATCACTCACGGTTTGGGTATGTGTTCTTGATGAAACACAAGTCTGAAGCCTTTGAAAGGTTCAAAGAATTCAGAAATGAAGTAGAGAAACAACATGACAAGAGTATTAAAATACTTCTATCGGATCGAGGTGGTGAATACTTGAGTCAGGAGTTTCTTGATTATCTAAGAGACAATGGTATATTGTCTTAATGGACTCCGCCATATACACCATAGCATAAAGGTGTATCTGAGAGGCGTAACCGGACCTTGTTGGACAATGTCAGGTCAATGATGAATCATGCGAATCTTCCCAAGTCCTTTTGGGGCTATGCACTTCAGACAGCTGTTTACTTGTTAAACAGAATGCCAACCAAGGTAGTCTCTACTACTCCATATGAGATATGGAATAGTAAGAAACCTCATGTATCTTACTTGAAGATATGGGGTTGTCCTGCTTATGTGAAACGGACAATATCAGACAAATTGGATGGTAAGTCTGATAAATGTCTATTTATTGGATACCCTAAGGAAACAAGGGGTTACCAATTCTATCATCCTGTGGAACAAAAGGTGTTTGTTTCAAGGCATGCTGTGTTTCTAGAGAAAGAGTTTCTCTTGCAAGAAAATAGTGGGAGTGTCGTCGAGCTTGAGGAGGCTCGAGAGACTCAAATAG
Organism: Wurfbainia villosa; assembly: GCA_025175895.1. Classification (NCBI taxonomy): domain Eukaryota; kingdom Viridiplantae; phylum Streptophyta; class Magnoliopsida; order Zingiberales; family Zingiberaceae; genus Wurfbainia; species Wurfbainia villosa. The sequence goes on along the minus strand of CM045990.1, from coordinate 64,973,597 downwards.
ACATTGATGAGATACCTGGTGAAGCACAACAGCCGACAACTCATAGTGATGAGCAATCGGCTGGACCTATTGTAATACCACATCTTCGTAGATCTGGTAGAACATGCAACATTCCTGAGAGATATGGATTTCTCATAAGTGAATTGAACGATGTGTTACTCATTGATGATGAGGAGCCTACTAGTTATGAAGAAGTGCTGACAAGTTCAGAAAGGGATAAGTGGCTTGAAGCCATGAAGTCGGAAATGGATTCCATGTATGAAATCCAAGTTTGGAACTTGGTTGACCCACCTGAAGGCATAAAGCCTATAGGGTGCAAGTGGGTTTTCAAGAAAAAAACCGACATGGATGGTAATGTGATTACCTATAAGGCTAGATTGGTGGCGAACGGATATCGTCAAAAGCAAGGTGTTGATTATGACGAAACCTATTCGCCTGTAGCTATGCTTAAATCCATTCGGATGCTCCTGGCCATAGCGGCTCATTATGATTATGAGATATGGAAGATGGATGTGAAAATGGCTTTCCTTAATGGAAACTCGCCGAGGACGGTATATGATACACCCGAGGGTTTCACATCGGCTGATAAAACCAAGGTATGCAAATTGCGACGTCCATTTATGGATTGAAGCAAGCATCCAGAGTCGGAATATCCGCTTTGATGAGACAATCAAAAAGTTTGATTTCTCACAAAATCCGCATTTAACCTTGTGTGTACAAGAAGGTTAGTGGGAGGCAAATGTGTTCCTAGTATTGTATGTCGATGACATATTACTTATAGGAAATGATGTTTCAATCTTACAACGCTAAGGTTTGGTTATCCAAGACATTCTCCATGAAAGATCTGGGAGAAGCAACCTACATCCTTGGGATTAAGATCTATAGAGATAGATCGAAACGGTTGCTTGGTCTTTCGCAGTCTACATATATAGACCGAGTGCTAAAGAGGTTTAGCATGTCGGAATCCAAGAAAGGTTTCCTACCCATCAGGAATGGGGTACACCTTTCGAAGTCTATGTGTCCGCGCACAGAAGACGAGAGGATTTGCATGAGTAAGATTCCCTATGCATCCGCAATAGGATCTATCATGTATGTTATGTTATGTACGAGGCCCGATGTATCATATGCTCTGAGTGTCACGAGCAGATACCAGTCTGATCCAGGAATGGATCATTGGGCGGCTGTTAAGACGATCCTTAAGTACTTGAGAAGAACTAAGGATGTGTTCCTAATATATGGAGAAGGGGACATGGTGATACGCGGGTATACGGATGCCAGCTTCCAGACAGACAAGGATGATTCCAGGTCTCAGTCTGGATACATGTTCACCTTGAATGGGGGCGCAATGAGTTGGAAAAGTTCCAAACAAGACACTGTAGCGGATTCTACCACTGAGGCAGAATAATTTGCAGCTTCGGAAGCAGCAAAGGAAGCGGTTTAGTTCAAGAAGTTCGTTTATGAAATTGGTGTGATTTCGGCCATTGTTGAAGCAATACCGGACTACTGCGACAACAATGGAGTAATTGCACAGGCAAAAGAGCCGAGGTCTCATCAACGATCCAAACATGTGCTTCGCCACTATCATCTTATCAGAGAGATAATCAGTAGGAACGAAATACAAATCGAGAAAATTCACACCGAAAGGAACTTAGCGGATCCTTTGACTAAGGCATTACCTCAAAGTAAGTTTGAGGGTCATGTTAGTGCTTATGGTATTGGATACCGTAGCGATTGACATTAGGCCAAGTGGGAGTCTGTTAGTAATATATGAGAGATGTCCTAAGGCAATCGCCTTATGTATGAACCATTTATATGATAAATGAAGTTTCACTATTTGAGTATACATGGTTTCATGTATTTGATCGGATCTTAAACTCATTTACTGAATGTCCACGATACGATTCACAGCATGAGAGAATTTGTGATTGGATCACAACTAGTGAGTATCTCTACATGTGTAATTGTGATGTATCGGAATTATCCCTAGTCGATGAATTAATGGATTTGGACACCATCAATTCTGTCAAGACTAGCACGAGGTGTACTCCTTGGTGTATCCAAGCAGCTGATTCTCACTGGCTGGTGACATTGTGATGTCCGGAGTTAATCGTGGATGCTAGTTATGGTAACTAGTTCATTGGAGTGACCAGCCGTAAGACTTCATATGGTTCTCTGCATATATAGATATGTCAATAAAGTTCTTACTGTAGCTTAAGTGCGATGTTCCTTTGACTTGCGGTATTCAAGTCATCTTGATCATAGAGACTTATGCTTTGACATCTTAAGCACGCATCTCTAAGGAGATGTGGACCCGGGATGATTGGGTATAAGTCGAAGTGATCGAAGGTGTTTGAATAGCCTATAAAGGATTCACCACTCCTTGCGAGGAGATGTATACCCATGGCCTCTCGTCGGATTGTTACTAAAGTCTTTGGCCAAAGCATTACATGTTTAGAGTATGGTACTCTTCCATACATGTGGAGTAACTAGAATCCGTAGGATGAGGAAATGATACTTGGGCTAGGTGTGACGTAGTCAGCCTAGTGGGGACTGACACTATAGACCATGTCCTGAACCAAGTGGGTATAAGATGAGTGAAGGGAATGGGGCACGAATCATTCGAGCTGCTGAAGGGTTTCAGAAATAGTTCTTGATCAACCGTTGATCTTTTCGGTTAATTGGGGATCATGATGTACTACTAGGTGTCACTCATGATCGTTCTAAAATTAATGGTTAATTATTGATGGCCAACATAAACCAAGAACCTATTTGGTCACACGCACAACGAGCATAATCCGAAGGATTTAAAACGAGCTTGAGAATGGGATTCTCAGATCGAGAGAAACTAGGTTTGGTTGGACCAAACAAGAAGCTAGCATGAAATCGTTTCAGTCGCAATGGAAGCGTGGATGGGCCGTGTCTTATGAAGACATAATGGATGAACCAAAATGGTTTGGTTCTAATCCAATGTAGGAGAATAAACCAAAGGGTTTGGTTTATTTTAAACGAATGAACCAAAAGTTGGTTCGGTTCATTTTAACTTAAAATAAACCATCATGGTTTGGTTTATTTTAACTTATATTAATGGAGCGGATTAACGGGCCTTATGGTTATGATCCAATAACCATTAAGAGAATTAGTTCTCTATAAAAGAGGGCTTAAACCCTAATCCAAAAACCCTAACCAAGTTTTGGCCGCCCACCTCTCCCTCCTCTTCATCTATTCGGCGCCAACACCCATTGTCGCTGCCCAGCTCCTTGTGCCGCCGTCCAAATTGTTGCCAACGTCCAAGCTTCAGCCGGTGATCCTCCGGCAACTCTCCGGTGATCTCCTTTGAGTTTGGCATCAAGGTGAGCTTCATCCTACCTTTTTGGCCGGCCCTATTTCCTCCACCAAAGCTGTCCAGTTTTCTGGACAGCTTGTTCTCTTCTCGTCGGAGCGTAGTTTGGACGACGTTTAGAGCTCCGACAGTGCCTAACTTACTGGTTATTCGATATCCGATAATCCTCTGAGGGGGAGGACGAAGGATTCATCAAACGGTTGACGAATACCTCTCCGGAGAAGCGAGTCTTGAGGACTTGTTTTTGGATGCGAATTTGGATTCGGATCGTGATCATCTCTCGATCACATCGTCTTCAACACGAGGCTAATAACCCGTACGAAGACGAGACTCGTGACTTAGCGAAGTCATCCTGAGGATACTCGGCGTGGATACGGATAGAGACGATTCTAGCGAGGATCGTTCCGGTTGATGCCGTTCCCGCTACACGTGATACGAAAAGTATACGTAGTTAAATTTCCTTTTATTGCAAATTTAAATTTACGGTTATGTCTACACATGTTGTACTATGCATGCGTGTGATGTGTGTGTTGTAATAAATGTAGATTTATTATTTTTGTTTCTTCCGCTGTGTACATGTTTACGAAACATGTTCGAACACACACTCGCCGCGGTGCCGGAAACCCAACAGGAGCTCCTTGGGATAACAAGGTATTCACTAGGGATAACTTCCCTAGATACCTTCCTAATGACCCTTTTTGGCTTTGAAGTCTTAGTCATTTGGGTCTTTCCTAGGTTAACCTTAGGGATTGCCTCCCTAGTAACCTTCTTAGTGGCTTCCTTAGGTTTCCTTAAAACCTTAGCCACTAGACACCTACCTTGGTTAATCTTAGAGATGACTTCCCTATTAACCTTGATTTTCCTAGACCTAGATATTGTTCCATAATCGAATGAAACATCGTGGTAGGCCTTCTTGGAGTTAGGTTTGTGACCCAAATCTTTCTTCCCCCTTTTTGGTTCTTGCCCCCTAGAACCTAGATTTTGACCATTAGACCCTTGAATTTGATTTTGCATCTTCCTAAGGGTCTTTTCTAATTTTTCAAGCCTTTACCTCAAGGCTTGGTTCTCTAATTCTAATTTTCCCAATTTTAATTTTTCATTAATCTTTTCGAAATGACACTTCCTAGGCATATGTCTAAGATTCTTGGGATTAATGCCTAAGTGGTTCTCTACCTTCTTAATTGATTCCCTAGGTAGAATGGGTTCAGAGTTATTAGTTCTAGATTTGTCCTTAGGTAAGTTAACATGTTTAGCACCTAAACAATAAAATCTATTATTTCTACTAACATGCTTTTCATTAACAATTGCAAGAGTACTAAAAACATGCTTTTTAACTCTAGAACTAGAAGGTGCATTAAGATATACCTTAGGGTTTGCTTTGGAAGCTCCCCCTACTTGTGTAGCTCCTTCTTGTCCCTTCTTCCTCCCCCTAGGGCATTGGCTTCGGTAGTGTCCCCGTTGATTGTACTTGAAGCACACAATGTGCTATTTGCTTTTCCTAGCGAGGACTCCGACATCCTTTGATTTTACTTGAACTTTTGGCACCGACACTCTCTCCTTAGCCAATTTTGGGCATTTACTCTTATAATGCCCTTTCTCCCTATACTCAAAGAAAATTATGTGACTCTTTTTTATTATGAATTGCATTTGAGTTACCAAGGATGGTGGAGGCGATATGGGTAGATTCTTCACTTCTTCCGGAGGTGGATGCTTCTTCTTGTTCTTGCTCCGGGATGGAACATCTCTTCTCCCCCTCAATGCTAGAGGCGAAGGTTTCCTCCAATTTTTCCACATCCTCTAATGTTGATGGACATTCCTCCACGACTTCCTTCTCTAATTGTGCTGGTTTGGGATTTTCATTGAATTTTACCAATTTTTCCATAGGTCCTTAGCATCCCGATATTCACCTAGCTTGTACAAAATATTATTAGGTATTAATTTTACTAACATAATTGTTACCTTAACGTTTGTTTTGAATTGTTGTTGTTGCTCCTCGGTCCATTTTGATTTTACTAACGGCTTGTTGTCTTCACCCCTAGGCACTTCAAAACCATTTTCAATGATTATCATAGTATCAAAATCGGTTTCGAAGTATACCTCCATCCTTCTTCTCCACCATGAGAATTCTCCTTCGAATTTTGGTGGGTGGATGTTGATGTCGGCCATTTTGGTTGCTCATCGCGGCGATGAGTTCGACAGTAAGCTCCTCGCTCTGATACCACTTGTTGGAGGATCGAGGCTCGGCTAGAAGGGGGGTTGAATAGCCTAATTGATGTGCTTGATGGAAATCGATCGTTCTTGCGTGCTTGTCTACAATGATCGTTAATATGCGCAGAAGAATAATGATAAAAACAAAATAAAGATACAACACACATAAGATACAATCGATATACGTGGTTCGGAACCTTAGGGTTCCTACTTCACGGGGTGAGCTCAACGAGTTCGAGTGATGAACACACCACTACTAAAACTCCTCGACAAAACGTCGAAGGTGGAGAAACCTCGTACAATCAATAACAAATGTAATACAATAAGGACAAGCAAATATAAAGACAATAATGAAATACGTAAAGAAAACTTTACAACAAATGACTTTGAACACTTTGCATGTTGCTTGCTTTGGTTTGCTCTTAAAGGTCTGGAATGCAGCAGCAATTTCCCTCCAAAATCTCCCCAAATATCGCTGTGGAAATCCTCCCCAAACAACTCCTTTTATGCTTGTCTCAGGCTGATTTCGTGCCTAGAAGTCGATTTCCATAAGGCCCCAGTCGATTGCTTCTGTAGCCGTTGTGAGACAATGGCCTAATCCATGTTGGCATCCAGACAACGGATACACTGACAATCGACTGCCAATTACCATCAGTCGACTGCCAACCCCGTAGCCGACTGATCAGTCGGCTAAAGGGCATTATGTGCTCGCGACTAACACTAGTAGTCGACTGCCCCTCCATAGCAGTTGACTGCACAAAGGCCAGTCGATTGCCCAAGGCTGGCAGTCGGCTGCCACTAGTCGATTGGTACATCACCCCAGTCGACTGCCACCAGTTGATGGAGGTGGCTAGAAGGCTTAGGTTTAGGCTAAGGGTGGTCTATCAAGTATGAGGGCATCATACTTGGGTTCAATCTCATGTTTGAGGTCTATCAGTCGACTAGGGTTATTGACCAGTCGATTGGTCAAGTATTTTGACACTTGGCAACCTAGTCGACTTTGAGCAGTCGACTAGGGTTATGACCAGTATACTGGTCGGGAGTCGATTGGTGCTCGACTATAGCCATGTGGCCTTGGCAATCGACTGCCAAATTTGGGCAATCGATTGGCCGATCAGTCAACTGTTGTTTGCGGCCACGAGCACAGAAAGTTCTATAGTTGACTGGGCAGCAGTTGACTCCTAGGGTTTGGCAGTCAACTGATCGGCTATCCGTTGGAATTTTTCCAGCGTGTATTAAGTCATTGCCTCACAATGACTACAGGAATAGTCGATTGATGGGTATGCGCAGTCGACTTCTAGGAGAAAATCAGCCCAAGTTGCAACTTTATAAGGAGCTCAAAGAGGAGGATTTTAGCCATGGTTCTTGGGGTGGTTTGAAGGGGAATTGCTGCTGCATTCTAGACCTTCAAGAGCAAACAAAAGCAATCAACAAGCAAGCAATCCAAAGTTCTTTGTGTAAAGTTTTCTTTACTTGTATTTATGTCTTGCTTAATATACTTGTTGTATTTTCATTCTTATTGTTATAAAAATTATTCTAAAAGGTTTTCTCCACCTCTGGAGTGTTTTCCGAGATGGAGAGGTTGATTAGTGGTGGTTTGCATCACTAGAGCTCATTTGAGCTCAACTCATGGAGTAGGAACCCTAGGTTCCGAACCACGTTATATCTTGTGTTTGTGGGTGTGTTTGTATTTGTTTAGTTTATGCTTTCTATTTGTATTTTCGCTGTGCACACTAATGAATTGTAGAGACAAACATGAACGAATTCTATCAGACGACGCAAAATTCTATTCACCCCCCTCTAGTGCATCATCAACCATTCAACAAGGTAGATCAGTTCAGAGGATAAGTAGAGAGCTGAACCGTAGTAGATCAGTTCGGAGGATAAGTAGAGAGCCAAACCGAATTAGATCAGTTCGGAGGATAAGTAAAGAGTTGAGCTGAGGAAGGTCAGTTTGGAGAACAAGTGAAAGACTGAAGAATACTAGCTCGAGAAGTAGATGGAGAACGGAACATAGAGGGAATAGTTTAGAAAACAAGGTGAACAACATATCAGATAAAAGGCAATTCAGAGGATAGGTTGGTTAACGGGTTAAAAAGAAAATGTTCAGTTACTGAATGTGGTGAAGGAAATAATAAGGGGGTAATATATTAATGGCCATGAGGCCTCTTTGTGAAGGAGTGTTAAGTTTGTTAGAAGGTAGGGACCTCATGAAATATTCTTTTATCCGTTTCTTACCACGATGGTGTGTATGACATCTTTTAGAATAACCGTCAGAGACTCTTGAGGGGACCCATGAGGAATCATTCCCTAACAACCTAAAGAACATTCTTGTTCGGGCGGCATGACTTTTCCACATGGATGGTCATCATCACAAAGGTTTACGGAATTGTTTTCCCTAAGTGGCGGGAGGATAAAATGAAAAAGGGGGCAAAAGAAGAAGGGGTTGGTCTCATACTATTCCTAGATACATTTACTGTTCTTATTGCATTCATCTTCTTCTTCATTTGGCTACGATTGCTACTGCTGGATATTTCCTCTTTTTCATACAAGTTCTGACTTAAGCATCAGAGGATCTCTGTTGGGTAGGCCAACGACTATTTAACGAAGTGTTAACTTTTATAGGAAAGAAGCTAGGAGTCATTTACTACTACGGTCAGAGAGAACCCACCCTCAATCATCCAATCTCGTTGAGAAAAATCGGTACTGCATCAGTTGGCACCGTCTGTGGAAACTTTAGTATTGAGCAAGACGTTGAGATACATCTACAAGAGATCCCTCCCCCGGCTATCTCCTCTGCTGAAGAAGCTCCTTATTACCTTTCCAACCAAACACCCAGATAGATGGTGCAGTATTGGAGGCATTAGCAAAGGAGAGGAAAAGGATGGGATATCTACAACCTCATTATGGCGAACCCTCCAGAAGGGAACCACTGCTTAGAGAACCTTCTCCTATCCCAACACTTGGCCCCCAAGAGACGAAGGTATTGCCAGGAGAAGGATTGATGGGATGAGGTGATCAATATATTTTCCCTGTACTACCTGTAAGAAGGGAGGGACAAGGAGAGAGTCACTCCGCCAAAGCGGTGGAGACATATGAGCCTTCACCCTTTACTGAGACATATCCTTGGAGGATCCACCTCATCATTTATGGGCTCCTAATAATGGATTGTATATGTTGGTGCAGGGGCACTAGATAATCGAACCTTGGTTTTGATAATGGCAAAGGTTCAAAGTTAAGCTATTTTGTTATCTCATATGCTATGTTAAGTGTGCAGGTATTGTATTACACTTTGCCAAGGTCAATGACACCAGGAGAATCTTCGGACGAGAAACCTTGATGTTCAACGACACCAGGAGAATCTCGGGATGAGAAACCTCGGTGGTCAGGTGACACCAGGAGAATCTCGAGACGAGAAACCTCGATGGTCAATAACACCAGGAGAATATCAGGATGAGAAACCTTGGTGGTCGAGTGACACTAGGAGAATCTCATAAGGAGAAACCTCAGTGGTCGGGTGATACCAAGAGAATCTCAGAAGGAGAAACCTTGGTGATCAAGTGATCGAAAGCTAAGTGATAGGTCAGGAAGACCAAAGGTAAGCTCCAGGTGTGGAGCGGTGGTAAGGACGTGTCCTCGGTAAGAGGACAATCCTAGGCGTCGATCCGACTGAGGCTTCCGGAGGAATGCCGAAGTCGAGATTGGACAATCAAAGGACTGTCACACTGCATGACATTATGCATCTCTTGTGTTAACCTTGTGTTGCAGGATTTCTCAAGTGCAACAGTCGACTGAAGGCAATCGACTGCCAAGAGGAACAGTCGACTGATGTCGACGAATCATCCCAATGCACATGGTCAAAGAGATATTGATTGATGTTGCCACCTCATGATAAGATAAGCTGTCACCTCAAGATAAGATCCACGAGTTTTGGAATTGGATTTGGACATATTCCAAGGTGACATTCTATAAAAGGAGGGGAGGACTCAAACCCTACAACATCATCATCAATCAATCAATGAAATCCTAATTGCTCCTACACTCCGGTCATAACTCTTCGTGCTACAATGCTACTCTGACCGTGCATCCGCTACAAGTTATTTGTCGGTATCTTGTTTACTTCTTAATTATTATTTGTAAAGAGGAGAGGTAAGTTTGTTACCTCTTCCTCTATATCATTGTATTTGGTTGTCTCTTACCTCCAATGAGGAAGAGATATTTAGTGTTTTTTCCTTCGAAAGCGATTAAGGATCGCAGGACCTTGGATTAGCAGTCGGTGGGCTATGAACCAAGTAAAAAAGTCTTGTGTTTTGTGTTTTAGTTTTCTGCTGCGTACTTGCTTTTAATCGTCGAAAAGAAAAGATTTTCGAACACTAATCACCCCCTCTAGCGTTTTCTCGATCCAACGGTATAATGGCACTTTTGATTCAGAAGAGCATTTATTGCAATTTGAAGGTGCCTCTGCTCTTTATCGCTATTCCGATGCCATCAAGTGTCGGGCCTTTCGCACCACTTTATCATCGTTGGTGCAAACCTAGTTTGGATTATTGCTCCAGTTCAATTACTTGTTTCTGAGACTTGAATGAAGTTTTCTTGAAAAATTTTTCCACTAGTAAAAGGTACAAACATACTGCCTCTAGTTTACTTCATGTGAAATAGGAATTTGTTGAATCATTGCATCGGTTCACTAATGTCGTCCTCGGAGTACCATCGGTGACCCCGAATTTCTTAATGGTCATCGTATCCCATAGAATGAAAGAAGGACCCTTCCTAAGTTCTTTGCTAATGAAGACCACTGTTAGCTACAATGAATTGTTGGGATGAGCTGAAGAATATATCAATGAAGAAGAAATTTTAAAAGTGCGGAGATCTGAGAAGAGACCTACCACTAATCCTATGGAGAAGAGTCAACCTTCTGCTTCTTGGATGCCTGCCAGGAAACCTTTTGTGCCGGGAGTTCCTTATTCTCGGCTACTCATGATGGAGGCTCCTCCCCGTCATCCTCTCCATGTCATGGCTACCGAATTCTTACCTCCACCCCAAATCTCAAAGGAGGTTGAGCTCGAAATGTATAAGAAGTATGGTATGCTACAACACTCGAAAGGATACAAGGGAATTCCTCATAATCCCCCAGGTCCACTTTTCTTCCAATATCATATGGAGTACGAGCATTCCAGTGAAAGATGTTTCGATCTACAGAAGAAATTGGAGTGCATCATAATAGAATATCCTCCTATGCAACCCCTAGGGAGGATAGGTGTAGGGAGGGGTCGAATACCTCCTGTCGTCCAACCTGGACCATATGTTAGAAAACCCCCCAACCCTTCCCTTCTTGAGATAGAATCAATTGAATAAGAACCCCCTCCCTCAGGAGGAAGGTACCAGTGGCGGAGCATCAGCTAATCTTGAGGATGTTCCAACTCGGGATGTGATCAATGCTATTGTCAGAGGACCAACTAATGGAGATTCTAATCGATCTCAAAAATCTTATACTTGGCTCATGGAAATCCTGGCTATTGGAGAAGACCGTGCTATAAAAGAGATGTCGGATTTAAGTTTCGGACCAGAAGATCTGCAAGGTATTCTCTTACCACATACTGATGCTTTGGTAGTTAAAAATAATCTTGCTAACTACGAGGTGGCACGAGTACTAGTGGACTCGAGGAGCTCTGTAAATATATTATTTCAGGAAGCCTTCAGTCAGATGCAACTAGAGGATGTTCAATTGGAGAATGTGGCAATGACCCTCTCTGAATTTGCTGGGCACATGGTGCACCCGGTTGGTCAGATAATATTTTCAACTCACTTTGGGACGAAGGCCAAGCCAGAAAACCTATATGACTCCATTCCTAGAAGTGGAGGCTCCCTCAGTTTATAATGCTATTTTGGGGTGACCATTCCTATCTGCTTTTAGGGCAGTAGCCTCTCCCTATCATCAAAAGGTTAAATTCCCAATGGAACCACTCATGGGAGAAGTTAGAGGAGAACAGAAGGCGGCTCGGAGTTGCTACGTGCAATTGATCCGAGATGATCAAAAGAAAGATCGGATGGAGGACTCTAAAGGTAAAGCACCAATGAACTCTAAAGTTTATGTGTTGGAACAAGCTATCCCCATGAAGAAAATAACAGAGGAAGGGGAGTCTGTGTTGGTGCAATCGGCCCAGGTTAGGTTGACTCGAGTTTGACTCGAGCAGTACCTTGATGATATTTTGATGATAGACAAAACTCATGACATGGGATTGTCATGGGAAAGTCCAACATGGGGTTGGCATGGAAAATCCAAGCATGGAGCTTGGTGTGGAAGTCCAAGGGGGAAGCCTTGGCATGGGAAAGTCCAAAGCATTGCGAAGCCGTGCGCTTGGTGCTTGGCATGGGAAATCCAAAGCATTGCGAAGTCGTGCGCTTGGTGCTTGGTGAGAAATGCATTGCGAAGCCATGCGCTTGGTGCATTTGGGAAGTCTTGAGGACTTGGTAAGTTCACTAGGCTCGGGGGCCTTGAGTCGGAGAAGGATGACATTGCAAAGTCATGCGCTTGGTGCATCCGAGGGACTGCCGGACGGGGAGCGAATGGAGTGAGCCCAAAGGGAAGCATACTTCTAGGGCATGAGACGCGAAGGATGTCATTGCGAAGTCGTGCGCTTGGCACATCCGAGGGACGTAGGCCGAGGAAAGAGAGCTTCGGTGGGGAACTCCATGTGGGATAAGGTGGACTTGGCTAAGTGGCTAAGACTGAGTGTCGGAGGCTCAAACATCGTTATGTTTGAGGTTTTAGCCGACATCACGATCGCTTCAGGTCGATGGGTTCGACCGGTTCGACTAAATCAAGTTCGGCCGATCACCGAATGCCGAGGCGAGGGTGATCGTTGGGAGCATCACCGATCGCTAAGGGACGACGATGATCGATGACCGCGGCACGGGCAGAATGGAGTCGAGCTCGCCAGCACTCGACTGATGGATGATCAGTCAACTGATGAGTGCCATCAGTCGACTGATGTGTGATCCGTTGGAACTTAACCAATGTGGATCTGGCCGTTGTGAGACAACGGCTACGGGACCAGTCGACTGATGGTCACGATCAGTCGACTGATGGGCGCGAAAACAGCTTGATGCAGGTTATAAAAGGAGCACGAGTTGGAGGATTTCGCCAAGGCTTTTGGGGTGACTTTGGAGGGGAATTGCTGTTGCATTCCAAACCTTCAAGAGCAAGCAAAAGCAAGCAACAAGAAAGCGATCAAAGCAATTGTGTAAAAGTTCTCTTTTGTATTGTTTTTGTATTTCTTGTTGTATTTCATATTACTTGTTGTAATAGCCTGTGAGAGGTTTCTCCACCTTCGACGTGTAGTCAAGAAGGAGTTTAGTTAGTGTTGTGTGCACAACTAGAGCTCGAGGAGCTCGCCCATGGAGTAGGAACCATTCGGTTCCGAACCACGTATATGCTTGCGTATTTGGTGTGCTTGTATTGTTGTTAGTATTATTGTTATTTCTATTGTTTCCTCTGCGCTAACGACAATCGTAGACAAGCAACGCAAGAAGAACGAACAAATTACGACATCCAATGAACGAGGGCTATTCACCCCCCTCTAGCCGGCCAATCGATCCCTCCCAACAAGTGGTATCAGAGCGAGGTCGCTCTTCAAGGACTAACCGCCGCGAGATCACTACAAATGGCCGACTTCATCCATCCACCGAAATTCGAAGGAGACTTTCTATGGTGGAGAAGAAAAATGGAGGTATACCTAGAAACCGATTTTGATTTTATGATTATTATAGAAAACGGTTTTGAAATGCCTAGGGACAAGTACAATAAGCCAATTGAGAAGTCAAAATGGACCCAAGACCAAATCAAAGACTTCAAGACAAATCTCAAGGTAATCAAGTTGATTAGTGATTTGTTACCTAACACTATTTGGTCTAGATTGGGTGAGTATAGGGATGCAAGGGAATTATGGAATAAGGTAATGAAATTCCAAGAAAATTCTCAATCGGCACAAGTAGAGGAGAATACCGAAAAAGAATCACCATCCACTTTTGAAGATGTGGATGACTTGGTGGAGACCTCCACCTCTAGCATTGAGGGGGAGGAAAGGGTTTCTACTCCGGAGAAAGATCAAGATGAAGCTTCTACCTCCGGAAGAAGTGAAGAGGCCTCCACCAACTCCCTAGGTGACTCATGTATTATAATTAATCGTAAAGATTATATTATTTGTTTTGAGTGTAGGGAGAAAGGGCATTACAAAAGCAAATGCCCTAAATTGGCTAAGAAGAAGGCATCGACACCAAAAGTCAACCCAAAGTCAAACGATGCCGGTGTTCCCAAAATCAAGAGCAAAGAGCACATTGTGTGATTCAAATGCAATCAAAAGGGACACTACTGAAGCCAATGCCCTAGGGGGAGGAAGAAAGGGCAAGAAGGTGCAACTCATGTAGGGGGAGCTTCTAAAGCTAACCCTAAGGTACATTTACTTAATGCACCTTTAATTCCTAGAGTTAAAAAGCATGCTAAGAATTATTTTAGCTCTCTTGCTATTATCAATGAAAAGCATGCTAAGAGAAATAATAAGGTTTATTGCTTAGGTGCCAAGCATGTTAGTTTCTCTAAGGACAAACCTAGGACTCAAAACTCTAGATCTATTTTACCTAGGGAGTCAATTAGGAGAATTGAAGAAAACTTGGGTGTTAATCCCAAGAAATCTAGGCATATGCCTAAGAATAAGAGGCCTTCCCAAAAACCTAATGAAAATTCAAAAATGGGAAAATTAGAGCTAGAGAACCAAGTCTTGAGGTCAAGACTTGAGAGAATGGAGAAAGCCCTTAGAATCATAGAAAATTCAATTCTAGGGTCAAATGCCCAAAAGTCAAGGCCTAAGGTTCAAAAATGGTCTAAGGGCAAGGAAGGTTTGGGTCACAAACCTAAGCCCAAGAAGACTTATCATAATGTTCCATTTAAATATGGAACTATTTCTAGGTCTAGGAAAACCAAGGCTAATAGGGAAGTCATCCCTAAGACTAGTCATGGTGTGTGCTTAGTGGCTAAGTGTAACGCCCGTAAAATTCCTAGCAATTTTACAAGAATTTTTGGCTTGATGAACATGGGCTATGTGTGAGCCTTTTTAAAAATAAAAGAAAATAAGCCAAAAAAAAAAAAGGGGTGCAAGGCCTAGGAATTGAACCCCAAACCTCTAGAGATAGCCAAGCCCTATAGACGAACCCACTAACCAGAAGCCCAATAGGATTATATCATTAGAGGAATAAGGGAAATTATGGTTAAGTGTAAGGGAGATTAAGGGACTCTTTAGGTGAATAAATAGGGGGGGATGAGGAGGCATGAGTGAGCAACTTCACTTTCTCCTCTTCTCTTCTTCTTCTCACCGAAATCCTAAAGCTCTCCCTCTCCATTTCCACCCCTTGGCTGAAACTCATCCAAGCAAGAAGCAAGGGCTAGGTTTTGTGTTCCTTAGGTTATCTTCACACTACAAGCAAAGCGAAGGATGTAAGTATCCCTCACCTGCATACGAGTAGCTTCTATTGATGTTTGTAAAAGAAATCTATATGTTATATCCGACCAAGCTATGTTTTGGTTTATCAATGAAGTTGTATGCTATGTTTAGGAAGTAGATGATGATGTTAAGATGGAAAAAGGGATTAGGTTAAAAGCTAACCCTAATAGCCACTAAAGCCTATTCAGCCAAGCCATGATTTTAGGTTTCAATGAAGTTCCATGCTATGTTTTTTTGTAACTATATGATGATGCTAGGATTTAAAATGGATTAGGTTAAAGGTTAACCCTAAAGAACTACATGGACCATTCGGCCACCCCTAGATCTTGATGATTCAATGAAGTTTAATCCATGTTTTTGTAGGATTATGATTTTGTTGTTATGCTAAATGAATTAGGTTAAAGGTTAACCCTAAAGACCTACATGGACCATTCGGCCACCCCTAGATCTTGATGATTCAATGAAGTTTAATCCATGTTTTTGTGGGATTATGATGTTGTTGTTATGTTAAATGAATTAGGTTAAAGGTTAACCCTAAAAACCCTACATGGACCATTCGGCCAACCTATGTTTTGGGTGACTAAATGAAGTTTTAATCCATGTTCTATATGCAAATGAAGTTTTTGTTATGTTAAATGAATTAGGTTAAAAGATAACACTAGAAAACCCTATGGATCATTCGGCCACCATGAATTTTGGGTGATTAAATGAAGTCTAATTCATGTTCTATGTGCAAATGAAGTTGTGGTTGTGTTACATGAATTAGGATGAAGGATAACCCTAGAAACCCTTATGGACCATTCGGCCATCATGTATTTTTGGGGATTAGATGAAGTTTTAATTTAAGTCTTATGTGCATATGAAGTTGTTGTTAAGTTAAATGAATAGGCTAACATGTGTTTTATGTTGGGTGAATGCATGCTGACTTGTGATATTAATTAATGCTAGATGAAGATAACATGCCTTAGGTTAATTCAAGTCTTATGTGCATATGAAGTTGTTGTTAAGTTAAATGAATAGGCTAACATGTGTTTTATGTTGGGTGAATACATGCCATGCCTTATGCCATGTCTATGTGTATGCGACATTTAAAATATGTTATGAAATGGAAAAAGATAAGATTATGAAATGAAACAAAACGATATGTTCACGACATAAATATGACATGATGATGAAATGAAGAATGATATGTTATGAAATGAAGAATGGTATGGTTATGAAATGAAAGATGATATGTTCATGAAGTGAAGCATGATATGTTATGAAATGAAGTATGCTATGTTGCAAGATGAAATAAGCTATGTTATAAAATAAGCATATAAGTATTTTACCTTCTGCATGGCTTGTACCAAGACCTTAACAAGGTCCAAGAAGGGATGGGCTCCTAAGATGCCCTAGGTCGATGGAATAAGACTCGGGCCTAGGATGGGCTTCTATGTATGATTGCCCCTAGGTCGATGGAATAAGACTCGGGCCTAGTACGGGATGGGCTCCAAGATGCCTTAGGTCGATGGAGTAAGACTCGGGCCTAGGATGGGCTTCTACGCTATGACGATTGCCCTAGGTCGACGGACTAAGATCGGGCCTAGTAACCTAGTAGGTTCGAGACTTGCTACCTCGGGCCTATTTAGGGATGCGCGCTATGATAATGAAGAAGTGGTACAATGCCGGGCCCAAATATGTTGAGATTTATGTTTACGTACCTATAATATATGTTTTCAAAAGCATCTTGCATATGTTACATGATTTAGATTGTTATGTTCACACGTTACGTTGATATGCCATGATTATGCCACTATGTTACATATGAAGTATGTTATGTTTGAGATGTCATACCTATGTGTTGTATGTTATGTGTTTTGCTAAGTTACGTATGATATATGTTATGTTTGATTAAGTCATATATTTACATGATATGCTGCTATGTTATAGATGATACATGTTATGTTGCCATGTTATGGATGATACATGTTATGTTTACTATGTTACTTATGCTACATGTTAAGTTGATTACGCCATGTATGTTACATGTTATATTGCTTATATGTTATGAATGTTACATGCCATGATTAATATCGATGTATGGTTTTTGTGAGTAGGAAGATCTTACTAAGCCTATGTGCTTATAGTTTATCTTTCCCTCGTACTGCAGATAAGGGTAAGGGATGGATAAACTAATGGGAGCAGCAGGAGGGGCCAAATGTGTGTGGTAGTGGCATGGTGGAGAAGATCCGTTAGGTCTATATATATGTGTTTACCTATGATGATGATGTCTATGGATGTCCTTATTATGTCTGCTTATGATAGTGATGTTTAAGAACTTGAACTAAGCACTAAGTATCTATATATGTTATGATGCATACTCTATGTTAATGAGAAGAAGTAAAGAAGAAGTAAGAAGAAGTATCTATATATGTTATGATGCATGCTCTATGTTAAGAAGAAGGAGTATATATATATATATATATATATATATATATATATATATATATATATATATATATATATATATATATATATATATATATATATATATATATATATATATATATGTCATTAAATGTTTATGTTTTAAAAGAAAAGAAAATATGTCGAAAGTCTTCCGCTGTAAGAATTAAGAAGTATGTATAAAGTCTTCCGCTGTATGTAATGTATGTATGTACGGTCGCGTCACGCGCCGCCCCTCCGGATTCTGGGTCCGAAAAGGGCGGGCGTGACAGGTGGTATCAGAGCGGATATGCCTTTCCACTACACACACATCAAGCTCCAAATCCTGCCGCTCCAAGTAAGAATTCTATGTCTGCTCTAATTTTGTAAAAAAAAAATTTTCCATGTATGATAGGAAATGCTTCTAGCTTAAATATGTATGATACCCTTATGCTTGTTCATGAATGATATAAAATACCTTAAGCTTAAACTATGCATGAGAACATGAATGATGCCTTAAGCTTAAAATGACTTTATGCTAGCTTTAGTCTAAGTATGCGTAGGTCAACGAACGAAAACTTATACTAGCTTTACTTTAATATATGAAGATAAACATGTTTGGAAGACGCAGTAGTAGAGATGATGAGATAGCACCCCCGCATGACCTTACACACGTAGTCACAGAACTCCAGCGACAAGTCACAGAACAACAATAAGTAATAAATACCCTAATGAATCAGCGAGGAAACCCTACTGCCCCACCGACGGGCCCCGGCCCGATGGTTCGACAAGAAGCTTACTTGATCCAGTGGCAGAGACTAAAACCGGAAAATTTCTCTGGTACTGGTGAACCATGGGATGCCCAGGCCTGGTTCAAGACAGTGGAAAGCATCGTGGAGCTACTGGACTGGCCCGAATGCGAAAAGATTAAGTGTGCATCATTCTGCCTTTCGGGAGATGCTCGGATGTGGTGGGAACGGGTTAAAGCAAAGAGACAAGTAAATCAGATGAGATGGACAGATTTCGAGTACGAGTTTTTCGAGGAATTCTTCCACATGAGGGTAACCAACAAGCATTACGACGAGTTCACTGGGTTCAGACAAAGTGACCTATCAGTCAGCGAAGCCGTGAAGAGATTCAACCGACTCGCACGCCTATGCCCCAGAGTTGGTCAACACAGAAAGAGAAAGGGTCAGACTCATGCTGAAGATGCTCCGACCAGAAATAGCTCTGAATGTGGTCGACGGAGTTCATAGACCGCAGACCGCAGACCGTAGAGGAGCTGTTCAGTAGTGCCTTGATTACCGAGCATTACCTGAACAACATTAATCAGCAAAAGAAAGCACTGAGTGAAGGCAGGGGTCAGGCCCAGTCAAGAGGTCAGAGGAACCAGAGTGCTTGAAAAGGAGACTGACCAGCGCTCCAATCCTTGCTCTTCCGGACAATAATGAAGGCTTTGACATGTACAGTGACGCTTCCAAGTTGGGACTCGGAGCTGTACTCATGCAGAATGGCAAGGTCATTGCCTGCGCCTCTAGGCAACTCAAGGAACACGAAAGGAATTATCCCACCCACGACTTAGAGCTAGCGGTCGTGGTCTTTGCTCTCAAAACATGGAGACATTATCTATATGGAGCTCAGTGTAGGATTTATACAGACCACAAGAGTCTGAAATATTTCTTCACACAGAAGGACCTGAACATGAGACAGCGCAGATGGCTTGAGCTCGTCAAGGATTATGACTGCGAGATTCTCTACCATCCGGGGAAAGCTAACAAGGTGGCTGATGCACTCAGCAGGAAGTCCTGCGCCACCTTGATGTCTCTATCAGTGTTATCTCGGCCCTTAGAAAGAGAGATTATGCGTTACGGGGTTGAAATCATTTCCGGGTAGCTCTCGACCATGACGATAGCACCGACGCTGTTCGATGATATACTAGAAAAGCAAGCCCGTGACCCAAGCCTTCAGAGGATCAAGGAAGAGGTCTTAGAAGGAAAGGACGATGGGTTTTGGATCTCTGATAGTGGAGTACTCTACCTCAGGGATCACTTATGTATTCCCGACGATCCAGAATTACGGAAGGAGATATTTGAGAAAGCTCACAGAACTCCTTATGCGATGCATCCTGGAACCACCAAGATGTACCAAGACCTGAAATGAAAGTTCTAGTGGTTCGGAATGAAAAGAGATCTGGCTCAGTATGTCAGTACCTGCCTGACTTGCCAGAGGGTAAAGGCAGAACACCAGAGACCTGGAGGAACACTGCAGCCGATCCAGATTCCAGAATGGAAATGGGAGGACATTTCTATAGATTTCATCTCAGGATTTCCCAAGACGACAAACGGTTATGATGCTATATGGGTAATTGTGGACAGATTGACGAAATCCGCCCATTTCTTAGCAATCAAGATGACCTATTCGGAGCAAGCGGCTCAGGTTATATGCTAGAAATTATCGACTACATGGAATTCCTAAGACCATCATTTCATGCGAGATGGTCACTTTATTTCACATTTTGGGAATGTGTTCGTAAGGCCCTAAACGAAGCTATTGTTGATCTTGCCTTCCATCCCGGATGGACAGATGAGGCCGAAAGAGTAAATCAAATCTTGGAGGATATGTTACGAGCTTGCACCTGGATTTCAAAGGTGGTAGTGGTGCGATACTTATGTTTGGCGATTCTCCTACAACAATAGCTATCAAGCTACTATTGGGATGGCACCCTACGAGGCTCTATCACGGAGGAAATGTAGATCTCCCATATGCGGGTGGTGAAAAGAAGTGGATGGGACTCTAGCGACAACACCAACAAAAGAGCTATGCGGATATTATTCCTCAAAGTGGCTCCTATGAAAAGAGTGATGAGATTCGGAAGGAAGGGTAAACTGAGTCCACGCTACATGGGACCGTATCCGATATTGCAGAGGATTGGCAAGGTAGCTTACAAGCTAGAGTTGCCTCAAGAGATGTCGGCTATTCACAACGTGTTCCATGTCTCTGTGCTCAAGAAATGCATTTCCAGTGCGGACCAAGTGATCGAGCCACAAACAATACAAGTTCAAGAGGACCTGAGTATTGAAAATCAGCCTATCCAAATACTAGACCGAGAAGTCAAGAGGCTAAGGAACAAAGAGGTGCCCTTAGTAAAGGTCTTGTGGCAGAATCAACGGTATGAGGAAGCTACCTAGGAATGCGAGGAGGACATGAAGCAGAAGTACCCAGAATTGTTCTAAGTTTCGAGGATGAAACTTTTAAAAGGTATGAAGGATTGTAACGCCCGTAAAATTCCTAGCAATTTTACAAGATTTTTTGTCTTGATGATCATGGGCTTTGTGTGGGCCTTTTTAAAAATAAAAGAAAATAAGCCAAAAAAAAAAGGGGTGCAACGCCTAGGAATTGAACCCCAAACCTCTAGAGATAGCCAAGCCCTATAGATGAACCCACTAACCAAAAGCCCAATAGGATTATATCATTAGAGGAATAAGGGAAATTATGGTTAAGTGTAAGGGAGATTAATGGACTCTTTAGGTGAATAAATAGGGGGGATGAGGAGGCATGAGTGAGCAACTTCACTTTCTCCTCTTCTCTTCTTCTTCTCACCGAAATCCTAATGCTCTCCCTCTCCATTTCCACCCCTTGGCCGAAACTCATCCAAGCAAGAAGCAAGGGCTAGGTTTTGTGTTCCTTAGGTTATCTTCACACTACATGCAAAGCGAAGGATGTAAGTATCCCTCACCAGCATACGAGTAGCTTCGATTGATGTTTGTAAAAGAAATCTATATGTTATATCCGGCCAAGCTATGTTTTGGTTTATCAATGAAGTTGTATGCTATGTTTAGGAAGTAGATGATGATGTTAAGATGGAAAAAGGGATTAGGTTAAAAGCTAACCCTAATAGCCACTAAAGCCTATTCGGCCAAGCCATGATTTTAGGTTTCAATGAAGTTCCATGCTATGTTTTTTTGTAACTATATGATGATGCTAGGATTTAAAATGGATTAGGTTAAAGGTTAACCCTAAAGACCTACATGGACCATTCGGCCACCCCTAGATCTTGATGATTCAATGAAGTTTAATCCATGTTTTTGTAGGATTATGATGTTGTTGTTATGCTAAATGAATTAGGTTAAAGGTTAACCCTAAAGACCTACATGGACCATTCGGCCACCCCTAGATCTTGATGATTCAATGAAGTTTAATCCATGTTTTTGTGGGATTATGATGTTGTTGTTATGTTAAATGAATTAGGTTAAAGGTTAACCCTAAAAACCCTACATGGACCATTCGGCCAACCTATGTTTTGGGTGACTAAATGAAGTTTTAATCCATGTTCTATATGCAAATGAAGTTGTTGTTATGTTAAATGAATTAGGTTAAAAGATAACACTAGAAAACCCTATGGATCATTCGGCCACCATGAATTTTGGGTGATTAAATGAAGTCTAATTCATGTTCTATGTGCAAATGAAGTTGTGGTTGTGTTAAATGAATTAGGATGAAGGATAACCCTAGAAACCCCTATGGACCATTCGGCCATCATGTATTTTTGGGGATTAGATGAAGTTTTAATTCAAGTCTTATGTGCATATGAAGTTGTTAAGTTAAATGAATAGGCTAACATGTGTTTTATGTTGGGTGAATGCATGCTGACTTGTGATATTAATTAATGCTAGATGAAGATAACATGCCTTAGGTTAATTCAAGTCTTATGTGCATATGAAGTTGTTGTTAAGTTAAATGAATAGGCTAACATGTGTTTTATGTTGGGTGAATGCATGTCATGCCTTATGCCATGTCTATGTGTATGCGACATTTAAAATATGTTATGAAATGGAAAAAGATAAGATTATGAAATGAAACAAAATGATATGTTCACGACATAAATATGACATGATGATGAAATGAAGAATGATATGTTATGAAATGAAGAATGGTATGGTTATGAAATGAAAGATGATATGTTCATGAAGTGAAGCATGATATGTTATGAAATGAAGTATGCTATGTTGCAAGATGAAATAAGCTATGTTATAAAATAAGCATATAAGTATTTTACCTTCTGCATGGCTTGTACCAAGACCTTAACAAGGTCCAAGAAGGGATGGGCTCCTAAGATGCCCTAGGTCGATGGAATAAGACTCGGGCCTAGGATGGGCTTCTATGTATGATTGCCCCTAGGTCGATGGAATAAGACTCGGGCCTAGTACGGGATGGGCTCCAAGATGCCTTAGGTCGATGGAGTAAGACTCGGGCCTAGGATGGGCTTCTACGCTATGACGATTGCCCTAGGTCGACGGACTAAGATCGGGCCTAGTAACCTAGTAGGTTCGAGACTTGCTACCTCGGGCCTATTTAGGGATGCGCGCTATGATAATGAAGAAGTGGTACAATGCCGGGCCCAAATATGTTGAGATTTATGTTTACGTACCTATAATATATGTTTTCAAAAGCATCTTGCATATGTTACATGATTTAGATTGTTATGTTCACACGTTACGTTGATATGCCATGATTATGCCACTATGTTACATATGAAGTATGTTATGTTTGAGATGTCATACCTATGTGTTGTATGTTATGTGTTTTGCTAAATTACGTATGATATATGTTATGTTTTATTAAGTCATATATTTACATGATATGCTGTTATGTTATAGATGATACATGTTATGCTGCCATGTTATGGATGATACATGTTATGTTTACTATGTTACTTATGCTACATGTTAAGTTGATTACGCCATGTATGTTACATGTTATATTGCTTATATGTTATGAATGTTACATGCCATGATTAATGTCGATGTATGGTTTTTGTGAGTAGGACAGGATCTTACTATGCCTATGTGCTTATAGTTTATCTTTCCCTCGTACTGCAGATAAGGGTAAGGGATGGATAAACTAATGGGAGCAGCAGGAGGGGCCAAATGTGTGTGGTAGTGGCATGGTGGAGAAGATCCGTTAGGTCTATATATATGTGTTTACCTATGATGATGATGTCTATGGATGTCCTTATTATGTCTGCTTATGATAGTGATGTTTAAGAACTTGAACTAAGCACTAAGTATCTATATATGTTATGATGCATGCTCTATGTTAATGAGAAGAAGTAAAGAAGAAGTATCTATATATGTTATGATGCATGCTCTATGTTAATAAGAAGGAGTATATATATATATATGTCAATACATGTTTATGTTTTAAAAGAAAAGAAAAGAAAATATGTCGAAAGTCTTCCGCTGTAAGAATTAAGAAGTATGTATAAAGTCTTCCGCTGTATGTAATGTATGTATGTACGGTCGCGTCACGCACCGCCCCTCCGGATTCTGGGTCCGAAAAGGGCAGGCGTGACACTAAGGAGTTAAGGAAAACCAAGAATGCCACTAAGAAGGTCAATGGAGGAGTCACCTCTAGAGTTGACCCAAGTAAGACCCATTTGACTAAGGTTTCAAAGACAAAAAGGGTCATTAGAAAGGTATCTAGGGAAGTTATCCCTAGGGAATATCTTGTTAACCCAAGGAGCTCCAATAGATATTGGGTTCCTAAAAGCGTGATTGATTCACGCTAGATGGGTTAGGATGTGTCAACCCTAAGTGGATGGGTGGTTAACCTAGCCATTGTGAGTTGACACATTAGGGTGTGCCAATATGGTTTGAGAAGTTAAAAATGATTTAAATTGGCACAATTAGGTCTTAGAGGTATTTGTGTGCCATTTTGGGTTTTTGGCACACTAAGGAAATAATGGCATTAAGGCCAAATGAATTTAATCCCTAGAAATGGAAAATTGATTTTAACACTTAGGTATTTTATACCTTAGTATATTTTTCTTGCCATGCTTTATTTGCCTTGCCATGTCATGACATTATTTTCATTTTCATCTATAAAAATGTCATGATCATGTTTAGATTTATGTTTAGATGTCATGTATGCTTAAGTTTCATTCACATGCCATGACATCATGATATTGGCATATGTTTTTATCTATATCATATCTATGCCATAATCATATCATGCATGAATTAAAATGGAGTTAAGGACTATGGTATAATTTGAAAGGAATCAAATAATGTTGCCTAGAAATATGCATGAAAACATAAACAAAACAAAACCCACATGTCACTAAGATATTTGACTTGTATGTGTTTTACACATCTAGATATTGGTGAGATGTTTAGGAAAAAGAAAATAAAGGTTTGAAAAATATTTTGAAAACATTTTGAAAAACCTTGGTGAAGTCTATCTTTTGATAGCTATCACCATTGAATGGGATGATACAAAGATGGCTCTTTATTGAAGCTTTTCTTAAATTTTGAACTTTGTATCAATCTCCTAATTTAATGGGTAAAATAAATTTCCAATATTTTTCACCCATAGTGTTTAGGATAAGTATTATACGTATGCATTTTCAAGATTTTTAAAATTACGTATATTTACTTATGGATTTTGAAAATCCAATTTTTCAAATCAAAATCAATCACGATTATCGATCGGCTGTAATGGCGGTCGATCGATGGTAAGTCCAGATCGGGTATCGTGAGTCGATCGAACAGCCGATTTTGGGTAAACTTGATAGTTAGGCCCATGTTTAGCCATGTTTTGGTCCCCTAACCACTCCTAACCCTAGGATATGCTTGGGAGAGCATTAGAGAGGGTGGAAATCCATTGGATATGGATTAGGAGTTGGGTTGAGGGTGAGTATCAATTTTAAGGTGGATGAGAGTTCATTGTTGAACTTTGCCTTAATTTTGATTTGGTTAATGTTCCTATTGGCTTAGGGACTCTCCAAGGACAATGTTGGTGCAATGGTCAAGGGGGAGCAAGCCTCTAGGGGGAGGTATCCATCATGGGAAGATGGATGTGTATTTCCTCATGGGAGGAAAATTGGGTTGCCTCTCTTTAAGTGATATGGGATCACTAGAAAGATGGTAGGCATGTATTCCTCCAAGGGAGAGATTGTAAGATCTCATTGGGATATGAGACATTCATACCCTTGGGGAGGACCTTTTTGATGTAATGTCAAAAAGGGGGAGAAGTTACCAAGTTACCAATTAGGGTTCGTTGGAATTCTCATTGGGATATGAGAATTGCCAATATGGGAGAATTGGTAGACTTGAGATGGTAGTTTTGTCAATCATCAAAAAGGGGGAGATTGTTGGTGCAATCGGCCCAGGTTAGGTTGACTCGAGTTTGACTCGAGCAGTACCTTGATGATATTTTGATGATAGACAAAACTCATGACATGGGATTGTCATGGGAAAGTCCAACATGGGGTTGGCATGGAAAATCCAAGCATGGAGCTTGGTGTGGAAGTCCAAGGGGGAAGCCTTGGCATGGGAAAGTCCAAAGCATTAAGGCGGCGCTTGGTGCTTGGCATGGGAAATCCAAAGCATTGCGGCCGCGGCGCTTGGTGCTTGGTGAGAAATGCATTGCGAAGCCGTGCGCTTGGTGCATTTGGGAAGTCTTGAGGACTTGGTAAGTTCACTAGGCTCGGGGTCCTTGAGTCGGTGAAGGATGGCATTGCGAAGCTGTGCACTTGGTGCATCCGAGGGACCACCGAACGGGGATCGAATGGAGTGAGCCCAAAGGGAAGCATACTTCTAGGGCATGAGACGCGAAGGATGGCGTTGCGAAGCCGTGCGCTTTGTGCATCCGAGGGACGTAGGTCGAGGGAAGAGAGCTTCGGTGGGGAACTCCATGTGGGATAAGGTGGACTTGGCCAAGTGGCTAAGACTGAGTGTCGGAGGCTCAAACATCGTTATGTTTGAGGTTTTAGCCGACATCAGTCGACTGCTCTAGGTCATATGGGTTAGACCAGTGTTCGACTTAATCAAGTCTTGCTGATCGATCGGAGGAGAGCGGTCAGTTAGAGCATCGATCGATTGCCAAGGGGCGGCGTGATGACACTACGAGACGCGAGAATGGAGTCGAGCTCGCCAGCACTCGACTGATGGATGATCAGTCGACTGATGAGTGCCATCAGTCGACTGATGTGTGATCCGTTGGAACTTAACCAATGTGGATCTGGCCGTTGTGAGACAACGGCTACGGGACCAGTCGACTGATGGTCACGATCAGTCGACTGATGGGCGCGAAAACAGCTTGATACAGGTTATAAAAGGAGCACGAGTTGGAGGATTTCGCCAAGGCTTTTGGGGTGACTTTGGAGGGGAATTGCTGTTGCATTCCAGACCTTCAAGAGCAAGCAAAAGCAAGCAACAAGAAAGCGATCAAAGCAATTGTGTAAAAGTTCTCTTTTGTATTGTTTTTGTATTTCTTGTTGTATTTCATATTACTTGTTGTAATATCCTGTGAGAGGTTTCTCCACCTCCGACGTGTAGTCGAGAAGGAGTTTAGTTAGTGCCGTGTGCACAACTAGAGCTCGAGGAGCTCGCCCGTGGAGTAGGAACCATTCGGTTCCGAACCACGTATATGCTTGCGTATTTGGTGTGCTTGTATTGTTGTTAGTATTATTGTTATTTCTATTGTTTCCGCTGCGCTAATGACAATCGTAGACAAGCAATGCAAGAAGAACGAACGAATTACGACATCCAACGAACGAGGGCTATTCACCCCCCTCTAGCCGGCCAATCGATCCCTCCCAACAGTCTGTAGAGATAGCTCCAGGGAAGGTGACTCAGGTGGCCAAGCAGCTTGCTATCAAGGAGGACCTCATTGCCTGCTTGCAAACAAATGAAAGCATTTTTTGCCAAAGATGTACATGATTTGACTGAAATTTATCCTCAAATAGCCGAACATCACCTGAACATCACTCGAGGAGATAGACTGGTCCAACAAAAGAGACGACACTTTGGGCCAGAGAAAGATAAAATTATTGCTGAAGAAGTTAATACATTAGTACAAGTAGGGCATGTAAAAGAAATTCAATTTCCTGAGTGGGTGTCTAATGTAGTGTTAGTTCCTAAGCCCTCAGGGCAATGGCGTATGTGTATTGATTTTTGTGACTTGAATAAAGCATGCCTTAAAGACTGCCACCTCTTGTCTTGTATTGATCAACTCGTTGATTCTATCGTAGGGTATGAAGTTGTTTCACTCATGGGTGCATATCAAGGATATCATCAGATCCCTTTAACTCGAGAAGATCAAAGAAGAGTCAGTTTTGTGACGGCATGAGGGTTATACTCTTATGTGGTGATGCCCTTTAGGCTTAAGAATGCGGGAGCCACTTATCAAAGACTCATGGACAAGATTTTTGCCAAATAGAAGGGGAAAAATGTAGAAGTATATGTTGATAATATTTTGGTGAAGTCTCGCCTAATTCAAGATTTAGTACTAGATTTGGAGGAAACATTTTCCACTTTGAAGAGATATAACATGAAGCTAAATCCTAATAAATGCTTTTTTGGCATATGAAGTGGGAAATTCTTAGGGTACATTGTCACGGAAAAGCAACTGCAAGCTAATCCAGATAAAGTCTATACCTTGTGTAATAAGAAATCTCCTACCAATCAGAAAGGGACACAAAGACTAGTGGGGAGG
The DNA here is from genome assembly GCA_025175895.1 of Wurfbainia villosa. Lineage (NCBI taxonomy): Eukaryota > Viridiplantae > Streptophyta > Magnoliopsida > Zingiberales > Zingiberaceae > Wurfbainia > Wurfbainia villosa. Next base: position 64,945,628 of record CM045990.1, on the reverse strand, counting down.
ATTATTTCATTATCTCGTTTCATTGCTCGATCAGCGAACAGAGGATTACTTTTCTTTTAGATTCTTAGGAAAGCCACCCGATTCCAGTGGGATGATCAATGTGAAGCTGCTCTTCAAGAACTGAAGCGATATCTAGCTCAGCTCCCTCTTCTAGCGAAACCTATTTCCAGGGAGCCCTTGTGAGTCTATTTGTTAGTTTTTGAAGAGGCAATCAGTTCGATTCTAGTAAGGTAGGAAGGTTCTCAGCAACAACCTATCTATTATACCAATAATATATTGAAGGGAGCAAAGTTGAGGTATACAAAATTAGAAAAGTTGGCCTACATCCTGGTGCTAACAGCTCGGAAGTTGAGACCTTAGTTTCTAGCTCACCCGATGAGTGTGTTGACAAACAGTGAACTAGGGTGAACAGTTACAAAACCTAGTGCTTCGGGTAGGCTATCTAAATGGGTAGTAGAGTTGAGTGAATATAGTTTTCGTTATAAACCTCGTACTGCTATTAAAGCCTAGTCTTTAGCATACTTTCTAGCTAAGGTGTCAATTAATCCTAAGAGTGACTTGGTTAAAAGAAGAGAAGGATCAACTGTCTGAAAAATTTTTGTAGATAGGTCATCTAGAGCCGAAGGAAGTGGAGTAGGGATACTGTTGGTCTCTCCCCTTGAAGAAGAAACTCACATCTTCATACGATTGGGGTACAAAGCTTCCAATAATGATGCTAAATATGAGGCTATCCTGGCTGGGCTACAGGCAACTCAGGCGATAGGAGCTGATTCCATTATAGTATATTCAGATTCTTAATTAGTCATTTCTCAGCTCCAAGGTACTTTTTCTCTCTGAGAGGAAAGATTAAAGAGATATTTTGAGGCTTATGGGAAATTAAAATCCCAATTCAAGAAAGTACAACTCTAACAAATCTTGAGAGAAGAGAATATAAAGGCAGACGAATTGGCTTGGCTAGCTAGCACACTAACAGAATGGGCATCTCGGTATCCTCTATGCTTGGAGATCTCGGCACCAGCATTAGTACATCAGGCAGAGGAGGCGTCCACTGAAGATAATAGCACATCTCATTAGAGAATAGACCTAATAAATTATCTATAACAAGGAAGTCTTCTAGCAGATCCCCGGAAGGCATCATCTTTGGAAAAAAGAGAAAAATGTTTCTTACTTGTGGATGGAGTGTTATATAAGGTATCTTTTAAGAGACCTCTATTGAAGTGTCTGGGAAAGGAGGACGCTGAGTGGATACTTAGAGAAATTCATGAAGGATGTTGTAGCAGTCACATAGGAGGGTGAGCTTTGACACGGAAGGTGTGGTTGGTTGGATATTTCTGGCCAACTCTTCATCAAGATGCAGTTCAGCTTGTCAAAGCCTGTCGAGCTTGTCAAATGCATAGTAATAGGTCAGATAGACCTGCTAAGTTGATGAAGTCAATAATTTCTTCTTGTCCTTTTGATCAATGGAGAATAGATATAGTGGGATCAATGCCTACGACTCCTCTATAAAAGAAGTTCCTGTTGGTAGCGGTGGACTATTTCTCTAAATGGGTGGAAGCTGAACCCTTGGCTAAGATTACAGAAGAGGATGTTATATAATTTTTATGGAAGAACATTATATGCAGATATGGAATTCCTTAGAATATAGTCGGTGATAACGGACGTCAATTTCAAGGGCAGAAAATTCAGGAATTATGTCAAAGTATTAAAATCAAACAATCATTCACTTCGGTAGCACATCCTCAAGCTAATGGATAGGTGGAAGTGGTTAATCGCATCTTGATTCAGGGGTTGAGAACCAGGTTGGGGACTGGTAGAGGGAATTGGGTGGAAGAACTTTTGGGTGTATTATGGTCTTACCGAACTACTCCTAAAGTCATAACCGGAGAAACACCTTTCAATTTAGTATATGGAACGGAGGTTGTGATACCTGTTGAATCTATATTGAGTAGTGCTCGGGTTTAATCTTATGACCCCGAACAGAATCAAATGCTACGAAGTATGGAGTTAAATTTGGTGGAAGAAAAGCGAGCACAGTGTTGGGATGTATACTGAAAAGTCTATCTTTTATATGAACATCTTCATTTTTGAAATAAGAATCACATGATCATTGTTTACATAATTATGTTTATGCATATTTGGCTAATACATTAAATTGTAGATAACATGGTGTGTAGTGTCACATAGGAGATCATGTTATCAATTCCTTGTAAAGTATATGTAGAGGCTCACAACCGAGATGGTTTTGGACAAATCATTGGTATGGTTGTAGTGTGATTTGGTATTGGTTTGTCTTGACCATAGAATTACACTAGTACACTTTATGTGTATTTAGCAGGACTGACTTAGAGGTAATTCGAATTATTGCTGACTACATAATCAAATCGAACCTCAGATATTACATTGTACATGCTCTTAATCCCGATATAATAACAGGCACATATACATAGTATTCATTTCTTTGATTTACCAATGGGCGAGATTTATAGAGTAAATCGATAGGCTCGGTAAGTTGGGAAATGATATTATTTATATGGTGTGTCGTTAATTATAGGAGGAACCTGAAGGGTTTTGCTTATCGAGTCCGTGAGGGGAAACTTCGCTTTCCACTTCACCTCGGTAGTTGTCCATGGCGATCCCTTCGATGTCCACGGATTAAAAAAAATTAATCCTAGACAAAAGGGATCGCCCAAACCACCAAGTCATCGTCGTGCTATTCATTTAGAGAGGTCACTTGAACAAACAAGTTGTTCAAGCGACCATCCTCTATTCTACGAGTAGCCGCAGAATAGACGATGTCCGGATCGCCGGTTTTCATGTTTCTGCTCGGGATCCAAGTATTATTTAGCCATTTACAGATTTATAACATGCTTATAATTGAAAAACAAAAACAAGCAACAAACAAAAGAAGAAAGTAGAATAGGTATACCTCTCGATCTTCTAATATATGACCTTCCTCCTTTTGGACGTCGTGTGGGCGACGATCTACCAAAAGTCGAAGCTCCTAGATCGCAAATCTTCCTTTCTTGCTCTTCCAAAGCAAGAGGAAGAGTAGAAACAAGCTTTTTCTCCTCCCTAAAACCAACCAACAAGGAGCACACAATCTCCTTGCCGTCGGCCAACTAGAAGGTGGAGAAGATGATGGAAAACAATCAAGACACCAAGGGAAGCCCTATATCTTGTATCCACCACCTAAGGAGAAGGAGAAGGGAGCTTTTGGGCACCGACCAAGGTCTGGAAAGGGGCTGGAAAGAAGATGGACGCCGGCCACAAGAAGAGGAAGAAGAAACAATCACCTTCCTTATTTTGTGCCGCCCTAGCCTCCAAGCCCTATCCCTAATCCTATCTCAACTAGGATTCACCTTCTTGCCGCCCAAACCCTAGCTCTCTTCATTGCCGACCATGGAAGAGGGGAAGAAGAATAGGATGAGCTCATGCCAAGGTAGAGAGGAGAAGAATAGGGGTCGGCCAACCTTTGGAAGAAGAAGGAACACCTCCTTGAGTTGCCGCCCACTCTAATCCCCAAAACCCTAACCCTAGCCACCACTCCCAATCCTAATCTAATTAGGATTGCTTGCCGCCCAAGGGACAAACCCTAATCCCCTCATCCCTCCTTAGCCTTGCCACCCACTTATTAATCTCTATTTATAGAGTTGGGCTCAAGGCTTGATTTAATCTCCTCCATTGGTTCTAGGGATTCAATCTCAACCGTCGGATCTAGAGATTTAATCTCAACCGTCGGATCTAGAGATTTAATCTCCACCTTTGGATCTAAGCTTCATGAGGTGTTAATAGGCTACATTAGGGACTATGAGGAGGAGTTGGGTCTTGGCCACCCATGGATCAAGCCGACATAAAGTCCGATCCACTAATGATGATCCAATCAACTAAAGGTTCATCATTGATCTACCTCACCAACCCCCATATGTAATATGGGTTCCATATATTATTTGTACATTTTCTCCCCATGTTTAAGATCTCGAATGTTCGTCGATTAATTAATTTACTGACCATTAATTAATCAACATCTAACTCCTTGAGTAGTACCACTCAACCTTTTCATTATGCCGGACCAAGTCCACCTACAGGGTTTACATGATGAACCTTATGACCTCCCCAAGGGGACATCATCATCCTAATATATAGGACACGGTTTCCTCCTATAATCAACGGCACACCATATAAATAATATCATCTCTCAACTTACCGAGCCTATCGATTTAATCTATAAATCTCGGCCATTGGTAAATCAAAGAGATGACTACTAAATATATGTGCCAGTTATTATATCGGGATTAAGAGCAGTACTAAATAATATCTGAGGTCCGATTCAATTATGTAGTCAGCAATAAATCGAATCACCTCTATGTCGGCCCTGATCAATACACACAAAGTGCACTAGTGTGATTCTATGGTCAATACAAACCAACACCAAATCACACTACAACCATTCCGATGGTTTGTCCAAAGTCATCTCGGTTGTGAGCCTTTACATATACTTTACAAGGAGCCGATAACATGATCTCCCGTGTGACACCACACACCATGTTATCTACAATGTAACGTATTACACAATATGCATAAAAATATGCAAACAATGATCATGTGATTCTTATTTCAAAAATAAATATGTTCATAGAAAAGATAGACTTTTCATTATACATCCCTACAATCTCCCACTTATACTTAAAGACTATGCTGTCCTCATACTGCCATACATCTTTTTCCCCTTCCCTCCACATGCCTATCAAAGCTCTCGCTAGAAGGGCCTTAGTGAAAGGGTCTACCAGGTCATCCTCTGATGCAATCAGGTGGTACATGCGCTCTATATGTTTACTAGCCTTTGGGCTCGTGGTTCCTTCGAATTTGCAACTGCACCATTATTATCACAATAAATTGTGATAGTTCTGGGCAAACCAGAAATCACATCCAAGTCCATTAGGAAGTTCCTGAGCCACACAGCTTCTTTGGCCGCCTCAGAGGCTGCCACATACTCAGCTTCCATCGTGGAGTCCGCCATGCATTTCTGCTGCACACTCCTCCATGCAATGGCTCCACCTCCCAACGTAAACACAAAACCTGAGGTAGACTTACTATTATCCCTATCTGATTGGAAGTCACAATCCATGTAACCCACAGGGAGTAATTGGTCTGCTCGGTAAACTAGCATATATTCCCTAGTCTTTCTCAGGCACTTCAATATATGCTTTACCGCAGTCCAATATCCCTGTCCTAGATTACTCTGATATCTGCTGACCATGCCCACGACAAAGCAGATATTTTGTCTCGCACATAGCATCGCATACATGAGGCTTCCTACTTTCGAAGCATAAGGAACCGCCTTCATCTCCTCTATCTCCTCAGATGATCTAGGACACATCTCCTTAGATAAAGGAACTCCATGCCTGAAAGTTAGAAAACTCTTCTTGAAGTTTTGCATGCTAAAACGATCCATAATCTTGTCTATGTATGAAGCTTGGGATAATCACAACATCCTTTTCCTGCGATCCCTTATAACCTTGATCCCAAGGATGTGTCCCACTTCTCCCAAGTCCTTCATATCAAACTGTTTGGACAATCATACCCTTACGCCCGATAACACCTTGATATTGTTGCCAATTACCAAAATGTCATCTACGTATAGTACAAGAAATACCACTACGTTTTCGTTACATCTCTTGTATACACAAGACTCATCCAGACTTTGAATAAATCCATAAGACTGGATCACCTCATCAAAGAGGATGTTCCAAGACCTCGAAGCTTGTTTCAATCAATAAATGGACCGATTAAGATTACATACAAGATCCTCTTTGCCTTTAGCAATGAATCTCTCTGGTTGGTTCATATAGATGTTTTCCTCAAGACTTCCATTAAGGAAAGCTATCTTGACATCCATTTGCCACACCTCATAATCCATATGAGTTGCTATGCATAAGAGCTCCTAGACCTAATTTGAATCCATAGATTCAATCTCAGTATTCATTGCACTTTGCCAAGATGCTACATCTTTATCTTGGATTGCCTCATCGTATGTTCAGGGATCAAGTTCATGTTCACCAAGGAGCAAATCAGAAGATTCACCCAAGAACATGAATCTAAGAGGCTGTCTCACAACCCTCCCACTACGACGAGGTATCTCCTGTGTATGCTCTATGACACACGGTGCAGTGACATGTGGTATATCCTCTTGTACCGATGGTACTAAAGAAGTGACTTCCCCTTTTAACTCCTCCAGAACAATTTTACTCTTGGGCTTGTGGCTCATCACATAGTCTTCCTCTAGAAATCTGGCGTTCGTGCTAATGATCACCCTTTGATCTCTAGGACCACAAAACAATCCACCCTTCGTTCCTCTAGGATAGCCAACGAACAAGCGCACTTCTTTATGAGGTTCCAACTTGCCAGCATCTACCTTCAGCACATGTGCTGAACTCCCCCATTTCTGAATATGTCTTAGACTAGGCTTTCGCCCTGTCCACAACTCTGTGGGAGTAGAAGGCACTGATTTAGATGGAACCAAGTTCAAAATGTACACCGCCGTATCTAGAGCATATCCCTAGAACGAATCTGGCAAGTCAGAATAACTCATCATCGATCTAACCATCTCCATAAGAGTCCTATTCCTTCGCTCTGCTACACCATTCTGCTGGGGTGTGCCAGGTGCAGTCAATTGGGATTGATTCCCATCCTCAGATAATTAGTTCCTAAACTCTCTCAAGAGGTACTCACCACCACGATCAAATCGTAGTGTCATCCATATCTTGAATAATCGTCTATGAAAGAGACAAAATATTCAAGACCACCTCTTGCCTGGATAGTCATAGGACCACACAAATCAGAATGAACCATTTCTAACACATCTTTGGCTCTATACCCCTTGGCCTTAAAAGGCCTCTTGGTCATCTTACCTTCCAAGCAAGATTCACAGGTTGGGAGATCCTCCATCACTAATGAACCCAAAGGTCCATCAGCTATCAACCTTTGAATTCTGCTTAGGTTAATGTGACCAAGCCTAAGATGCCAAAGATATGTTTGGTTCATCTTCGAAGGTTCTTTTCTCTTATTGGAATTAGAAGATGAGTTATTAACTTCAATTTGCTTCATGGGAGGTTTTGGTTCAAGTGTGTACAAATTTCCTATCAATGTACCTGAATAGATATTCTCCCTATTCCTTTTTATAACAGCTCTGTCATTAAAAGAAATAGAATATCCATCCATAAATAATTTAGAAACTGAAACTAAATTCATTCTAAATAAAAGTACATAAAGGCAATTCTTAAGAACCAAAAAGTTTATTTTCTTGAAGAGAAAAATAAAACTTCTCCCACTGCAATAGCCGCCACCTTCATGGCATTGCCTAAGTAAATGACAACCTCCCCTTTAGCTAGTCGTCGGGTTTCCTAGAACCCCTGCAAAGTATTGCAGACATGATCAATGGCTCCCGTATCTACACTCCAGGTGCCGGTAGATAACATCGCTAATCATGGTTCAACGACTAGTCCAAAGGGTATACCTTTGTTCTACTTTGGATTGGGATAGTCCTTCTTCCAATGTCCATCCTGCTTGCAAGTGAAGTACTTGCCTTTCGGCTTCTTCACTCCTCCCTGAGATCCTCCCACCACCTTTACTCTACCTTGTTTCTCCTTCTTCTTGCCTTTCAGTTTAGAAGTAGAAACCTTTTTGAGCAACCATGGCTTGAGGACACTCTTCGAAGAGTGTATGCTTGTACTCCTTAGCAGATAAGACAATATCTAGATTCTTTTCCAATCAACATTATTTGGGTATAGTAAGTTTGTTTCCTTTAGTGTCATAGTAAGTGGACTGAAAGTCATTCTTGAAAATCCTAAGAATCACATAGATCATTACTGTAGATTTCAAAAAATTATTGATTCCTAAAACAATAAAATTTTAAAATCAACAAACACCTCAAAACACCGAGAATATCGTATGCCACGATAGTGTGGACATATACGAATTCTACATTTGTAAGAGGAGGTTTAACCCATTAATTTTACTATATTGTCAACCTAACTTTTTGACAAGTAAAATTAATAGTTGGTTTCTCTTCAGCCCTACAAATAAAAGCAGTGACTCCGATGGGGAGGATACTTATATTTGTATCTAAGTGTTCACCATTACTCGGTACCAAGGTAATTATCTCGGGTTATGTGCCTTACGATAGGCAAGTACACACGCTCCTTAATAATTTCCTATAACCATATTTGACCATGTGATCCGCAAACAAACTCATCCGATGGAGAGGAAGGCACTCAGAGCCGACGCGCATGTTTGTTTGCATCACTTGTCAAATCGTAATGGAGGCCGTGGGAATTTATAAAAATATCCCTCTCCCACTTAGTAATTTGAAAATGAGAAATTTTCCTAGCCTACGACATGCATATCAAACAAAAAGAAATAAATATGAAAAATAAATTATTTTCCAACTATTATGGCTTTTGTCTTCAATATGACTCCCGTCGCATCGCCATCTCGTCCGCTCCTCCTACGCCATGTATGAGTCATCCGGAGATCCGAGCCGAGACTAAAACCTATTTTAATTTACATCCATCGATCCTATACTCCACGAGGGAGTGTACATGAAATCTAGATCGAAAGTAAAATAAAATAAAGAGTGGCTAAACAATATCATATCTAATTTATAAAAAATCAAATACTAGCCTCGTCAACCCCGAGGATTCAACAAAATAAACATTTACACACATACACACATATTGCCATAATAGTCGGATCTTATGCCTGCAACCAAAGAGTTAAACTACGCATATCCTACTATTATCCGACACATATAATATATGAAAAAGTGCATAAAAATTAACCAAATCCTAAACACACAAAATCGAAAACCTTGGCTCTGATACCAATTGAAGGGTTTTGCTTATCAAGTCCGTGAGGGGAAACTTCGCTTCCCACTTCACCTCGGTAGCTTGTCCATTGCGATCCCTTCGATGTCCCCGGATCAAAAACAAATTAATCCTAGAAAAAAGGGATTTCCCAAACCACCAAGTCATCGTCGTGCTATTCGTTTAGAGAGGTCACTTGAACAAACTAGGTTTTCAAATGACCATCCTCTATTCTACGAGTAGCCGCGGAATATACGATGTCTGGATCGCCGGTTTTCGTGTTTATGCTCGGGATCCAAGTATTATTTAGCCATTTACAGATTTATAACATGCTTATAATTGAAAAACAAAAACAAGCAACAAACAAAAGAAGAAAGTAGAATAGGTATACCACTCGATCTTCTAATGTATGACCTTCCTCCTTTTGGACGTCGTGTGGGCGACGATCTACCAAAAGTCGAAGCTCCTAGATCGCAAATCTTCCTTCCTTGCTCTTCCAAAGCAAGAGGAAGAGTAGAAACAAGATTTTTCTCCTCCCTAAAACCAACCAACAAGGAGCACACAATCTCCTTGCCGCCGGCCAAGTAGAAGGTGGAGAAGATGATGGAAAACAATTAAGACACCAAGGGAAGCCCTATATCTTGTTTCCACCACCTAAAGAGAAGGAGAAGGGAACTTTTGGGCACCGGCCAAGGTCTGGAAAGGGGCTGGAAAGAAGCTGGATGCCGGCCACAAGAAGAGGAAGAAGAAACAATCACCTTCCTTATTTTGTGCCGCCCTAGCCTCCAAGTCCTAACCCTAATCCTATCTCAACTAGGATTCACCTTCTTGCCGCCCAAACCCTAGATCTCTTCATTGCAGGCCATGGAAGAGGGGAAGAAGAATAGAATGAGCTCATGCCAAGGTAGAGAGGAGAAGAATAGGGGTCGGCCAACCTTTGGAAGAAGAAGGAACACCTCCTTGAGTTGCTGCCCACTCTAATCCCCAAAACCCTAACCCTAGCCACCACTCCCAATCCTAATCTAATTAGCATTGGTTGCCACCCAAGGGACAAACCCTAATCCCCTCATCCCTCCTTAGCCTTTCCGCCCACTTATTAATCTCTATTTATAGAGTTGGACTCAATGCTTGATTTAATCTCCTCCATTGGTTCTAGGGATTCAATCTCAACCATCGGATCTAGAGATTTAATCTCAACCATCGGATCTAGAGATTTAATCTCCACCTTTAGATCTAGAGTTTTATTTCTATCCTTTGGATCTAAGCTTCATGAGGTGTTAATAGGCTACATTAGGGACCATGAGGAGGAGTTGGGTCTTGGCCACCCATGGATCAAGCCCACATAAAGTCCGATCCACTAATGATGATCCAATCCACTAAAGGTTCATCATTGATCTATCTCACCAACCCCCATATGATAATATGGGCTCCATATATTATTTGTACATTTTCTCCCCATGTTTAAGATCTCGAATGTCCATCGATTAATTAATTTACTGACCATTAATTAATCAACATCTAACTCCTTGAGTAGTACCACTCAACCTTTTCATAATGCCGGACCAAGTCCACCTGCAGGGTTTACATGATGAACCTTATGAGTTCCTCAAGGGGACATCATCTTCCTAATATATAGGACACAGTTTCTTCCTATAATCAACGACACACCATATAAATAATATCATCTCCCAACTTACCGAGCCTATCGATTTAATCTATAAATCTCGCCATTTGGTAAATCATAGAGATGACTACTAAGTATATGTGCCCGTTATTATATCGGGATTAAGAGCTTGTACTAAATAATATCTGAGGTCCGATTCGATTATGTAGTCAGCAATAAATCGAATCACCTCTATGTTGGTCCTGCTCAATACACACAAAGTGCACTAGTGTGATTCTATGGTCAAGACAAACCAACACCAAATCACACTACAACCATTCCGATGGTTTGTCCAAAGCCATCTCGGTTGTGAGCCTTTACTTACACTTTACAAGGATTCGATAACATGATCTCCCATGTGACACCACACACCATGTTATCTATAATGTAACGTATTAGACAATATGCATAAAAATATGCAAACAATGATCATGTGATTCTTATTTCAAAAATAAAGATGCTCATAGAAAAGATAGACTTTTCAGTATACATCCCTATAGAAACAGTGTTCTATATAATAGGATGATGATGTCTTCTTGAGGAGCTCATAAGGTTTATCATGTAAACCCTGTAGGTGGACTTGGTCCGGCATGATGATAAGGTTGAGTGGTACTACTCATGGAGTTAGATGTTGATTAATTAATTGTCAGTAAATTAATTAATCGACGGACATTCGAGATCTTAAACACAGGGAGATATATGTACAAATAATATATGGAGCCCATATTAACTTATGGGGGTTGGTGAGGTAGATCAATAATAATCCTCTAGTGGAATGGATTATCATTAATGGATCAGACTTTATGTGGGCTTGATCCATTGGGTGGCCAAGACCTAACTCCTCCTCATGGTCCCTATCGTAGCCTATTAAAACCCTCATGAAGCCTAGATCCGATGATAGAAGATGAAACTCTAGATCCGACGGTAAAGATTAAATCTTTAGATCCGACGGTTGAGATTAAATCTCTAGATCCGACGATTGAGATTAAATCCCTAGAACCAACGGTGGAGATTAAAAGGAGGCTTAAGCCTAGCTCTATAAAAGGAGGAATAAGGGGTGGGCAGCAAGACATTGAAGGGAGATTAGGTTTTGGCTTGGGCGACAAGGCTTCTAGGGTTAGGGTTTGGGGCAGCAAGCTAAGGTTTGCTCCTCCTAGGGCTGGCGACAACAAGAAGAGAGGTTTAGGTTTTCTTCTTCTCCTCTTTTTCTTGGCCGGTGACACCCTCCCTCTAGCTTTGGCCGGCGCTCAACCTCTTCTTCCTCTTCTCCTTGGCCGGTGGAAACAAGGGTTAGGGTTGTTCCTTGGAGCTCTTGGCCGGCACCCACTTCCTCCTCTATTCCTTGGTCGGCGACATCACAAGTCTCTTGACTTGGTGGTCGGTCTTAGATAGGGAAGAGTTCCATTTCTAAACTTCTTCTTGTTCGGAGAGAGCAAGGAAAGAAGTTCGTGATCTAGGAGGCTTCATCTCTTGGAGGACCATTGCCCACACAACGTCCAAGAGGAGGATAGGACATACGATAGAAGATCTTGAGGTAAACAAGAGGTATAAATCTTGTTTTGTTTTCCTTGTTTGTTTCTTTGTATATTGTATGTATGGCATGTGGCTAAATTTACTTGGACCCCGAATACAAATACAAAAACTGGCGATCCGTACATCGTCTATTCCGCGGCTATTCGATGAATAGAGGTAGGTTGCTTGAACAACAAGTTTGTACAAGTGACTACTCTAATTGGATAGCACGACGATGAAACGGTAGCTTGGGTAATCCCTAATTGTCATGGATTAATTTTTTTAATCCGGGGATGAAGACGGGATCGCCATGAATAAGCAACCGAGTTAAAGTGGGAAGCAAAGTTTCCCCACCTTCAAGTGGTATCAGAGCCACAGTTTCCGGTTTTGTGTGTTTAGGATTCGGTTACTTTTATGCATTTTTCATATATTGTATGTGTTGGATAATAGTAGGATGTGCATAGGTTAACTTTTTGGTTGTAGGCATAGGATCCAACTATTATGGCCATATGTGTGTATATGATTGTATGTGTGTAATTGTATATTATTTGAATCCTTGGGGTTAACGAGGCTAGTATTTAATTTTTGTAATTAAGTACGACATTGTTTAGCCACTCATTTATTTTAGTTTACTTTCGATCTAGATTTCATGTACACTCCTTCGTGGAGTATAGGATCGATGGATGTAAATTAAAATAGTTATTCTCGGCTCGGATCTCCAGATGGCTTGTATATGGCGTAGGGAGGAGCGACCAGATGGTGATACGACAGGAGGCATATTGGAGACAAAAGCCATAATAGTTGGAAAATACTTCTTTTTCATATTTATTGCTTATTGTTTGATATGCATGTCGTAGGCTAGAAAATTCCTCAATTTTAAATTACTAAGTGGGAGAGGGATATTTTTATAAATTCCCACGGCCTCCATTACGATTTGACATGTGATACAAACAAACTTGCGCGTCGGCTCTGAGTGCCTTCCTCCACATCGGATGAGTTTGTTTTGTGGATCACAGGGTCGAATATGGTTATAGGAAATTATTAAGGAGCGTGTGTACTTCCCCATCGGAAGGCACATAACCCGAGATAATTGCCTTGGTGCCGAGTAATTGTGAACACTTAGATGCAAATAGGAGTATCCTCCCCATCGGAGTCACTGCTTTTATTTGTAGGGCCGAAATGCAACCAACTATTAATTTTATTTGTCAAAAAGTTAGGTTGAGAAGATAGTAAAATTAATGGGTAAAATCTCCTCTTACAAATATGGAATTCGTATACGTCCACATGATTATGGCATACGATATTCTCGGTGTTTTGAGGTGTTGGTTGATTTTGAAATTTTATTGTTTGAGGAATCAATAAATTTTTGAAATCTAAAGTTTTGATCTATGTGATTCTTAGTTTTTTCAAAAATGACTTTCAACCCACTTGCTGTGATACTAAAGGAAAATAAACTTATTGTACCCAATTATGTTGATTGGAAAGAAATCTATATATTGTCTTAACTATTGAGGAGTACAAGTATGTACTCTTCGAAGAGTATCCTCCTAAGCTGGCAAATGAGCTTGAAGTCCTTGGAGCTGAGATTGATGGAGAAACCCAAGTCGATATCATTCTCCAGTCTCTACCTAGGAGTTTTGAGCAATTTTGCCTGAATTACAACATGAATAAGAGGTTGTATTCGTTGGCGGAGCTTCTGACAGAACTCCAAGCGACAAAAGGGCTTGCTCAGGCTCAGGCCATGGTTGCTCAGAAGGTTTCTACTTCTAAGCCAAAAGGCAAGAAGAAGAAGAAACAAGGTGGAGCAAAGGTGGTGGGAGGATCTCAGGGATGAGTGAAGAAGCCGAAAGGCAAGTGCTTCATGTGCAAGCAGACTGGACAATAGAAGAAGGACTGTCCCAACCAGAATTAGAACAAAGGTATATCCTTTGGTCAAGTCGTTGAAACATGTTTAGTGGTGTTATCTACCGGCACCGGGTGTGTAGATACGGGAGCCATTGATCATGTCTGCAATACTTTGTAGGGGTTCCAGGAAACTAGACGACTAGATGAAGGGGAAATTACCGTCTACTTGGGTGATGCTATGAAGGTAGCAGTTGTTGTAGTGGGCGATGTTTATTTGTCTTTTGAGAGGAATAATGTTTTGGTTCTTAAGAATTGTGTTTATGTAGCTTTATTTAGAAAGAATTTGATTTCGGTCTCTAAATTGTTTATGGATGGATATTATATTTCTTTTAATGATAGAGTTGTTATAAAAAGGAATAGGGAGATTATCTGTTCTGGTACATTGATAGGAAATTTATATACACTTGAACCAAAAGCTCCCACGATACAAATAGAAGTTAATAACTCATCTTCTAATTCCAATAAGAGAAAAGAACCTTTGAAGATGAACCAAACATGTCTTTGGCATCTAAGGCTAGGTCATATTAACCTAAGCAGAATTCAAAGGTTGATAGCTAATGGACCTCTGGGTTCATTAGTGGTGGAAGATTTCCCAACCTGCGAATCTTGCTTGGAAGGTAAAATGACCAAGAGGCCTTTTTAGGCCAAGGGGTATAGAGCCAAAGATGTGTTGGAATTGATTCATTCTGATTTGTGTGGTCCTATGTCTATCCAGGCAAGAGGTGGTTTTGAATATTTCGTCTCTTTTATAGACGATTATTCGAGATATGGATACATTTACTTGATGCGCCGCAAGTCTGAATGCTTTGACAAGTTCAAAGAATTCAAGGCTGATATGAAAAAATGTCAAGGTAAATGTATCAAGACACTACGATCTGATCGTGGTGGTGAGTACCTCTTGGGAAAGTTTAAGAATTACTTATCAGAGGCTGGGATTCAATCCCAATTGTCTGCACCTGGCACACCCTAGCAAAATGGTGTAGGAGAGCGAAGGAATAGGACTCTTATGGAGATGGTTAGATCGATGATGAGTTATTCTGAGTTGCTAGATTCATTCTGGGGATATGCTCTAGATACGACAGTGTACATTCTGAACTTGGTACCATCTAAAACAGTGCCTTCTATTGTTAGTAATATATGAGATATGTCCTAAGGCAATCGCCTTATGTTTAAACCATTTATATGATAAATAAAGATTCACTATTTGAGTATACATGTTTTCATCTATTTGATTAGATCTTAAACTCATTTACTAATTGTCCACGATACAATTCACAGCATGAGAGAATTTGTGATTGGATCACAACTAGTGAGTATCTCTACATGTGTAATTGTGATGTATCAGAATTATCCCTAGTCGATGAATTGATGGATTTGGACACCATCGATTCTGTTGAGACTAGCACAAGGTATACTCCTTGGTGTATCCAAGCAGCTGATTCTCACAGGCTGGAGACATTGTGATGTCCGGAGTTAATCGTGGATGCTAGTTATGGTAACTAGTTCATTGGAGTGACCAGCCGTAAGACTTCATATGGTTCTCTGCATATATAGATATGTCAATGAAGTTCTTACTGCAGCTTAAGTGCGATGTTCCTTTGACTTCCGGTATTCAAGTCATCTTGATCATAAAGACTTATGCTTTGACATCTTAACCAAGCATCTCTGAGGAGATGTGGACCCGGGATGATTGGGTATAAGTCGAAATGATCGAAGGTGTTTGAATAGCCTATAAAGGATTCACCACTCCTTGCGAGGAGATGTATACCCATGGTCTCTCGTCGGATTGTTACTAAAGTCTTTGGCCAAAGCATTACATGTTTAGAGTAAGGTACTCTTGGATACATGTGCAGTAACTAGAATCCGTAGGATGAGGAAATGATACTTAGGCTAGGTGTGACGTAGTCAACCTAGTGGGGACTGACACTATAGACCATGTCCTGAACCAAGTGGGTATAAGATGAGTGAAGGGAATGGGGCACGATTCATTGTAGCTGATGAAGGGTTTCAGAAATAGTTCTGGATCAACCGTTGATCGTTTCGGTTAATTGGGGATCATGATGTACTACTAGGTGCCACTCATGATCGTTCTATAATTAATGGTTAATTATAGACGGCCAACATAAACCGAGAACCTATTTGGTCACTCGCACAACGAGCATAATCCGAAGGATTTAAAACAAGCTTGAGAATGAGATTCTCAGACCGAGAGAAACTAGGTTTGGTTGGACCAAACAAGGAGCGAACATGAAATCGTTTCAGTCGCAATGGAAGCGTGGATGGGCCGTGTCTTATGAAGACATGATGGATGAATCAAATTGGTTTGGTTCTAATCCAATGGTGGAGAATAAACCAAAGGGGTTTGGTTTGTTTTAAACGAATGAACCAAAGTTGGTTCGGTTCGTTTTAACTTAAAATAGACCAAATCGGTTTGGTTTATTTTAACTTAAATTAATGGAGCGGGTTAATGGAATTTTGGTTATGATCCGATAACCATTAGGAGAATTTGTTATCTATAAAATAGGGCTTAAGGGTTTTGTGAAAACCTAATCCAAGCAACCCCAAAGTTGCCGCCCACCCTCTCCTTCTCCTCTTGTGGTCGGCGCCCAAACCCTAGCCACCGCCCACCTTTGTGCCACCGTCTAAGCTTGTTGCTGGCGTCCAAGCTTCAACCGGCGACCCTCAGGTGATCCTCCTTTACTCCGGTGACCAAGGACTTGCTGGCCCTCTTCTCTTTGGCCGGTGCAAACTCTTCCACTAAGCTGTCTAGTTTTCTGTGTTGGGTTGATCCGTGAGGGGAAACTTCGCTTCCCACTTCACCTTGGTCGCTTGTTCATGGCGATCCCATCGATGTCCCCAGATTAAAAAAATTTAATCTTAGACAAAAGGGATTGCCCAAACAACCAAGTCATCGTCGTGCTATTCGTTTAGAGAGGTCACTTGAACAAACATGTTGTCCAAGCGACCAACCTCTATTCTACGAGTAGCCGCCGAATAGACGATATCCGGATCACCGACTTTCGTGTTTATGTTCGGGATCCAAGTATTATTTATCCACAAACAGAATATATCATGCTCATAATTGAAAAACAAAAACAAACATGTTACAAAAGAGAATAGAGAATCAATATACCTCTCGATCTTCTAATATATGACCTTCCTCCTTTCAGACGTCATGTGGGCGACAATCTACCAAAAGTTGAAGCTTCTAGATCACCAATCTTCCTTCCTTGCTCATTCCAAGCAAGAGGAAGAATAGAAACAAAGCTCCTTTCCTTCTTTCAACCAACCACCAACATCCAATGTTGGAGCTTGCCGCCGGCCAAGAAGGAAGAAGAGATTAAGGTGGAAACCGGCCAAGACACCAAGGGAAAGCCCTAAATCTTGTTTCCACCAGCCAAGGAGAAGGAGAAGAGGAAGTTTGGACGCCAGACAAGGGCTGGAAGGGCTTCAATGGGCACCGGCAGCTTGAGGAAGAAGAAGATAAGGAAGTTGTTTCCTTATTTGGTGTCGCCAAGGCTCCAAACCCTAACCCTTGCTTCTTGCCGCCAACTCCAAAACCCTAGCTCCTCTTATTTATTCTCCACGCCAACTCTAAGCCTCCTTTTATAGAGTTTAGGGATAAGCCTTGGTTTAATCTCCACCATTGGTTCTAGGGATTTAATCTCAATCGTCGGATCTAGAGATTTAATCTCAACCGTCGGATCTTAGAGATTTAATCTCTACCTTTGGATCTAGAGTTTTGTTTCTATCCATTGGATCTAATCTTCATGAGGTGTTAATAGGCTACAATAGGGACCATGAGGAGGAGTTGGATCTTGGACACCCATGGATCAAGCCCACATAAAGTCCGATCCATTAATGATAATCCAATCCACTAAACGATTATCATTGATCTACCTCACCAACCCCCATAAGATAATATGGGCTCCATATATTATTTGTACATTTTCTCCCCGTGTTTAAGATCTCGAATGTCCATCGATTAATTAATTTACTGACCATTAATTAATCAACATCCAACTCCATGAGTAGTACCACTCAACCTTTTCATCATGCCGGACCAAGTCCACCTGCAGGGTTTACATGATGAACCTTATGAGCTCCTCAAGGGGACATCATCATCCTAATATATAGGATACGGTTTCTTCCTATAATCAACGGCACACCATATAAATAATACCATTTCCCAACTTAACGAGCCTATCGATTTAATCTACAAATCTCGCCCATTGGTAAATCAAAGAAATGAATACTAAGTATATGTGCTCGATATTATATCAGGATTAAGAGCATGTACAATATAATATCTGAGGTCCGATTCTATTATGTAGTCAGCAATAAATCGAATCACTTCTAAGTCGGTCCTGCTCAATACACACAAAGTGCACTAGTGTGATTCTATGGTCAAGACAAACCAATACCAAATCACACTACAACCATTCCAATGGTTTGTCCAAAGCCATCTCGGTTGTGAGCCTTTACTTATACTTTACAAGAAATCGATAACATGATCTCCCGTGTGACACCACACACCATGTTATCTATAATGTAATGTATTAGACAATATTCATAACCATAAAAATATCCAAACAATGATCATGTAATTCTTATTTCAAAAATAAAGATGTTCATACAAAAGATAAACTTTTCAGTATACATCCCAACAATCTCCCACTTATACTAAAAGACTATGCTGTCCTCATACTGCTATACGTCTGATTCCCATTCCCTCCATATGCCTATCAAAAGCTCTCGCTAGAAAGGCCTTAGTGAAAGGGTCTACCAGGTCATCCTCTAATGCAATCTAGGCGACAACAACTTCTACCTCCTTTACGATTTCTCGTATCAGGTGGTACTTGCACTCTATGTGTTTACTTGCCTTATGGGCTCGTGGTTCCTTCGAGTTTGCAACTGCACCACTATTATCACAATAAATTGTAATAGTTCTGGGCAAACCAGGAATTATATCCAAGTCAATCAGGAAGTTCCTGAGCCACACAACTTCTTTGGTCGCCTCTGAGGCCACCACATACTCAGCTTCCATGGTAGAGTCCGCCACGCATTTCATCTTGACACTCCTCCATACAATGGCTCCACCTCCCAAAGTAAACACAAGACCTGAGGTAGACTTACTGTTATCCCTATCTGATTGGAAGTCGAAATCCATGTAACCCACAGGGAATAATTGGTCTGCCTGGTAAACTAGCATATAATCCCTAGTCCTTCTCAGGTACTTCAATATATGCTTTACCGCAGTCCAATGTCCCTGTCCTGGATTACTCTGATATCTGCTGACCATGCCCATGGCATAGCAGATATCTAGTCTCGTACATAGCATCACATACATGAGGCTTCCTACCGCCGAAGCATAAGGAACCCCCTTCATCTCCTCTATCTCCTCAGATGTTCTAGGACACATCTCCTTGGACAAAGGAACTCCATGCCTGAAAGGTAGAAAACCCTTCTTGGAGTTATGCATGCTAAAACGCTCCATAATCATGTCTATGTATGAAGCTTGGGATAAGAACAACATCCTTTTCCTGCGATCCCTTATAACTGTTGTTGGGTTTCCGGCACCGCGGCATGTGTGTGTTCGATCATGTTTCGTAAACATGAGCACAGCGGAAGCAATTAAAATAATAAATCTATATTTATTACAACACACACAATACACGCATGCATATTACAACAAGTGTAGACATAACCGTAAATTAAAATTTGCAATAAAAGAAAATTATCTACGTTATACCTTTTGTATGACGTGTAGCGGGAACGACATCAACCGGAACGATCCTCGTAAGAATTGTCTCTATCCGTATCCACGCCGAGCTCCTCGGGATGACTTCGCTAAGTCACGAGCTTCGTCTTCGTACGGGTTACTAGCCTCGTGTTGAAGACGACGTGATCGAGAGATGATCACGATCCGAATCCAAATTTGGATCCTAAAACGAGTTCTCAAAACTCGCTTCTCCGGAGAGGTATTCGTCAACCGTTTGACGAATCCTTCGTCCTCCACCTCAGAGGATTACCGGAGATCAAATCCCCGGTAAGTTAGTCGCTGTCGGAGCACTAACCGTCGTCCAAACGACGCTCCGACAACAAAGAAACAAGCTGTCCAGAAAAACTGGACAGCTTTTGGTGGAGGAATAGAGGCCGGCCAAAGGAGATGTGGAGCTCACCTTATCACCGAACCCACAAGAGATCACCGGAGGGTTGCCGGAGCATCGCCGGCTGAAGCTTGGATGCCGGCGGCAAGGAGGTGGCAGCAGCTCCATGAAGTTGGCGGCAACACCATGTTGGGCGGCAACAACATGTTGGGCGGCAACAACAAAAGGAGGCTAGGGTTGGGCGGCCAAAACTTCATTAGCTTTAGGGTTAGGGTTTAAGCCCTATTTTATAGAGAACTAATTCTCTTAATGGTTAATGGATCATATCCATAAAGCCCGTTAACCCGCTCCATTAAAATAAGTTAAAATAAACCAAACCATGATGGTTTATTTTAAGTTAAAACGAACCGAACCAACTTTTGGTTCATTCGTTTAAAATAAACCAAACCCTTTGGTTTATTCTCATCTATTGGATTAGAACCAAACCATTTTGGTCCATCCATTATGTCTTCATAAGACACGGCCCATCCACGCTTCCATTGCGACTGAAACAATTTCATGCTCGCTTTATGTTTGGTCCAACCAAATATAGTTTCTCTCGGTCTGAGAATCCCATTCTCAAACTCGTTTTAAATCCTTTGGATTACACTCGTTGTGTGTGTGACCAAATAGGTTCTCGGTTTATGTTGGTCGTCTATAATTAACCATTAATTATAGAACGATCATGAGTGGCACCTAGTAGTACATCATGATCCCCAATTAACCGAAAAGATCAACAGTTGATCCAGAACTATTTCTGAAACCCTTCAGTAGCTCGAATGAATCGTGCCCCATTCCCTTCACTCATCTTATACCCACTTGGTTCAGGACATGGTCTATAGTGTCCCTCACTAGGTCGACTACGCCACACCTAGCCCAAGTATCATTTCCTCGCCCCACGGATTCTAGTTACTCCACATGTATCGAAGAGTACCTTACTCTAAACATGTAATGCTTTGGCCAAAGACTTTAGTAACAATCCGACGAGAGGCCATGGGTATACATCTCGCAAGGAGTGGTGAATCCTTTATAGGCTATTCAAACACCTTCGATCACTTCGACTTATACCCAATCATCCCGGGTCCACATCTCCTTAGAGATGTTTGCTTAAGATGTCAAAGCATAAGTCTCCATGATCAAGATGACTTGAATACCACAAGTCAAAGGAACATCGCACTTAAGCCACAGTAAGAACTTCATTGACATATCTATATATGCAGAGAACCATATGAAGTCTTACGGCTGGTCACTCCAATGAACTAGTTACCATAACTAGCATCCACGATTAACTCCGACATCACAATGTCTCCACCAAAGGAGAATCAGCTGCTTGGATACACCAAGGAGTATACCTCGTGCTAGTCTCGACAGAATTGATGGTGTCCAAATCCATCAATTCATCGACTAGGGATAATTCCGATACATCACAATTACACACGTAGAGATACTCACTAGTTGTGATCCAATCACAAATTCTCTCATGCTGTGAATCGTATCGTGGACATCCAGTAAATGAGTTTAAGATCCAATCAAATACATGAAACATGTATACTCAAATAGTGAATCTTCATTTATCATATAAATGGTTCATACATAAGACGATTGCCTTAGGACATCTCTCATATATTACTAACAGACTCCCACTTGGCCTAATGCCAATCGCTACGGTATCCAATACCATAAGCTTTAACATGACCTTCAAACTTACTTTGAGGTAATGCTTTAGTCAAAGGATCCGCTAAGTTCCTTTCAGTGGGAATTTTCTCAATTTGTATTTCGTTCCTACTGATGATCTCTCTGATAAGATGATAGCGGCGAAGCACATGTTTGGATCATTGATGAGACCACATCAAGTTCATAGATGAACTACTTGATCCAAACCGCTTCCTTTGCTGCTTCCAAAGCTGCAACGTATTCTGCCTTAGTGGCAGAATCCGCTATAGTGTCAAGCTTGGAACCTTTCCAACTTATTGTGCCTCCATTCTAGGTGAATACATACCCAGACTAAGACATGGAATCATCCTTGTCTGTCTGGATCTGGCATCCGTATACCCACATATCACCATGTACCCTTCTCCATATATTAGGAACACATCCTTAGTTCTTCTCAAGTACTTAAGGATCGTCTTAACAGCCGCCCAATGATCCATTCCTGGATCAGACTGGTATCTGCTCGTGACACTCAGAGCATACGATACATTGGGCCTCATACATAACATAGCATACATGATAGATCCTATTGCGGATGCATAGGGAATCTTACTCATGCAAATCCTCTCGTCTTCTGTGCGCGGACACATAGACTTCGAAAGGTGTACCCCATGCCTAATGGGTAGGAAACCTTTCTTGGATTCTGACATGCTAAACCTCTTTAGCACTCGGTCTATATATGTAGACTGCGAAAGACCAAGCAACCGTTTCGATCTATCTCTATAGATCTTAATCCCGAGGATGTAGGTTGCTTCTCCCAGGTCTTTCATGGAGAATGTCTTGGATAACCAAACCTTCACTGACTGTAAGATTGAAACATCGTTTCCTATAAGTAGTATGTCATTGACATACAATACTAGGAATACGACTGCACTCCCACTAACCTTCTTGTACACACAAGGTTCGTCTGGATTTTTGTGAGAAATCAAACTTTTTGATCGTCTCATCAAAACGGATATTCCAGCTCCTGGATGCTTGCTTCAATCCATAAATGGATCGTCGCAATTTGCATACCTTGGTTTTATCAACCGATGTGAAACCCTCAGGCTGTGTCATATACACGTCCTCGAGCAGGTTTCCATTAAGGAAAGCTGTTTTCACATCCATCTGCCATATCTCATAATCATAATGAGCCGCTATGGCCAGGAGCATCCGAATGGATTTAAGCATAGCTACAGGCGAATAGGTTTCGTCATAATCAACACCTTGTTTTTTGACGATATCCTTTCGCCACCAATCTAGCCTTATAGGTAATCACATTACCATCCATGTGCTTTTCTTCTTGAAAACCCACTTGCACCCTATAGGCTTTATGCCTTCAGTGGGTCAACCAAGTTCCAAACTTGGTTTTCGCATACATGGAATCCATTTCCGACTTCATGGCACCAAGCCACTTATCCCTTTCTCGAACTTGTCAAGACTTCTTCATAACTAGTAGGCTCTCATCATCAATGAGTAACACGTCTGCTCGATTCACTTACGAGAAATCCATATCTCTCAGGAATATTGCGTGTTCTACCAGATCTACGAAGATGTGGTGTTACAATAGGTCCAGCCGATTGCTCATCACTATGAGTTGTCGGCTGTTGTGCTTCACCAGGTATCTAATCAATGTCTATTTGAGTCTCTCGAGCCTCCTCAAGCTCGACAATACTCCCACTGTTTTCTTGCAAGAGAAACTCTTTCTCTAGAAACACAGCATGCCTTGAAACAAACACCTTTTGTTCCACAGGATGATAGAATTGGTAACCCCTTGTTTCCTTAGGGTATCCAATAAATAGACATTTATCAGACTTATCATCCAGTTTGTCTGATACAGTCCGCTTCACATAAGCAGGACAACCCCATATCTTCAAGTAAGATACATGAGGTTTCTTACCATTCCAGATCTCATATGGAGTAGTTGAGACTACCTTGGTAGGCATTCTGTTTAACAAGTAAACAGCTGTCTGAAGTGCATAACCCCAAAAGGACTTGGGAAGAGTCGCTTGATTCATCATTGACCTGACCATGTCCAACAAGGTCCGGTTACGCCTCTCAGATACACCATTATGCTGTGGTGTATAGGGCGGAGTCCATTGAGACAATATGTCATTGTCTCTTAGATAATCAAGAAACTCTTGACTTAAGTATTCACCACCTCGATCCGATCGAAGTATTTTAATACTTTTTTTATGTTATTTCTCTACTTCATTCTTGAATTCTTTGAACCTTTCAAAGGCTTCAGACTTGTGTTTCATCAAGAACACATACCCAAACCATGAGTGATCATCGGTGAAGGTAATGAAGTAGCTATAGCCTCCTAAAGCTTGAGTTGACATAGGTTCACATACATCAGTATGTATTAGACCTAGTAACTCTCCCACTCGTTCACCTTTTTCCCGTAAAAGGTAACTTAGTCATCTTGCCTTTTAAGCATGATTCGCATGTATCGTATGAATCCAATTCAAACGATTCCAGAATTCCACATCGGTGTAATTCGGACATGCATTTCTTGCTTACATGGCCAAGACGACAATGCCACATGTAGGAGTCTATTTGATTATCCTTTCGAGCACTCTTGTTGCTCGCTTCGATATTGCAAATGTCACTGGATACGTCCAACGTATAAACACCATTGCTTAAAGTTCCAGTCCCATAAAGAACTCCATTCAAAGTTATGTAACAACAATTGTTACTAAACGTCAAATGGAAACCATTTCTATTTAAACAAGAAATAGAAATGATGTTCTTTATCAACAAAGGAATATAAAAGAAATTGTCCAGTTCTAAGACAAGTCCTGCAGGGAGTTTCAACAAATACGTTCCGATGGCGAGTGCAGCAACCTTTGCTTCATTCCCAACACGTAAATTTGACTCTCCCTTGACGAGTCTTCTTCTATTCCTTAGCCCATGTATGTCATTACATA
Source organism: Wurfbainia villosa (assembly GCA_025175895.1). NCBI lineage: Eukaryota > Viridiplantae > Streptophyta > Magnoliopsida > Zingiberales > Zingiberaceae > Wurfbainia > Wurfbainia villosa. The sequence goes on along the minus strand of CM045990.1, from coordinate 64,920,919 downwards.
TATGTGAGCCACACCCAGTATCCAATACCCAAGTATCTAAGAAAATAGAATGACAATCAATAAAGAAGATTTCTGAAGAAGATGGGGCATTCGATGTCTTATCCTTCTTCACGGACTCAAGATAAATCTTGCACTTTCTTCGCAAATGGCTCTCCTTGCCATAATGATGGCAAGTTTCCTTTTGTGCTAGTTCTACCTTCTTAGCCCTTCTCTTCTTTCCCTTCATGTATTCCTTTGACTTCCTCTTAGAACCTTTCTTCGAGGAATCAACTAACAAAGACCGCCCCCGCCATGCTTCTCAGAAGACTCCACAGTCTTCAGCATATTGAGCAGTACCACAGATGAACCTCCTAGCATCTCAGAGGTGAAGAGGAGCTTTGAGACTTCGAACCTTTCAAATCTCACTTGCTCATCAACCAACTCACAAAGATGAAGGACTACGATATGAGCATCCATATGCTCATGCTGCTTTCGTAGCTTGGGTTCCATCGTGGCTAGCATGATGCAACTCACCATTTCAGAATCATTCACATGTTTCTGATAGGCCAACAATTGGTCCAGAGTTGCATTGTCACTAGGACGGTGAAGAGACGCTCGAGGACATTTAAGCTTTTCCACCTTGAGAACAATTCTCAAGTTTCTAAGCCACCCAAGAAGTTCAACCAATTTATTTGAATCCAAAATGGAACGCAAATTCAAACACATCATGATCAATATATTAACTTAGAAATACAAAACGAGCATATATGAGAAAGATGATTTTAAAATGCATCAATATACATTTATAAATCCCATTCATTTTTCGAATTTCAAAAACCCCAAAATCACTTCGGGAGATTGTAGGTCCATCTCCGAATGGGCTGATATCCATCATAGTTATGAACAACCTTGGAGAGAGTCCAACAAGCATTCATAACTACGACGGTAGGTATCATCTATACCGATTGCATATCCCGTATATGCAACTATCACAATGTGCTATCAACTAATTGAATGTTCACACATACATCGGGTTGTTAACACATTAACAAGTATGCATCATATGCATAGCACCCAACTTCACCTCCCTTTACATCGACCTTGGAGAGAGTCCAACAAGCCGATGCTCCAGGTTAAAGCCAACCCATTAATCAGGACATAGTTTTAATATGGTTAGAGCGCATTCAACCAATTAGCCCAGCTTGGAGAGAGTCCAACAACCAAAGCTAACGATTGACCTCTGACTCTTATCATATTAGTATTAAACTATTCCATGGTTTGAACATATTCAGGTTCGAGCCGGGCTTGGAGAGAGTCCAACAACCCAAACAAGAAATGTAACTCGGTTCTAACCATATTAATGGAAGGTGTAGGCTTTAATATTGATTAAGGGTTTTTATGTCTCATCCTCTTTGCATGCAAATAACTATTATCTACATGGCATGACATACATGGCATACATCTACATGTCACGACACGCATGACATAATGTTATGCATCTAATGCAATTACATGGCATACAATTATGTCATGTATATAATTTCCTTATATGTCATAACTATTTATGGAAATAAAATATGTTTAAGATTTGATTCTCCAAATCAAATCATAATTAAATTAGGAAACAAATTTCCAAATCTAATCACATATTTTATTCATGGAATTATTTGATTAAGGAAAATCTATTTAGGAAACCAATTTCCTAAATCATTGAAACTACTTATGGAAATAAAATATTTTTAAGATTTGATTTCCCAAATCAAATCATGATTAAATTAGGAAACAAATTTCCAGAATCTAATCAAATATTTTATTTATGGAAAATATCAATTTCCATAAATACTTCCAACTTTCCAAAAGTGGAAGATTTCCATAAATACTTCTAGACTTTCCAAAATTGAAAAATTTCCATAAATACTTCTAAATTTACAAAATTTAGAAAATTTCCAGAAATACATTATGACTATCGCAAAACCAATTTTACGATTATGTCGAAACACAACCTGGGCTCTGATACCACTGTTGGGTTTCCGGCACCGCGGCGTGTGTGTGTTCGATCATGTTTCGTAAACATGAGCACAGCGGAAGCAATTAAAATAATAAATCTATATTTATTACAACACACACAATACACGCATGCATATTACAACAAGTGTAGACATAACCGTAAATTAAAATTTGCAATAAAAGAAAATTATCTATGTTATACCTTTCGTATGACGTGTAGCGGGAACAGCATCAACCGGAACGATCCTCGTAAGAATCGTCTCTATCCGTATCCACGCCGAGCTCCTCGGGATGACTTCACTAAGTCACGAGCTTCGTTTTCGTACGGGTTACTAGCCTCGTGTTGAAGACGACGTGATCGAGAGATGATCACGATCCGAATCCAAATTCGAATCCTAAAACGAGTTCTCAAAACTCGCTTCTCCGGAGAGGTATTCGTCAACCGTTTGACGAATCCTTCGTCCTCCACATCAGAGGATTACCGGAGATCAAATCCCCGGTAAGTTAGTCGCTGTCGGAGCACTAACCGTCGTCCAAACGACGCTCCGACAACAAAGAAACAAGCTGTCCAGAAAAATTGAACAGCTTTTGGTGGAGGAATAGAGGCCGGCCAAAGGAGATGTGGAGCTCACCTTATCACCGAACCCACAAGGGTCCATCGCTAAAGCTTGATGCCGCAAGGAGGGTGGCAGCTCCATGAAGTTGGCGGCAACACCATGTTGGGCGGCAACAACATGTTGGGCGGCAACAACAAGGAGGAGGCTGGGTTGGCCAAAACTTCATTAGCTTTAGGGTTAGGGTTTAAGCCCTATTTTATAGAGAACTAATTCTCTTAATGGTTAATGGATCATATCCATAAAGCCCGTTAACCCGCTCCATTAAGATAAGTTAAAATAAACCAAACCATGATGGTTTATTTTAAGTTAAAACGAACCAACCAACTTTTGGTTCATTCGCTTAAAATAAACCAAACCCTTTGGTTTATTCTCATCCATTGGATTAGAACCAAACCATTTTGGTCCATCCATTATGTCTTCATAAGACACGGCCCATCCATGCTTCCATTGCATCAAACAATTTCATGCTCGCTTATGTTTGGTCCAACCAAACATAGTTTCTCTCTCCGAGAATCCCATTCTCAAGCTCGCTTTTAAATCCTTTGGATTACACTCATTGGCGTGGTGACCAAATAGGTTCTCGGTTTATGTTGGTCGCCTATAATTAACCATTAATTATAGAATGATCATGAGTGGCACCTAGTAGTACATCATGATCCCCAATTAACCGAAAAGATCAACGGTTGATCCGTAACTATTTCAAACCCTTCAAGAGTCGAATGAATCGTGTCCCATTCCCTTCACTCATCTTATACCCACTTGGTCTGTGACATGGTCTATAGTGTCATCCCACTAGGTCGACTACGCCACACCTAGCCCAAGTATCATTTCCTCGCCCTACTGGATTCTAGTTACTCCACATGTATCGAAGAGTACCTTACTCTAAACATGTAATGCTTTGGCCAAAGACTTTAGTAACAATCCGACGAGAGGCCATGGGTATACATCTCCTCGCAAGGAGTGGTGAATCCTTTATAGGCTATTCAAACACCTTCGATCACTTCGACTTATACCCAATCATCCGTCCACATCTCCTTAGAGATGTTTGCTTAAGATGTCAAAGCATAAGTCTCCATGATCAAGATGACTTGAATACCGCAAGTCAAAGGAACATCGCACTTAAGCCACAGTAAGAACTTCATTGACATATCTATATATGCAGAGAACCATATGAAGTCTTACGGCTGGTCACTCCAATGAACTAGTTACCATAACTAGCATCCACGATTAACTCCGGACATCATAATGTCTCCAGCCAGTGAGAATCAGCTGCTTGGATACACCAAGGAGTATACCTCGTGCTAGTCTCGACAGAATTGATGGTGTCCAAATCCATCAATTCATCGACTAGAGATAATTCTGATACATCACAATTACACACGTAGAGATACTCACTAGTTGTGATCCAATCACAAATTCTCTCATGCTGTGAATCATATCGTGGACATCCAGTAAATGAGTTTAAGATCCAATCAAATACATGAAACATGTATACTCAAATAGTGAATCTTCATTTATCATATAAATGGTTCATACATAAGGCGATTGCCTTAGGACATCTCTCATATATTACTAACAACTGTTGGATATTTGACGCCACTAGAGGGGGGGTGAATAGCGTTTGACCGTTCGTAGATGGAATTCGATCACGTGTTCATGTCTACAAGTTTCGTTAGCACAGCGGAATATATATAATAACAATAACGAAACACAAACAACACGCTAACATGAAGATTTAACGTGGTTCGGAACCACACGGTTCCTACTCCACGGATCGAGCTCTAGCGATGCCAATGCAATCACTAACCACAAATACTCCTTCTCGACACAAGCCGGAGGTGGAGAAACCTCTTACAAACTATTCTTACAACAATTAGAAATAGATACAAGCAATTACAACAATGAAATATAATGCAAGTAAAGAAAACTACTTTACAAGAGCACTTTGGTTGCTTGATCTTTGGTTGCCTTGGACTAGCCTTTAAGGACTGGAAGAGCACCAACAATTCCCCTTCAAATCGCCCAAGAAAACCCCCTGCTTTAATCCTCCATGAATAGTTGCTTTTAACCTGCATCGGGCTGGATTTCCACGAATAGCCATCTCCATCAGCCTCACGCCTCTCGGATCCCTCCAAGTCATCCATGACTTGTTCATCCATCGCGCTAGCCTCCAGGTTCTTTCCTCGGCTATGTCATGCTAACAGTGTCTACACCGCCAAGGCTCATTGGACTTACGCCGCCAAGACTCCGCTTGGACTTTACGCCGCCAAGATCCATCCCCTTGGACTTCTCAAATGCCAAGACTCAAGCTTGGACTTTCCCTTGCCAACCCATGTTGGACTTTCCATGCCAAGATCCATGCTTGGACTTTTCCTTGTGCCAAGTACTCAAGACTTGGACTTTCCCAAATGCCAAGTGTCCTACTTGGACTTTCCATGCCAAGTACCCATGACTTGGACTTTCCCAAATGCCAAGTGTCCCACTTGGACTTTCCATTCCAAGTACCCATGACTTGGACTTTCCATGCCAAGTACCCATGACTTGGACTTTCCATGCCAAGTACCCATGACTTGGACTTTCGCTTAATCACATGGTCAACCCTAGTCAACCATCAAAGTCTCGCTTGAGTCAAACTCGAGTCTAGTCAATAATAACCTGGGTCGATTGCTCCAACAATATCCCCAACATATTAACCGACATCAATGTCCAACATCAATGTCAAACCACTTTGTCAAACATCTTATGTCAAACATCAAAACATTACTCGAGTCAAACTCGAGTATGGTCAATCGTGACCTGGGCCGATTGCACCAACAATAACCTTGATCCCAAGGATGTGTCTCACTTCTCCCAAGTCCTTCATATCAAACTGTTTGGACAACCATACTCTTACGTCCGATAACACCTTGACATTGTTACCAATTAATAAAATGTCATCTACGTATAGTACAAGAAATACCACTACATTTCCATCACATCTCTTATAAACACAAGACTCATCCAGACTTTGAATAAATCCATAAGACTGGATTACCTCATCAAAGCGGATGTTCCAAGACCTCGAAGCTTGCTTCAATCCATAAATGGACCGATTAAGCTCATAATCCATATGAGCTGCTATGCATAAGAGAATCCGAATAGACTTAAGCATGGCTACCGGCGAAAAGATCTCCTCATAATCGATACCCTCTTTCTAAGTATACCCCTTCGCAACAAGCCTCGCTTTGAAGGTCTCAACCTTCCCATCTATTCCTCTCTTTCTTTTGTAGATCCACTTGCATCCAATGATTTTTACACCATCGGGTGGTTCCACTAGCTCCCAGACCTGATTTGAATCCATAGATTCAATCTCAGTATTCATTGCATTTTGCGAAGATGCTGCATCTTTATCTTGGATTGCCTCGTCATATGTCCAGGGATCAGGTTCATGTTCGCTAAGGACCAAATCAGAAGATTCTCCCAAGAACATGAATCTATCAGGCTGTCTCACAACCCTCCCACTACGATGAGGTATCACCTGTGTATCCTCTGTGACACACGGTGTAGTGACTTGTTGTATATCCTCTTGTACCGGTGGTACTGAAGAAGTGACTTCCCCTTTTAATTCTTCTAGAACAATTTTACTCTTGGGCTTGTGGCTCATCACATAGTCTTCCTCTAGAAATATGGCGTTCGTGCTAACGATCACCCTCTGATCTCTTAGACTATAAAACAAACCACCCTTTGTTCCTTTAGGATAGCCAACAAATATTCGTACTTCTGTACGAGGTTCCAACTTACCAGCATCTGCCTTCAGCACATGTGCTGGACTCCCCCATATCCGAATATGTCTTAGACTAGGCTTTCACCCAGTCCACAATTCTGTGGGAGTAGAAGGCACTGATTTAGATGGAACCAAGTTTAGAATGTACACCGCCGTATCTAGAGCATATCCCCAGAACGAATCTGGCAACTTAGAATAACTCATCATCGATCTAACCATCTCCATAAGAGTCCTATTCCTTCGCTCTGCTACACCATTCTGTTGGGGTGTGCCAGGTGCAGACAATTAGGATTGAATCCCAGCCTCTGATAAGTAATTCCTAAACTCTCATAAGAGGTACTCGCCACCACGATTAGATCGTAGTGTCTTGATACTTTTACCTTCACGTTTCTCCACATCAGCCTTGAATTCTTTGAACTTGTCAAAGCATTCAGACTTGCGGCCCATCAGGTAAATGTATCCATATCTTGAGTAATCATCTATAAAAGAGACAAAATACTCAAAACCACCTCTAGGATGGATAGACATAGGACCACACAAATCAGAATGAACCAATTCTAACACATCTTTGGCTCTATACCCCTTGGCCTTAAAAGGCCTCTTGGTCATTTTACCTTCCAAGCAAAATTCACAGGTTGGGAAATCCTCCACCACTAATGAACCCAGAGGTCCATCATCTATCAACCTTTGAATTCTGCTTAGGTTAATATGACCAAGCCTAAGAAGCCAAAGATATGTTTGGTTCATCTTCGAAGGTTCTTTTCTCTTATTGGAATTAGAAGATGAGTTATTAACTTCAATTTGCATCGTGGGAGATTTTGGTTCAAGTGTGTATAGATTTCCTATCAATGCACCTGAACAGATAATGTCTCTATTCCTTTTTATAACAACTTTGTCATTAAAAGAAATAGATTATCCATCCATAAATAATTTATAAACCGAAATTAAATTCTTTCTAAATAAAGGTACATAAAGGAAATTCTTAAGAACCAAAACTTTATTTTTCTCAAAAGATAAATGAACGTTTCCCACTGCAATAGCCGCCACTTTCGTGGCATTGCCCAAGTAAACGGTAATCTCTCCCTCAGCTCATCATCGGGTTTTTTGGAACCCCTGCAAAGTATTGTAGACATGATCAGAGGCTCCCATATCTACACACCAGGTGTCGGTAGATAACACCGCTAACCATGTTTCAACGACTAGACCAAAGGATTTACCTTTGTTCTGCTTCGAATTGGGATAGTCCTTCTTCCAATGTCTATCCTGCTTGTAAGTGAAGTACTTGCCTTTCGGCTTCTTCACTCATCCCTGAGTTCCTCCCACCACCTTTGCTCCACTTTATTTCTTCTTCTTCTTGCCTTTCGGCTTAGAAGTAGAAACCTTTTGGGCAACCATGGCCTGAGCCTGAGCAAGCCTTTCTGTCAACTGGAGAATGATATCGACTTGGGTTTCCCCATCGATCTCAGCTCCAAGGACTTCCAGCTCATTCGCAGGCTTAGGAGGACACTCTTCGAAGAATATATACTTGTACTCCTCAGCAGTTGAGACAATATCAAGATTCCTTTTTCCAATCAACATAATTATGTACAGTAAGTTTATTTTCTTTTAGTATCACAACAAGTGGGCTGAAAGTCATTTTTGAAAATCCTAAGAATCACATAGATCATTACTTTAGATTTCAAAAAATTATTAATTCCTCAAACAATAAAATTTTAAAATCAACCAACACCTTAAAACACCGAGAATATCGTATACCACGATCGTGTGGACGTATACGAATTCTACATTTGTAAGAGGAGGTTTTACCCATTAATTTTACTATCTTGTCAACCTAACTTTTTGACAAATAAAATTAATAGTTGGTTTCTCTTCGGCCCTACAAATAAAAGCAGTGACTCCGATGGGGAGGATACTCCTATTTGCATCTAAGTGTTCACCATTACTCGATACCAAGACAAATATCTCGGGTTATGTGCCTTTCGATGGGGAAGTACACACGCTCCTTAATAATTTCCTAGAACCATATCTGACCCTGTGATCCACAAACAAACTCATCCGATGGGGAGGAAGGCACTCAGAGCCGACGTGCAAATTTGCTTGCATCACATGTCAAATCGTAATGGAGGTCGTGGGAATTTATAAAAATATCCCTCTCCCACTTAGTAATTTGAAAATGAGGAATTTTCCTAGCCTACGACATGCATATCAAACAATAAGCAATAAATATGAAAAATAAATTATTTTACAACTATTATGGCTTTTTTCTTCAATATGTCTCCCGTCGCATCGTCTTCTCATCCGCTCCTCCTACGACATGTACGAGCCATCCGGAGATCTGAGCCGAGACTAAAAAACTATTTTAATGTACATCCATCGATCCTATACTCCACGAGGGAGTGTACATGAAATCTAGATCGAAAGTAAACTAAAATAAAAAGAGTGGTTAAACAATGTCGTATCTAATTTACAAAAAATTAAATACTAGCCTCGTCAACCCCGAGGATTCAACAAAATATACTATTACACACATACAATCACATACACACATATGGCCATAATAGTCGGATCTTATGCCTGCAACCAAAGAGTTAAACTACGCATATCCTACTATTATCCGGCACATATAATATATGAAAAATGCATAAGAGTAACCGAATCCTTAAACACACAAAACCAAAAACCTTGGCTCTGATACCAATTGTTGGGTTGATCCGTGAGGGAAAACTTCGCTTCCCACTTCACCTCAGTCGCTTGTTCATGGCGATCCCATCGATGTCCCCGGATTAAAAAAATTTAATCCAAGATAAAAGGGATTGCTCAAACAACTAAGTCATCGTCGTGCTATTCGTTTAGAGAGGTCACTTGAACAAACATGTTGTTCAAGCGACCAACCTCTATTCTACGAGTAGCCACGGAATAGACGATCTCTGGATCGTCGGCTTTCGTGTTTATGTTCGGGATCCAAGTATTATTTAGCCACAAACAGAATATATCATGCTCATAATTGAAAAACAAAAACAAACATGTTACAAAAGAGAATAGAGAATCGATATACCTCTCGATCTTCTAATGTATGACCTTCCTCCTTTTGGATGTCGTTTGGGCGACGATCTACCAAAAGTTGAAGCTCCTAGATCACCAATCTTTCTTCCTTGCTCGTTCCGAGCAAGAGGAAGAATAGAAACAAAGTTGCTTTCCTTCTTTCAACCAACCACCAACATCCAATGTTGGAGCTTGCCGCCGGCCAAGAAGGAAGAAGAGATTAAGGTGGAAACCGACCAAGACACCAAGGGAAAGCCCTAAATCTTGTTTCCACCAGCCAAGAAGAAGGAGAAGAGGAATATTGGATGTTGGCCAAGGGCTGGAAGGGCTTCAATGGGCACCGACAGCTTGAGGAAGAAGAAGATAAGAAAGTTGTTTCCTTATTTGGTGCCGCCAATGCTCCAAACCCTAACCCTTGCTTCTTCCCGCCAACTCCAAAAACCTAGCTCCTCTTATTTATTCTCCATGCCAACTCTAAGCCTCCTTTTATAGAGTTTAGGGATAAGCCTTGGTTTAATCTCCACCATTGGTTCTAGGGATTTAATCTCAATCGTCGGATCTAGAGATTTAATCTCAACCGTCAGATCTTAGAGATTTAATCTCTACCTTTGGATCTAGAGTTTTGTTTCTATTCATTGGATCTAAGCTTCATGAGGTGTTAATAGGCTACAATAGGGACCATGAGGAGGAGTTGGATCTTGGCCACCCATGGATCAAGCCCACATAAAGTCCGATCCATTAATGATAATTCAATCCACTAAAGGATTATCATTGATCTACCTCACCAACCCCCATAAGATTATATGTGCTCCATATATTATTTGTACATTTTCTCCTCGTGTTTAAGATCTCGAATGTCCATCGATTGATTAATTTACTGACTATTAATTAATCAACATCTAACTCCATGAGTAGTACCACTCAACCTTTTCATCATGCCGGACCAAGTCCACCTGCAGGGTTTACATGATGAACCTTATGAGCTCCTCAAGGGGACATCATCATCCTAATATATAAAACACGGTTTCCTCTTATAATCAATGACACACCATATAAATAATACCATTTCCCAACTTACCGAGCCTATCGATTTAATCTATAAATCTCGCCCATTGGTAAATCAAAGAAATGAATACTAAGTATATGTGCCCGTTATTATATCGGGATTAAGAGCATGTACAATATAATATCTGAGGTCCGATTCGATTATGTAGTCAGCAATAAATCGAATCACCTCTAAGTCGGTCCTGCTCAATACACACAAAGTGCACTAGTGTGATTCTATGGTCAAGACAAACCAATACCAAATCACACTACAACCATTCCAATGGTTTGTCCAAAGCCATCTTAGTTGTGAGCCTTTACTTATACTTTACAAGGAACCGATAACATGATCTCCCGTGTGACACCACACACCATGTTATCTGCAATGTAATGTATTAGACAATATGCATAACCATAAAATATCCAAACAATGATCATGTGATTCTTATTTCAAAAATAAAGATGTTCATACAAAAGATAGACTTTTTAGTATACATCCCAACATTCTGGACAGCTTGCTTTCTTTGAGTCAGAGCATCGTTTGGATGACGTTTGGAGCTCTGACAGTGGCTACTTTGTTGGGGATTCGATCTCCGGTAATCCCCATAGATGGAGGATGAAGGATTCGTCAAACGGTTGGTGAATACCTCTCCAGAGAAGCGAGTTTTTGAGGACTCATTTTGAATCTGAATTTTGATTTGGATTGTGATCTTTTCTCGATCACATCGTCTTCAACACGAGGCTAGTAACTCGTACGAAGATGAGGCTCATGACTTTGTGAAGTCATCCCGAAGATACTCAGTGTGGATACAGATAGAGGCGATTCTAGCGAGGATCGTTCCGGTTGATGCCTTTTCTGCTACACGTGATACGTCAGGTATACATAGTATAAATTTCCTTTTATTGCAAAATTTGAAATTGCAGTTATGTCTACACATGTTATACTATGCATGTGTGTGGTGTGTTTGTTGTAATAAATTAGATTTATTAATTTTATTTCTTTCGCTATTCACATGTTTACGAAACATGTTCGAACACACACTCACCGCGGTGCCGGAAACCCAACATCTACTCCCACAGAATTGTGGACTAGGCGAAAGCCTAGTCTAAGACATATTCGGATATGGGGGAGTCCAGCACATGTGCTGAAAGCAGATGCTAGTAAGTTAGAACCTAGTACAGAAGTGCGCATGTTCGTTGGCTATCCTAGAGGAACGAAAGGTCGTTTGTTTTATAGTCCTAGAGATCAAAGGGTGATCGTTAGCACGAATGCCAAATTTCTAGAGGAAGACTATGTGATGAACTATAAGCCCACGAGTAAGATTGTTCTGGAGGAAATGGGAGGGGAAGTCACTGCTTCAAAACCACCGGTAGAAGAGGATATACCACAAGTCACTACACCGCATGTCTCAGAGGATACACATGTGATACCTCATCGTAGTGGGAGGGTTGTTAGACAGCCTGATAGATTCATGTTCTTGGGAGAATCTTCTGATTTGACCCCTGGCGAACATGAACCTGATCCCTGGATATATGACGAGGCGATCCAAGATAAAGATGTGGTATCTTGGCAAAATGCGATGAATTCTGAGATAGAATCTATGGATTCAAATCAGGTCTGGGAGCAAGTAGAACTGCCCAATGGTGTAAAAGTCATTGGATGCAAGTGTATCTACAAAAGAAAGAGAGGAATAGATGAGAAGGTTGAGACCTTCAAAGCGAGGCTTGTTGTGAAAGGGTATACTCAGAAAGAGGGCATCGATTATGAGGAGACCTTTTCACCGGTAGCCATGCTTAAGTCTATCCGGATTCTCTTATGTATTGCTGCTCATATGGACTATGAGGTATGGCAGATGGATGTCAAGATAGCTTTCCTTAATGAAAGTCTTGAGGAAATCATCTATATAACGCAACCAGAGGGATTCATTGCAAAGGGAAAAGAGCATCTTGTGTGCAAACTTAATCGGTCCATTTATGAATTGAAGCAAGCTTCGAGGTCTTGGAACATCCGCTTTGATAAGGTAATCTAGTATTATGGATTTATTTAAAGTCCGGATGAGTCTTGTGTATACAAGAGATGTGATGGAAACGTAGTGGTATTTCCTGTACTATACGTAGATGACATTTTGTTAATTGGCAACAATGTCAAGGTGTTATCAGATGTAAGGGTATGGTTGTCCAAACAGTTTGATATGAAGGACTTGGGAGAAGTGGGACACATCCTTGGGATCAAGGTTATAAGGGATCACAGGAAAAGGATGTTGTGCTTATCTTAAGCTTCATACATAGACACCATTATGGATCATTTTAGCATGCAAAACTCCAAGAAAGGTTTTCTACCTTTCAGGCATGGAGTTCCTTTGTCTAAGGAGATGTGTCCTAAAACATCTAAGGAGATAGAGGAGATAAAGGCGGTTCCTTATGCTTCGGCAGTAGGAAGCCTCATGTATGTCATGCTATGTACGAGACCGGATATCTTCTTTTCCGTTGGCATGGTTAGCAGATATCAGAGTAATCTAGGACAGGGACATTGGACTACGGTAAAGCATATATTGAAATACCTGAGAAGGACTAGAGATTATATGCTAGTTTACTAGGCAGACCAATTACTCCCTGTGGGTTACACGGATTCCGACTTCCAATCAGATAGGGATAACAGTAAGTCTACCTCAGGTTTTGTGTTTACTTTGGGAGGTGGAGCCATTGTATGGAGGGGTGTCAAGCAGAAATGTCTGGTGGACTCTACCGTGGAAGCTGAGTATGTGGCAGCCTCGGAGGCGGCCAAAGAAGTTGTGTAGCTCAGGAACTTCTTGATGGACTTGGATGTGATTCCTGGTTTGCCCAGAACTATCACAATTTATTGTGATAATAGTGGTGCAGTTGCAAACTCGAAGGAACCACGAGCCCATAAGGCAAGTAAATACATAGAGCGCAAGTACCACCTGATACGAGAAATCGTAAAGCGAAGAGAAGTTGTTGTGGCCAAGATTGCATTAGAGGATAACCTGGCAGATCCTTTCACTAAGGCCCTTCCAGCGAGAGCTCTTGATAGGCATGTGGAGGGAATGGGAATCAGATGTATGATAGTATGAGGACAGCATAGTCTTTTAGTATAAGTGGGAGATTGTTGGGATGTATACTAAAAAGTCTATCTTTTGTATGAACATCTTTATTTTTGAAATAAGAATCACATGATCATTATTTGCATATTTATGGTTATGCATATTATCTAATACATTACATTATAGACAAAATGGTGTGTAGTGTCACATGGGAGATCATGTTATCAGTTCCTTGTAAAGTATAAGTAAAGGCTCACAACCGAGATGGTTATGGACAAACCATTGGAATGGTTGTAGTGTAATTTGGTATTGGTTTGTCTGACCATAGAATTACACTAGTACACTTTGTGTGTATTGAGCAGGACCGACTTAGAGGTGATTCGATTTATTGCTGACTACATAATTGAATCGGACCTCAGATATTATGTTGTACATGCTCTTAATCCCGATATAATAACGGGCACATATACTTAGTATTCATTTCTTTGATTTACCAATGGGAGAGATTTATAGAGTAAATCGATAGGCTCGGTAAGTTTGGAAATGATATTATTTATATGGTGTGTCGTTGATTATAGGAGGAAACTGTGTCCAATATATTAGGATGATGATGTCCCCTTGAAGAGCTCATAAGGTTCATCATGTAAACCCTGCAGGTGGACTTGGTCCGGCATGATGATAAGGTTGAGTGATACTACTCATGGAGTTAGATGTTGATTAATTAATTGTCAGTAAATTAATTAATCGACGGACATTCGAGATCTTAAACACGGGAAGATATATGTACAAATAATATATGGAGCCCATATTAACTTATGTGGGTTGGTGAGGTAGATCAATGATAATCCTCTAGTGGAATGGATTATCATTAATGGATCGGACTTTATGTGGGCTTGATCCATTGGATGGCCAAGATCCAACTCCTCCTCATGGTCTCTATCGTAGCCTATTAAAACCCTCATGAAGCCTAGATCCGATGATGGAAGATGAAACTCTAGATCCGATGGTGGAGATTAAATCTTTAGATCCGACGATTGAGATTAAATCTCTAGATCCGACGGTTGAGATTAAATCCCTAGAACCGAAGGTGGAGATTAAAAGGAGGCTTAAGACTAGCTCTATAAAAGGAGGCATAAGGGGTGGGCAGCAAGACATTGAAGGGAGATTAGGTTTTGGCTTGGGCGGCAAGGCTTCTAGGGTTAGGGTTTGGGGCAGCAAGCTAAGGTTTGCACCTCCTAGGGCCGGCGGCAACAAGAAGAGAGGTTTAGATTTTCTTCTTCTCCTCGTTTCCTTGGTTGGTGACTCCCTCCCTCTAGCTTTGGCCAGCACTCAACCTCTTCTTCCTCTTCTCCTTGGCCGGTGGAAACAAGGGTTAGGGTTGTTCCTTGGAGCTCTTGGTCGGCGCCCACTTCCTCCTATATTCCTTGGCCGGCGGCATCACAAGTCTCTTGACTCGGTGGCCAGTCTTAGATACAGAAGAGTTTCATTTCTAAACTTCTTCTTGTTCGGAGCGAGCAAGGAAAGAAGTTCGTGATCTAGGAGGCTTCATCTCTTGGAGGACCGTTGCCCACACAAAGTCCAAGAGGAGGATAGGACATACGATAAAAGATCTTGAGGTAAACAAGAGGTATAAATCTTGTTTTGTTTTCCTTGTTTGTTTCTTTGTATATTGTATGTATGGCATGTGGCTAAATTTACTTAGACCCCGAATATAAATACAAAAACTGGCGATCTGTACATTGTCTATTCTGCGGCTATTCGATGAATAGAGGTAGGTTGCTTGAACAACAAGTTTGTACAAGTGACTACTCTAATCGGATAGCACGATGATGAAATTGTAGCTTGGGTAATCCCTAATTGTCATGGATTAATTTTTTTAATCCGGGGATGAAGACTGGATCACCATGAACAAGCAACCGAGTTGAAGTGGGAAGCGAAGTTTCCCCACCTTCAAGTGGTATCAAAGCCACGATTTCCGGTTTTGTGTGTTTAGGTTTCGATTACTTTTATGCACTTTTCATATATTGTATGTGTCAGATAATAGTAGGATGTGTATAGGTTAACTTTTTAGTTGCAGGCATAGGATCCAACTATTATGGCCATATGTGTGTATGTGATTGTATGTGTGTAATTGTATATTATTTGAATCCTCGAGGTTGACGAGGCTAGTATTTAATTTTTATAATTAAGTACGACATTGTTTAGCCACTCATTTATTTTTAATTTACTTTCGATCTAAATTTCATGTACACTCCTTCGTGGAGTATAGGATCGATGGATGTAAATTAAAATAGTTATTCTCGGCTCAGATCTATGGATGGCTTGTACATGACATAGGGAGGAGCGGACAAGATGGCGATACGACGAGAGGCATATTGGAGAACAAAAGCCATAATAGTTGGAAAATATTTTTTTTCATATTTATTGCTTCTTGTTTGATATGCATGTCGTGTGCTAGAAAAATTCCTCAATTTTAAATTACTAAGTGGGAGAGGGATATTTTTTTATAAATTCCCACGACCTCCATTACGATTTGACATGTGATGCAAACAAACTTGCGCGTCGGCTCTGAGTGTCTTCCTCCCCATCGGATGAGTTTGTTTTGCGGATCACAGGGTCGAATATGATTATAGGAAATTATTTAGGAGCATGTGTACTTTCCCATCGGAAGGCACATAATCCGAGATAATTGCCTTGGTATCGAGTAATGGTGAACACTTAGATGCAAATAGGAGTATCCTCCCCGTCGGAGTCATTGCTTTTATTTGTAGGGACGAAGAGAAACCAACTATTAATTTTATTTGTCAAAAAGTTAGGTTGACAGGATAATAAAATTAATGGGTAAAACCTCCTCTTACAAATGTAGAATTTGTTTATGTCCACACTATTGTGGCATACGATATTCTCGGTGTTTTAAGGTGTTGGTTGATTTTAAAATTTTATTGTTTGAGGAATCAATATTTTTTTGAAATCTAATGTTTTGATCTATGTGATTCTTAGGTTTTTCAAAAATGGCTTTCAACCCGCTTGCTGTGATACTAAAAGAGAATAAACTTACTGGACCCAATTATGTTGATTGGAAAAGGAATCTTGATATTGTCTTGACTGCTGGGGAGTACAAGTATGTACTCTTCGAAGAGTGTCCTCCTAAGACTGTGGATGATTCTGAGGAAAAGGAGAAAGAGAGTTATAAAAAGTGGATTAAGGCTGATGAGATGGCACAGTGTTACATTTTGGCTTCTATGTCAAATGTATTGCAACATCAGCATCAAGTCATGCCCACTGCTTATGACATGATGCTCAATCTCAAGAAACTTTTCGGACACCAGAATCGCGCTGCAAGGCAGGAAGCCATGAGAAACTTGATGACGACAACCATGATCGAGGGAACACCCGTGAGGGATCATGTTATCAAGATGATGGCTCATTTGAATGAGCTAGAAGTCCTTGGAGCTGAGATCGATGGGGAAACCCAAGTCAATATCATATTGCAGTCTCTACCAAGGAGTTTTGAGCAGTTTTGCCTGAACTACAACATGAATAAAAGGTTGTATTCGTTGGCGAAGCTTCTGACAGAACTCCAGGCGGCAGAAGGGCTTTTTCGTCAGAGTGCTTAGGCTTAGGCCATGGTTGCCCAGAAGGTTTCGACTTCTAAGCCGAAAGGCAAGAAGGAGAAGAAACAAGGTGGAGCAAAGGTGGCGGGAGGAGTGAAGAAGTCGAAAGGAAAGTGCTTCACTTGCAAGCAGACTAGACATTGGAAGAAGGACTGCCCCAATCGGAAGCAGAACAAAGGTATATCTTTTGGTCTAGTCATTGAAACATGTTTAGCAGTATTATCTACCGACACCTGGTGTGTAGATACGGGAGCCACTGATCATGTCTACAATACTTTATAGGGGTTCCAGGAAACCAGACGACTAGTTGAGGAGGAGATTACCATTTACTTGGGTGATGCCACGAAGGTGGCGGCTGTTGCAGTGGGAGATGTTTATTTATCTTTTGATAGGATTAAAACTTTGGTTCTGAAAAATTGCCTTTATGTACCTTTATTTAGAAAGAATTTGATTTCGGTTTCTAAATTGTTTTTGGATGGATATTCTATTTTTTTTAATGAAAGAGTTGTTATAAAAAGAAATAGGGAGATTATCTGTTCTGGTGCATTGATAGGAAATTTATATACCCTTGAACCAAAAGCTCCCACGATGCAAGCAAAAGTAAATAACTCATCTTCTAAATCTAATAAGAGAAAAGAACCTTCAAAAATGAACAAAACATATCTTTGGCATCTAAGGTTAGGTCATATTAATCTAAGTAGAATTCAAAGGTTGATAGATGATGGACCTCTGGGTTCATTAGTGGTGGAAGATTTCCCAACCTGCGAATCTTGCTTGGAAGGTAAAATGCCCAAGAGGCCTTTTAAGGCCAAGGGGTATAGAGCCAAAGATGTGTTGGAATTAGTTCATTCTGATTTGTGTGGCCCTATGTCTTTCCAGGCTAGAGGTGGTTTTGAATATTTCGTCTCTTTTATAGATGATTATTCAAGATATGGATACATTTACTTGATGCGCCGCAAGTCTGAATGCTTTGACAGGTTCAAAGAATTCAAGGCTGATGTGGAGAAACGTCAAGATAAAAGTATCAAGACACTGCGATCTGATCGTGGTGGTGAGTACCTCTTGGGAGAGTTTAAGAATTACTTATCAGAGGCTGGGATTCAATCTCAATTGTCTGCACCTTGCACACCCCAGAAGAATGGTGTAGCGGAGCGAAGGAATAGGACTCTTATGGAGATGGTTAGATCGATGATGAGTTATTCTGAGTTACCATATTCGTTCTGGGGGTATGCTCTGGATACGACAGTGTATATTCTGAACTTGGTACCCTCTAAATCAGTACCTTTTACTCCCACAGAATTGTGGACTGGCGAAAGCCTAGTCTAAGACATATTCAGATTTGGGGGAGTCCAGCACATGTGCTAAAGGCAGATGCTGGTAAGTTGGAACCTCGTACAAAAGTGTGCATGTTCGTAGGATATCCTAAAGGAACGAAAGGTGGTTTGTTCTATAGTCCTAGAGATCATAGGGTGATTGTTAGCATGAACGCTAGATTTTTCGAAGAAGACTATGGGATGAACCACAAGCTCATGAGTAAGATTGTTTTGGAGGAATTGAGAGGGGAAGTCACTACTTCAGTACCTGAAGGGAGTCGCTTCGGAGGCTCATTGGCTCCCATGTCCCCGGATTAAAATTTTTACTAATGAAAGAATTAATCCGGATGGGTTGAGCTTCCTTAGCACAACCTATTCGTCGTCGTGCTAACAACTTGAGTGGTCGCTTGAACAAACTAGTTGTTCAAGCAACACAACTCTTCTAGTTGGTTAGCCGCGGAAGAGACGACGGATGGATCGCCGGTTTTTGTGTTTGTCTTCGGGGTCTATGATTATACAATATATATTCATACACACACATGCATAATCAAAATATTAAAGAATATATTCAGATCTGTAAATAAAGTTAAAATAACTTTATACCTTACGATCTTCTATCGTATGTCCTATCCTTCTCGTGGACAACGTGTTGACGAAGATCCTCCACGAGTAGAAGCCTTCTAGATCACTTTCTTCTCTACCTTGTCCGCTGCGAACAAAGAGAAGAAATCACAAATACCTTCCTATCTAGAACCGACCACCAAATTATGGAACTTGGTGCAACCGCCGGCCAAGGAAACAATTGGATGAAGCGCCGGCCAACTTGAAGAGGAGTTGCCGTCGGCCACCAAGGAGAAAGGAAGGAGGAAGACAACCGGCCACCAATGGAAGGAGAACCGCCGGCTAAGGAAGAAGAGAAAGGCCTTAATGATGGGCGCCGGCCAAGTATTGATGGAGGAAATTGGGCGCCGGCAACAACTAGAAGGAAGAATAAAGTTGCTGCCCACTTTTGCTCCAAACCCTAGCCGCCCACTTCTCCAAAAGCCAAACCCTAATTCTCTAATTCAAATCCTTGATCATTATTGCCGCCCAACCCTAAGCATCTATTTATAGAATAGGGCTTAAGCCTCCTTTAATCTCCACCGTCGGATCTAGGGATTTAATCTCCACCGTCGGATCTAGGGTTTTATCCCAACCGTCGGATCTAGGGTCTAATCCAAACCGTCGATTCTAGGGTTTCATCCCAACCCTCGGATCTAGGGATTTAATCCCAACCGTTGGTTCTAGGGTTTCATCCAACCATCGGATCTATGGATTTAATCCCAACCGTTGGTTCTAGGTTTTGTTTTACATTCTTGGATCTAGACTTCATAAGGATTATATTAGGCTACGATAGGGACCATAAGGAGGAGTTGGGTCTTGGCCACCCGATGGATCGGAACCACACAAACTTGATCCATCAATGATGTTCCATTCCACTAGAGGATCATCATTGAACTACCTCACCAACCCCCATAAATCAATATGAGCTCCATATATTATTTGTACATCTAATCTCCCCGTGTTTAAGATATCGAATGTCCGTCAATTAATTGATTTACTGACCATCAATTAATCAACATCTAAATCCTCGAGTAGTACCACTCAACCTTATCATCATGTTGACTAAGTCAACCAGCTAGGTTTACACGATAAACCTTATGAGCTCCTCAAGGGGGCATCATCAACCTAATATATAGGACACGGTTTCCTCCTATAATCAACGACACACCATGTAAATAATATTATTTCCCAACTTACCGGGCATATTGATTTAATCCATCTAAATCTCACCCTCTGGTAAATCAAAGAAATAAATACTAAGTACATGTGCCCTTTATTATATTGGGATTAAGAGCATGTACAACATAATATTCGAGGTCTGATTCAATTATGTAGTCGGTACTATATTGAATCACCTCTATGTCGGTCCTACTAAATACACCTAAGTGTACTAGTGTAACTTTATGTTCAAGACAAAACAATACCAAGCTACACTACAACTATGCCAATGGTTTGCCCAAAACCATCTTGGTTGTGAGCCTTTACTTATATTTTACAAGGGACTGATATGCCACACCAAGCACCATGTTATCTACAATGTAAAATATTAGACAATATGCACACATATATAATGAATATATAAAATGCAAACAATGATCATGTGATTCTTATTTCAAAATAAAATGTTCATACAAAAAGAACTAGGCTTTCAGTATACATTCCAACAATCTCCCACTTATACTAAAAGACTATGCCGTCATCACTCTGCCATACATCTGATCCCCATGTCCTCCACATGCCTATCCAACGCTTTCGCTGGAAGGGCCTTAGTGAATGGATCCGCCAGGTTATCCTCTGATGCAATCTTGGCGACAGCAACTTCTCCTCGCTTTACGATCTCTCGTATGAGGTGGTACTTGCGCTCTATGTGTTTACTCGCCTTATGTGCTCGTGGTTCCTTCGAGTTTGCAACTGCACCACTGTTATCACAATAAATTGTGATCATTCTGGGCAAACCAGGAATTACATCCAAGTCCATCAAGAAGTTCCTGAGCCATACAGCTTCCTTGGCTGCCTCAGAGGCTGCCACATACTCAGCTTCCATGGTAGAGTCCGCCACGCATTTCTGCTTGACACTCCTCCATACTATGGCTCCACCTCCAAAAGTAAACACAAACCCCAAGGTAGACTTACTCTTGTCCCTATCTGATTGGAAATCTGAATCCGTGTAACCCATAGGGACTAATTGATCTGCCCGGTAAACCAACATATAATCCTTAGTCCTTCTCAGGTACTTCAATATATGCTTTACCGCAGTCCAATGTCCTCGTCTCAGATTACTCGATAATTCGCTAACCATGCCTACGACAAAGCAGATATCCGGTCTCGTACATAGCATGACATACATAAGGCTTCCTACTGCCGAAGCATAAGGAACCGCCTTCATGTCCTCTATCTCCTTTGATGTTTTGGGACACATCTCTTTAGATAAAGGAACTCCATGCCTAAAAGGTAGAAAACCTTTCTTGGAGTTCTGCATGCTAAAACGTGCAAGGATAGTGTCAATGTATGAAGCTTGAGATAAGCACAACATCCTTTTCTTGCGATCCCTTATAACTTTGATCCCAAGGATGTGTCCCACTTCTTCCAAGTCCTTCATGTCAAACTGTTTGGACAACCATACCCTTACGTCTGATAACACTTTGATATTGTTGCCAACTAACAAAATGTCATCTACGTATAGTACAAGAAACACCACTACGTTTCCGTCACATCTCTTGTATACACAAGGCTCATCCGGACTTTGAATAAATCCATATAATTGGATTACCTCATCAAAGAGGATGTTCCACGATCTAGAAGCTTGCTTCAATCCATAAATGGACCGATTAAGCTTACATACAAGATGCTCTTTGCCTTTAGCAATGAATCCCTCTGGTTGTCGCATATAGATGTTCTCCTCAAGACTTCCCGTTAAGGAAAGCTGTCTTGACATCCATCTGCCATATCTCATAATCCATATGAGCTGCTATAGATAAGAGAATCCGGATAGACTTAAGCATAGCTACCGGCGAAAAAGTCTCCTCATAATCGATACCCTCTTTCTGAGTATACCCTTTCGCAACAAGCCTAGCTTTGAAGGTCTCAACCTTCCCGTCTACCCCTCTCTTTCTCTTATAGATCCACTTGCATCCAATGGTTTTTACACCATCGGGTGACTCTACTAGCTCCCAGACCTGATTAGAATCCATAGATTCTATCTCTGAATTCATCGCTCTTTGCCAAGATACTGCATCTCTATCTTGGATTACCTCATCATATGTCCAGGGATCAGGTTCATGTTCACCAGGGACTAAGTCCGAAGACTCTCCCAAAAACATGAATCTGTCGGGTTGTCTAACAACCCTCCCACTACGACGAGGTGCCTCCTGTGTATGCTCAGGACATGCGTGCTGACTTGTGGTGTCTCCTCTTGTACCGGTGGTATTGAAGTCGGGACCTCCCCAGTCATCTCCTCAAGAACAATCCTACTCGTGGGCTTGTGGTTCATCACATAGTCCTCCTCTAGAAATCTGGCATTCGTACTCACGATCACCTTCTGATCTCTAGGACTATAGAATAAACTACCCTTCGTTCCCTTAGGGTAGACAACAAACAAGCGCACTTTTGTACGAGATTCCAACTTACCAGCATCTCCCTTCAGCACATGTGCTGGACTACCCCAAATCCGAATATGTCTTAGACTAGGCTTTCGCCCAGTCCACAACTCTATGGGAGTAGAGGGTACTGACTTAGATGGAACCAAGTTCAGAATGTGTGATGCTGTTTCCAGAGCAAACCCCCAGAACGAATCAGGTAACTCAGAATAACTCATCATAGATCTCACCATCTCCATAAGAGTTTTGTTCCTTCGCTCCACCACACCATTCTGCTGGGGTGTGCCAAGTGCGGACAATTGGGATTGAATCCCAGCCTCTGATAAGTAACTCCTAAACTCTCCCAAGAGGTACTCGCCACCATGATCAGATCGTAATGTCTTGATACTTTTACCTTGACGGTTCTCCACATCAGCCTTGAATTCTTTGAACCTGTCAAAGCATTCAGACTTGCGGCGCATCAAGTAAATGTATCCATATCTTGAATAATCGTCAATAAAAGAGACGAAATATTCAAAACCACCTCTTGCCTGGATAGACATAGGACCGCACAAATCAGAATGAACCAATTCTAACACATCTTTGGCTCTATACCCCTTGGCCTTGAAAGGCCTCTTGGTCATTTTACCTTCCAAGCAAGATTCGCAGGTTGGGAGATCCTCCACCACTAATGAACCCAAAGGTCCATCAGCTATCAACCTTTGAATTCTACTTAGGTTAATATGACCAAGCCTTAGATGCCAAAGATATGTTTGGTTCATTTGCGAAGGTTCTTTTCTCTTATTAGATTTAGAAGATGAGCTATTTACTTCTATTTGCATCGTGGGAGTTTTTGGTTCAAGAGTATATAAATTGCCAACCAATGTACCAGAACAGATAATCTCCCTATTCCTTTTTATAACCACCTTGTCATTAAAAGAAACAGAATATCCATCCAAAAACAATTTAGAAACTGAAATTAAATTCTTTCTAAAAGTAGGTACATAAAGACAATTTCTTAAAACCAAAAATTTATTCCTATTAAAAGATAAATAAACGCGTCTCCCAATCGCAATAGCCGCCACCTTTGAAGCATTGCCCATGAAGACTGTAATCTCTCCTCCTAGTCGTCGGGTTTCTGAACCCCGCAAAGTATTGCAGACATGATCGTGGCTCTGATCTACACACCGTAATCGGTAGATAACACCGCTAAACATGTTTCAACAACTAAACAAGAAGATATACCTTTGTTCTTTCGGTGAGGACATCCGCCTTCCAATGTCGATCGCATAAGTGAAGCACTTGCCTTTCGGCTTCTTCACTCCTGCACGAGGTCCTCGCCACCTTCTTCGCTCCACCTTGCTTCTTCTTCTTCTTACCTTTCGGTTTAGAAGAAGAAACCTTCCGAGCGACCATGGCTTGAGAACTCGACGAAGAAGCCTCTCGCCACTGAGTTACAAGCTCCCGCCAACGAATACAACCTCTTGTTCATGTTGTAGTGAGGCGAACTTCTCAAAACTCCTAAGCAGAGATCGGAGAATGATATCGACTGGTTTCCCCATCGATCTCAGCTCGAGGACTTCCATCTCATTAAGATGAGCCATCATCTTGAGAACATGATCCCTAACGGTGTTCTCAACCATGGTGGTCGCCATTAAGTTTCTCATTGCCTCCTTCTAGCCGCCTACTCGATGTCCGAAAAGTTCCTTGAGATTGAACATCATGTCATAAGCGTGGCTATGGCTCGATCGTCGATGTTGCAAAGACATTTGACATAGATGCCAAAATGTAACACCGCGCCATCTCATCTGCCTTAACCCATTTCTTATAACGTTCTTTCTCCTTTTCATCAGAGTCATCGGTGGGCTTAGGAGGACAGACCTCGAAGAGTACAAATTTGTACTCTTCCGCAGTTAAGACAATATCCAGGTTTCTTTTCCAATCAATGTAGTTTGGACCAGTAAGTTTGTTTTCTTTTAAAATCACAGCAAGTGGGTTGAAAGCCATTTGAAAATCCTAAAAATCACAATGATGAAAAATATTAGATTTCAAAAATTATTGATTCCTTAAAACAATAAAATTCCGAAATCAACCAACACCTCAAAACACCGAGAATATCGCATGCCACGATAGTGTGGACGTATACGAATTCTACATTTGTAAGAGGAGGTTTTACCCATTAATTTTATTATCTTGTCAACCTTACTTTTTGATAAATAAAATTAATAGTTGGTTCCTCTTTAGCCCTACAAATAAAAGCAGTGACTCCGATGGGGAGGATACTTTTATTTGCATCTAAGTGTGCACCATTACACGATACTAAGGGAATTATTTCAGATTATGTGCCTTACCGATGGGGAAGTACACACGCTCCTAAATAATTTCCTATAACCATTATTTGACCTAGTGATCTGCAAACAAACCCATCCGATGGGGAGGAAGGCACTCAAAGCCAACGCGTAAGTTTGTTGCATCACACGTCAAATTGTAATGGAGGCTGCGGGAATTAATTAAAATATCCCTCTCCCACTTAGTAAATTGCAATCGAGGAATTTTAAACATACACAACATGCATATAAAACAAATAAGCAATAAATATGGAAAAACAGAATTTTTTTTTTCCAACTATTATGGCATTGTCCTCCAATATGCATCCCGTTGTGTCTCCACCTCGTCCGCTCCACCTTTTCTCGTGCGCAAGTCACCAAAGATATCCAAGCCGAGATAAATCATTTTATTTACATCCATCGATCCTATACTCCACTAAGGAGTGTACAAATAATCTAGATCGAAAGTAAACTAAAATGAGCGGCTAAACAATGTCGTATTTAATTACGAAAATAAATACTAATCTAGCCTCGTCAACCTCGAGGATTCAAATAATAAATTTTTACACACATCCATTCACATATACACACATGGCCATAATAGTCGGATCTTATGCCTGCAACCAAAGAGTTAAACTATGCATATCCTACTATTATCCGACACATATAATATATGAAAAATGCATAAAAATTAACCGAATCCTAAACACACAAAACCGGAAACCGTGGCTCTGATACCAATTGAAGGGAGTCGCTTCGGAGGCTCATTGGCTCCCATGTCCCCGGATTAAATTTTTCACTAATGAAAGAATTAATCCGGATGGGTTGAGCTTCCTTAGCACAACCTATTCGTCGTCGTGCTAACAACTTGAGTGGTCGCTTGAACAAACTAGTTGTTCAAGCAACACAACTCTTCTAGTTGGTTAGCCGCGGAAGAGACGACGGATGGATCGCCGATTTTTGTGTTTGTCTTCGGGGTCCATGATTATACAATATATATTCATACACACACATGCATAATCAAAATATTAAAGAATATATTCAGATCTGTAAATAAAGTTAAAATAACTTTATACCTTACGATCTTCTATCGTATGTCCTATCCTTCGCGTGGACGACGTGTGGACGAAGATCCTCCACGAGTAGAAGCCTTCTAGATCACTTTCTTCTCTACCTTGTCCGCTGCGAACAAAGAGAAGAAACCACAAATACCTTCCTTTCTAGAACCGGCCACCAAATTATGGAACTTGGTGCAACCGCCGGCCAAGGAAACAATTGGATGAAGCGTCGGCCAACTTGAAGAGGAGTTGCCGCCGGCCACCAAGGAGAAAGGAAGGAGGAAGACCACCGGCCACCAATGGAAGGAGAACCGCCGGCTAAGGAAGAAGAGAAAGGCCTTAATGATGGGCGCCGGCCAAGTATTGATGGAGGAAATTGGGCGCCGGCAATAACTAGAAGGAAGAAGAAAGTTGCCGCCCACTTTTGATCCAAACCCTAGCCGCCCACTTCTCCAAAAGCCAAACCCTAATTCTCTAATTCAAACCCTTGATCATTATTGCCGCCCAACCCTAAGCATCTATTTATAGAATAGGGCTTAAGCCTCCTTTAATCTCCACCGTCGGATCTAGGGATTTAATCTCCACCGTCGGATCTAGGGTTTTATCCCAACCGTCGGATCTAGGGTCTAATCCCAACCGTCGATTCTAGGGTTTCATCCCAACCATCGGATCTAGGGATTTAATCCCAACCGTTGGTTCTAGGGTTTCATCCAACCATCAGATCTATGGATTTAATCCCAACCGTTGGTTCTAGGTTTTGTTTTACATTCTTGGATCTAGACTTCAAAAGGATTATATTAGGCTACGATAGGGACCATAAGGAGGAGTTGGGTCTTGGCCACCCGATGGATCAGAACCACACAAACTTGATCCATCAATGATGTTCCATTCCACTAGAGGATCATCATTGAACTACCTCACCAACCCCCATAAATCAATATGGGCTCCATATATTATTTGTACATCTAATCTCCCCGTGTTTAAGATCCGAATGTCCGTCAATTAATTGATTTACTGACCATCAATTAATCAACATCTAAATCCTCGAGTAGTACCACTCAACCTTATCATCATGTTGACTAAGTCAACCAGCTGGGTTTACACGATGAACCTTATGAGCTCCTCAAGGGGACATCATCAACCTAATATATAGGACACGGTTTCCTCCTATAATCAACGGCACACCATGTAAATAATATTATTTCCCAACTTACCGGGCATATTGATTTAATCCATCTAAATCTCACCTCCGTAAATCAAAGAAATAAATACTAAGTACATGTGCCCGTTATTATATCGGGATTAAGAGCATGTACAACATAATATCCGAGGTCCGATTCAATTATGTAGTCAGTACTATATTGAATCACCTCTATGTCGGTCCTACTCAATACACCTAAGTGTACTAGTGTAACTCTATGTTCAAGACAAAACAATACCAAGCTACACTACAACCATGCCAATGGTTTGTCCAAAACCATCTTGGTTGTGAACCTTTACTTATATTTTACAAGGGACTGATAACATGATCTTCTGTGCCACACCAAGCACCATGTTATCTACAATGTAAAATATTAGACAATATGCACACATATATAATGAATATATAAAATGCAAACAATGATCATGTGATTCTTATTTCAAAATAAAATGTTCATACAAAAAGAGCTAGGCTTTCAGTATACATTCCAACAGTACCACCGGTACAAGAGGATATACCACAAGTGACTACACCGCGTGTCACAGAGGATACACAGGTGATACCTCATCGTAGTAGGAGGGTTGTTAGACAGCCTAATAGATTTATGTTCTTGGAAGAATCTTCTGATTTGGTTCTTGGCGAACATGAACCTGATCCCTAGACATATGACAAGGTAATCCAAGATAAAGATGCGGTATCTTGGCAAAGTGCGATAATTTCTGAGATAGAATCTATGGATTCAAATCAAGTCTGGGAGTTAGTAGAACCACCCAATGGTGTAAAAACCATTGGATGCAAGTGGATCTACAAAAGAAAGAGAGGAAGAGATGGGAAGGTTGAGACCTTCAAAGCAAGACTTATTGCGAAAGGGTATACTCAGAAAGAGGGTATCAATTATGAGGAGACCTTTTCGTCGGTAGTCATGCTTAAGTCTATCCGGATTCTCTTATGTATTGCTGCTCATATAGATTATGAGGTGTGGCAGATGAATGTCAAGATAGCTTTCCTTAATGGAAGTCTTGAGGAAAACATCTATATGAAGCAACCAGGAGGATTCATTGCAAAGGGCAAAGAGCATCTTGTGTGCAAGCTTAATCGGTCCATTTATGGATTGAAGCAAGCTTCGAGATCTTAGAACATCCACTTTGATGAGGTAATCCAGTCTTATGGATTTATTCAAAATCCAGATGAGTCTTGTGTATACAAGAGATGTGACGGAAATGTAGTGGTATTTCTTGTACTATACATAGATCACATTTTGTTAATTGGCAACAATGTCAAGGTTTTATCAGACGTAAGGGTATGGTTGTCCAAATAGTTTGATATGAAGGACTTGGGAGAAGTGGGACACATTCTTAGGATCAAGGTTATAAGGGATCGCAGGAAAAGGATGTTGTGCTTGTCTCAAGCTTCATACATAGACACTATTTTGGATTGTTTTACCATGCAGAACTCCAAGAAAGGTTTTCTACCTTTTAGGCATGGAGTACCTTTATCTAAAGAGATGTGTCCTAGAACATCAAAGGAGATAGAGGAGATGAAGGTGGTTCCTTATGATTTGGCAGTAGGAAGCCTCATATATGCTATGTTATGTACGAGGTCGAATATCTGCTTTGTCGTGGGCATGGTTAGAAGATATCAGAGTAATCCAGGACAGACACATTGGACTGCGGTAAAGCATATATTGAAGTACCTGAGAAGGACTAGGGATTATATGCTGGTATACCAGGCAGATTAATTACTCCGTGTGGGTTACATAGATTCCGACTTCGAATCAGATAGGGATAACAGTAAGTCTACCTTAGGTTTTGTGTTTACTTTGGGAGGTGGAGCCATTGTAAGGAGGAGTGTCAAGCAGAAATGTCTGGCGGACTCTACCATGGAAGCTGAGTATGTGGCAGCCTCTGAGGCACCCAAAGAAGTTGTATGGCTCAGGAACTTCTTGATGGACTTGGATGTGATTCCTGGTTTTCCCAGAACTATCATAATTTATTGTGATAACAGTGGTGCAGTTGTAAACTCGAAGGAACCATGAACTCATAAGGCAAGTAAACACATAGAGTGCAAGTACCACCTAATACGAGAAATCGTAAAGCAAGGAGAAGTTATTGTAGCCAAGATTGCATCAGAGGATAACCTGACAGATCCTTTCACTAAGGTCATTCCCGTGAGAGCTTTTAATAGGCATGTGGAGGGAATGAGAATCAGATGTATGGTAGTATGAGGATAGCATAGTCTTTTAGTATAAGTGGGAGATTGTTGGGATGTATACTGAAAAGTCTATCTTTTGTATGAACATCTTTATTTTTGAAATAAGAATCACATGATCATTGTTTGTATAATTATGGTTATGCATATTTGTCTAATACATTACATTGTAGATAACATGGTGTGTAGTGTCACACAGGAGATCATGTTATCAGTTCCTTGTAGAGTATAAGTAGAGGCTCACAACCGAGATGGTTTTGGACAAACCATTGGTATGGTTGTAGTGTGATTTGGTATTGGTTTGTCTTGTGTTGGGTCTAACCGAGCCGCAAAAACCGCTTTTTGCATTGCGGAAACCTCGAAAGCCCGGCCACGGATCCGTGCGAAGATATAAAAAATAAAAATATGTATGTGTTTATAGAAACCTAGATCTACCTTAGATCTATATGATGAGAGCATTACCCTCGATGTGACGCCCTTCGCTTATCCTGCTTGTCCAAACGCTTTGTCGAAACTCAAGAGCGTCAAGTGTACACTCCTCTATTGGTATCCACATGGACAAATGGTGGAGAAAATACCTTAGAGTGTGCTAGCACCCTTTAGGAATTTCGGCAAGATGAGGGATTGGGAGAGAAAACTTGAGAGGAGAGCAAGGAAGAATATGATGAAGTTACACAA
This sequence comes from Wurfbainia villosa, assembly GCA_025175895.1. Taxonomy (NCBI): domain Eukaryota; kingdom Viridiplantae; phylum Streptophyta; class Magnoliopsida; order Zingiberales; family Zingiberaceae; genus Wurfbainia; species Wurfbainia villosa. The sequence goes on along the minus strand of CM045990.1, from coordinate 64,890,828 downwards.
AATGAATTCACCCATGAATCACCATCAAGTGGTCGACCACTTCAATATTAGAGGGTTACATGCAAGCATGTAACTCCAAGAGCATGTTCTCCCTCATGAGGTGGCACCACATGATAAGTCAATGATGATGTGGAACACCATCATTGGCCGGCCCCCATGCCATGTCACCATGACATGGCAATTGGTCAAGTCAAAATTGACCATTCATCTTTCCTCTTAAGTCAAGTCAAACTTGACCTCTTATCTCCCATGGTTGATCAAATCTAACCACTTGACTCAAGTCAATTTGATTTAATGAATCTCTATTCATTAATTTAAATTGACTAAATGAATCAAATCTAAATCATACTCATTCAACACTTGAATCAAATTGAGTCTAACTCAATTAGCCTAATTTGGATTACTCTTAATCCAATTTGGTTCATCCCATGAACCTAATCCTCATGGTTCATCATATGAACCTAATCTCCATCTAATTGCCCTTTGTGTGTGACCCTATAGGTTCTTGTAATGTTGGCAATGTCCCTAAACCGATTTAGGAACATAAGCAATGAACGGTATCTAGCAACACATCATTGCTACCCAAGTTACAAGAATGTTGAGCTCCAATATCACCTTTGTGACTCTCACAATATGTGACAATGTCCCTCTATCCATGATATCTAGATTGACCAATTGAGGCATAGACCATGTCATCCTCGGTACAATCTATATCTTGAACTTCAAGTAGACTCACTCTAATCAAATGAGCTCAATATCTCATATTGACTCATTTGGGTATGGTCATGCACTTCGTGGTCTCACTCTATCAAGAATAACGATGTCACTCCCATCATATAGGAGGGATAGATCTCATCTACATCACTCACATCCTTCCGCATAATTTGTTACATACCCAGTAATCGCCTTTATAGTCCACCCATTTACGGGTGACGTTTGACGAAGCCAAAGTATGCAACTCCTTATGTAGGGAACCTTGGTGACTTCAGGTCTAAGGACTAATAGTCATACTAATAGCCACATGGGAAAGTATATGACACTCATATAACGATCCATTATACTTTCTCATGGCGGGTCATTCAGTATATATTCTCCAATGCATACCCATGTGTCAACTTGATATCTCATATCCATGACTTGTGAGATCAAGTCATCGTGTTGACCTACATACTAGTCTCTACGCATTAACATTGTCCCTGAATGTTAATACTTGACTAGGAATGATTAAGAGTAGTGTTCTCTATATCATCTCATTATCGATTCAACCAATCGATTGATATAGATAAGAACCTACTACTCAAGGACGCTATTATACTTAGTTATTTGGCACCAATACAAGTAAATATAATAACCATGCTTTTATTAATAGGAATATGATACAATAAAGTCCATACAACAATCATCACATGATTGGCTCTAGGGCTTTCACTAACAATCTCCCACTAGCACTAGTGTCAATCACCGTAGTATCTAATACCCAATGACCTAGTGTGACCATCATGCTTTTTCTGTGCCAAAGCCTTGGTTAAGGGATCTGCGATGTTAGCCTTTGTGGGTACTTTGCAAATCTTCACATCTCCTCTATTGATAATCTCTCGAATGAGATGGAAGCGCCGTAGTATGTGTTTGGTCCGCTGGTGTGAGCGAGGTTCCTTAGCCTATGCAATCGCTCCATTGTTGTCACAATAGAGCTCTATGGGATCTGCTATGCTAGGAACCACCCCAAGCTCAGTAATGAACTTGCGAATCCAAACTGCCTCCTTTGCTGCCTCAGATGCAGCGATATACTCGGCTTTTGTTGTAGAATTAGCAACTGTGTCCTACTTCAAACTCTTCTAGCTCACAGCGCCACCATTCAAGCAAAACACGAACCCTGACTGTGATCTATAATCATCCTGGTCAGTTTGGAAGTTGACATCGCTGTAACCCTTTATAGCTAGCTCCTCATCGCCTCCAAATATCAAGAAATACTCTTTAGTCCTTCTCAAGTACTTAAGAATATTCTTGACTGCTATCCAGTGACGTTCACTTGGATCTGACTGGTATCTACTCATCATGCTCAAAGCATACGAGACATCAGGATGAGTACATAGCATGGCGTACACGATAGATCCTATAGCAGATGCATAAGGGATCTTATCTATACGGTCTCTCTCCTCTCTAGAAGAGGGACTTTGAGTCTTCAAAAGATTCACACCATGCGACATCGACAGAAGTCCCTTCTTGGAATTCTGCATGGAAAACCGTAGTAATACCGTGTCAATGTATGTACTCTGACTTAGGCCAAGCAATCTCTTAGATCTATCTCTATAGATCTTGATCCCTAGAATACAAGCTGCTTCACCTAAGTCCTTCATTTAGAAGCACGTCCCCAGCCAAATCTTCACAGACTGTAGCGAAGGGATGTCATTTCCAATGAGTAGTATGTCATCCACATACAATATAAGGAAGACAACTGTGTTCCCATTAACCCTCTTGTAGACACAGGGTTCATCTTCATTCTTTATGAAACCAAACTGTTTGATCTCATCATCGAATCGAAGATTCCAACTCCAAGAAGCTTGCTTTAGCCTATAAATGGACCTTTTCAGCTTGCATACTTTCCCAGTATGTTGTTGATCTACAAAACCCTCAGGTTGTGTCATGTACACATCCTCGAGTAAGTTTCCATTCAGAAATGCGATTTTGACATCCATTTTCCAGATCTCATAATCGTGGTATGCTGCAATAGCAAGCATGATCAGAATAGACTTAAACATCGCCACTGGAGAAAATGTTTCATCATAGTCAATACCATGAATTTGCTTGAAACCTTTAGCCACCAATCGGCCCTTATAGGTATGCGTAAGTCCATCCATGTCAGTCTTTCTCCTAAAGACCCACTTACACCCAATGAGTTTGACCCCTTTAGGTGGATCAACTAAAGTCCTTACTTGGTTGGTGTACATGGATTTCATCTCGGATCTCATGGCCTCTAGCCATTTCTCAGAATCTGGGCTCATCACAGTTTCCTGATAGGAGGTAGGCTCATTCTCAATGAACATAACATCATCATGGTCAGATAAGAGAAATGAGTATCTCTCAGGCTGACGACGTACCCTATCAGACCTGCGAAGAGGTAGGTCTACTTGAACAGGTGGTTGTTACACAACTCTTTGTGCAACAATCTCATCACCCACAATACTTTGTGGTTCCTGTTCAATCTCCATCAAGGCCTCAGTGCTATCGTCCTTATCTTGAATTTCTTAAAGATCGAATGTACTCCCACTAGTTTTTCTAGAAACAAAATCCCTTTCTAGAAAAACCCCAGTCTTTGCCACAAACACTTTGTGCTGACTGGGAATGTAGAAGTAATATCCCTTTGTATCCTTGGGATATCCAACAAAATAGCACCTATCGGATTTGGGTCCAAGTTTGTCTGACACTTGACATCAAACGTAAGCCTCACAACCCCAAATCCTCATGAAAGACATCTTGAGATTTCTCCCTGTCCATATCGTATATGGTGTCTTTATCACAGCCTTGGATGGTACATGGTTAAGTGTGAAGGCTGCTGTGTCTAGAACATATCCCCAAAAAGATATAGGAAGATCTGTGTAACTCATCATAGATCGTACCATATCTAATAGGGTACGATTCCTCCTTTTGGATACACCATTCCACTGTGGTGTTCCAGGAGGAGTGAGTTGGGATAGAATCCCACACTCAGCTAGATAGTCACGAAACTCATGGCTAAGGTATTCACCACCTCGATCTGATCGAAGTATCTTAATACTCTTGCCAAGCTAGTTTTGTACTTCATTCTTAAATTCCTTGAACTTTTCAAAGGATTCTGATTTATGTGTCATGAGATACACATAACCATATCTACTGAAGTCATCAGTAAATGTAATGAAGTACCTGTAACCACCTCTAGCAGCAACATTAAAAGGGTCACATACATCACTATGTATAAGTCCTAACAAGTCTGTTGCTCTTTCGCTGTGTCCACTAAAGGGAGTCTTGGTCATCTTGCCTAAAAGGCAAGACTCTCATGTCTCATATGATTCAAAATCAAATGAGTCTAGCAGCTCATCCTTATGGAGCTGAGATAAGCGACTCTCATTTATGTGACCTAAGCGACAATGCCAGAGATAAGTTTGGTTCAACTCATTTGACTTGAACCTTTTGGTACTTATGTTATAGATAGGGCTTTCTATGTCTAGAAAGTAGAGTCCGTTCATTAGTGGTGCACTACAATAGAACATATCATTTAAATAAACTGAACAATATTTGTTCTTTATTATAAATGTAAATCCTTTCTTGTCCAAACAAGAAACCAAAATTATATTCTTAGTTAAAGCAGGCACATAACAACATTCATCTAATTCTAGTACAAGCCCAGTGGGCAGAGATAGATCATAAGTTCCTATAGCAACAGTAGCAACTCTTGCTCCATTGCCTACTCGTAGGTCCACCTCGCCCTTTGTCAATGCCCTGCTATTTCTCAGCGCCTGCACATTGGTACAAATGTGAGATTCACATCCAGTATCTAATACCCATGATGAAGAAATAGATAGATTGACTTCTATAACATTTATACCTGAAGTAGAAGTCTCACTTCTCTTCTTCTTAAGATCTTCCAGGTATGCTTTATAGTTACGCTTCTAGTGTCCAGCTTCCTTGCAGTGGAAGAAAGCCCCTTCCTTGGCCACTCCTCCTTTGGGTTTCAGTTCCTTGCCTTTGCCCTTGGCTTGGGACTTTCCCTTACCTTTAGGCTTGCCCTTGCCTTTCTTCTTTTGCACCATCAAAATGGAGTCAGATTTTCCCTTCTTAAGGTTGAGCTCGTGATTCTCAACATCTTGAGCATCTCGGTGATGGCTTATCAATTTCATTCATGTTGTAATTCATGACAAATTGATTGTAGCTTTGTGGCAAAGACTACAATATCAAGTCAATGGCTAGCTCTTGGCCAAGGGGGAATCCCAATCTCTGTAGGTTTTCTACGTACCCAATCATCTTGAGTACATATGGACCTACGGGAGTCCCATCTTGCATTTTGGACCCAAATAATGCCTTAGAGACTTCATATCTCTCGTGCCTTGCTTATCCTTGATATAGTTGATGAAGATGTTCAACCATATCATAAGCATTCATGAACTCGTGTTGCTTCTGAAGCTCAGAGTTCATGGTCACGAGCATTAGACATGACACATCTAATGCATCATCTTAATGCTTCTTGTAAGCATCTTTGTCAGCTCATGAGGCAATGGCAGAAGGTACCTCTGGAATGGGCTTCTCCAAGACGTACAGTTTCCTTTCTTGGGTGAGAACAATTCTTAGGTTCCTGTACTAGTCCAGGAAATTTGCTCCATTGAGCTTGTCCTTCTCGAGGACAGAACGCAGAGAGAGAGTGTTCATGTTTGTCGACATAGTAATCTACAACATACAATGCAAAGAATTAATATCATATTCCTTTTATCATTTAATTAGGCCTTTAATCAAATGATGCTCCCACTGAATTATAGGAATTTTGTAGAATCGAGTTATGGATGTGGTCAAACCACATTACTAGATTCATACAAACTAGTTATAATTCCTGCGGGACAAGATCCACATCATACTAAGTCTTGAGTTAGCTTTGGCTAAATCGCCCAAGACTTAGTATGATCGGTGGGTAACACATTACCGATTACATCTCTATGCAACTCTTGTTTATAGGATCAAGACCCACATTTACAAAATACCTTGAGTTAGCTTTGGCTAAATCGCCCAAGATTTAGTGTAAATGTGATCTTATCCTATCTTTCCAACGGTTGGAATATGCCTATAGTTCTACTCGATCCAAATGAGTTAACTAGTTTTATTCAATCTAATTGAGCTTACTCTAACCCAAGCTGTGATAGGCGGGATCAAGATTGTCCCTCCGCACCCTACCAAGATAATATTCGTTGCTCTGCTTTGGCAGATTCAACAACTACAAATGATCGAGGTAGTGATGGGTATCAAGGACTTGGTAGGCATTTTCGAGTTGATTCGATTAAGATCTAATCTAATCGTAATGTGTATCATATACGCATTAAGGCCTTTATTATCCTATACTAGCATGCATCACATACATACAAGCATTATTCTAGCATGCATCATATACATACAAGAAAAATATATATCCTAGCATGCATCATATACATACAAGCATTATACTACTAGCATGCATCACATACATACAAGAAAAAAATAAATAAATAAATAAATATATATATATATATATATATATATATATATATCAACATATATATATATATAATTAATTGTGATGTGGTAATGACCCTACTACGATCTTCTCAAGCCAATGAGAAGATCAGACGGTCAACCTAGGGTTAGCGGCTTCTCCAAGCGGCTTCTTTGACCGCCATGTGTCGTCGGCACCCTTCTCGTAACTCCGTCTAGAAGTGGACCTTCCACCGCTCCATTTTGTACATTACAAACATGAAACTCGAGTTACATTTGAGTCTAAAACTATTTACAACTAGAATTTTAAAAACAAGAGGCACGACGCGCAGGTCGCATACCCTATACAACAAGCACAATCACAAAAACGGCACGCAGGCCGTATTATGAATTACAACACATTAACATCCAATCATATTGGGGTTCTTGGGCCATGACCATCACAGAATTATACATAATTCTAAATTATGTATTTTTACAGAAAATTTCTATAATTTTTCCTATTTTTTTCAATTTTATGAGTCATCTCTCCGTAATGGTCCCGCTAAGCGGTTTCCGGGCGTGATCGCGGGACAAGGCCCCTTTAGGGGATAGGGGAAGCGCCCCTACTCGCAAAAATAAAATTTATGAGTGTCTCTACTAGATCTTACAGTGACTTAAGTCGCTGTCCCAAAAACCTAAAGCGAGAACTCGCCGTTTCAGAGAGTTTTTCTCGGTGGTTGAAGCCTACAAGTGTCCCAACACTCGTTGGTTCGACTCTTCAATAAAAATACCCAAAAATTCTATAAAAATAGGAAATTTATAGAAACTTAAAAATCTGTAATTTTTATATCTAATACAAAAACTACAAATGAAACACATACATGTTTCACACGTGGCTCTAATACCACTGTTGGGTCTAACCGAGCCACAAAAACCGCTTTTTGCGTTGCGGAAACCTCGGAAGCCCGGCCACGGATCCATGCGAAGATATAAAAAATAAAAACATGTATGTGTTTATAGAAACCTAGATCTACCTTAGATCTACATGATGAGAGCGTTACCCTCGATGCGACGCCCTTCGCTTATCCCGCTCGTCCAAACGCTTTGCCGGAACTCAAGAGTGTCAAGTGTACACTCCTCTATTGGTATCCACACGAACAAATGGTGGAGAAAATACCTTAGAGTGTGCTAGCACCCTTTAGGAATTTCAGCAAGATAAGGGATTGGGAGAGAAAACATGAGAGGAGAGCAAGGAAAAAGATGATGAAGTTACACAAAATGAATTCACCCATGAATCACCATCAAGTGGTCGGCCACTTCAATATTGGGGGGTTACAAGCATGCATGTAACTCCAAGAGCCAATCTCCCTCATGAGGTGGCACCACATGATAAGTCAATGATGATGTGGAACACCATCATTGGCCGGCCCCCATGCCATGTCACCATGACATGGCAATTGGTCAAGTCAAAATTAACCATTCATCTTCCCTCTCAAGTCAAGTCAAACTTGACCTCTTATCTCCCATGGTTGATCAAATCTAACCACTTGACTCAAGTCAATTTGATTTAATGAATCTCTATTCATTAATTTAAATTGACTTAATGAATCAAATCTAAATTAGACTCATTCAACACTTGAATCAAATTGAGTCTAACTCAATTAGTCTAATTTGGATTACTCTTAATCCAATTTGTTTCATCACATGAACCTAATCCTCATGGTTCATCATATGAACCTACTCTCCATCTAATTGCCCTTTGTGTGTGACCCTATAGGTTCTTGTAACGTTGGCAATGTCCCTAAACCGATTTAGGAACATAAGCAATGAGCGGTATTTAGCAACACATCATTGCTACCCAAGTTACAAGAATGTTGAGCTCTAACATCACCTTTGTGACTACTAATTGTGACTCTCACAATATGTGACAATGTCCCTCTATCCATGATATCTAGATTGACCAATTGAGGCATAGACCGTGTCGTCCTCGGTACAATCTATATCTTGAACTCCAAGTAGACTCACTCTAATCAAATGAGCTCAATATCTCATATTGACTCATTTGGGCATGGCCATGCACTTCGTGGTCTCACTCTATCAAGAATAACGATGTCACTCCCGTCATATAGGAGGGATAGATCTCATCTACATCACTCACATCCCTCCGCATAATTTGTTACATACCCAGTAATCGCCTTTATAGTCCACCCATTTACGGGTGACGTTTGACGAAGGCAAAGTATGCAACTCCTTATGAAGGGAACCATGGTGACTTCAGGTCTAAAGACTAATAGTCATACTAATAGCCACATGAGAAAGTATATGACACTCATATAACGATCCATGAAACTTTCTCATGGCGGGTTATTCAGTATATATTCTCCAATGCATAGTCATGTGTCAACTTGATATCTCATATCCATGACTTGTGAGATCAAGTCATCGTGTTGACCTACATGCTAGTCTCTACACATTAACATTGTCCCTGAATGTTAATACTTGACTAGGAATGATTAAGAGTAGTGTTCTCTATATTATCTCATTATCTATTCAACCAATCGATTGATATAGATAAGAACCTACTACTCAAGGACGCTATTATACTTAGTTATTTGGCACCAATACAAGTAAATATAATAACCATGCCTTTATTAATAGGAATATGATACAATAAAGTCCATACAACAATCATCACATGATTGGCTCTAGGGCTTTCACTAACATCTTGACCATAGAATTACACTAGTACACTTTGTGTATATTGAGCAGGATCAACTTAGAGGTGATTCGATTTATTGCTGACTACATAATTGAATCATACCTCGTATATTATGGTGTACATGCTCTTAATCCCGATATAATAATGGACACAAATACTTAGTATTTATTTCTTTGATTTACCAATGAGCGAGATTTATAGATTAAATCGATAGACTCAGTAAGTTGGGAAATGATATTATTTACATTGTGTGTTATTGATTATAGAAGGAATCCGTGTCCTATATATTAGGATAATGATGTCCCCTTGAGGAGCTCATAAGGATCATCATGTAAACCCTGTAGGTGGACTTGGTCCGACATGATAATAAGGTTGAGTGGTACTACTCATAGAGTTAGATGTTGATTAATTAATTGTCAGTAAATTAATTAATTGATAGATATTCGAGATCTTAAACATGGGAAGATATTTGTAAAATTAATATATGGAGCTTATATTTATTTATGGGGGTTGGTGAGATAGATCAATGATAATTCTCTAGTGGAATGGATTATCATTAATGGATCGGACTTTATGTGGGCTAGATCCATTGGGTGGCCAAGACCCAACTCCTCCTCTTGGTCCCTATTGTAGTCTATTAAAACCCTCTTAAAGCCTAGATCCGACGGTGGAAAATGAAACCCTAGATCCGACGGTGGAGATTGAATCTCTAGATCCGACGGTGGAGATTGAAAGGAGGCTTAAGCCTAACTCTATAAAAGGAGGGCTAAGGGCTTGGGTGTGAATAATTTTTTGGTGATTAGGGTTTGAGTTGGCTTGGGCGGCAAGGGTGAGGCTAGGGTTTTGCATCCTTAGGCCGGCGGTAAGGAATTAGGGTTTAGACTCCTATTCTTCCTTTTGGCCGGTGCCTCCCTCACCTTGTCCAAGGGCTGGTGGCTACTGTTTGGGTTTGGCTTCTTCTCATCCTTTTCTATTGGCCGGCACATTCTCTCCTTCTCCAAGGGTCGGCGGCATCAAGGGTTGAGGGTGATCATTTTCTCTTGGCCAGCAACATCTTCTTCCTCTCCTTGGCCGGCAGCAACAACCTAGCTTGGAGCTTGGTGGTCGGCACTAGATAGGAGAAGAAGGGTTCGAGTATTCTTCCTATTGTTCGGAGCGACCAAGGAAAGGAAGATCGTGATCTAGGAGGCTTCAACTCTTGGAGGATCGTTGCCCACACAACGTCCAAGAGAACGATAGGACAAACGATAGAAGACCAAGAGGTAAACAAGAGGTATAATTCTTGTTTTGGTTTCCTTTTGTTTCTTTGTATTATGTATGTAATTGCATGTGGATAATTTACTTGGACCCCGAAGATAAACACAAAAATTGGCGATCCGTACATCATCTATTCCGCGGCTAATCGAGGAAAAGAGTTAGGTTGCTTGAACAATAAGTTTGTTCAAGAAAACACTCTAATCGAATAGCACGATGATGGATCGGTTGCTTGGGTAATCCATCTTCATTTTGGATTAATTTTTTTTAATTCGGGGACGTAGATAGGATCTCCATGCACAAGTGACCGAGGTGCGAAGTGAAGCTTCGGTTCCACACCCTTCACGCAGGCCCTTATCCGAGTTGAAGCTTCTAAGCAAAGGGTACAATAAATTTTCAACAAGAAGGTGTCACCTCAAGTGTTTCAAGTAGGGGACTTAGTCCTTCGGAAAGTCAACCCTGCAAGAGATCCAGGGAAGTTAGCTTCTAATTGGGAAGGATCATACAAGGTTACACGGCGAGTGGCAGGGGTTGCTTATTATCTTCAAGGTGGAGATGGAAAAGAATTACTTAGACCATGGAATGCTATACATTTGAAGCATTTTTATAGTTAATGATTAAGATAGTGTGAAATTAGGGGGTGAAAAAGATGTGTGAATCGTATGTATGCAAACTAAAATGAAGAAAATATGTTGTTCCAAGTATTGTCATACAAATTGTCTGGATCCCCATGATACACATTATCAGATAAGCAGTCAGTATTTAAAGTAATCGGGTAGATATCGTTGAAGAGTTGCTTCCCATTTTAGAAAGGGTGTTGATTGTTGCACTGGGGGGAATCCTTGTGCTTCGTACTGACGAACTACTTCTCTAAAACCGTCTTGAAAAGTAGCTCTTATCTGAGAAGATATTTGTTCTTGGCATTGGCTCTCAGAAGACTCTGTCTCCTGGCATAATTTGATACAGCACTCTCGATGCTCCACAAAATCTTTTCAGAGCCAACGATATTAGTGGGAGGTTTGATGAAGGAAGGAAACTAATGCTTGTAAATTGTTAGCATATGTAGCATGGTCTTGTTGAAAAATTATGGGCATCTCTACAAAATCTTGACATAAATAAAGTGATACATCTCTGATGGCTGCAAAGTGGGTTTTGAAGTGTGTCACTTCTTGGTTCACCTGTTGTAGAGAGGCCTAGTGTTGCTATACAAGAGAAAGGGCTTGGTCCCTTTCCGCTTTAAGGAAAGAATTTTGGTAGATTTCTCGAGTAACTTACCTCCTTAAACCAAATAGGGTCTCTTCATCCTATCTCAGTTGCGAGTGTGCTTGTGCCAGTTGGGCCCAACATGTGCTTAGTTCTTGGAGAAGAGAGTTTTCACGCTGGCGAGCTTCCTCCAGGGCCCCTTGGTGGACTTGGCTTTGATAGGAAATTTGTTGCCGGACTATAAGTTGATATTGAGAGAGGGAACAATTCAACTCTTGATAATTGACCATGGATTGCATCAATTTGAGTGAGGAAAGGGATATAGTTGTAGGAAAAACAACAAGTTCAGAGAATTTACCAACTCTAGAGCCTACTACATACTCTCCATTCATGGGGTGAGTTCTTCTTGATGGAGGATGCACTCTTCTCGTGGGGCAAGGGAAGGAGAAAGGGAAAGAAGTGTAAGTAAGGTTGATTCACCTTCAAGGGGAATGGCTCTAGATATTGCATCGCAATGACGAATAGTTTCAGTGGAAAGTGAAAGAAAAGCCTTAGAGGTTGGTGGAATGGAGGGGGGTGTATTGATATTCCTTCTGTTAAAGAAATCGACAATAGTCGGGATAACTCTAGAGTAACGGAAGGAGGATTTATGGCATGAGGAGGGACCTCTACTTGAAAAGAGAAGGAAGGGGAGGAGGAACTAAGATCTAGATCAAAGGGGGGATGGTTATCTCCTATAAAGATGGGGAAGGATAAGGAACGATAGGGAACCTGACTAGAGATGCTGGCAGGGAAGAAGGGGAGGATGAGGAAAAAAGGGAAAAGGTAGAGGGAAGAAGATAAATTATGGTAGGAATGACTTCCTCCCAAAGAGGAGTTGAAGAGGAAGGGAGGTTAGGGTGCTGTAACAATGAAAGAAGAGTGTGCTTCTCTGTTTGTGTGACGGAGACAGTAGCAGGAGAAGTGGTGGGAACCAAGAGGGATGTTGGAGAAGGTATGGAAGGTGCTATAGCAGGAAGGGAGGTGACCTAGGCAAGAATGTCATGAGAGGGAGAAGACGCTATGGGAGGAGAATCGATCAATACCTCAGGGTTTCGAGCTTGTTTCCTTTGAATCCTTTGGTGAACGGCTTCCAGTATACCTGCATGCATTTTCACAGGAAATCTAAGGAGGAGGAATAGTTGCGGCAGTGAAAATAGCAATCGCGAATTATCACAGGTTGCAGAAGAAGCCCACAACAACCCTATCACTAGTATAAGGAAGGAAAAGGGAGGGGTTGTTGGTAAAATTTTAAAAATCCAGATCACAAGTAAGTTATGGGATGGGAAATGGGCCTGTGGTGAGAAGGGCTTCAGGTTCGAAACATCATTCTTATTGAAAAATGGCAAAGTTTTTCTAAGACTGGCTGAGGCAGTTCGTAAGTGATCAAGTCAGGCTACTAGCCGATGCTACAATCCCCCTGCAGTGGTAGAAGGGAGGAGTTAGGTTTAAGGTCAGAATTCATTCAAGGAACAAATGACGGAGTTTTTCTGCAACCGACTGAGATAGTTCATAAGTCCTCAAGTCAGGTATATATTCTACACAACTCGACTGCTAGTCGATGCTACAATCGCCCTATGGTGGTGGAAGGGAGGAGTTGGATTTAAGATTAGAATTCATTCAAGGAAGAAATGATCGAGTTTTTCTACAACCGACCGAGGCGGTTCATAAGTCATCAGTGACGGAACATTGATGATGTGCTAGAGGGGGGTGAATAGCGGTTTTGCATCGTCGCTTGAAATTTGATCATGTTCGTCGTGTTGCTTGTCTACAATTGTCGTTAGCGCAACAGAATACAAATACAAATAAAGATGATAACATCAATACAAGCACAACACAAATGCACGACGATATAACATGGTTCGGAACCTAAGGTTCCCACTCCACGAGTCGAGCTCAAGTGAAGAAGTATAACTTTTGATAAGTAATATTGCATACCGGTGGAGAAATCTCGTACAAGTGATTACAATAGTAATAAAGAAAATACAATAAGTATACTAAGCAATACACAAATACAAGTAAAAAAACACTTTACACAAGGAACTTTTGATTGCTTACTTGTTGATTGCCTTGGATTGGCTTTGAAGGACTGGAAAGCACCAACTATTCCCCTTCAAATCTCCCTAAGAACCATGGATAAAATCCTCCTCTTTGTGCTCCTTATAAAGTTGCAACTAGGGTTGATTTTTGCCTTCCAGCCGACTGGACTTTATGTCGTTGTCTCACAATGGCTATATCCACGCTAGAAAAACTCCAACAGATACCTAGCAATCCACTGCCAAACCCTAGCAATCGACTGCTACTCCGATAGTTGACTGCCCAGTCGACTATGAAACTTTCTGTGCTCGTGTTCACAAATAGAAGTCAACTACCCGACATGGCAGTCAATCGACGGCCGATCGCCTAAAGCTTACGACAAGATGCATGCACCATTGAGCTCCGATCGACTGGCGGTCGACTAGTTATAATCCCAATTGACTTCTCAGAGTCAACTAGGCTGCCAAGTGTCAAAACACTCAGTCAGTCAACTGATAAATCTCAAACATGAAATTTACCCCAAGTATGATCCCCTCATACTTGATAGACCACCTTTAGCCTAGACCTAAGCCTTCTAGACACCTCCATCATCCTCATGCCTATCAGATCCCTCTAAGTCTTCCACAACTTGTTCATCCATATGCTAGCCTTCAAGTGCTTCCATTGGCTATTGTCATGCTAACCGGATCTACATCACCAAGGTACATTTGGGCTTATGCTGCCAAGACACACGCTTAGAATTTAGCCAAATATTTGACTTATGCTGCCAAAACTATAGCTTGGACTTTACGCCGCCAATATCGCACCCTTGGACTTGCCAATTACCAAGATCTATTTGAACTTACGCTGTCAAGACTATATTCTTGGACTTTACACTGCCAAACATTGGACTTATGCTGCCAAGACCCATGCTTGGACTTTACGTCGCCAATATCATACTCTTGGACTTTCCTTGCCAACTCCATGTTAGACTTTCCAATTACTAAGACCCATGCTTGGACTTTCCGTGCCAAGTACCCAAGACTTGGACTTTCCAATTGTCAAGACCCATGCTTGGACTTTCCATGCCACGTACCCAAGACTTGGACTTTCCATGGCAAGTACACAAGACTTGGACTTCCCATGACAATCACATTGTCATACGTTTTGTCAAACATCAAAATGTTGCTCGAGTCAAACTCAAGTTTGGTCAATCGTAACCTAGGCCGATTGAACCAACAATCAGGTCAAGTCTATATTCTACATAGCTCGGCTGCTAGCCGATGCTACAATCCTCCTGCGATGGTGGAAAGGAGGAGTTGGGTTTAAGGTTAGAATTCATTCAAGGAAGAAACAGAGGAGTTTTTCTACTACCGACCTTTTGGTGCAATCGGCCCAGGTGACGATTGACCAGACTTGAGTTTGACTCAAGTAGTGGTTTGATGTTTGACATTGATGTTTGATAATGAGTTAACCATTGTTTGATAATGGGTTGACTATATAGTTGACATGGGGTTGACCATATGATGGAGAAGTCCAAGTGGGACACTTGGCAATGGAAAGTCGAAGTCTTGTGTACTTGGCATGGAAAGTCCAAGCATGGGTCTTGGCAAGGGAAAGTCCAAGTTTGAGTCTTGGAAATTAGAAAGTCCAACATGGGTTGGCATGGAAAGTCCAAGCATGGGTCTTGGCAAGGGAAAGTCCAAGCTTGAGTCTTGGCAAATGGAAAGTCCAACATGGGTTGGCAAGGGAAGTCCATGGGTTGATATTGGCAGCGTAAAGTCCAAGTGGGAGTCTTGGCAGCATAAGTCCAATGGTTGGTGGCGTAAAGTCCAAGCGGTAGTCTTGCTAGCGTAAGCCCAAATGTGCCTTGGCGGTATAGACTAGCTTAGCATGACAATAGCCGATGGAAGCACCTGAAGGCTAGCGTATGGATGAACAAGTCATGGATGACTTGGAGGGATCCAATAGGCGTGAGGCTGATGGAGGTGGCTAGAAGGCTTAGGTCTAGGCTAAGGGTGGTCTAGCAAGTATGAGGGCATTATACTTGGGGTTAAACCTCATTGTTGAGGTTATCAGTCGACTGGGACTTTGGACCAGTCGATTGATCAAGTATTTTGATACTTAGCAGCCGAGTCTACTTGTAGCAGTCGACTGGGATTATGATCAGTCGATTAGCCCAGAGTAGACTGGCGTTCAATTACGATAAATAGCCTTGGCAATCGACTGCCTGATTCTAGCAGTCGATTGATGGCTTGATGAGTCGACTAATGGCTTGATCAGTCGACCGCCATGGATGGAAGTCGACTATTGGTCGAGGTTGCGAGAGCAGAATGCTCGGTAGCTGACTGGTCAGTCGGCTACTGAAGCATTAGTCGACTGTCAATAAGAGGAGTCGATAGATGAGGTATCCGTTGGAGTTTTTCCAGCATGGCTCGAGCCTTTGTGAGACAATAGCTACAGGAGCAGTCGACTGATGGTCGTGATCAGTCAACTGCTAGGCGGAATCCAGCCTGAGTTACAACTTTAAAAGGAGCTCGTGGAGAGGGATTTTGGAATGGTTCTTTAAGGCAATTTGGAGGGGATTTGCTGCTACAATCCATACCTTCAAGGCTCTTCTCAAGCAATCAAAAGCAAGCAAGCAAAGTTCTCTTGTAAAGTGATTTCCTTTACTTGTATTGCATTTCATCTTTGTATTTGCTTGTATTCATTGTATTACTTTTGTAATCTGTTGTAAGAGGTTTTTCCACCTTCGACTTTGTTAGTAATATATGAGAGATGTCCTAAGGCAATCGCCTTATGTATGAACCATTTATATGATAAATGAAGATTCACTATTTGAGTATACATGTTTTATGTATTTGATTGGATCTTAAACTCATTTACTGAATGTCCACGATACGATTCAAAGCATGAGAGAATTTGTGATTGGATCACAACTAGTGAGTATCTCTACATGTGTAATTGTGATGTATCGGAATTATCCCTAGTCGATGAATTGATGAATCTGGACGCCATCAATTCTGTTGAGACTAGCACGAGGTATACTCCTTGGTGTATCCAAGCAGCTGATTCTCACTGGCTGGAGACATAGTGATGTCCGGAGTTAATCGTGGATGCTAGTTATGGTAACTAGTTCATTGGGGTGACCAGCCGTAAGACTTCATATGGTTCTCTGCATATATAGATATGTCAATGAAGTTCTTACTGTGGCTTAAGTGCGATGTTCCTTTGACTTGCGGTATTCAAGTCATCTTGATCATGGAGACTTATGCTTTGACATCTTAAGCAAACATCTCCAAGGAGATGTGGACCCGGGATGATTGGGTATAAGTCGAAGTGATCGAAGGTGTTTGAATAGCCTATAAAGGATTCACCACTCCTTGCGAGGAGATGTATACCCATGGCCTCTCGTCGGATTGTTACTAAAGTCTTTGGCCAAAGCATTACATGTTTAGAGTAAAGTACTCTTCGATACATGTGGAGTAACTAGAATCCGTAGGACGAGGAAATGATACTTGGGCTAGGTGTG
Source organism: Wurfbainia villosa (assembly GCA_025175895.1). Taxonomy (NCBI): domain Eukaryota; kingdom Viridiplantae; phylum Streptophyta; class Magnoliopsida; order Zingiberales; family Zingiberaceae; genus Wurfbainia; species Wurfbainia villosa. Next base: position 64,873,873 of record CM045990.1, on the reverse strand, counting down.
ACGTAGTCAGCCTAGTGGGGACTGACACAATAGACCATGTCCTGAACCAAGAGGGTATAAGATGAGTGAAGGGAATGGGGCACGATTCATTCGAGCTACTGAAGGGTTTCAGAAATAGTTCTGGATCAACCGTTGATCTTTTCGGTTAATTGGGGATCATGATGTACTACTAGGTGCCACTCATGATCGCTTCTATAATTAATGGTTAATTATAGACGGCCAACATAAACCGAGAACCTATTTGGTCACACGCACAACGAGTGTAATCCAAAGGATTTAAAACGAGCTTGAGAATGGGATTCTCAGACCGAGAGAAACTATGTTTGGTTGGACCAAACATAAAGCGAGCACGAAATTGTTTCAGTCGCAATGGAAGCGTGGATGGGCAGTGTCTTATGAAGACATAATGGATGGACCAAAATGGTTTGGTTCTAATCCAATGGATGAGAATAAACCAAAGGGTTTGGTTTATTTTAAACGAATAAACCAAAAGTTGGTTCGGTTCGTTTTAACTTAAAATAAACCATCATGGTTTGGTTTATTTTAACTTATCTTAATGGAGCGGGTTAACGGGCTTTATGGATATGATCCATTAACCATTAAGAGAATTAGTTCTCTATAAAAGTGGGCTTAAGGGATTGTTAAACCCTAACAAATCCAAAATCAAAACCCTAGCCTCCAAGGAGTTGCCGCCCAACCTGGTTGTGCCGCCCAACCTCCTTGCCGCCCAGCTTGATTGTGCTGCCGTCTAGCTCCTTGCCGGCGACCAAGCTTCAGCCGGTGAACCTCCGGCGACCCTCCGGTGATCTCCTATAGGTTTGGCATCAAGGTGAGGCTTTTCTCTCCTTGTTTTGGCCGGCGCCTACTCCTCCACCAAGCTGTCCAGTTTTCTGACAGCTTTCTCCTCGTCGGAGCCGCTTGACGACGGTTAGTGCTCCGACAGCGCTAACATACCGGGATTTGATCTCCGGTAATCCTCTGAGGTGGAGGACGGCGATTCGCCAAACGGTTGACGAATACCTCTCCGGAGAAGCGAAGTTTTGAGAACTCGCTTGGATCCGAATTTGGATTCGGATCGTGATCATCTCGATCACGCCGCCTTCAACACGAGGCTAGTAACCCGCACGAAGACGAAGCTCGTGACTTAGCGGTCATCCCGAGGAGCTCGGCGTGATACGGATAGAGACGATTCTTACGAGGATCGCTCCGGTTGATGCCGTTTCGCTACACGTCATACGGAAGGTATAACGTAGTTTAATTTCCTTTATTGCAAATTTTAATTTACGGTTATGTCTACACTTGTTGTAATAGCATGCGGTGTTGTGTGTGTTGTAATAAATATAGATTTATTATTTTTAATTGCTTCATTGTGCTCATGTTTACGAAACATGATCGAACACACACACGCCATGGTGCTAAACCCAACAAAGGGTATCGAGCTCGTGTTGTGTTTCACATAATCGTAAAATGGTTTTATGCGATAGTCATAATGTATTTCTGGAAATTTTCTAAATTTTGGAAATTTAGAAGTATTTATGGAAATTTTTCAATTTTGGAAAGTCTAGAAGTATTTATGGAAATCTTCCACTTTTGAAAGTTGAAGTATTTATGGAAATTGATATTTTCCATAAATAAAATATTTGATTAGATTCTGGAAATTTGTTTCCTAATTTAATCATGATTTGATTTGGGAAATCAAATCTTAAAATATTTTATTTCCATAAGTAGTTTTAATGATTTAGGAAATTGGTTTCCTAAATAGATTTTCCTTAATCAAATAATTCCATGAATAAAATATGTGATTAGATTTGGAAATTTGTTTCCTAATTTAATTATGATTTGATTTGGAGAATCAAATCTTAAACATATTTTATTTCCATAAATAGTTATGACATATAAGGAAATTATAAACATGACATAATTGTATGCCATGTAATTGCATTAGATGCATAACATTATGCCATGCGTGTCGTGACATGTAGATGTATGTCATGTATGCCATGCCATGTAGATAATAGTTATTTGCATGCAAAGAGGATGAGACATTAAAACCCTTAATCAATATTAAAGCCTACACCTTCCATTAATATGGTTAGAACCGAGTTATGCTTTCTTGTTTGGGTTGTTGGACTCTCTCCAAGCCCTACTAACTGAATATGTTCAAACCATGGAATAGTTTAATACTAATATGGTAAGAGCCGAGGTCAATCGTTAGCTTTGGTTGTTGGACTCTCCAAGCCGGGCTAATTGGTTGAATGCGCCTAACCATATTAAAACTATGTCCCGATTAATGGGTTGGCTTTAACTCGGAGCATCGGCTTGTTGGACTCTCTCCAAGGTCGATGTAAAGGGAGGTGAAGTTGGGTGCTATGCATATGATGCATACTTGTTAATGTGTTAACAACCCGATGTATGTGTGAACATTCAAATAGTTGATAGCACATTGTGATAGTTGCATATACGTGATATGCAATCGGTATAGATGATACCTACCGCCGTAGTTATGAATGGCTTGTTGACTCTCTCCAAGGTTGTTCATAACTATGATGGATATCAAACCATTCGGAGATGGACCTACAATCTCAAGTGATTTTGGGGTTTTGAAATTCAAAAATGAATGGGATTTATAAATGTATATTGATGCATTTTAAAATCATCTTTCTCATATATGCTCGCTTTGTATTTCTAAGTTAATATATGATCATGATGTGTTTGAATTTATGCTCCATTTTGGATTCAAATAAATTGACTGGGCCGAACTTCTTGGACTGGCTTAGAAACTTGAGAATTGTTCTCAAGGTGAAAAGCTTGTGTATGTCCTCGAAGCGCCTCTTCCCGCCCGTCCTAGTGACGATGCAACTTTGGACCAATTGTTGGCCTATCAGAAACATGTGAGTGATTCTGAACAAATGAGTTGCATCATGCTAGCCGCGATGGAACCCATGCTACGAAAGCAGCATGAGCATATGGATGCTCATATCGTAGTCCTTCATCTTTGTGAGTTGGTTGATGAGCAAGTGAGATTCGAAAGGTTCGATGTCTCAAAGCTCCTCTTCACCTCTGAGATGCTAGGAGGTTCATCCGTGGTACCGCCAATATGCCAAGACTGGAGTCTTCTCGAGAAGCATGAGCAGGACTGTATTGTTAGTTGATTCTCAAGAAAGGTTCTAAGAGGAAGTCAAAGGAACAAAGAGTAAGGGAAAGAAGAGAAGGGCTAAGAAGGTAGAACTAGCACAAAGGAAACTTGCCATCATTATGGCAAGGAGAGCCATTTCATGAAGAAAGTGCAAGATTTATCTTGAGTCCATGAAGAAGGATAAGGCATCTGATGCCCCATCTTCTTCATATATCTTCGTTATTGATTGTCATTCTATTTCCTCAGACACTTGGGTATTGGATACTGGGTGTGACTCACATATATGTAATGACATACATGGGCTAAGGAATAGAAGAAGACTCGCCAAGGGAGAGTCAAAGTTACGTGTTGGGAATGGAGCAAAGGTCGACTCGCCATCGAACGTATTTGTTGAAACTCCCAGTGACTTGTCTTAGAATCGACAATTGCTTTTATATTCCTTCTGCTGATAAAGAACATCATTTCTATTTCTTGTTTAAATAGAAATGGTTTCCATTTGACGCTTAGTAACAATTGTTGTTACATAACTTCAATGGAGTTCTTTATGGAACCGGAACTTTAAGCAATGGTGTTTATACGCTGACGATCCAAAGGACATTTTCAATATCGGGCGAGCAACACTAGTGCTCGAAAGGATAATCAAATAGACTCTATATGTGGCATTGTCGTTTTGGCCATATAAGCAAGAAACGCATGTCCGAATTACACCGATGTGGAATTCGAATCGCTTGAATTGGATTCATACGATACATGTGAATCATGCTTAAAAGGCAAGATGACTAAGTTACCTTTACCGAAAAGGTGAACGAGTGGGAGAGTTACTAGGTCTAATACATACCGATGTATGTGACCTATGTCAACTCAAGCTTTAGGAGGCTATAGCTACTTCATTACCTTCACCGATGATCACTACGGTTTGGGTATGTGTTCTTGATGAAACACAAGTCCAAGCCTTTGAAAGGTTCAAAGAATTCAGAAATGAAGTAGAGAAACAACATGACAAGAGTATTAAAATACTGATCGGATCGAGGTGGTGAATACTTAAGTCAAGAGTTTCTTGATTATCTAAGAGACAATGGCATATTGTCTCAATGGACTCTCGCCTATACACCACAAAGATAATGGTGTATCCGAGAGGCGAATCGATTTGTTGGACATGGTCAGTCAATGATGAATCATGCAACTCTTCCCAAGTCCTTTGGGGTTATGCACTGCATAAATATTTACTTGTTAAATGTAATGCCTACCAAGGTAGTCTCAACTACTCCATATGAGATATGGAATAGTAAGAAACCTCATGTATCTTACTTGAAGATATGGGGTTGTCCCGCTTATGTGAAGCTGATCAGACGCATAAATTGATGCTAAGTCCGATAAATGTCTATTTATTGGATACCCTAAGGAAACAAGGGGTTACCAATTCTATCATCCTGTGGAACAAAAGGTGTTTGTTTCAAGGCATGCTTGTGTTTCTAGAGAAAGAGTTTCTCTGCAAGAAAACAAGTGGGAGTGTCGCTCGAGCTTGAGGAGGCTCGAGAGACTCAAATAGACATTGATGAGATACCGGTGAAGCACAACACCGACAACTCATAGTGATGAGCAATCTACCGATCTATTGTAACACCACATCTTCAGATCCGTAGAACACGCAATATTCCCGAGAGATATGGATTTCTCGTAAGTGAATCAACGACGTGTTACTCATTGATGATGAGGAGCCTACAGCTTATGAAGAAGTGTCGACAAGTTCAGAAGGGATAAGTGGCTTGGTGCCATGAAGTCGAAATGGATTCCATGTACGAAACCAAGTTTGAACTCGTCGATTCCACCAAGGCATAAAGCCTATAGGGTGCAAGTGGGTTTTCAAGAAGAAAACCGATGGATGGTAATGTGATTACCTATAAGGTTAGATTGGTGGCGAAAGGATATCGCCAAAAGCAAGGTGTTGATTATGACGAAACCTATTCGCCAGAGCTATGCTTAAATCCATTCGATGCTCCCGCCATAGCGGCTCATTATGATTATGAGATATGGCGTATGGATGTGAAAATAGCTTTCCTTAATGGAAACCCGCCGAGGACGGTATATGATACACCGAGGGTTTCACATCGCTGCTGATAAAACCAAGGTATGCAAATTGCGACGATCCATTTATGGATAAGCAAGCATCCAGAGTCGAATATCCGCTTGATGAGACGATCAAAAAGTTTGATTTCTCACAAAATCCGCATTTAACCTTGTGTGTACAAGAAGGTTAGTGGGAGGCAAATGTTCCTAGTATTGTATGTCGATGACATATTACTTATAGGAAACGATGTTTCAATCTTACAACGCTAAGGTTTGGTTATCCAAGACATTCTCCATGAAAGACTCGGGAGAAGCAACCTACATCCTGGGATTAAGATCTATAGAGATAGATCAAACGTTGCTTGGTCTTTCGCAGCCTACATATATAGACCGAAAAGCAAAGAGGTTTAGCATGTCGAATCCAAGAAAGGTTATCTACCCATCGCATGGGGTACACCTTTCAAGTCTATGTGTCCGCGCACGTAAGACGAGAGGATTTGCATGAGTAAGATTCCCTATGCATCCGCAATAGGATCTATCATGTATGCTATGTTATGTCACGAGGCCCGATGTATCGTATGCTCACGAGTGTCACGGCGGATACGGTCGATCGAGGAATGGATCATTGGGTGGTATTAAGGCGATCCTTAAGTACTTGAGAAGAACTAAGGATGTGTTCCTAATATATGGAGAAGGGACATGGTGATACGCGGGTATCGGATGCGGCTTCGAGACGGACAAGGATGATTCCATGTCTCGATGCGGATCGTATTCACCTTGAATGGCGCGATGAGTTGGAAAAGTTCCAAACAAGAGGCATGGCGGATTCTACCACTTGAGGCGAGAATATATTGCGGCTTGAGCGACAAAGAGGCGGTTTGGATCAAGAAGTTCGTTCATGAACTTGGTGTGATTAGGCCATTGTTGAAACAATCTGCGTCTCTGCGACAACAATGGAGCAATTGCAGCTATCATCTTATCGGAGAGATCATACAAATCGAGAAAATTCCCTTTGAAGGAACTTAGCGGATCCTTTGACTAAAGCATTACCTCAAAGTAAGTTTGAGGTCATGTTAGAGCTTATGGTATTGGATACAGTGGCGATTAGCATTAGGCCAAGTGGGAGTCTGTTAGTAATATATGAGAGATGTCCTAAGGCAATCGCCTTATGTATGAACCATTTATATGATAAATGAAGATTCACTATTTGAGTATACATGTTTTATGTATTTGATTGGATCTTAAACTCATTTCTTGAATGTCACGATCGATTCACGGCATGAGAGAATTTGTGATTGGATCACAACTAGTGAGTATCTCTACATGTGTAATTGTGATGTATCGGAATTATCCTAGTCGATGAATTGATGGATTTGGACACCATCGATTACATGAGACTAACACAGGTATACTCCTTGGTGTATCAAGCGGTGATTCTCAGCTTTGGTAGAGACATTGTGATGTCGGAGTTAATCGTGGATGCTAGTTATGGTAACTAGTTCATTGGAGTGACCAGTAGTAAGACTTCATATGGTTCTCTGCATATATAGATATGTCGATGAAGTTCTTCTTTGTGGCTTAAGTGCGATGTTCCTTTGACTTGCGGTATTCAAGTCATCTTGATCATGGAGACTTATGCTTTGACATCTTAAGCAAACATCTCTAAGGAGATGTGGACCGGGATGATTGGGTATAAGTGAGTGATCGAAAGGTGTTTGAATAGCCTATAAAGTTCACCACTCCTTGCGAGGAGATGTATACCCATGGCCTCTCGTCGGATTATTACTAAAGTCTTTGGCCAAAGCATTACATGTTTAGAGTAAGGTACTCTTGATACATGTGGGTAACTAGAATCCGTGGGGCGAAATGATACTTTAGGCTAGGTGGCGTAGTCGGCCTAGTAGGGAAGCGACACAATACCATGTCCTGAACCAAGAGGGTATAAGATGAGTGAAGGGAATGGGGCACGATTCATTCGAGCTACTGAAGGGTTTCAGAAATAGTTCTGGATCAACCGTTGATCTTTTCGGTTAATTGGGGATCATGATGTACTACTAGGTGCCACTCATGATCGTTCTATAATTAATGGTTAATTATAGACGGCCAACATAAACCGAGAACCTATTTGGTCACACGCACAACGAGTGTAATCCAAAGGATTTAAAACGAGCTTGAGAATTGGATTCTCAGACCGAGAGAAACTAGGTTTGGTTGGACCAAACATAAAGCGAGCATGAAATCGTTTCAGTCGCAATGGAAGCGTGGATGGGCTGCGTCTTATGAAGACGTAATGGATGGACCAAAATGGTTTGGTTCTAATCCAATGGATAAGAATAAACCAAAGGGTTTGGTTTATTTTAAACGAATGAACCAAAAGTTGGTTCGGTTCGTTTTAACTTAAAATAAACCATCATGGTTTGGTTTATTTTAATTTATCTTAATGGAGCGGGTTAACGGGCTTTATGGATATGATCCATTAACCATTAAGAGAATTAGTTCTCTATAAAAGTGGGCTTATGGGATTGTTAAACCCTAACAAATCCAAAATCAAAACCCTAGCCTCGAGTTGCGCGCCCAACCTGGTTGTGCCGCCCAACCTCCTTGCCGCCCAGCTGATTGTCTTGCCGTCTAGCTCCTTGCCGGCGACCAAGCTTCAGCCGGTGAACCTCCGGCGACCCTCCGGTGATCTCCTATAGGTTTGGCATCAAGGTGAGGCTTTTCTCTCCTTGTTTTGGCCGGCGCCTACTCCTCCACCAAGCTGTCCAGTTTTCTGGACAGCTTCTCCTCCTCTCGTCGGAGCGTCGTTTGGACGACGGTTAGTGCTCCGACAGCGGCTAACATACCGGGGATTTGATCTCCGGTAATCCTCTGAGGTGGAGGACGAAGGATTCGTCAAACGGTTGACGAATACCTCTCCGGAGAAGTGAGTTTTGAGAACTCGTTTTGGATCCGAATTTGGATTCGGATCGTGATCATCTCTCGATCACGTCGTCTTCAACACGAGGCTAGTAACCCGTACAAAGACGAAGCTCGTGACTTAGCGAAGTCATCCCGAGGAGCTCGGCGTGGATACGGATAGAGACGATTCTTACGAGGATCGTTCCGGTTGATGCCGTTCCCGCTACACGTCATACGGAAGGTATAACGTAGTTTAATTTCCTTTTATTGCAATTTTAATTTACGGTTATGTCTACACTTGTTGTAATAGCATGCGTGTGTTGTGTGTGTTGTAATAAATATAGATTTATTATTTTTAATTGCTTCCGCTGTGCTCTTGTTTACGAAACATGATCGAACACACACACGCCGCGGTGCCGGAAACCCAACAGACTTGTTATCGAGGAGTGTTTTTGATTAGTTGTGGCATTGGCATCGCTAGAGCTCATTTGAACTCAATCCGTGGAGTAGGAACCCTAAGGTTCCGAACCATGTTATATTCTCGTGTTGTGTTTGTGTTTGTCACATTTTGTATTGCATTATTATTTATGCTACGCATAACAAGTTTTGTAGACAAACACGAATGAATTTTGTCATCGGACGAAGATGCGCCATTCACCTCCCCCCCCCCTCTAGTGCTCACCGATGTTCAATCCTCTTGCGGTGGTGGAAGGGAGGAGTTGGGTTTAAGGTTAGAATTCATTCAAAGAAGAAATAGAAAAGTTTTTTTACTACCGATCAAGGTGGTTCATAAGTCTTCAGGTCAGGTTTATATTCTACACAGCTCAGCTACTAGCCGATGCTACAATCCTCCTATGGTGGTGGAAGGGAGGAGTTGGGTTTAAGGTTAGAATTCATTTAAGGAAGAAACGACGAAGTTTTCTACGACCAAATGAGGCAGATTGTAAGTCCTCAAGTCAAGTTTATATTCTACATAGATCAGCTGCTAGCCGATGCTACAATTCCCCTGTGGCGGTGGAAGGGAGAAATTAGGTTTAAGGTTAGAATTCATTCAAGAAAGAAACAGTGGAGTTTTTCTATGACCAACCGAGATGGTTTATAAGTTCTCAGATCAGGTCTATATTCTACACAGCTTGACTGCTAGCCGATGCTACAATCCCCCTGGGATGGTGGAAGGGAGAAGTTAGGTTTAAGGTTTGAATTCATTCAAGGAAGAAATGGCAGAGTTTTTCTATGACTGACCGAGGCAGTTGGAAAGTCCTCAGGTCATGTCTGTTGGTGCAGTAGGCACCTAAGTCGAACCTGAGTTTTGATTATAGCAAACGATACAAAGTTAAGCTCATGTCATTATCTCACGAGCTGAATCGAGTGTGCAGAAAATTGCTATAGCTAGAGCTGAAGGCTAGCGACACCCGGAGGAAACCGCGGTGGTCGGGCGACACTTGGGTGACTTCGGAGGGAGCCGAAGGAATCGGGTGGAAGGTCGGAAGTGAAAGCGACACAGTAAGTATCGAGGTAAGCTCGTGTGTGTGTGAGCGTAAGTGAGGTCGTATCCTCTTTACGGGGATGATCTTAAGCGTAGATCCGACCAAAGACATCCTTTAGATGGTCTAGGTCGAGATCGGATGGTCGATGACTGTCGAAATTATGTTTTTGTTGAGCTAACTTTGACTTGCAGCAAGCATCGATCATTGCCGGACGGAGGACTCACTGTCAATCGATCATTGGAGGTTAGCACTCGACTGATGCTGTCATCAGTCGACTGATGATGGCCATCAGTTGACTGATGGTCAAAGGATCAGCTTCGAGGAGTCAAGTCTTATCACCAAATTTCAAGGGGAGTGGTGCTCAAATATGATTGGCTAGGGTTCCTCTCGAAAAGGGGCTCAAAGGCTATAAAAGGAGGTCCTAACCTAGGGTTTCTTCATCAATTCTAAGTGCTCAAAAGCCTCCGCAACACTGCGACTCTCCGATGACTCTACAACAACGAAATGCTGCCAACAACCCTAGCTTAAGTTCTTTTTTCTAGTTGTTGGTATAATCTTACTTTGTTATTGCTTTCAATATTACAATTCTTTTTAATCGAGGTTTTCTATCATTGCATTTTACTTAAATAGAAGAGAGAGTTTGTCTCTCTATCTTTTTTGCTTCGAAGGTTTTTGTAATCGTCAAACTCCTACCTCCAACGAGGAGGAGTGTTTTAGTGAATTGCCCTCCGTACACAGTCTAGGACCGTTAGGGCCTTGGAGTAGTAGCCGAAGGCTACGAACCAAGTAAAAAATATCTTGTCTCTTTTTGTTTCATTTATCTTTCCGCTGCACTTAATTGTTTTGATACGAACTCGAAAAGGAAAAGAAAAGGTTTTTCGCTATTCACCCCCCCCCCTCTAGCGAACCGCATCGATCCAACAATTGGTATCAGAGCTGGGGGCGCTAAGATTTGTGAAACTACCAATCTAGCATTGTTTTTACAGATTTGTTTTTCGTTCGTTTAAATTTTTCTCCCGCACTACTAATCCAAGACGAAGTCTTGGTACTCTTCGTTTGGTTTTGTTTTGCAAGTATTCGCTTTTGGAGTAGCCGACGGTAAAACGGGCATAACTTTTCGTACAAGTTGATCCACGAAACGGGCTACCTACCAAAACGAAGCTCTCAGAGAGATCTACACTTCTTACAAGGGTAAACCCTCATAACAAGCTGTCTTCATCCCCAAAAACCATCGTTTAGTACCATTTTTGGGACATCGAAGGTTGTAAGTGGTCATTTTTTATTTTAGTTGGTTATTTCTCGTTTATTACTTTTGTTTCTTTTAATTTCCTACAGTACTAATCCAAGGCGAAGTCTTGGAACCTTTTTCGTTTTTTTTGGTATTTTTTTGTGCAAGGTTTCCCTTCCAAATGGCCCATCTCAAGGGTTTTAGCACCGTCCGACCTCCGTTTTACAACGGAGATGATTTCCATTACTGGAAAAGTTGGATGGAATGGTTTCTCAAAACCCAAATCGAGATGTGGATCATAATCCAAATGGGTTTCACACTTCCGACTAACGAAGTGGGTGAATCCTTGGGTTATGACCAATGGACCATTGCGACAAAACGACAAGTCGAAGCCGAAGCCAAGGCAACACAAATCCTCCAATGCGGCTTGTCCAAGGAGGAGTTAAATCGCATCGACCCCTTCATCAGCGCAAAGGACCTTTGGACAAAGCTAGTGGAGCTACATGAAGGGACCGATGAAACCAAGGTATGTCAGCGCGACCTTTTATTTAATAAATTATATAATCTAAAAATGCCGGAACATGAAACGGCGACGCAACTCCACGCCCGCATCTAGAACATAGTCAACAATCTACACGCAATCGGGCAAAAGGTCGAATACCGCGACCTTATAAGGTATGTCCTAAACTCCTTTCCGAGGACTACCTTGTGGGCATCCATGGTTGATGCCTACAAGGTCTCCAAGGATATTTCTAAACTTAGGTTAGATGAACTTTTTTCTGATTTCGAACTTCATGAGCAGTATAACTCGGAACCTGAGAAGGGTATAGCACTTTTTGCAGGTTCGAGGAAGAAAACCGCAAGCAAGCCACCCCCGAAGGAAGAAGAGGATGAGTCCGATTCGGAGGTCGACCCGGAAATGGAGGTCGAACTAGTCAACCTAGTTCGAAGGATAGTCAAGGGCCGAAAGTGAACCATCACTCGACCCAATGAAGGTAAGCCTAAAAGTTCTAATATTAGGTGTTATGAATGCAACAGGTTTGGACACATCAAGTTCGAATGCCCAAAGCTGAAAAGCAAAGCACCAAAATACAAAAAGGTACTCAACGCTACATGGGAAGAAGCTTCCAAGGAAAAAGACAATGATCGAGTCCTCATGGCTAAACCGGTGGAATCGGAGATGGATTTGGAACCGAAACTTGAATCGAAAACCGAAGACGAGTCGGACTGCGAAGCACTATTCAAGATAAGCCACGGATACGCATTCAATTCAAAAGATACACTCAAGGTAAGTCGGTCTCTCATTACTACACTTTATAGTGCAATTAAGTTTTTAAATAGAAAGTTAGCTAAGTCCGAGTCCAAGGTTGAGACCCTGGTTGAGAAAGTTAAACTCCTCAAACACGAGGTCTCCCTAACCTCTTCGACTAGTCGAGTTCAAGAGAATGACTCAACTCGGGTTGAAAAACTCAAAGTTGAGAACTCACTCTTGAAGAGTCAAGTCGAAGATCTTAGGAATACGTTGGAAAGGTTTGCTTTGGGATCCAAAGGACTTGACCTCCTACTTGGATCGCAAAGGGCCGTGTACAACAAGGCCGGGCTAGGGTTTAGCTCAAACACGACCAATAAGTCGTATATGTCGATTGTAAGTCGACATAAAAAATGTGTCCAAGCATGGGTCCCTAAGACCACCTTGATTTCAAACTTAAATTCAAACCAGTACTGGGTTCCCAAGGACCAAATCCACTATGTGGAGAGACCGAATCGATTCAACGGTCCAGGGGGAGCTAGTACAAAACTTGTTTATGTTTTAACTTAGAAATTGCATGCTTAGGTTTTTATTTAGTTGGATTTTTCTTTTTAGAATGGTTAGATAGGACTATAACTCGTCAACACTTGATAACATAGTACCAGGACGCGGCGAGATGATAGTACGCTAGGAAAATGGAGTCTCGTGTATTCGAGCTAGATAAGGCGTATCTAGTTCGGTTCACTTGACCGAGTGGAACTAGCTGAAGCTACTGTTGCGTTTCCGGCACCACGGCGTGTGTGTGTTCGATCATGTTTCGTAAACATGAACACAGCGGAAGCAATTAAAAAATAATAAATCTATATTTATTACAACACACACAACACGCATGCATATTACAACAAGTGTAGACATAACCGTAAATTAAAATTTGCAATAAAAGAAATTATCTACGTTATACCTTTCGTATGACATGTAGCGGGAACGGCATCAACCGGAACGATCCTCGTAAGAATCGTCTCTATCCGTATCCACGCCGAGCTCCTCGGGATGACTTCGCTAAGTCACGAGCTTCGTCTTCGTACGGGTTACTAGCCTCGTGTTGAAGACGACGTGATCGAGAGATGATCACGATCCGACTCCAAATTCGGATCCTAAAACGAGTTCTCAAAACTCGCTTCTCCGGAGAGGTATTCGTCAACCAATTGATGAATCCTTCGTCCTCCACCTCAGAGGATTACCGGAGATCAAATCCCCGGTAAGTTAGCCGCTGTCGGAGCACTAACCGTCGTCCAAACGACGCTCCGACAACAAAGAAACAAGCTGTCCAGAAAAACTGGACAGCTTTTGGTGGAGGAATAGAGGCCGGCCAAGGAGAGATGGAAGCTCACCTTATCACCGAACCTAGAGGAGATCACGGAGGTCGCGGAGGTTCACGGCTGAAGCTTGGTGGCGGCAACAAGTTGGACTTGCGGCACAAAAGGTTGGCGGCACACTAGGGTTAGGCGCCGAAAAACTCCTTCAAGGGGTGGCGGGATTCTCTTAATGGTTAATGGATCATATCCATAAAGCCCGTTAACCCGCGCCATTAAGAGAAGTTAAAATAAACCAAACCATGATGGTTTATTTTAAGTTAAAACGAACCGAACCAACCTTTGGTTCATTCGTTTAATATAAACCAAACCCTTTGGTTTATTCTCATCCATTGGATTAGAACCAAACCATTTTGGTCCATCCATTATGTCTTCATAAGACCACGGCCCATCACGCTTCCATTGCAGTGAAACAATTTCATGCTCGCTTTATGTTTGAGTCGACCAAACATAGTTTCTCTCGATGCGAGAATCCCATTCTCAAGCTCGTTTTAAATCCTTTGGATTACACTCGTTGTGTCGTGTGACCAAATAGGTTCTCGGTTTATGTTGGCCGTCTATAATTAACCATTAATTATAGAGCGATCATGAGTGGCACCTAGTAGTACATCATGATCCCCAATTAAGAAAAGATCAGCGGTTGATCGAACTATTTACGAAACCCTTGATGCTCGAATGAATCGTGCCCCATTCCCTTCACTCATCTTATACCCACTTGGTTGAGGACATGGTCTATTGTAGCCGATCCCACTAGGTGACTCGTCACACCTAGCCCAGTATCATTTCCTCGTCCTCACAGTTCTAGTTACTCCACATGTATCGAAGAGTACCTTACTCTAAACATGTAATGCTTTGGCCAGACTTTAGTAACAATCCGAGAGGCCATGGGTATACATCTCCTGCAAGGAGTGGTGAATCCTTTATAGGCTATTCAAACACCTTGATCACTTGACTTATACCCAATCATCCCGGGTCCACATCTCCTTAGAGATGTTTGCTTAAGATGTCAAAGCATAAGTCTCCATGATCAAGATGACTTGAATACCGCAAGTCAAAGGAACATCGCACTTAAGCCACAGTAAGAACTTCATTGACATATCTATATATGCGAGAGAACCATATGAAGTCTTACGGTGGTCCTCCAATGAACTAGTTACCATAACTAATCTCCACGATTAACTCCGACATCACTATGTCTCCACCAAAGGAGAATCACCGCTTGATACACCAAGGAGTATACTGTAGTCTCTGCAGAATCGATGGTGTCCAAATCCATCAATTCATCGACTAGGATAATTCCGATACATCACAATTACACATGTAGAGATACTACTAGTTGTGATCCAATCACAAATTCTCTCATGCTGTGAATCGTATCGTGGACATTCAGTAAATGAGTTTAAGATCCAATCAAATACATTAAACATGTATACTCAAATAGTGAATCTTCATTTATCATATAAATGGTTCATACATAAGGCGATTGCCTTAGGACATCTCTCATATATTACTAACAGACTTCCACTTGGCCTAATGCCAATCGCTACGGTATCCAATACCATAAGTTCTAACATGACCCTCAAACTTATTTTGAGGTAATGCTTTAGTCAAAGGATCCGCTAAGTTCCTTTCAGTGGGAATTTTCTCGATTTGTATTTCGTTCCTACTGATGATCTCTCTGATAAGATGATAGCGACGAAGCACATGTTTGGATCGTTGATGAGACCTTGGCTCTTTCGCCATAATTGCTCCATTGTTGTCGCAGAGACCTGATTGCTTCAACAATGGCCGAATCACACCAAGTTCATGAACGAACTTCGATCCAAACCGCCTTTCCGCTCAAGCCGCAATATATTCTCGCCTCGGTAGAATCCGCTATGTCTTGTTTGGAACTTTTCCAACTCATCGCGCCCATTCAAGGTGAACACGATCCGCATCGAGACTCGAATCATCCTTGTCTCTCGAAGCCGCATCCGTGATACCCGTATCACCATGTCCCTTCTCCATATATTAGGAACACATCCTTAGTTCTTCAAGTACTTAAGGATCGCCTTAACAATACCCAATGATCCATTCCTCGGATCGACCGTATCCGCCGTGACACTCGTGAGAGCATACGATACATCGGGCCTCGTGACATAACATAGCATACATGATAGATCCTATTGCGGATGCATAGGGAATCTTACTCATGCAAATCCTCTCGTCTTCTGTGCGCGGACACATAGACTTCGAAAGGTGTACCCCATGCCTGATGGGTAGGAAACCTTTCTTGGATTCCGACATGCTAAACCTCTTTAGCACTGGCCTATATATGACCGCGAAGACCAAGCAACTGCTTCGATCTATCTCTATAGATCTTAATCCCAAGGATGTAGGTTGCTTCTCCTGTGTCTTTCATGGAGAATGTCTTGATAACCAAACCTTAATCGATCAGAAGATTGGCACATCGCTTCCTATAAGTAATATGTCATCGACATACAATACTAGGAACACGACTGCACTCCCACTAACCTTCTTGTACACACAAGGTTCGTCTGGATTTTGTGAGAAATCAAACTTTTTGATTGTCTCATCAAAACGGATATTCCAGCTCCTGGATGCTTGCTTCAATCCATAAATGGACCGTCGCAATTTGCATACCTTGGTTTTATCAACCGATGTGAAACCCTCAGGCTGTATCATATACACGTACTCGAGCAGGTTTCCATTAAGGAAAGCTGTTTTCACATCCATCTGCCATATCTCATAATCATAATGAGCCGCTATGGCCAGGAGCATCCGAATGGATTTAAGCATAGCTACAGGCGAATAGGTTTCGTCATAATCAACACCTTGTTTTTGACGATATCCTTTCGCCACCAATCTAGCCTTATAGGTAATCACATTACCATCCATGTCGGTTTTCTTCTTGAAACCCACTTGCACCCTATAGGCTTTATGCCTTCAGGTGGGTCAACCAAGTTCCAAACTTGGTTTTCGTACATGGAATCCATTTCCGACTTCATGGCACCAAGCCACTTATCCCTTTCTGAACTTGTCAGCACTTCTTCATAACTGGTAGGCTCCTCATCATCAATGATTAACACGTCATTCGATTCACTTACGAGAAATCCATATCTCTCATGAATATTGCGTGTTCTACCAGATCTACGAAGATGTGGTGTTACAATAGGTCCAGCAGATTGCTAATCATTATGAGTCATTTACCATTGCCTCACCGGGTATCTCATCAATGTCTATTTGAGTCTCTCGAGCCTCCTCAGCTCGATGACACTCCCCTATTTTCTTAGAAACTCTTTCTCTAGAAACACATGCCTTGAAACAAACACCTTTTGTTCCACGGGATGATAGAATTGGTAACCCCTTGTTTCCTTAGGGTATCCAATAAATAGACATTTATCGGACTTAGCATCCGGTTTATACGTCTGATCCGCTTCACATAAGCGGGACAACCCCATATCTTCAAGTAAGATACATGAGGTTTCTTACCATTCCATATCTCATATGGAGTAGTTGAGACTACCTTGGTAGGCATTACATTTAACAAATAAGCGGTATGCAGTGCATAACCCCAAAAGGACTTGGGAAGAGTTGCATGATTCATCATTGACCTGACCATGTCCAACAAGGTCCGGTTACGCCTCTCAGATACACCATTATGCTGTGGTGTATAGGGTGGAGTCCATTGAGACAATATGCCATTGTCTCTTAGATAATCAAGAAACTCTTGACTTAAGTATTCACCACCTCGATCCGATCGAAGTATTTTAATACTCTTGTCATGTTGTTTTTCTACTTCATTTCTGAATTCTTTGAACCTTTCAAAGGCTTCAGACTTGTGTTTCATCAAGAACACATACCCAAACCATGAGTGATCATCGGTGAAGGTAATGAAGTAGCTATAGCCTCCTAATGCTTGAGTTGACATAGGTCCACATACATCAGTATGTACTAGACCTAGTAACTCTCCCACTCGTTCACCTTTTCCAGTAAAAGGTAACTTAGTCATCTTGCCTTTTAAGCATGATTCGCATGTATCGTATGAATCCAATTCAAACGATTCCAGAATTCCACATCGGTGTAATTCGGACATGCGTTTCTTGCTTATATGGCCAAGACGACAATGCCACATATAGGAGTCTATGTGATTATCCTTTCGAGCACGCGTGTTGCTCGCTTCGATATTGAAAATGTCACTGGATACGTCCAACGTATAAATGCCATTACTCAAAGTTCCAGTTCCATAAAGTACGCCATTCAAAGTTATATAACAACAATTGTTACTAAACGTTAAATGGAAACCATTTCTATTTAAGCAGGAAATAGAAACAATGTTCTTTATTAGAGAAGGAACATAATAGCAATTGTCCAGTTCCAAGACTAGTCCACTAGGGAGCTTCAGCAAATAAGTTCCGATGGCGACCGCAGCAACCTTTGCTCCATTGCCAACTCGTAAATTTGACTCCCCTCTGACAAGTCTTCTTCTATTCCTTAGCCCCTGTATGTCATTACATATATGTGAGCTACACCCAGTATCCAATACCCAAGTGTCTAAGGAAATAGAATGACAATCAATAACGAAGATACCTGAAGAGGATGGGGCATCGGATGCCTTCTTCTTCTTCATGGACTCAAGATAAATCTTGCAGTTTCTTCGCCAGTGGCCTTCCTTGCCACAGTGATGGCAAGTGCCCTTTTGCGCTGGTTCCGCCTTCTTTGCCTTTTTCTTTCCTTTCTTCTGTTCTTTTGCCTTCCTCTTAGAACCTTTCTTTGAGGAATCAACTAACAGAACCGCCTTCTCCTCATGCTTCACAGAAGGCTCCACAGTCTTCAGCATATTGAGGAGCTCGGGAATGGTGGATTCCAATTTGTTCATCCGATAGTTCATCACAAATTGCGAGAAACTCTTGGGCAAACAATGCAGAATTAAGTCAATACTTAACTCATGATCCATCACAAAACCGAGGGTAGCTAGCCGCTCGATGTACCCGTTCATCTTTAGCACAAACTGCACTACAGACGAACCTTCTTGCATCTTCGTAGTGAAGAGGAGCCTAGAGACCTCGAACCTTTCGGATCTCGCTTGCTCATCGAACAACTCATGAAGATGGAAGACCATAGTATTAGCATCCATATGCTCATGCTGCTTTTGCAGCTCAGGTACCATCGCCGCTAGCATGATGCAACTCGCCAGCTCAGAATCTGCCACATGTTTCTGATAGACCAACATTTGGTCTGGAGTCGCATCGTCCTTAGGACGGTCAGGAAGAGGCTCTTCAAGGACATATGCAAGCTTTTCCGCCTTGAGAACAATTCTCAGGTTTCTAAGCGATCCGAAGTTAGGCCCGATTAGTTTGTTGAATCCAAAATAGTGCGCAAATTCAAAGACGTCATGATCAATTTATTGACCTAGAAATACAAAACGAGCATATATGAGAAAGATGATTTTAAAATGCATCAATATACATTTATAAATCCCATTCATTTTTCGAATTTCAAAAAACCCCAAAATCACTTCGGGAGATTGTAGGTCCATCTCCGACTGGGCTGATATCCATCATAGTTATGAACAACCTTGGAGAGAGTCCAACAAGCCATTCATAACTACGACGGTAGGTATCTTCTATACCGATTGCATATCACGTATATGCAACTATCACAATGTGCTATCAACTAATTGAATGTTCACACATACATCGGGTTGTTAACACATTAACAAGTATGCATCATATGGATAGCACCCAACTTCACCTCCCTTTACATCGACCTTGGAGAGAGTCCAACAAGCCGATGCTCCAGGTTAAAGCCAACCCATTAATCGGGACATAGTTTTAATATGGTTAGAGCGCATTCAACCAATTAGCCCAGCTTGGAGAGAGTCCAACAACCAAAGCTAACGATTGACCTCTGACTCTTACCATATTAGTATTAAACTATTCCATGGTTTGAACATATTCAGGTTGAGTAGGGCTTGGAGAGTCCAACAACCCAAACAAGAAGCGGAACTCTAGTTCTAACCATATTAATGGAAGGTGTAGGCTTTAATATTGATTAAGGGTTTTATGTCTCATCCTCTTTGCATGCAAATAACTATTATCTACATGGCATGGCATACATGGCATACATCTACATGTCACGACACGCTGGCATAATGTTATGCATCTAATGCAATTACATGGCATACAATTATGTCATGTATATAATTTCATATATGTCATAACTATTTATGGAAATAAAATATGTTTAAGATTTGATTCTCCAAATCAAATCATAATTAAATTAGGAAACAAATTTCCAAATCTAATCACATATTTTATTCATGGAATTATTTGATTAAGGAAAATCTATTTAGGAAACCAATTTCCTCAATCATTAAAACTACTTATGGAAATAAAATATTTTAAGATTTGATTTCCCAAATCAAATCATGATTAAATTAGGAAACAAATTTCCAGAATCTAATCAAATATTTTATTTATGGAAAATATCAATTTCCATAAATACTTCCAACTTTCCAAAAGTGGAAGATTTCCATAAATACTTCTAGACTTTTCAAAATTAAAAAAAAATCCATAAATACTTCTAAATTTCCAAAATTTAGAAAATTTCCAGAAATACATTATGACTATCGCAAAACCATTTTTACGATTATGTCGAAACACAACCTGGGCTCTGATACCACTGTTGGGTTTCCGGCACCGCGGCGTGTGTGTGTTCGATCATGTTTCGTAAACATGAGCACAGCGGAAGCACTAAAAAATAATAAATACTCCTATTTATTACAACACACACAACACACGCATGCTATTACAACAAGTGTAGACATAACCGTACATTAAAATTGCAATAAAAGGAAATTAAACTACGTTATACCTTCCGTATGACGTGTAGCGGGAACGGCATCAACCGGAACGATCCTCGTAAGAATCGTCTCTATCCGTATCCACGCCGAGCTCCTCGGGATGACTTCGCTAAGTCACGAGCTTCGTCTTCGTACGGGTTACTAGCCTCGTGTTGAAGACGACGTGATCGAGAGATGATCACGATCCCAATCCAAATTCGGATCCTAAAACAAGTTCTCAAAACTCGCTTCTCCGGAGAGGTATTCATCAACCGTTTGACGAATCCTTCGTCCTCCACCTCAGAGGATTACCGGAGATCAAATCCCCGGTAAGTTAGCCGCTGTCGGAGCACTAACCGTCGTCCAAACGACGCTCCGACAACAAAGAAATAAGCTGTCCAGAAAAACTAGACAGCTTTTGGTGGAGGAATAGAGGCCGGCCAAGGGGAGATGGAAGCTCACCTTATCACCGAACCTAGAGGAGATCACCGGAGGGTCGCCGGAGGTTCACCGGCTGAAGCTTGGTCGCCGGCAACAAGTTGGACGGCGGCACAAGAGGTTGGGCGGCGGCACACTAGGGTTGGCGCCGAAAACCTCCTTCAAGGGGTGGGCGGCAACTCCAAGGGCTAGCATTTTGGATTAGGGTTTAAGCCCTATTTTATAGAGAACTAATTCTCTTAATGGTTAATGGATCATATCCATAAAGCCCGTTAACCCGCTCCATTAAGATAAGTTAAAATAAACCAAACCATGATGGTTTATTTTAAGTTAAAACGAACGAACCAACCTTTGGTTCATTCGTTTAATATAAACCAAACCCTTTGGTTTATTCTCATCCATTGGATTAGAACCAAACCATTTTGGTCCATCCATTATGTCTTCATAAGACCACGGCCCATCCACGCTTCCATTGCGACTGAAACAATTTCATGCTCGCTTTATGTTTGGTCCAACCAAACATAGTTTCTCTCGGTCTGAGAATCCCATTCTCAAGCTCGTTTTAAATCCTTTGGATTACACTCGTTGTGCGTATGACCAAATAGGTTCTCGGTTTATGTTGGCCGTCTATAATTAACCATTAATTATAGAACGATCATGAGTGGCACCTAGTAGTACATCATGATCCCCAATTAACCGAAAAGATCAGCGGTTGATCGAGAACTATTTACGAAACCCTTGATGGCTCAGTTAATCGTGCCCCATTCCCTTCACTCATCTTATACCCACTTGGTTGGGACATGGTCTATTGTGTCGATCCCCACTAAGTCTCGTCACCTAGCCAAGTATCATTTCCTCGTCCTCTACAGTTCTAGTTACTCCACATGTATCGAAGAGTACCTTACTCTAAACATGTAATGCTTTGGCAGACTTTAGTAACAATCCGACGAGAGGCCATGGGTATACATCTCCTCGCAAGGAGTGGTGAATCCTTTATAGGCTATTCAAACACCTTCGATCACTTCGACTTATACCCAATCATCCCGGGTCCACATCTCCTTAGAGATATTTGCTTAAGATGTCAAAGCATAAGTCTCCATGATCAAGATGACTTGAATACCGCAAGTCAAAGGAACATCGCACTTAAGCCAGAACTTTTGACATATCTATATGCGAGAACCATATGAAGTCTTACGGTGGTTACTCCAATGAACTAGTTACCATAACTAGCATCCACGATTAACTCGGACATCACTATGTCTCTCGGCCCGGTGAGAATCGGTGCTTGGATACACCAAGGAGTATACCTCGTGCTAGTCTCGTAGAATTGATGGTGTCCAAATCCATCAATTCATCGACTAGGGATAATTAGATACATCACAATTACACATGTAGAGATACTCACTAGTTGTGATCCAATCACAAATTCTCTCATGCTGTGAATCGTATCGTGGACATTCAGTAAATGAGTTTAAGATCCAATCAAATACATGAAATATGTATACTCAAATAGTGAATCTTCATTTATCATATAAATGGTTCATACATAAGGCGATTGCCTTAGGACATCTCTCATATATTACTAACAGCTACCTCATCGTATCCTAGACTAGTTAGACCAGGAAGTGGTCTTAGGTGAGTCAAGTTACTATTTTCTTGAAAATGGCTTTGTCTAAGGAAGTGGTCATTGTTCCGATCAAAGAAGGCCTCTGTGCCTCGCCACGACCTGGAAGCCATGATCTTGAAAAGGTGACTTGATAAGCCTAAGGTCAAATCCGAATCTAATGCAAGGTTGACAAGTGTTTAAGTCATTAAATTTAAATCAAGTAAAATTGGAAGTCATCTCACAAGAACATATAGGGTTAACGTGTTTGATCATGTAGACATGGGTGAGATGATTTAGGTTAATAATTTTCAACCAATATTTAAAAAATCCAATATCCGATCCAATTACCTTGCGTGTAGGATCAATGGATGTTAGACAGTGGTTGCTCCCGACACATGATCGGGGTGTTAGTAATATATGAGAGATGTCCTAAGGCAATCACTTTATGTATGAACCATTTATATGATAAATGAAGATTCACTATTTGAGTATACATGTTTTATGTATTTGATTGGATCTTAAACTCATTTACTGAATGTCCACGATACGATTCACAGCATGAGAGAATTTGTGATTGGATCACAACTAGTGAGTATCTCTACATGTGATTGTGATGTATCGGAATTATCTAGTCGATAATTGATGAATTTGGAACACCATCAATTCCGAAGACTAGCACGCGGTATACTCTGGTGTATCCAAGCATTGATTCTCACGGCTGAAGACATTGTGATGTCCGAGTTAATCGTGGATGCTATTATGGTAACTAGTTCATTGGAGTGACGGCCGTAGACTTTATATGGTTCTGCATGCATATATATGTCAATGAAGTTCTTCTTGTGGCTTAAGATGTGATATTCCTTTGACTAGCGATATTCAAGTCATCTTGATCATGAAGACATGCTTTGACATCTTAAGCAAACATCTCGAGGAGATGTGGACCCGAATGATTGGTATAAGTCAAAATGATCGAAGGTTTTGAATAGCCTATAAAGGATTCACCACTCCTTGCGAGGAGATGTATACCCATGGCCTCTCGTCGGATTGTTACTAAAGTCTTTGGCCAAAGCATTACATGTTTAGAGTAAGGTACTCTTCGATACATGTGGAGTAACAGAATCGAAGGAAATGATACTGGGCTAGGTGACGTAATCGATAGTGAGTGGCGACACAATAGACCATGTGTCAACAAGTGAGTATAAGATGAGTGAAGGGAATGAGACGCATTCACCGAAACTCTTTGAAGGGTTTAAATAGTTCGGATCAACAGTTGATCTTTTGATTGGTGGGATCATGATGTACTACTAGGTGCCACTCATGATCGTTCTATAATTAATGGTTAATTATAGCGACGGCCAACATAAACCGAGAACCTATTTGGTCACACGCGAGTGTAATCCAAAGGATTTAAAGCGAGCTTGAAATGGATTCGACCGAGAGAAACTATGTTTGGTTGGACAAACATAAGCAAGCATGAAATTCGTATCAAATGCGATGATAAGCGTGGATGGGCCGAGTCTTATGAAGACGTAATGGATGAACCAAAATGGTTTGGTTCTAATCCAATGGATGAGAATAAACCAAAGGAGTTTGGTTTATTTTAAACGAATGAACCAAAAGTTGGTTCGGTTCGTTTTAACTTAAAATAAACCATCATGGTTTGGTTTATTTTAACTTATCTTAATGGAGCGGGTTAACGGGCTTTATGGATATGATCCATTAACCATTAAGAGAATTAGTTCTCTATAAAATAGGGCTTAAACCCTAATCCAAGCACCCTAATTGTTGTTGCCGCCCAACATGGTGTTGCCGCCAACTTCATGGAGCTGCTGCCACCTCCTTGCCGCCGGCATCCAAGCTTCAGCCGGCGATGCTCCGGCGACCCTCCGGTGATCTCTTGTGGGTTCGGTGATAAGGTGAGCTCCACATCTCCTTTGGCCGGCCTCTATTCCTCCACCAAAAGCTGTCCAGTTTTTCTGGACAGCTTGTTTCTTTGTTGTCGGAGCGTCGTTTGGACGACGGTTAGTGCTCCGACAGCGGCTAACTTACCGGGGATTTGATCTCCGGTAATCCTCTGAGGTGGATGACGAAGGATTCGTCAAACGGTTGATGAATACCTCTCCGGAGAAGCGAGTTTTGAGAACTCGTTTTAGGATCCGAATTTGGATTGGGATCGTGATCATCTCTCGATCACGTCGTCTTCAACACGAGGCTAGTAACCCGTACGAAGACGAAGCTCGTGGCTTAGCGAAGTCATCCCGAGGAGCTCGGCGTGGATACGGATAGAGACGATTCTTACGAGGATCGTTCTGGTTGATGCCGTTCCCGCTATACGTCATACGAAAGGTATAACGTAGATAAATTTCCTTTTATTGCAAATTTTAATTTACGGTTATGTCTACACTTGTTGTAATATGCATGCGTGTGTTGTGTGTGTTGTAATAAATATAGATTTATTATTTTTAATTGCTTCCGCTGTGCTCATGTTTACGAAACATGATCGAACACACACATCGTGATCTTAACGATGTATCGAGCCAGTATGTTTCGACATAATCGTAAAATGGTTTTGCGATAGTCATAATGTATTTCTGGAAATTTTCTAAATTTTGGAAATTTAGAAGTATTTATGGAAATTTTTCAATTTTGAAAAGTCTAGAAGTATTTATGGAAATCTTCCACTTTTGGAAAGTTGGAAGTATTTATGAAAATTGATATTTTCCATAAATAAAATATTTGATTAGATTCGAAATTTGTTTCTAATTTAATCATGATTTGATTTGGGAAATCAAATCTTAAAATATTTTATTTCCATAAGTAGTTTTAATGATTTAGGAAATTGGTTTCCTAAATAGATTTTCCTTAATCAAATAATTCCATGAATAAAATATGTGATTAGATTTGGAAATTTGTTTCTAATTTAATTATGATTTGATTTGGAGAATCAAATCTTAAACATATTTTATTTCCATAAATAGTTATGACATATATGAAATTATATACATGACATAATTGTATGTCATGTAATTGCATTAGATGCATAACATTATGCCATGTGTGTCGTGTATGAGATGTATGCCATGTATGCCATGCCATGTAGATAATAGTTATTTGCATGCAAAGAGGATGAGACATAAAAACCCTTAATCAATATTAAAGCCTACACCTTCCATTAATATGGTTAGAACTAGAGTTCTGTTTCTTGTTTGGGTTGTTGGACTCTCTCCAACTTTATATGTTCAAACCATGGAATAGTTTAATACTAATATGGTATGGGAGGTCAATCGTTAGCTTTGGTTGTTGGACTCTCTCCAAGCTGGGCTAATTGGTTGAATGCGCTCTAACCATATTAAAACTATGTCCCGATTAATGGGTTGGCTTTAACCTGGAGCATCGGCTTGTTGGACTCTCTCCAAGGTCGATGTAAAGGGAGGTGAAGTTGGGTGCTATCCATATGATGCATACTTGTTAATGTGTTAACAACCCGATGTATGTGTGAACATTCAATTAGTTGATAGCACATTGTGATAGTTGCATATACGTGATATGCAATCGGTATAGTTGATACCTACCGTCGTAGTTATGAATGCTTGTTGGACTCTCTCCAAGGTTGTTCATAACTATGATGGATATCAGCCCATTCGGAGATGGACCTACGATCTCCCGAAGTGATTTTGGGGTTTTTGAAATTCAAAAAATGAATGGGATTTATAAATGTATATTGATGCATTTTAAAATCATCTTTCTCATATATGCTCGTTTTGTATTTCTAAGTTAATATATTGATCATGATGTGTTTGAATTTGCGTTCCATTTTGGATTCAAATAAATTGACTGGGCCGAACTTCTTGGACTAGCTTAGAAACTTGAGAATTGTTCTCAAGGTGGAAAAGCTTGCGTATGTCCTCGAAGCGCCTCTTCCCGCCCATCCTAGTGACAATGCAACTCTGGACCAATTGTTGGCCTATCATAAATATGTAAGTGATTCTGAACAAATGAGTTGCATCATGCTAGCCACGATGGAACCCAAGCTACGAAAGCAGCATGAGCATATGGATGCTCATATCGTAGTCCTTCATCTTTGTGAGTTGGTTGATGAGCAAGTGAGATTCGAAAGGTTCGAAGTCTCAAAGCTCCTCTTCACCTCTGAGATGCTAGGAGGTTCATCTGTGGTACTGCTCAATATGCTGAAGACTGTGGAGTCTTCTGAGAAGCATGAGCAGGGGACAGTGTTGTTAGTTGATTCCTCGAAGAAAGGTTCTAAGAGGAGGTCAAAAGAATAGCAGAAGGGAAAGAAGAGAAGGGCTAAGAAGGTAGAACTAGCACAAAAGGAAACTTGCCATCATTATGGCAAGGAGAGCCATTTGCGAAGAAAGTGCAAGATTTATCTTGAGTCCGTGAAGAAGAATAAGGCATCGGATGCCCCATCTTCTTCAGATATCTTCGTTATTGATTGTCATTCTATTTCCTCAAACACTTGGGTATTGGATACTGGGTGTGGCTCACATATATGTAATGACATACATGGGCTAAGGAATAGAAGAAGACTCGTCAAGGGAGAGTCAAATTTACGTGTTGGGAATGGAGCAACGGTTGCTACACTCGCCATCGGAACGTATTTGTTGGAACTCCCTGTAGGACTTGTCATAGAACTGGACAATTGCTTTTATGTTCCTTCGTTGATAAAGAATATCATTTCTATATCTTGTTTAAATAGGAATGGGTACCATTTGACTTTTAGTAACAATTGTTGTTACATAACTTTGAATGGAGTTCTTTAAGGGACTGGAACTTTAAGCAATGGTGTTTATACGTTGAACGTATCCAGTGATATTTTCAATATCGAAGCGAGCAACACGCGTGCTCGAAAGGATAATCAAATAGACTCCTATATGTGGCATTGTCGTCTTGGCCATATAAGCAAGAAACGCATGTCCGAATTACACCGATGTGGAATTCTGGAATCATTTGAATTGGATTCATACGATACATGCGAATCATGCTTAAAAGGCAAGATGACTAAGTTACCTTTTACTGGAAAAGGTGAACGAGTGGGAGAGTTACTAGGTCTAATACATACTGATGTATGTGGACCTATGTCAACTCAAGCTTTAGGAGGCTATAGCTACTTCATTACCTTCACCGATGATCACTCACGGTTTGGGTATGTGTTCTTGATGAAACACAAGTCTAAAGCCTTTGAAAGGTTCAAAGAATTCAGAAATGAAGTAGAGAAACAACATGACAAGAGTATTAAAATACTTCGATCGGATCGAGGTGGTGAATACTTAAGTCAAGAGTTTCTTGATTATCTAAGAGACAATGGCATATTGTCTCAATGGACTCCGCCCTATACACCACAGCATAATGGTGTATCTGAGAGGCATAACCGGACCTTGTTGGACATGGTCAGGTCAATGATGAATCATGCAACTCTTCCCAAGTCCTTTTGGGGCTATGCACTTCAGACAGCTATTTACTTGTTAAACAGAATGCCTACCAAGGTAGTCTCAACTACTCCATATGAGATATGGAATAGTAAGAAACCTCAAGTATCTTACTTGAAGATATGGGGTTGTCCTGCTTATGTAAAGCGGACTGTATCAGAAAAATTGTATGCTAAGTCTGATAAATGTCTATTTATTGGATACCCTAAAGAAACAAGGGGTTACCAATTCTATCATCCTGTGGAACAAAAGGTGTTTGTTTCAAGGCATGCTGTGTTTCTAGAGAAAGAGTTTCTCTTGCAAGAAAACAGTGGGAGTGTCGTCGAGCTTGAGGAGGCTCGATAGACTCAAATAGACATTGATGAGATACCTGGTGAAGCACAACAGCTGACAACTCATAGTGATGAGCAATCGGCTGGACCTATTGTAACACCACATCTTCGTAGATCTGGTAGAACACGCAATATTCCTGAGAGATATGGATTTCTCGTAAGCGAATCGAACGACGTGTTACTCATTGATGATGAGGAGCCTACCAGTTATGAAGAAGTGCTGACAAGTTCAGAAAGGGATAAGTGGCTTGGTGCCATGAAGTCGGAAATGGATTCCATGTATGAAAACCAAGTTTGGAACTTGGTTGACCCACCTGAAGGAATAAAGCCTATAGGGTGCAAGTGGGTTTTCAAGAAGAAAACCGACATGGATGGTAATGTGATTACCTATAAGGCTAGATTGGTGGCGAAAGGATATCGTCAAAAACAAGGTGTTGATTATGACGAAACCTATTCGCCTGTAGCTATGCTTAAATCCATTCGGATGCTCCTGGCCATAGCGGCTCATTATGATTATGAGATATGGCAGATGGATGTGAAAACAGCTTTCCTTAATGGAAACCTGCTCGAGGACGTGTATATGATACAGCCTGAGGGTTTCACATCGGTTGATAAAACCAAGGTATGCAAATTGCGACGATCCATATATGGATTGAAGCAAGCATCCAGGAGTTGGAATATCCGTTTTGATGAGACAATCAAAAAGTTTGATTTCTCACAAAATCCAGACGAACCTTGTGTGTACAAGAAGGTTAGTGGGAGTGCAGTCGTATTCCTAGTATTGTATGTCGATGACATACTACTTATAGGGAACGATGTTTCAATCTTACAGTCAGTGAAGGTTTGGTTATCCAAGACATTCTCCATGAAAGACCTGGGAGAAGCAACCTACATCCTCGGGATTAAGATCTATAGAGATAGATCGAAACGGTTGCTTGGTCTTTCGCAGTCTACATATATAGACCGAGTGCTAAAGAGGTTTAGCATGTCGGAATCCAAGAAAGGTTATCTGCCCATCAGGCATGGGGTACACCTTTCGAAGTCTATGTGTCCGCGCACAGAAAACGAGAGGATTTGCATGAGTAAGATTCCCTATGCATCCGCAATAGGATCTATCATGTATGCTATGTTATGTACGAGGCCCGATGTATCGTATGCTCTGAGTGTCACGAGCAGATACCAGTCCGATCCAGGAATGGATCATTGGGCGGCTGTTAAGACGATCCTTAAGTACTTGAGAAGAACTAAGGATGTGTTCCTAATATATGGAGAAGGGGACATGGTGATACGTGGGTATACGGATGCATCCGCATGCATAAGGATGATTCCATGTCTTAGTATGTATTCACCTAGAATGGAGGCGCAATAAGTTGGAAAGGTTCCAAGCTTGACACTATAGCGGATTCTCGCCACTAAGGCGAGAATATGTTGCGACTTTAGGCGAGCAAAGGAAGCGGTTTGGATCAAGTAGTTCATCTATGAACTTGATGTGGTCTCATCAATGATCCAAACATGTGCTTCGCCACTATCATCTTATCAGAGAGATCATCAGTAGGAACGAAATACAAATCGAGAAAATTCCCACTGAAAGGAACTTAGCGGATCCCTTTACTAAGGCATTACCTCAAAATAAGTTTGAGGGTCATGTTCGATCTTATGGTATTGGATACCGTAGCGATTGGCATTAGGCCAAGTGGGAGTCTGTTAGTAATATATGAGAGATGTCCTAAGGCAATCGCCTTATGTATGAACCATTTATATGATAAATGAAGATTCACTATTTGAGTATACATGTTTTATGTATTTGATTGGATCTTAAACTCATTTACTGAATATCCACGATACGATTCACAGCATGAGAGAATTTGTGATTGGATCACAACTAGTGAGTATCTCTACATGTGTAATTGTGATGTATCGGAATTATCCCTAGTCGATGAATTGATGGATTTGGACACCATAAATTCTGTCAAGACTAGCACGAGGTATACTCCTTGGTGTATCCAAGCAGCTGATTCTCACTGGCTGGAGACATTGTGATGTCCGGAGTTAATCGTGGATGCTAGTTATGGTAACTAGTTCATTGGAGTGACCAGCCGTAAGACTTCATATGGTTCTCTGCATATATAGATATGTCAATGAAGTTCTTACTGTGGCTTAAGTGCGATGTTCCTTTGACTTGCGGTATTCAAGTCATCTTGATCATGGAGACTTATGCTTTGACATCTTAAGCAAACATCTCTAAGGAGATGTGGACCCAGGATGATTGGGTATAAGTCGAAGTGATCGAAGGTGTTTGAATAGCCTATAAAGGATTCACCACTCCTTGCGAGGAGATGTATACCCATGGCCTCTCATCGGATTGTTACTAAAGTCTTTGGCCAAAGCATTACATGTTTAGAGTAAGGTACTCTTCGATACATGTGGAGTAACTAGAATCCGTAGGACGAGGAAATGATACTTGGGCTAGGTGTGACGTAGTCAGCCTAGTGGGGACTGACACAATAGACCATGTCCTGAACCAAGTGGGTATAAGATGAGTGAAGAGAATGGGGCACGATTCATTCGAGCTACTGAAGGGTTTCAGAAATAGTTCTGGATCAACCGTTGATCTTTTCGGTTAATTGGGGATCATGATGTACTACTAGGTTCCACTCATGATCGTTCTATAATTAATGGTTAATTATAGACGGCCAACATAAACCGAGAACCTATTTGGTCACACGCACAACGAGTGTAATCCAAAGGATTTAAAACGAGCTTGAGAATGGGATTCTCAGACCGAGAGAAACTATGTTTGGTTGGACCAAACATAAAGCAAGCATGAAATTGTTTCAGTCGCAATGGAAGCGTAGATGGGCCGTGACTTATGAAGACATAATGGATGGACCAAAATGGTTTGGTTCTAATCCAATGGATGAGAATAAACCAAAGGGTTTGGTTTATATTAAACGAATGAACCAAAGGTTGGTTCGGTTCGTTTTAACTTAAAATAAACCATCATGGTTTGGTTTATTTTAACTTATCTTAATGGAGCGGGTTAACGGGCTTTATGGATATGATCCATTAACCATTAAGAGAATTAGTTCTCTATAAAATATGGCTTAAACCCTAATCCAAGCACCCTAATTGTTGTTGCCGCCCAACATGGTGTTGCCGCCAACTTCATGGAGCTGCTGCCACCTCCTTGCCGCCGGCATCCAAGCTTCAGCGGCGTGCTCGCGATCTCTTGTGGGTTCGGTGATAAGGTGAGCTCCACATCTCCTTTGGCCGGCCTCTATTCCTCCACCAAAAGCTGTCCAGTTTTTCTGGACAGCTTGTTTCTTTGTTGTCGGAGCGTCGTTTGGACGACGGTTAGTGCTCCGACAGCGGCTAACTTACCGGGGATTTGATCTCCGGTAATCCTCTGAAGTGTAGGATGAAGGATTCGTCAAACGGTTGACGAATACCTCTCCGGAGAAGCGAGTTTTGAGAACTCGTTTTAGGATCCGAATTTGGATTGGGATCGTGATCATCTCTCGATCACGTCGTCTTCAACACGAGGCTAGTAACCCGTATGAAGACGAAGCTCGTGACTTAGCGAAGTCATCCCGAGGAGCTCGGCGTGGATACGGATAGAGACGATTCTTACGAGGATCGTTCCGGTTGATGCCGTTCCCGCTACACGTCATACGAAAGGTATAACGTAGATAATTTTCTTTTATTGCAAATTTTAATTTACGGTTATGTCTACACTTGTTGTAATATGCATGCGTGTGTTGTGTGTGTTGTAATAAATATAGATTTATTATTTTTAATTGCTTCCGCTGTGCTCATGTTTACGAAACATGATCGAACACACACACGCCGCGGTGCCGGAAACCCAACACGGGGATCAACTCAAGTTTTCAAAGCTTCGATTCAAACGACAAGGATCGGTAGCCTTCGGAAATAACGGCAAGCTCAAAATCATCGGATCAGGTGATATTGAGCTTAACTCAAATTTTGTTATTCAAAACATTTTATTAGTAGAAAATTTTCAATATAATCTACTTAGTGTAAGCCAATTGTGTGATAATAACTATAAGGTCATATTTCTAGAAAATGAATGTGTAATTAATACAAACGAAACCTCTAAAACAATTCTTAAGGGAACTAGAAATAACAACATTTACACCATTAACTTAACTAACTCCTCAACTAAGTGTCTTATGACACGGAAAGAGGAAACATGGTTGTGGCACTGACGACTCGGTCACTCACACCCAAGACTCATCCACAAGATCAGTCAGAGTGACTTAGTCAGAGGTTTGCCTAACCTCAATAACTTGGATAATAAAATATGTAATGCTTGTCAACAAGGTAAACAATCTAGGACACAACATCAACTAACTAATCAAGAACGAACCAAAAGTATGCTTGAGCTCCTACACATGGATCTATTTGATTCACACGGAGCTAAGTCACTTAATGGAAGTAAATTCTGTTTAGTCATTATTGATGACTACTCTAGATTTACTTGGGTTAGGTTCATCAAACACAAAAGTGATACCCTAGATCAATTAATCAACCTATTTAAGTTAATAGAAAATCAACAAAACATTAAAATCAAAAGACTTAGGACTGATCATGGTGGTGAATTCGAAAACCATAGGTTTACAGAATTCTATAACCTAAATGGATACCACCATGAGTTCTCTTGCCCTAGAACTCCACAACAAAATGGCCTAGTAGAATACAAAAATAGAACCCTACAAGAAGCCGCTAGGACGATGTTAAATGAGTATAACCTACCCGATAGGTTTTGGCCGGAAGCCGTGAGTATGGCATGCTATGTCCAAAATAGGATCCTTATGGTAAAGAGGCACCTTAAGACCTCATACGAGATTTATCACGATAAAATACCTAACATCAAGTACTTTAGGGTATTTGGGTGTAAGGTACATATCCTAAACACTAAGGATTACCTAGGGAAATTTACATCCAAAACCACGACCGGAATCTTTCTAGGATACTCGACTATAAGCAGAGCTTATAGAGTATATAACCACGACACCCTTAGAGTCGAGGAGACTATCAATGTAGTATTTGATGAAGGACACGAACCTACAAAACCCCCGGCAACCCCAATTAGCGAGCCGACTCATACTAGACCTAACTCTGATCCGGAGATCAGGTCTAGTGTTAATCCTAACCTAAGTCAACCAAGTCACTCTATCGACCAAGTGATAGATGACTCCAACCATACTAGAACTCAAACGAGTCATCCTATGGATCAAGTTGTAGACTCAAACCCAAATCCAACTAGGACTCAAACGAATCATCCTATCGACCAAGTGATAGGTGATCCAAGTCTAGGAGTTGAACTAGAGCCTCATACAGAAACCTTAGTCAAATATCTTTGATTTATAAAATTGAACCCAAAACTATTGACCAAGCTCTTCTTGATACCGATTGGATTATTGCAATGCAAGAAGAGTTGGCTCAATTCACTAGGAACGAAGTATGGGAATTAGTACCACCACCTAAAGATAAAACAATCATTGGAACAAGGTGGGTGTTTAGAAATAAAATTGATGATAAATGTGAAGTAGTTAGAAATAAAGCTAGACTAGTTGCTAAAGGGTTTAGTCAAGTCGAAGGTTTAGATTACGATGAGACCTATGCCCCAGTAGCTAGATTAGAGTCCATTCGAATGCTATTAGCATATGCAGCACATCGAGGATTTAAGTTGTTTCAAATGGATGTAAAATCTGCATTCTTAAATGGATACATTAAAGAAGAAGTTTATGTTAGTCAACCCCCCCCCCCCCCCGGTTTCGAAAGTTTAGACAAATCCGATCATGTCCTTAGGTTAAAGAAAGCTCTTTATGGACTTAAACAAGCTCCTCGAGCTTGGTACGAGAGACTTTCGATTTATCTTAAGTCCAAAGGTTTTAACCAAGGTGTAGTTGACCCAACTCTTTTTGTAAAAACCTTAGGTAAAGACATATTCATAGCCCAAATCTACGTAGATGATATTATTTTCGGAACCACCAACTCAATCCTACTAAATGAGTTCATTTCACTTATGGAAAGTGAATTTGAAATGAATTTAGTAGGCGAGTTAAGTTTCTTCTTAGGTCTACAAATTAAACAAACTAAAGATGGAATATACCTACATCAACGCAAATATACTAGGGAATTAATTAAACGCTTTGGAATGCAAGACGCTAAAATTATTAATACCCCAATGGCAACTAATGTTAATATAGAAGAAGATGTAATTGGAAACCCAATTGATTTAAAATACTATAGGAGCGTAATAGGGAGTCTCCTTTACTTAACTGCAAGGCGACCTGATATCTTATTTGCAGTAAGTATGTGCGCAAGATTTCAAACCTGTGCCAAGGAGTCTCACCTAAGTCTAGTCAAGCGTATCCTTAGATATCTAAAGGGTACACTTAATGTCGGTATTTGGTATCCTAGATCTACCGAGTTCGAACTAACCGGCTACTCCGATTCGGACCATGCCGGTAGTAAGCTCGATAGAAAGAGTACGAGTGGTTGTTGTCAACTTCTCGGCTCGAGTCTAGTGAGTTGGTGCAGTAGGAAGCAACACTGTGTTGCCTTATCTACCACCGAAGCCGAATACATCGCGATGGGTGAGTGTGTCACTCAGCTTCTTTGGATGAAGCACACTCTCCGTGACTTTAAGTTAGACTTTACGAATACTAAACTTCACGTAGATAACATTAGTTCAATTAATCTTACAAAGAATCCGATATGTCACTCTAGGACCAAACATATAAAGGTCAAACACCATTTCATTCGAGAACATGTGGCCAACGGAGCGATACAACTTGAATACGTCGAATCAAAGTCTAACTTAGCAGACCTATTTACTAAACCCCTACCCGAAGCCGAATTTAGTCTATTAAGACGAAAATTGGGCATGTGCGTAGTAGAATAGGAAATTGCAAATTATATTTTCTTACTACTATTTCTTAATTTTCATGGAACTAGCATAGGACATACCTTAGATATCATGCACCTATAGATTTAAGGAGCTAATACATCTCACAACACATAGGACTAATGTGTTTGTGTACTTAGCCACGTAGATGGGCGTGAGATGTTAGGACCTTACTCCTGGTTCCAGATGTAGAGCTAGTGCATCACTATGAACCACGGAGTATAATCATACATACTAACCGACTTTGACCAGGACTGGTTGATCTTTCATATCAATCAAGCCAAATATGAGTCGAACATTTTATAGATGAACTTATTTTCAGTATATTATTTTTAAAATAATATGGAACATGCTTGGACTTTAAAATTAATACTTATTTCACACACACCCTCACTCTTTTCAATATATGACAAAAGGGGGAGAAAAAGGCCAAAGTTAAGGGATCATTTTTTTGGCAAAGGCTTACTTAACTTTAAGTTAACAAAACAAGTCAAGAGATTTCTTAACTTAAACACATTCAGTTAACTTGTTCTTGTTAACAAAACGGAAGTAATTTACTTAACCTTAAGTTAACTTGTTAACAAACGGAAGTAAAGGCCAAGGTTGATCTCTTAACTTAAAACTTATTTTAAACACTATGGCCAATATTAAGTAATTTCAGTTACTTAATTCTTTTGTTTAGTAGCAAACACCAAGGGGGAGAGTTAAAACTCTTTCTCAAGTACTCACCCTCGGTCAAGGAGGAGGATTCCTTAAGGGGGAGTACTTGAACAAAAAGTTTTTATACTCCTGCTCATTCATGCATAAAAGTTTTTATACTCCTTCTCATTCATGCATGCACTTAAGTTATTTTTCTTAACTTTGTATGTGGGTTTGCCATAAATAAAAAAGGGGGAGATTGTTGGTGCAGTAGGCACCTAAGTCGAACCTGAGTTTTGATTATAGCAAACGATACAAAGTCAAGCTCATGTCATTATCTCACGAGCTGAATCGAGTGTGCAGAAAATTGCTATAGCTAGAGCTGAAGGCTATTGACACCCGGAGGAAGCCGTGGTGGTCGGGCGACACTCGGGTGACTTCGGAGGGAGCCGAAGGAATCGGGTGGAAGGCCGAAAGCGAAAGCGACACAGTAAGTATCGAGGTAAGCTCGTGTGTGTGTGTGAGCGTAAGTGACGTTGTATCCTCTTTACGGGGATGATCTTAAGCGTAGATCCGACCAAAGACATCCTTTAGATGGTCTAGGTCGAGATCGGACGGTCGACAACTGTCGAAATTATGTTTTTGTTGAGCTAACTTTGACTTGCGAAGTATCGATTCATTGCCCGACTTGGAGGACTCATTCTGTCGATCGATCGATCTATCGGAGGTTAGTACTCGGTGATCTTGCCATCGATCGGTCGATGATGGTCATCGGTTGGTGATGGTCAAAGGATCAACCTATCACCAAATTTCAAGGGGAGTGGTGCTCAAATATGATTGGCTAGGGTTCCTCTCGAAAAGGGGCTCAAAGGCTATAAAAGGAGGTCCTAACCTAGGGTTTCTTCATCAATTCTAAGTGCTCAAAAGCCTCCGCAACTCTGCGACTCTCCGACGACTCTACAACAACGAAGTGCTGCCAACAACCCTAGCTTAAGTTCTTTTTTCTTGTTGTTGGTATAATCTTACTTTGTTATTGCTTTCAATATTGCAATTCTTTTTAATCGAGGTTTTCTATCATTGCATTTTACTTAAATAGAAGAGAGGGTTTGTCTCTCTATCTTTTTTGCTTCGAAGGTTTTTGTAATCGTCTAACTCCTACCTCCAACGAGGAGGAGTGTTTTAGTGAATTGCCTCCGTACACAGTCTAGGACCGTTAGGGCCTTGGAGTTGTAGCCGAAGGCTACGAACCAAGTAAAAAATATCTTGTCTCTTTTTGTTTCATTTATCTTTCCGCTGCACTTAATTGTTTTGATATGAACTCGAAAAGGAAAAGAAAAGGTTTTTCGCTATTCACCCCCCCCCCCTCTAGCGAACCGCATCGATCCAACAAGGTCTATATTCTACATAGCTTGGCTGCTAGCCGATGCTACAATCTCCCTGCGATGGTGGATGGGAAGAATTGGGTTTAAGGTTAGAATTCAATCAAGGAAAAATGGCGAAGTTTTTCTACGGCCGACCAAGGCAGTTCGTAAGTTCTCAGGTCAGGTCTATATTCTACACAACTCAGCTGCTAGTCGATGCTACAATCCCCCTGCGGTGGTGGAAGGGAGGAGTTGTGTTTAAGGTTAGACTTCATTCAAGGAAGAAACAACGGAGTTTTTCTACGACCGATCGATGCAGTTCATAAGTCCTCAAGTCAAGTATATATTCTACACAGCTTGACTACTAGCCGATGCTATCATCCCCCTTGTAGTGGTGGAAGGGATGAGTTGGGTTTAAGGTTAGAATTCATTCAAGGAAGAAATGATGGAGTTTTTCTATGACCAATCGAGGCAGTTCATAAGTCCTTAGGTCAGGCCTATATTCTACACAGTTCGGCTGCTAGCCGATGCTACAATCCCTCTACAATGGTGAAAGGCAGGAGTTGGGTTTAAGGTTATAATTCATTCAAGGAAGAAACAACGGAGTTTTTCTGTGACTGACTGAGGTGATTCGTAAGTCCTCAGGTCAGGTCTATATTCTACACAGCTCGGATGCTAGTCGATGCTACAATCCCCTTGTCGTGGTTGAAGGGAGGAGTTGGGTTTAAGGTTACAATTCATTCAAGGAAGAAACGGTGGAGTTTTTCTATGACCGACCGAGGTGGTTTGTAAGTCCTCTGGTCAAGTCTATATTCTACATAGCTCAGCTACTAGCCGATGCTACAATCCCCCTACTGTGGTGGAAGGGAGGAGTTGGTTTTAAGGTTAGAATTCATTCAAGGAAGAAACGATAGAGTTTTTCTACTACCGACTGAGGCGATTCGTAAGTCCTCAAGTAAGGTCTATATTTTACACAGCTCGGCTACTAGCCGATGCTACAATCCCCCTGTGGTGGTGGAAGGGAGGAGTTGGATTTAAGGTCAGAATTCATTCGAGGAAGAAACGATGGAGTATTTCTACAACCGGTCGAGGCGGTTCGTAAGTCCTCAGGCTAGGCCTATATTCTACATTGCTCAGTTGATGCTATAATCCCCATGCTTTCATGAAATAGAAGAGCAGGGTTGAGGTATAAATTGTTGTTGCAAGGCAATGGGATATTTTGGCCAAGGTATTACTCCAAGAATTTTTTCACGTGGAATTTCCTGAGGGAGTTCATAAAACCTCAAGAAAAGGAAGTATCATGTATATTCAGTTCATATTCGAAAGAATTATTTCTTTTACAAATTAGAAGAATTAATCAAAGAAGCTAAGTCAGAATCAAACTCTAGTTAAGGTATGCAATATTACTTATCAAAAGTTATACTTCTTCATGATATTATTGACATAATATATCCCGTGATACAGTCATCCAAAATAGACTTAGTTCTTTTAATTTCCTAAGATAAAGAGGGAATTACAATATAGTAGAATAGAAATTAGGGGGTTTCGTGAATAACCCTTTATGGGGGTACAGGCTAGGTGAAGGGAGGGTTGCAAAGGGACACTCATGCATTAAGCTATCTGACATGAGACTGGTTAATAAAATTAAGCTTCGAGATGGTGCACCGAGCTATTTCTAGTTCTTGGCACAGAGAGTAATTGTGGGTGGAGGTGGAATGTAGTTGGGAGCACAAATTTGTTACCATCTCTTCCAATTCCACTATGCGTTGTTGATTTGTATTAGGTAGTTCCTCTGAAGAAGGCTTCTCTGGGGGAAAAAGAAGGTTGGCCATTGAAATAGGAAGGCTTGTGAGGGGATGAAGAGATACTTGATAAATACTTAGTGGAAAGATGTCTATATTGAGGGAGAAGCCATGCTTCAATTTATAGAGGAAGAAAGGTAAGGAAGATAAAGGATTTTTTGTATTAAAGAGGGAAGGTAAAGAGTCAGAGTCTTTAATGAGTTGTGGGTTCCAAGGAAATAACTGAGAAAAATGGGCACAGATGAGGGAGTAGATAAGAATGCATAGGGTCACCATTTATCACGGATATAACCCTTGGGTTAGAGGTTGGCCCGATGAATGTACATAAGATTTCTGTGTGTAAGATAATTAATAGGGAAACAGGCTGATAATTGTTTCGACCATGTTGGGCAGGTTGTACGTTCCTTTTTCATGATCTAAGCATTGGGACAAAAAAAACAAGGAAATGTTTTCTTTTTGGGATACAATCTAAGAAGTATTGCAAGTGGTCTGAAGGGAATATTCTCATTTACAAAAAAGGAGTATGGGAGGAAGACCTTGTATAGGATTCCTCTCTTAAAATAGGCATGGGAATTATCAGGATAAATAGGAACCTCTTATAAAGCATCTCGAAAAGAAAGATGAACCGAGATTCGTTTCTCCTCTAAGTAATAATGGAGACAAGAAGAATGGAGAAACTAAATGGGGTTAATAGAATTGCTAATCCATGCAAGTGAGGGAAGGGAGGGGGTACCAGCTCAGAAAACATATAGTGGCAATCTCAGAAAACCCCTAACTTATTGATAAAGGAAAGTGGATTGAAATCCTATTATAACAGTCGATTGGTATGAAGGGAAGAAGGGAAGGAATCAATTAATCATTTTTTAGTAGAGAGTATGCACAAATAATAAGGGAAGAAGATATATAGTATTGAGGAGATAGATAAAGTATACTACTATATCAAAAATGAATAAATTACAAATCAAAAGTTTCAGGGGAATATTCCACTAGAGCTTTTGCAATATCTATAAAATCATCACTTTTCTCCGGTGGAGGATATCCCTATACTACTATATCAAAAATGAATAAATTACAAATCAAAAGTTTCAGGGGGATATTCCGCTAGAGCTTTTGCAATATCTATAAAATCATCACTTTTCTCCGGTGGAGGATATCCTTTCTCTGAGAATTGCTTCACATCCCGTCAAAGCCTAATACGAAGATGTCGGCGGCTTTGGGGCTAAATTTATTGATCATCTCTTGTTCCTTATCCTTCAAGCGGGTTTCTTCGGTAGCTTGGTATGTTGTGAAAGCTAAATGGAGATCTTCTTTTTCCTTAGAAATAGTCAATACTTTTTGTATACACACCTCTAATTCGGTAGTGCTATTGTTCTTCAAGGCGTCAGATCGATTGGCTATCTCTAGGAGATTGATTGAGAGTTCAGAGTTCACTAAGGAGAGGTATTCCAGCTAGGTGCATTGGGAAGCCCTGGAAATTTCCAGAGTTCGAGCAAATGATAAGGCCTGAGTCAATTCGGCTAAAGACTCTGAGTGCTTACCCTAAGTTTCTTGTAACTGAATTTTGCATTCCTCTAACTCTCGAGCTAGGGTTTCAGTATTTTGCACCTATTCTTGTTGAACTAGTAACTGAGCTCGCAACAAATCTACTTCACGAAGTAATTCTTCTTGGTTGCATTTGGACGTGGTGAGCTTAGTATTAAGGTCAGTGCAGGTCTTCTTTAGGTTTTCTACTAAGACAACAAGGGTTACTTCTCGTTGCTTGGATTGTGTTAGTTGGCTGGTCATGTATTTTAATTATTTTTCTGAGGTCGCATGGCGAGCCTCCATGGTAGATTGGTATGTGGCCAGATGTTGAATGACTTCATTATAATACACAGTGACCTGTTTTAAGAATAAAGGTTAGGAAAAAGGATATTTCTATGTATATGAGTAAAGGAAGGTGTCAAAGGGAATACCTTTGCAAGGTCCAACCTCATGCGTTCTAGGGGGACCTTGCACCCCTAATTGTGAAAAGAGCTTCACTCCCTAAGGGGTGCGGATGTGAAACAAGGATTGCAGTGTAGTGGTGGGGGGATCTACAAAAGTAAGTATATTAATAGGGTCGGTTGAGAAAGGAAGCTTTGAGGCAATATAGCTAGGGAAAGAGGGGGACAGGCAGAGAAGAGTCAAGAAGAAGGGGGGGTGGCGATAGCTTCCCTTGGAGATGATGGGATGGGAAAAATTGGGTCGGAAGGATTTTTCTTTCAAAGGTAGAGAGGAAGAATTATCGGGGGAATAAAGAGGGGAGTTTTCCTCGGGTTGAGGAAAAAGATCTTTTAGGGGAAGTAGATCCTCTTCTACAATAGGAGAGGGAGGATTGTAAGGTTGAAGGCAACAACGACGAGGGGGAGGTGGACCAAGGGATGAAGAAGAGGAAGGGGGTGGAGATTGTCTCTGAGTAAAAGGGCCCTCCAATATCGGAGTGACCTCCTCTAGGAAGGAGGAGAGGAGGGAAAACAAGAAGGATGGGGGATGTCATGTCCCTCTAGAGGCAGGGAAATTGCCTCAGTCGCAGAGGTGGATGGAAGAGTTGGAGAAAGAGTCATTGGTTATGTTCTTTTTCTCTTCTTCTTCTCCTTCTCTCCCTGAGCCTCTATCAAGCTCTTTATTGCCTTCTGCTATAAGGAAAGAAAATGGTAGAGTGTTATTCATAATTTTCATCTTACAAAATAGTCAGGATAGGACACCACCGAATACAACGACGTCGTCTATAATGAAAGGTGATAATTCAAAATGTCCTAGGAGGTATCATAATTGTATTGGTGATCCTAGAAAACCCTCTTGACCTCGGCAATGGGGCATTATAGTTGACTCTCCTAGAATGGGAGAAGATCATGAAGGTCTATCTTCCAAGAATCAAAGTAAGGTAGGGGTGTAGGAAGCTGGCTGAAAAAAGATCATTCTTTCCACCCTTTGTGGGAAGATGGAAGGTTATGTTGGAACTGACAATCCGAGTGTCTTGCAAAGTAGAATGCCCCTACATCGACTGACTTAAGTTGGAAGAGACTGTGGAACAATAAGGGGGATAGAGAAAGACCTAGATGTTTGAAGATGATAACTATACTCGATAGGATGCGGAAAAAGTTGGGAGAAAATTGATTTATCGCTATCTTGTAATAGTCCAAGATGTTGAAATATACAGAGGGAATAGGAAGGCGAGGATTGTTCTCTAGCTAATCCAAGAAGAAGGTGTGGTATCCTAGGGGAAGATGAGGTCGTTGTTTAGGTAAGGAGAATTTGCATTTGATGCTATTATCTATATATGACTTCCTAACGCTGCGA
Source organism: Wurfbainia villosa (assembly GCA_025175895.1). NCBI lineage: Eukaryota > Viridiplantae > Streptophyta > Magnoliopsida > Zingiberales > Zingiberaceae > Wurfbainia > Wurfbainia villosa. Next base: position 64,831,711 of record CM045990.1, on the reverse strand, counting down.
AAGTAATGACTGTCATCTATGCCAGAAGGGGTGGTTTCATACCAAGGAGTCTTGCTAGGGTTTTGAAAAGGGGGAGCCATGGGAAAAAGAAGATGATGAATGTCGGGATTACTTACTTGGAATGGAAGAAAGCACCTAAGGGAAAAAGAAAAGAAAAGCTCTCAGATAGCTGAAGGAGACCTGAGGAGAAGGGCAGCGACTAACCAGAGCGAGGGAGCGAAGAGAAAAACGGGGAGACGGAGGAAGTCAGGATGCGACATAATAGGAAATGAAGAAGCGGGGTCCTTAGAGTCCAAGCATTGAAATATTTCTCCCTAGGACGTAAATGGGCGCTACCTGATAACGACATAATCCATTACAATTTCTAGCAGAAAGGGCTGGTGGTCTATTAAGGTACCTACCCAAAATAAAATCAAGGTTTATAAGGAAAGAGGGAAGATTGAGACAGCCGTGAAGAAAAAGGAGAGAAAGGAATTAACCTAGGCACCTTATCAACTTTAGATAAAATAGTTTATCTGACTATTGGGGGGTGCCTAATGATACTACCATATTCTAGATAAATACCTGAGGTAAGGGGTTAAGAGGTTGATTTGTGTGAATTGAAGGGGGGTTCAGCTTAAAGAGCCTGTAGAGAGCCAAGCTGAGGTAAGTCAGCTTGGAGAACAAGAGCCGAACTGAGGTAGATCACTTCGAAGGATAAGTAGAGAGTCGATCTGAGGTAAGTCAACTCGGAGAACAAGTTTGAGACGAACCGAGGTAGATCAGTTTGGAGGATAAGTAGAGAGCTGAACTGAGGTAGATCAGTTCGGAGGATAAATAGAGTGCCGAGATGAGGAGGGTTAGTTTGGAGAACAAGTGAAAGTCTAAAGAATACCAGCTCGAGAAGTAGATGGAGAATGGAACTTAGAGGGAATAGTTCAGAAAACAAGGTGAACAACATATCAGATAAAAGGTGATTCAGAGGATAGGTTGTTGGACGGGTTAAAAGGAAAATGTTCAGTTACTAAGTGTTGTGGAGGAAATAATAACGAGGGAGGGTAATATATTAATGTCCATATGACCTCTTTGCGAAGAAAGAGTGTTCAGTATATTAGAAGGTGGGTACCTCATGAAATATTCTTTTATCAGTTTGTTACCATGATGGTGTGCACGACATCCTTTAGAACCGTCGGAGACTCTTTATGGGACCCACGAAGGAATCATTCCCTAACAACCTAAAGAATGTTCTCGTCCGGACGGCGTGGCTTTTCCACGTGGACAGTGATCATCACAAAAGTTAACGGAATAGCTTTCCCTAAGGGGCAAGAGGATAAAAGGAAAAAGGAAGCAAAGGAAGAGAGGGATGGTCTCATACTATTCCTACATACATTTACTGTTCTTATTACATTCATCTTCTTCTTCACCTAGCTATGATTGCTATTGTTGGCTCTTTCCTCTTTTTCATACAAGTTCTGATTTAAGCATCGGAGGATCTCCGTCGGGTAGGCCGATGACCATTTAACAAAGTGTTAACTTTTACAGGAAAGAAGCCAAGAGTCATTTACTATTGCGATCAAAGAGAACTCATCCTCAATTATCCAATCATGAGGAGAAAAATCGGCATCAGTTATGAACCACTCTTATTTTAATTTCAGCTAGTACAGTTTCAACAAAATGAAGATGTCTGATTAGGAAGATAGTTGGTCAAAAAAATCAACTTTATAACACACACAATTGACTTACACAACAAATTAACATGCATGCCTTCTACTAAAATAACCTATTGATAATAAAATCTTTTTGAAGTTCAATAGTACCATACCTTATAATTTTATTCACCATTATCTCCAAAAGCAGTATATGCTTTAGACTTTACTTGATGGTTGAGTTTGTTGGCATCTACAATCATGTTTTTTGAGCATCTACTATAATTATGATACTTTTAGTTATATTTTTATGCATAAATGGGCAATGTAATTTAGATATAAGAAAGGTGTAGAACTTATCGTTTTGATTAGGCATGTATCCTGTGGAGGATCGATCGGTGTGTATTGGCCGGCTAGAGGGGGGTGAATAGCCCTCTTCGTTGGATGACAGAATTTGCTCGTCTACAAAATCGTTAGCGCAAGCGGAATACTAATAAACAAGACAAGCAAATCAAAACAACAAGAATAAAACCAATGCTAACACAATATATAACATGGTTCACGACTACGCCGCTAATCCACGGTCCCCAATTCATCTTCGGTGAATCACTCCGCAACCAATCCACTATTGGTCTCTCCTTTGCACCAAGCTAGGTGGAGGTGACCCTTACAACTCAAGAACACTCCTTCTTTTACAATTGATGTGAAAGAAACTAGAAGAAGGAGTTTATCACTTGTAGAGCACTTGGATGATGATTTGGAATATAAGCATTTGTCATCCAAAAGCCCACACCCTCTCTTTTTATAGAGAGGGCTGATTTCTTCCCGTTGGCCGCCACGATCACGCCCTTGGCGATCCATCGCCGCCACTACAATGGCTCTCCAAACACGCCTCGGATCCCGACCGCTGTAATCCAATGGATCCCTTGGCGATCGATCGATATAACCATCGGGCCGATCACGCGCCTCCCGTAGTCGACTGCCCAGTCGGCTACGAGAGGTTCTGTGCCCGCGACTTCTTCTGGCAGTCGACTGCCATTCCATGGCAGTCGACTGTTGGGCATAATCTCATCAGTCGGATACCAGTCGAACCGAGTTTGACTCAGAGCAGTCGACTTCCATTTCATGGCAGTCGACTGGTGCCATGTGAAACTCAAACTTAACATTTGTTTGAGCTTTCGGTGATCGGGTAAACCTCAACCCTTGCGGTCGAGCCTCCGACACTCAGCCATTCGACCAAGTTCACCTAATGAGCTACTTACAATTCAATCATTCTCTCATCTCACTCGAAGTCCCTCGCCGAAGCTCTCTTTGTTCGCGGCCACATCCCTCGGCAGCATCAGGTGCACGACTCTGTAATGCTCCTTCACGTCTCTTGCCTCCGAAGTCTGCTTCCTTGGCTTCACTTCAAGTCATCTCGTCCGGCGGTCCCTCAGCAGCATCAAGCGCACGGCTCTGCAATGCTCCTTCTCCGACTCAAGCACGAGGTTGTGAGTAGTGAACTCGCCAAGGCTCCATGTGCGAATTACTAAGTCCTGCATGACTTCAACGCATATATCAAATCACAATGACAAACTAACTTAAACCCTTTGCCACACACATCAAAACCATATCACGGCAAGAGATTGCCCTAACAATCTCCCCCTTTTTGATGTGTGGCAATCCGTTTAAGTTAGGTAAAAACATTTGATAAAATATTAAGGAAAGAAAGCATGTGAATAACATGATTAGCAACTCTCCCCCTTAATACATGAAACTCCCCCTAAATATATTCCCCCTTACTTAAACATATAGTTTTCTCCCCCTTTGACACCATCAAAAAGATTAATAAAGTTTATACAGCATGACATCAAGTCTAGAGAGAAATATAAACCAAAAACATGCCTTAAAACCGTGTATCAGAAATTGCTAGGTTGTTTTTCAGGTGAACAGTCGACTGCTATTAGTATGGCAGTCGACTGGCACAATGAATTCTGAATTTCTGATTTTCTGGACGAATTTCAGAAATACTCTATAAATTCCAAAAAATTCTAAAAATAGTGAAATTTGGGGAACACATTTCTTGTAAGTATATCTATCAATGAAAAATAGTTTTTCATGAAAAAACATTATATTTTCATAGATTTTCCAAAAATACAAAAGCTTTAAAAATCACTAGGTTTTTTATCATGTTAGTATCCATTTTAACACCTAGTCTTGCTTTGGATTGTTTCAAAACATGAACATGCAGATTTTAAAGTAAGAAATTATTTGGAAAACATATGAAATATCCAACCATGATCTTTGGGCAATATATTTATGAATTAAACATAAGCATTCCCCATGATTGGTCTATGATTGCTATTTTGATACCTTAAATGACCATCTAAATACCATAGGCATTAGTGGATATTTGTATCATCCGAACATCTCACTCATGCTAAGTTTTCAATCAAGGTAGCCTATGGTGAGTGTGAGATGCATCCTAAAGGTATTTGTATACACTTAACCATTATTTTCATGCAATTCTATCAAGGTTAAGTATCATCCTATCATTCCACATAATCATAAATGTTAGGGCAATCTCTTGCCATGATAAGGTTTTGATGTGTGTGGCAAAGGGTTTAAGTTAGGTTGTGATTATGGTTTGATATGTGCGTTGAAGTCATGCAGGACTTAGTAATTCGCACATGGAAGCCTAGGCGAGTTTCACAACTCATGACTCGGTCCTTGAGTCAGTGAAGGATAGCTTTGCGGAAGCCGTGCGCTTGGAGCATCCGAGGGACCGCCGGACAAGGAGCTTGGAGTGAAGCCGGAGGAAGTAGACTTCAGGGAGAGACGCAAAGGATGGCGCTATAGAGCCATGCGCTTGGCACATCCGAGGGATGTGGTCGGACGAAGATAACTTCGAAGGCGAGGGACTCCGAGAGATGAGAGTGAGCGAATGTAACCCGGGAAAGGGGTAGTAGCTCCTAGGTGAAACTTAGCCTTTTGGCCAAGTGTCGGATGAGTTTTCCCGATATGATCGCCATGAAATGGCAATGATCGCTTCCGAGTCGAATGGGTTCGACTAGTGTCCGACTCATGGGCATTTGGCCCAAGCAGTCGACTGCCATGGACCAAGAATGATCATTGCCGTCGACACTACCGATCCGCCAAGGGACGATAATCGTCGATGGCACGCGCACGAGAATGGATCGGAGTCAAGCTCGTGGAGCACTCGACTGATGGTACATCAGTCGACTGATGGCAAGATCAGTCGACTGATGATGATACCGTTGGATGAAATCCAATGTGGAAAGTGGTCGTTATTGGGCAACGACTACATGACCAGTCGACTGATCGGAGCATTAGTCGACTGCTCCTGTGTCAACGGGAAGAAACCCTCTTCCTCTATAAAAAGGAAGGGGATGAGGCTTTGGGAGGCTAATGCTTCAACTCTAATCTTCTCCGAAAGTGCCATAAATGTCTTCCCACTCTTCTTACTTGTTTTTACTTCATTCTTATTGTAAGAAGAGTGATCTTGGTTGTAAAGGTTACCTCCACCTAGCTTGGTGCAAAGGAGAGACAAATAGTGATTGGCTTTGGAGGAGTGATTCACCTTGGACGAATCGGACCGTGGATTAGCGGCATAGCCGTGAACCACGTTACATTTTGTGTTAGTGTTTGTATTCTTCTTTGTTTGTTTGCTTGTCATATTTTTGTTATTTCTGCTTGCGCTAATTAGTTTTGTAGACGAGAAAATACCGTCATCCAACGTAAGAGGGCTATTCACCCCCCTCTAGCTGGCCGTTCGATCCCCAACAATAAAGACATATATGGATAAATTTCATATTATGATCATGAAGCACATGTATTCATCAAATTGTGATCATGCATTAGATACTACATCATGATAATAAGGAAAATATCACCTAAAGCATGATTTCTCTATTTATAGGTGTATTATCATCACCTAACACTATTTCAAAAATATTATCCCACCATCCTAAGTCAACCAAACATATGATATAGATGAAATCCTTATGGTTGACTATCCTAGGGTTTTCCTAACCCTTTAGGATGGATTTAGGAACCCAAAATAAGTTCTTTCCTATGGGGTTCACTAAATACTTCTTAGGAATCTATTTTCTAGCTATTACCTTCTTTTTGTCTTGACCCCTAGCAATTAAACATTTATAGGCCTTTTCATTTTTATTTTCTTTATAACCTAGGCCTTTCTTATTGAAACTAGCTCTTTGGCTCCCAATTATTATGTTAAGGGTATTGGATCCTATTGTAAATTTTTCTAGGGCTTTGGTCAAATGATCTATCTTTTCCCTTAAAGCCCTATTTTTCTCTATGCATGCATCATTAACATCAAATGGAATATAAAGATCATGTGAGCATGCATCATTTAAGCTAGAAGAAATATTATCATTTATATTTAAGCATGCTTTTTCTAATTTTTCTTCTAAGTCCTTAATTTGATCTAGCATGCATTTGTTTTTCTTCTTTGCCCTAAATAGATCCTTAGTAAGACTAGATATCATGGAAACTATTTTACTTGGTGAAAAGTTCGTTACCATAGTTTCCATGTCTTCTTCTTCTTCGGATGAGGATGGTGAAGAAGCTCCCCCTTCACTAGAGCTCTCCTCACTTGTGCTTGATCCTTTATTTTCAGAGGACGAAGAGTCTAGGTCGTCAAAGGCCATTACGGCAAGGTTGGAGTAGACATGTTCTTCCTCTTCGAATGATGATGATGAAGAAGAGGGATCATCCCATGTCCTTGCTTTGAGTGCTTTTGTTTTCCCTTTCTCCTTGGCTTTCTTCTCTTCTTCCTTCTTCTTACTTCCCTTCTTCTTCTTCTTTTCTTCCTTCTTTTTCCTTTCCTCTTTACTCTTGTTTAAGAGGGGACAATTGTCCCTTATGTGTCCCTCTCCTTGGCAATTATAACAAATCACCTTCCCCCTTTGTCTTCTCCTCCTATCATTAGATTTATTAAATTTAAAATTTCTTAAAGAACGTCTAACCTTCCTTACCATGTAAGCTTCTTCCGTGCTATCCATGGAGGAGGATGAGGATGCTTCATCGGGTGAGGAGGGGGTCTCCATCTTCTTCTTCCCTTTGTGAGCCATCAAGGCTACTCCTCTTGAAGGTTGAATTCTAAGCTCTTCAACTATTCCTTCAAGCTTTGTTTCGTGGAGCTCCATTGTTGAAAAAAATTCCTCCAAGGTGCTAACTTCTAGGTTCTTGGAGATGTAGAATGAGTCCACCATAGAGCTCCATCTTGAGGATCGAGGAAAGGCATCTATAGCCTTCATGAGCATGTCCCTATTTGAAAGCTTCTCACCTACACTAGATAAACCGATTATTATCTCTTTAAATCTAGAGTGTAGTGAGGTTACCTTTTCTCTCTTTTCTAATTTGATGTTTGATAGTTGGGAGCGGAGGAGGTCTCTCCTTGCAAGTTTGGCCTCTGAGGTACCTTCATGAAGCTCTACTAGCTTCTCCCATATCTCCTTTGCACTAGAGCATTCCCCTATCCTATTCACTTCTTGTTGGGAGAGTACATTGTAGAGGTGGTGCTTGGCCTTTGAATTTGCCAAGTATTCTTCCCTTTGCCTCTTGCTCCACCTTGATTTCTCCAATGGCTCCCCTTCTTCATCCCTAGGCAATTCGAAACCGTTTTCCATAATTAAAAAAATTTCAAAGTCGGTTTCGAAAAATACCTCCATTCTCTTTTTCCACCAAGAGAATTCTCCTTCACACTTTGGTGGGTGAATATTGGAGCCAGCCATCTTTTGATGAAGTGCTTGTTGCGACGGTTAGTCCTCGACAAGCGACTTGGCTCTGATACCACTTGTGGGGGATCGATCGGTGTGTAATGGCTGGCTAGAGGGGGGTGAATAGCCCTCTTCGTTGGATGACAGAATTTGCTCATCTACAAAATCGTTAACGCAAGCAGAATACTAATAAACAAGACAAGCAAATCAAAACAACAAGAATAAAACCAATGCTAACATAATATATAACGTGGTTCACGGCTAGGCCGCTAATCCACAGTCCCCAATTCGTCCTCGGTGAATCACTCCGCAACCAATCCACTATTGGTCTCTCCTTTGCAACAAGCTAGGTGGAGGTAACCCTTACAACTCAAGAACACTCCTTCTTTTACAATTGATGTGAAAGAAACTAGAAGAAGGAGTTTATCACTTGTAGAGCACTTGGATGATGATTTGGAATATAAGCATTTGCCATCCAAAAGCCCACTCCCTCTCTTTTTATAGAGAGGGCTGATTTCTTTCCGTTGGCCGCCACCAGTCGACTGCTGCCCTTGGCAGTCAACTGCCGCCACTACAATGGCCTCCGAACATGTTGGATCCCGACCGTTGTAGTCTAACAGATCCCTTGGCAGTCGACTGATGTAACCATCAGTCGACTGCTGCCTCCCGTAGTCAACTACCCAGTCGGCTATGAGAGATTCTGTGCCCACGACTTCCTCTGGCAGTCGACTGTCATTCCATGGCAGTCGACTGCTGGGCATAATCTCATCAGTCGGATACCAGTCGAACCGAGTTCGACTCAGAGCAGTCGACTGTCATTTCATCGCAGTCGACTGGTGTCATGTGAAACTCAAACTTAACATTTGTTTGATCTTCCGGCGGTCGGGTAAACCTCAACCCTTGCAGTCGAGCCTCCGACACTCAGCCATTCGGCCAAGTTCACCTAATGAGCTACTTACAATTCACTCATTCTCTCATCTCACTCGAAGTCCCTCGCCGAAGCTCTCTTCGTTCGTGGCCACGTCCCTCTACAGCATCAGGTGCACGGCTCTGCAATGCTCCATCGCGTCTGTTGCCTGTGAAGTCTACTTCCTTGTCTTCACTTCAAGTCATCTCGTCCGACGGTCCCTCGGCAACATCAAGCGCACGACTCTACAATGCTCCTTCTCCGAATCAAGCACGAGGTTGTGAGTGGTGAACCCGCCAAGGCTCCATGTGCGAATTACTAAGTCTTGAACGACTTCAATGCACATATCAAATCACAATGATAAACTAACTTAAACTCTTTGCAACACACATCAAAACCATATCACGGCAAGAGATTGCCCTAACATATCCCAATTTGACCTTTTTATTAAAAAGTATCATTTGGCTTCCATGTATCATATTTAAATACTTAGATGCCTTAGTGAAATTTTATAGTCTATTTCATCTCTCTTGTACTTGTGATCTTCAATTTTCATTTTCTTTCTTAAGTTTTTCAACTTTTGCACAATAAGTTTTTCAACTTAGCAAGAACAATATTAACTGTTTTTTCTCAAGTTTGAAAAGATTGTGTTATTTTCATGGAATTTATTGTATGATAACTTTACTTTTAATTTTGCACTAACAAGAGGTACAATAAGATGATTGATAATTTCTAAAGCTCTACGTGAGAATGATTTGTTCCCTCATTTTATTTTTATTATTTAAGAGAAGTCTCCTTGTCACTTAGTTGTTCATCATCAACAATGTCTCTATGTTTGAAGAGTTTTGAAGATGATTCAATCAAGAATAGTCGGTGGTCACAATTTGAAAACAAGTTTGCCCGACTAAATTAAAGGGGAGGGATGAAAAGACCAAGCTTGCAAATTTAGATTTTCTTTTTGTTGTACGACAAAAACAATTTAAATTGTTAATTCCCTTCAGGTGCTCGCATGTGATATTTTTTGATAATGCAACAACACGATCAAGGCACTTTAGTTAGATAAAAATGGTGAATATTTGTCTATTGAGTTTCTAGATCGCCCCAAAAAGGAATGGGATTCTCTTTGAGTTGCCTCCTTTGAAATACCACAACTTAATGGTATGTCTAAAAGAAGGAATAAGTCCTTTTAGATATGAGTCATAGCGACATGCCCCTGAGTATGCAGGGATATAAATTGGAGACTGCAAACGTTTTCTCAACAAGCTGTCCTCAAATTCTATGCAATTGATACCATATATAAAATTTATAAGAAACCTAGTTGTTCTCTATTGGTGCAATCGACGTCAGGTCAAGATTGACTAAATTTGAGTTGGGCTCGAGTTGAATTTCGATATTTGACAATATGACTAAAGATAAAGGATGGTATGAGGGAGATTGTTGGTGCAATCAACCTTAGGACAAAGTTGGCCAAGCTCGAGTGAGGTTCGAGTTGAGTTTCATATATGGATGACAATATAATTATAGGATGGTATAGGACATCCACAGTCATATGGAGTTTAGCGTAAAGTCAAGTAGGTCAAACTTGACCAGATACTTGATGAGTGAAAAATTCAAGTAGGTCAAGGAAGACCGAACACTTGGTGGTCGAAAGTCCAATGGGAGTTAACAAGTGAAAATTCCAAGTGGGTCAGGATTGATCGGACATTTAATGGTTAGAAGTCCAATGGGAGTTGGCAAGGTAGAAATCCAAGTGGGTCATGGAGGACCAGACACTTGGTGATGGAAAGTCCAACGGGAGAGTTGGTGTTAGAAATATATGAGAGGTGTCCTAAGGCAATCGCCTTATATTTGAATCATTTATATGATAAATGAAGATTCACTATTTGAGTATACATATTTTCATGTATTTGATTAGATCTTAAACTCATTTACTGAAAGTCCACGATACGATTCACAACATGAGAAAATTTGTGATTGGATCACAACTAATGAGTATCTCTACATGTATAATTGTGATGTATTGGAATTATCCCTAGTCGATGAATTGATGAATTTGGACCATCAATTCTATCAAGACTAGCATGAGGTATACTCCTTGGTGTATCCAAGTAGCCGATTCTCATTGGCTGAAGACATTGTGATGTTCGGAGTTAATTGTGGATGCTAGTTATCGTAACTAGTTCATTGGAGTGACCAGCTGTAAGACTTCATATGGTTCTCTTCATATATGGATATGTCAATGAAGTTCTTACTGCAGCTTAAGTGCGATGTTCTTTTGACTTGCGGTATTCAAGTCATCTTGGTCATGAAGACTTATGCTTTGACATCTTAAGCAAGCATCTCCAAGGAGATGTAGACTTGGGATGATTGGGTATAAGTCGAAGTGACCGAAGGTGTTTGAATAGCCTATGAAGAATTCACCACTCCTTGCGAGGAGATGTATACCCATGGCCTCTCGTCGAATTGTTACTAAAGTCTTTAGCCAAATCATTACATATTTAGAGTAAGGTACTTTTGGATATATGTGCAGTAACTAGAATTCGTAGGACGAGGAAATGATACTTAGGCTAGGTGTGACGTAGTCAGCCTAGTGAGAACTGACACTATAGACCATGTCCTGAACCAAGTGGATATAAGATGCATGAAGGGAACGGGGCACGATTCATTGTAGCTGCTGAAGAGTTTCAGAAATGGTTCTGGATCAACTGTTGATTTTCCAATTAATTGGGGATCATGATGTACTACTAGGTGTCACTCATGATTATTCTATAATTAATGGTTAATTATAGATGACCAATATAAATTGGGAATCTATTTGGTCACACGCACAACGAGCGTAATCCGAAGGATTTAAAATGGGCTTGAGAATGAGATTCTCTGACCGAGAGAAACTAGGTTTGGTTGGACCAAACAAGGAGCGAGCATGAAATTGTTTCAGTCGCAATGGAAACATAGAAGGGCTGAGTCTTATGAAGACATGATGGATGAACCAAATTAGTTTGGTTCTAATCCAATGGTGGAGAATAAACCAAAGGGGTTTGGTTTGTTTTAAACGAATGAACCAAAGTTGGTTTGGTTCGTTTTAACTTAAAATAGACTAACTCAGTTCGGTTTATTTTAACATAAGTTATTGGAGCGGGTTAACGGATTTTGGTTTTCAACCAATAACTCTAAGGAGAAGTTTTCTTAATGGTTAAGAAACACGGGCTCTATAAAAATATGGTTAAGTTTTTGGAGAGCCCTAAGTTTTATTTTGGGAAATAAACTTCTCCTCTCCTCTCCCTCTCTTCTCCTTATCGCCGCCCAAGCTCTCCACGCCGCCTGCCCTTGTGCCGCCGTCCACCTTGCTGCCGACATCCAAGCTTCTGCCAGCCATCCTCCGGCGACTCTCTAGTGACTTCCCTTGGCTCCGGTGACCAAGGTGCAGTCGGCCATCCTCCTTTGGGCTGGCACAACTCCTCCACCAAGCTGTCCAGTTTTCTGGACAGCTTCTTTCCTTTTCATGTTGGAGCATCATTTGGATGACGTTTGGAGCTCCGACAGTGGCTACCTTGCTGTGGATTCGATCTCCGGAAATCCTCATAGGTGGAGGACGAAGGATTCGTCAAACGGTTAACGAATACCTCTCCGAAGAAGCGAGTTTTGGGGACTCAATTTCTAATCCGAATTTTGATTCGGATTGTGATCTTCTTGAAGGGTTTTGCCCGAGATCGAAGCTCTGATACCACTTGAAGGTAGGAAACTTCACTTACCACTTCAACTTGGTCTCTTGTTCATGGCAATCCCTTCTACGTCCTCGGATAAAAAAAAAATATCCTTGACAAGAGGGATTACCCAATCTCCCGTTTCATCGTCGTGCTATTCGATTAGAGTGGTCACTTGAACAAACTTGTTGTTGTTGGGTTGATCCGTGAGGGGAAACTTCGCTTCCCACTTCAACTTTATCACTTGTTCATGGCGATCCCATTGACGTCCCTGGATTAAAAATTTAATCCTAGACAAAAGGGAACACCCAAGCAACCTTGTCATCGTCGTGCTATTCATTTAGAGTAGTCACTTGAACAAACTTGTTGTTCAAGCGACCAACCTCTATTACACGAATAGCCGTAGAATAGATGATGTACGGATCGTCGATTTTTGTGTTTATGTTCGGGATCCAAGTATTATTTAGCCACAAACATAAAATAAACAACCACATACAACATGCATATAATTGAAAAACAATTATAGACATTATACAAAAGAACACTAATCAAAATAAACAAGATTATACCTCTTGATCTTCTATTGTATGACCTTCCTCCTTTCGGACATCGTGTGGGCGACGATCTACCAAAAGTTTAAGCTCCTAGATCACCAATCTTCCTTTCCTTGTTCGCTCCGAACAAAGGAAGATCATAAAACAAAACTCATCTTCCTATCTAGAACCGGCCACCAAGTCAATAAACTCGATGTTGCCGCCGGCCAAGGAAGAGAACATGGACTATGGGAGCCGGCCAAAAGAAAATCAATGAGGGCATGGGCGCCGACCAACACTTGGAGAAGAGAAATGAAAGCAATCCTTCTCCTTGTTTCCGCCCAAACCCTAAACCTAGCTCTCCTAATTTCCAGCCAAGGATGAGGGGAAGAAGAATAGGTTGAGCACCGGCCAAGGTAGAGGGAAGAAGGATAGGTGCCGGCCAAACCTTAGGAAGAAGAAGAAGAGACTTCCTCCACTTGTTGCCTCCCATAACTAACTCCCAAAACCCTAGCCGCCCACTCCTAATCCTAACCCTAATGGGATTGCATGCCACCCAAGGGAAGCAAACCCTAATGCCATCCATTAAGTTGCCGCCCAAGCCATCATCCCATATTTATAAAGTTAGGTTCATCCCTTCTTTTAATCTCCACCATTGGTTCTAGGGATTTAATCTCAACCGTCGAATCTAGAGATTTAATCTCAACCGTCGGATCTAGAGATTTAATCTCTACCATTGGATCTAGAGTTTTGTTTTCATCCATTGGATCTAAGCTTCATGAGGTTTTAATAGGCTACAATAGGGACCATGAGGAGGAGTTGGATCTTGGCCACCCAATGGATCAAGCCCACATAAAGTCCGATCCATTAATGATTATCCATTCCACTAGAGGATTATCAATGATCTACCTCACCAACCCCCATAAGTTAATATGGGCTCCATATATTATTTGTACATTTTTCTCCCCGTGTTTAAGATCTCGAATGTCCGTCGATTAATTAATTTACTGACCATTAATTAATCAACATCTAACTCTATGAGTAGTACCACTCAACCTTTTCATCATGTCGGACCAAGTCCACCTGCAGGGTTTACATGATGAACCTTATGAGCTCCTCAAGGGGACATCATCATCCTAATATATAGGACACGGTTTCCTCCTATAATCAACGACACACCATATAAATAATATCATTTCCCAACTTACTCAGCCTATCGATTTAATCTATAAATCTCGCCCATTGGTAAATCAAAGAGATGAATACTAAATATATGTGCCCGTTATTATATCGGGATTAAGAGTATGTACAATAATATCTGAGGTCTGATTCGATTATGTAGTCAGCAATAAATCGAATCACCTCTAAGTCGGTCCTGCTCAATACACACAAAGTGCACTAGTGTGATTCTATGGTCAAGACAAACTAATATCAAATCACACTACAACCATTCCAATGGTTTGTCCAAAGCCATCTCGGTTGTGAGCCTTTACTTATACTTTACAAGGAACCGATAACATGATCTCCCGTGTGACACCACACACCATGTTATCTACAATATAATGTATTAGACAATATGCATAGCCATAAAAATATGCAAACAATGATCATGTGATTCTTATTTCAAAATAAAGATGTTCATACAAAAGATAGACTTTTCAGTATACATCCCAACAGTTGTTCAAGCCACCAACCTCTATTCTACGAATAGCTGCGGAATAGACGATGTACGGATCGCCGACTTTTGTGTTTATATTCGGGGTCCAAGTTATATTAGCCACATACATAAAGTAAACAACCATATACAACATGCATATAATTGAAAAAACAATTATAGACATAATACAAAAGAACACTAATCAAAATAAACAAGATTATATCTCTTGTTATACCTCTTGATCTTTTATTGTATATCCTTTCTCCTTTTGGACGTCGTGTGGGTGACGATCTTCCAAAAGTCGAAGCCTCCTAGATCACCAATCTTCCTTTCCTTTTTCACTCCGAACAAAGGAAGATCATAAAACAAAACACTTCTTCCTATCTAGAACCGGCCACCAAGTCAATAGACTCGATGTTGCCGCCGGCCAAGGAAGAGAACATGGAGTATAGGAACCGGCCAAAAGAGAATCAATGAGGGTGATGGGCGCTGGCCAACACTTGGAGAAGAAAAGGGAAACCAATCTTCACCTTGTAGCCACCCAAAACCCTAACCCTAGCTCTCCTAATTGCAGGCCAAGGAAGAGAGGAAGAAAAATAGGTTGAGCACCGGCCAAAGTATAGGGAAGAAGGATAGGTTGCCGACCAAACCTTAGGAAGAAGAAGAAAGGTCCTCCTCCACTTGTTGCCGCCCACCCCAACACCCAAAACCCTAGCCGCCCACTCCTAATCCTAACCTAATTAGGATTGCTTGCCGCCCAAGGGAAGTTAACCCTAATCCTCATCCATCAAGTTGCCACCCAAGCCATAGTCCTATATTTATAGAGTTGGGCTCAAGCCTCCTTTTAATCTCCACCATTGGTTCTAGGGATTTAATCTCAACCGTCGGATCTAGAGATTTAATCTCAACCGTCGGATCTAGAGATTTAATCTCTACCGTTGGATCTAGAGTTTTGTTTTCATCCATTGGATCTAAGCTTCATGAGGTATTAATAGGCTACAATAGGGACCATGAGGAGGAGTTGGATCTTGGCCACCCAATGGATCAAGCCCACATAAAGTCTGATCCATTAATGATTATCCATTCCACTGGAGGATTATCATTGATCTACCTCACCAACCCCCATAAGTTAATATGGGCCCCATATATTATTTGTACATTTTCTCCCCGTGTTTAAGATCTTGAATGTTCGTCAATTAATTAATTTACTAACCATTAATTAATCAACATCTAACTCCATGAGTAGTACCACTCAACCTTTTCATCATGCCGGACCAAGTCCACCTGTAGGGTTTACATGATGAACCTTATGAGCTCCTCAAGGGGACATCATCATCCTAATATATAGGATACGGTTTCCTCCTATAATCAACGGCACACCATATAAATAATATCATTTCCCAACTTACCGAGTCTATCGATTTAATCTATAAATCTCGCCCATTGGTAAGTCAAAGAAATGAACACTAAGTATATGTACCCATTATCATATCGGGATTAAGGGCATGTACAAAATAATATCTGAGGTCCGATTCGATTATGTAGTCAGCAATAAATCGAATCACCTCTAAGTCGGTCCTGCTCAATACACACAAAGTGCACTAGTGTGATTCTTTGGTCAAGACAAACCAATACCAAATCACACTATAACCATACCAATGGTTTATCCAAAGTCATCTCGGTTGTGAGCCTTTACTTATACTTTACAAGGAGCTGATAACATGATCTCCCGTGTGACACCACACACCATTATCTACAATGTAATGTTTTAGATAATATGCATAGCCATAAATATGCAAACAATGATCATGTGATTCTTATTTCAAAAATAAAGATGTTCATACAAAAGATAGACTTTTCAGTATACATCCCAACACTTCTCTCGATCATATCGTCTTCAACACGAGGCTAGTGACTCCTACGAAGACGAGGCTCATGCCTTTGTGAAGTCATCCCGACGATATTCAGCGTGGATACGGATAGAGGCAATTCTACCGAGAGTCGCTCCAGTAGATGTCATTCTTGCTGCACGTGATACGTCAGGTATAAGAGTAATTTCTTTTATTGCAAAATTTGAATTTACGATTATGTCTACACATATTGTACTACGCATGCGTGTGATATGTGTGTTGTAATAAATTAGATTTATTGCTTTTAATTCTTCTGCTATGCACATGTTTACTAAATATATTCGAACACACACTCGCCGTGGTGCCGGAAACCCAATAGTGGTATCAGAGCCCAGGTTGTGTTTCGACATAGTCATAAAATTATTTTACGATAGTCGTAATTTTATTTATGGAAATTTTCTACTTTTGGAAAGTTTAGAAGTATTTATGAAAATTTTCTAATTTTGAAAAGTTTAGAAGTATTTATGGAAATCTTCTACTTTTGGAAAGTTAGAAGTATTTATGGAAATTAACACTTTCCATAAATAAAATATTTGATTAGATTTGGAAATTTGTTTCCTAATTTAATCATGATTTGATTTGGAAAATCAAATCTAAAATATATTTTATGTCAATAAATAGTTTTGACAATTTAGTAAATTAGTTTCCTAAATTAAATTTGACTTTCCTTAATTGAGACATTCCATAAATAAAATGTGATTAGATTTGGAAATTTGTTTCCTAATTTAATCATGATTTGATTTTGGGAATCAAATCATAAACATATTTTATTTCCATAAATAGTGATGACATATAAGAAAATTTTATACATGTCATAATTGTATGTCATGTAATTGCATTAGATGCATATCATTATGTCATGTGTGACGCGACATGTAGATGTATGTCATGTATGTCATGTATGTCATGTCATGTAGATAATAGTTATTTGCATGCAAAGAGGATGAGACATAAAAACCCTTACACAATATTAAAAGTCTACTCCTTCCATTAACATGGTTAGAACTAGAGTTATGTTTCTTGTTTGGGTTGTTGGACTCTCTCCAAGCCCGGCTCGAACCCGAACATGTTCAAACCATGGAATAGTTTAATACAATATGGTAAGAGTCAGAGGTTAATCATTGGCTTTGGTTGTTGGACTCTCTCCAAGCCAGGTTAATTGGTTGAATGCGCTCTAACTATATTAAAACTATGCCTTGATTAATGGGTTGGCCTTAACCAGAGCATCGGCTTTAACCAGGAGCATCAGCTTGTTGGACTCTCTCCAGGGTCGATGTGAAGGGAGGTGAAGTTGAGTGTTATGCATATGATGCATACTTGTTAATGAGTTAACAACCCGATGTATGTGTGAACATTCAATTAGTTGATAACACATTGTGATAGTTGAATATATGTGATATGCAATCGATATATATGATACCTACCATTGTAGCTATGAATGGCTTGTTGGACTCTCTCCATGGTTGTTCATATCTATGTTGGATATCAGCCCATTCAGAGATGGACCTATAATCTCCCGAAGTGATTTTGGAGTTTTTGAAATTCGAAAAATGAATGGGATATATAAATGTATGTTGATGCATTTTAAATCATCTTTCTCATATATGCTAGTTTTGTATTTCTAGGTTAATCGATTGATCATGACGTCTTTGAACTTGCGCACTATTTTGGATTCAAACAAATTGACTGGGCCTAACTTCTTGGATTGGCTTAGAAACTTGAGAATTGTTCTCAAGGATGAAAAGCTCGCGTATGTCCTTGAAGAGCCTCTTCCCAACCGTTCTAGGGACGATGCAACTCCAGACTAATTGTTGGCCTATCAGAAACATGTGGCAGATTTTGAACTGACGAGTTGCATCATGCTAGCCGCGATGGTACACGAGCTGCAAAAGCAGCATGAGCATATGGATGCTAATACCATAGTCTTCCATCTTCATGAGTTGTTTGATGAGCAAGTGAGATCTGAAAGGTTCGAAGTCTCCAGGCTCCTCTTCACCTCTAAGATGCAAGAAGGTTCATCTGTAGTACAGTTTGTGCTAAAGATGAATGGGTACATCGAGCGACTGGCCACCCTCGGATTTGTGATGAATCATGAATTAAGTATTGACTTAATTCTGCATTGTTTGCCCAAGAGTTTCTCACAATTTGTGATGAACTACCAGATGAACAAACTTGAATCCACTATTCCTAAGCTCCTCAATATGCTGAAGAAAGTGGAGCCTTCTGTGAAGCATGAGAAGAAGGCAGTTTTGTTAATTGATTCCTCAAAGAAATGTTTTAAGAGGAAGTCAAAGGAACAAAAGAAAGGGAAGAACAAAAAGGCTAAGAAGGCAGAACCAGCACAAAAGGGCACTTGCCATCATTGTGGCAAGGAGGGCCACTGGAGAAGAAACTGTAAGATTTATCTTGAGTCCGTGAAGAAGAAGAAACATCTGATGCCCCATCCTCTTCAGGTATCTTCATTATTGATTGTCATTCTATTTCCTTAGACACTTGGGTATTGGATACTGGGTGTGGCTCACATATATGTAATGACATACAGGGGCTAAGGAATAGAAGAAGACTCGTTAGAGGGGAGTCAAATTTGCGAGTTGGCAATGGAGCAAAGGTTGTTGCGGTCGCCATCGGAACTTATTTTCTGAAGCTCCCTAGTGGACTAGTCTTAGAATTGGACAATTGCTATTCTGTTCCTTCTTTAATAAAGAACATTATTTCTATTTCTTGCTTAAATAGAAATGGTTACCATTTGACGTTTAGTAACAATTGTTGTTATATAACTTTGAATGGCGTACTTTATGGGACTAGAACTTTGAGCAATGGTATTTATACGTTGGATATATCCAGTCACGTTTTCAATATCGAGGTAAGCAACAAGCGTACTTGAAAGGATAATCAATTAGACTCCTACATGTGTCATTGTCATCTTGGCCATGCAAGCAAGAAATGCATGTCCGAATTACACTGATGTGGAATTCTGGAATCGTTTGAATTGGATTCATACGATACATGTGAATCATGCTTAAAAGGCAAGATGACTAAGTTACCTTTTACAGGAAAAGGTAAACGGGTGGGAGAGTTGCTATGTCTAATACATACTGATGTATGTGGACCTATGTCAACTCAAGCTCTAGGAGGCTATAGCTACTTCATTACCTTCACTGATGATCACTCACGGTTTGGGTATGTGTTCTTGATGAAATACAAGTATGAAGCCTTTGAAAGGCTCAAAGAATTCAGAAATAAAGTAGAGAAACAACATGACAAGAGTATTAAAATACTTCGATCGGATTGAGGTGGTGAATACTTGAGTCAAGAGTTTCTAGATTATCTAAGAAATAATGGTATATTGTCTCAATGGACTCCGCCATATACACCGCAGCATAATGGTGTATCTGAGAGGTGTAACCGGACCTTGTTGGACATGGTCAGGTCAATGATGAATCATGCGAATCTTCCCAAGTCCTTTTGGGGCTATGCACTTCAGACAGCTATTTACTTGCTAAACAGAATGCCAACCAAGGTAGTCTTCACTACTCCATATGAGATATGGAATAGTAAGAAACCTCATGTATCTTACTTGAAGATATGGGGTTGTCCTACTTATGTGAAATGGACTGTATCAGACAAACTGGATGCTAAGTCTGATAAATGTCTATTTATTGGACACCCTAAGGAAACGAGGGATTACCAATTTTATCATCCTGTGGAACAAAAGGTGTTTGTTTCAAGAAATGTTGTGTTTCTAGAGAAAGAGTTTCTCTTGCAAGAAAACAGTGGGAGTGTCGTTGAGCTTGAAGAGGCTCAAGAGACTCCAATAGACATTGATGAGATACCTGGTGGAGCACCACAGCCGATAACTCATAGTGATGAGCCATCGGCTGGACCTATTGAGACACCACATCTTCATAGATCTGGTAGAACACGCAACATTCCTAAGAGATATGGATTTCTCGTAAGTAAATTGAACGACGTGTTACTCATTGATGATGAGGAGCCTACCATTTATGAAGAAGTTTTGAAAAGTTTAAAAAGGGATAAATGACTTAACGCCATGATGTCAGAAATGGATTCCATGTATGAAAATCAAGTTTGGAACTTGGTTGACCAACCTGAAGGCATTAAGCCTATAGGGTGCAAGTGGGTTTTCAAGAAGAAAATTGACATGGATGGTAATGTGATTACCTATAAGGCTAGATTAGTGGCGAAAGGGTATCGTCAAAAGCAAGGTGTTGATTATGACGAGACCTATTCACCTGTTGCTATGCTTAAATCCATTCGGATGCTCCTGGCCATAGTGGCTCATTATGATTATGAGAAATGGCAGATGGATGTGAAAATGGCTTTCCTTAATGGAAACCTACTCGAGGACGTGTATATGATATAACCTGAGAGTTTCACATCGGTTGATAAAACCAAAGTATGCAAATTGCGATGGTCTATATATGGATTGAAGCAAGCATCCAGGAGCTGGAATATCCGTTTTGATGAGACAATCAAAAAGTTTGATTTCTCATAAAATCCGAACAAACCTTGTGGTACAAGAAGGTTAGTGGGAGTGTAGTCGTGTTCCTAGTATTGCATGTCGATGACATATTACTTATAGGAAATGATGTTTCTGTCTTACAGTCAGTTAAAATTTGGTTGTCCAAGACATTCTCCATGAAAGACGACTTGAGAATGAGATTCTCAGACCGAGAGAAACTAGGTTTGGTTGGACCAAACAAGGAGCGAGCATGAAATTGTTTCAGTCGCAATGGAAGCATGGAAGGGCCGAGTCTTATGAAGACATGATGGATGAACCAACTTGGTTTGGTTCTAATCCAATGGTGGAGAATAAACCAAAGGGGTTTGGTTTGTTTTAAACGAATGAACCAAAGTTGGTTTGGTTCATTTTAACTTAAAATAGACCAACTCGGTTCGGTTTATTTTAACTTAAGTTATTAGAGTAGGTTAACGGGTTTTGGTTATGAACCAATAACTCTAAGGAGAAGTTTTCTTAATGGTTAAGAAACACGGGCTCTATAAAAATGCAGTTAGGTTTTTGGAGAGCCCTAAGTTTTATTTTGGGAAATAAACTTCTCCTCTCCTCTCCCTCTCTTCTCCTTATTGCCGCCCAAGCTCTCCATGCCGCCTACCCTTGTGCCGCCGTCCACCTTGCTTTCGGCATCCAAGCTTCTGTCGGCCATCCTCTGACGACTCTCCGACGACTTCCCTTGGCTCTGGTGACCAAGGTACAGTCGGTCATCCTTCTTTGGGTCGGCACAACTCCTCCACCAAGATGTCCAATTTTCTGGACATCTTCTTTCCTTTCGTGTCAGAGCATCGTTTGGACGATGTTTGGAGCTCCGACAGCAGATACCTTGTCGGGGATTCGATCTCCGATAATCCTCATTGGTGGAGGACGAAGGATTCATCAAACGGTTTACGAATACCTCTCTGGAGAAACGAGTTTTGGGGACTCGATTTCTAATCCGAATTTTGATTTGGATTGTGATCTTCTCTCGATCACATCGTCTTTGACACGAGGCTAGTGACTCCTACAAAGACAAGGCTCATGGCTTTGTGAAGTCATCCCGATGATACTCAGTGTGGATATGGATAGAGGTGATTCTAGCGAGAGTCGCTCTGGTTGATGTCATTCCCGCTGCATGTGATATGTCAAGTATAACTAGAGTAATTTATTTTATTGCAAAATTTGAATTTACGATTATGTCTACACATGTTGTACTATGCATATGTGTGATGTGTGTGTTGTAATAAATTAGATTTATTGCTTTTAATTCTTCCGCTGTGCACATGTTTACGAAACATGTTCAAACACACACTCGCCGCAGTGTTGGAAACCCAACAGTTGGCAAGTGTGAAGTACATGTGAGTCAATGTTGACCGAACACTTGGCACAAAGAGGAAAAGTCCAAGTATGTCAAGGAAGATCGAATGCTTGGTGTCGAAAAAGTCCTTCCAAGTCTAGAGACTAGAGGCAAAGTAAGGAAAGTTCAAACAGGTCAAGAAGGACCAGATGTTTGGTGATGTGGAGTCCTGGCTGGTCAAGGAGATCGGATGACTAGGCAGGTGAAGTCATGGCATGTCAAGGGTGACTGTGCTTGGCAAGTGAAATCCTGGAAGGTCAAGGAGATTGGATGACTTGACAGGTGAAGTCCCTACAGGTCAAGGGTGACCATTCTTGAAAAGTGAAGTCTCGACAAGTCAAGGTGACCGCGCTTGGCAGGTGAAGTCATGGCAGGTCAAGGTTGGTCATTCTTGGCAAGGGAAGTACTGGTAGGTCATAGTTGATCGGACACTAGGCAAGAGAGGTTCCAACTGATCTAGAGTGATCGGATGCTGGACGAGAAAAGTCATAGTCAATTGAGGTCAATCGGATACCAGGTGAAGTGGGAGTTGACTTGAAATGAGACTAACTAAGGCATCAGTCAATTAGAGATGGTTATTTGTCAACTGATACATCATAAGCCGCTCGGATAACTCTGACAGTGCTTGGGCAGTTGATTGGGGTTCTTGAACAGTTCACTGTTAGGGTGCTCGGACGATGAGAAATCTACAGTGCTCGGGCACTGGTAGTTGAGTGCTTGGGCGCGAGCACTGAGGAATGGAGGACTCAGCGCTTAGGAAGGCAAGGTGCTCGGGTGTGGGCGCACAAAGTTGAGGCTCAGGCGATTGACAAATCCTTTGCACAAGCGGTAGTCCTCGAGCGATGAGGAACTCGATGCTCAGGTGCACGCATTAAGGAAGTGGCAATCACAGTCAGTGCTCAGGACGGGCGTGCTCGGGTACTCGGATTAGGTACTTAGTGCTTGGGATAGCCTTATCCAGTGCTTGCAATGAGGAGCATAAGTGCTCAGGATAAGCGGAGTTCGGGCAATGAGAAAACTGTGGGAGGTGCTCGGGTAGCTAGTTATTGAGACTGTGGTGCTCGGGAAAATGAGAAACCAAGTTCCGATCCAACAGTCGACTGCTGTGGTGAAGCAGTCGACGGAGTATTGTGAAAAGTGCATAGAAAGTCTCTGAATTTACTAGGCAGTTCTACTGGAGGCTAAGCAGTCGACTGATGGACGAGAGTAGTCGACTAATCGACTAAAATTTGACATGGATCAAGCCATTGTGAGCTAACGATCAAGTGACTAGTCGACTGAAGGTAAGACCAGTTGACTGATAAGCGGAGATCATCCATGTCGAGTGATGCAGCATGGATTTTTTGCCTCCTTTTAGGAGATGATGACGTCAAGGAGGCTTAGGGTCCTCTCCGGCCACAATAGTAAAAGATGGTAACGGTGAAGCAAGCAACAGAGAATGATGACACAGGGTTTAACATGGTTCAGAATTCCAATTCCTACTCCACGAGATGAGCTCTAGAGAGAGCTACGGTGCTAGACACCTCAACTATAAAATCCCTCCTCGGAAATGCTTCCGGAGGTGGAGAAAACCTCGTACAAACAAGATGTGTGTACAATGTAGAGAAAATAAGTAAAGCTTCTAGGATTATCCGCCTTTTCGCTTCCTTTCCAATCCTTCTCTCCTGGAAGTTGATCTCTTTTCAGCAACTCCTTCCCTTCCGACGGTCAGTAAGTGAGATAGGGGGAGAACCAGAGAGAGCGAGAGAGAGAGAGTTGGTGTGTAGAGAGCTTTCTTCAATGGAATCGATCCCCTTCCTCATCCCGTGGAATTCCAATTCCTACTCAATGGGATGAGCTCTAGAGAGAGCTACGGTGCTAGACACCTCAACTATAAAATTCCTCCTTCTCGGAAATGCTTCCAGAGGTGGAGAAAACCTTGTACAAATAAGTGTGTACAATGTAGAGAAAATAAGTAAAGATCCTAGGATTATCCGCCTTCTCACTTCCTTTCCAATCCTTCTCTCCTGGACGCTGATCTCTATTAAGCAACTCCTTCCCTTCCGACGGTTAGCAAGTGAGCGAGGGGGAGAACCAGAGAGAGAGAGAGAGAGAGATGGTGTGTAGAGAGCTTTCTTCAATGGAATCGATCCCCTTCCTCTTCTTTCCTTCCCCTCTTTTATACCTGTCACTCCTGGAGCCAGTTGTGATGTAACAAACTATATAAATCACCGTCCACATGGAAGGACCTCCATCCTGAGGCATAATTCTGTTACAATATCACTAAATAGAAACTGTTGGTGCAGTGGCACCAAATAATCTAACCTAGGTTTTGATTATGGCAAAGGATCAAAGTTAAGGTGTCATCGTTATCTCATAAGCTACTCTTAAGTGTTCAGAAGTGTTTAAGCAGAGCTGAAGGTCAAGCGACACTCGGAGAATCTCGAGTCGAGAAACCATGGTGGTCGGGCGACACTAGGAGAACTTCAAATGGAGTCGAAGAACCCAGGTGAAGACTGGAAGCTAAGCGACAAGTCACAAAGGACTAGAGGTAAGCACGAGTGTGAGTAATGGTGAGGTCAGGTCCTCTGTACGGGGATGACTTTAGGCGGCAGTCTGACTAAGACTTCTAGTGGAAGGTCTAGGTTGAGATCAGACGATAAATAGCCGTCAAATTTACTATTACTTGTGTTTTCATGCTAACTCTTTGTTGCAGTTGAATAACCTAGCTGGCAATCAACTGCTTGCTTTTGGCAGTCGACTGCAGTTAGCATTAGTCAACTGCTATTCAAACTATCCAGCTCGAAGAAAGTCAAGATAAGCTCCACTTATCTTGGGGATATGAGGCTCTTTGACTCAGATCTGGATCTCAATGTTCAGGAGCTTGAAGGGATATAAAAGAAAGGGGGTTTCACCCCTTTAGGTCATCTAATCTCGCTCTCAAAGTGCTCCCACAATGCCAAAGTTCTATGATAATGTTATGTCATCGATACGCCGACGACATGCCTAAACTCTGGATCCTTCGAGTCGGTGATTTTATTTAGTTGTATTTAATTTACATTTATCTTTTGTAATCAGAGATTTCATCTTAATTGTAATCGAGCTTTTATCGTAAAGAGGAGATGTGGGATTGTACCTCATCCTCAATCTTGTTTCTCTTGTATTCATTGTCTCCTACCTCCAACGAGGAGGAGATCTATAGTGTGTTGCGCCTTCGTACACGATCTAGGATCGCGGGGCCTTGGAGTAGCAACCTTTTGGTTGCGAACCAAGAAAAAACAAAGTGTTCTCTACTTTTGTCTTATCTTTTATTATTCCACTGCATAACTTTATTTTTGTCATTACGAAAAAGAAAAGTTTCAAGCTCGCTATTCACCCCCCCCCCCTCTAGATTGCTTTCAATCCAACAATTGGTACCATAGCGGGGGCGCTACGATTTGGTGCAACCACTAATCTAGCAATTTTATTTTATTTTTTTATTGTTTTTCGTTTCGTTCAATTCTCTTTACTATTTTTCCCGCACTACTAATCCAAGGCGAAGTCTTGGAAGCTTTTTTCGTTGTCTTTTATTTCTTTGTGCAAGGTTCATTTTTGATGGCCCATCTCGAAGGGTTTAGCACTGCCCGACCTCCATTTTACAACGGAGATGACTTACGTTACTGGAAGGGTCAGATGGAGTGCTACTTAAAAACCCAAGTCGAGATGTGGATTGTCATCCAGTCCGGGTACTCGCTACCTACCAACGAAGACGGTGAGTTCCTAGACTGTGACAAGTGGACCAATGCCATGAAGCATCAAGTGGAGGCCAATGCAAAGGCAACCCAAATTCTACAATGAGGTCTTTCCAAGGAGGAGCTCAACTGGGTCGGACCGTTCATAAGCACGAAAGACCTTTGGAATAAGCTCATCGAGCTTCACGAAGGAACCACCGACACGAAGGTATGTAAAAGAGACCTTCTTTTAAATAAGATTTTTAATCTAAAAATGTAGGAACACGAGACCGCTACACAATTCCACGCAAGAATACAAGACATTATGAATGGGCTCCACTCGATCAGACAGAAAGTCAAAAATCGAGATGTGATCAGGTACGCACTCAATGCATTTCCTAGGACCACCTTGTGGGCATCCATGGTTGATGCCTACAAGGTATCTAGAGATCTATCAAAGATTAGGTTAGATGAACTTTTTTCTAATTTTGAGCTACACGAACAATATAACTCGGCCCCGGTCAAGAAAGGCATTGCATTGGTTGCAGGTCGAAAGAAGAAGACGAAGAGAAAACCACCTTCTGAAGAAGAAGAAGAGGAATACGAATCAGAGGTGAATGACAAGATGGAGACCTAACTAGTGAATCTATTTGTAAGATGATCAAGAGCTGAAGATGTCTGATTAAGCAATCCAAGGAAAACATACCCAAGCAAAGTTCCAACTACAGATGTTATGAATGCAACAAGATGGGCCACATCAAATCGGATTGCCCAAGACTAAAGAACAAACCATCTTAGTCCAAGATGAAGGCGCTCAACGCAACATGGGAGGAGTCGTCGGAGGAAGAAGATGAGCTCAACAACATTGCATTCATGGCAAAGTTGTCCGATCCTGAAGATGAGTCTGAACCCGAAGCAAGTGACGAGTCTGACTCCGCATTCGATGATAAACTTCAATTCAAGACAAGCCACGAATCTGTATCCGGTTCAAGATATTTGATCAAGGTAAGTCAGTCATTAATTGATACCCTTTATAATGCAATTAAGTATTTAACTAAGAAATTAGCTAAGTCTGACTCCAAGGTCGAGACCTTAGTTGAGGAGGTGAAACTCCTTAAACATGAGGTCTCCCTAACCTCTTCAACTAGTCAAGTTCGAGAGGAGAACTCAACTCAAGTTGAAAGACTCGAAGAAGAGAACTCTCTCTTGAAAGGACAAGTCCAAGATCTTAGGCAAACATTGGAAAGGTTTACTTTAGGGTCCAAGGGTCTTGACCTACTACTTGGATCACAAAGGGCCGTGTACAATAAGGCCAGACTCGATTTTAGAATAAACACAACAAATAAATCGTATATGTCAATTGTGAATCGAAATAGACAAATTGTCCAAGCATGGGTCCCAAAGACCATTTTGAATTCTCAATTAGGATCCACCAAGTATTGGGTTCCCAAAGACCAAATCCACTACGTGGAAAGACCGAATCAGTTCAATGGTCCAGGGGGAGCTAGTACTAAACTTGTTTGCTTTACTTCTTGATTTAATTGTTGCATGATTAGTTAAATTTTTGTTTTAATTTTTAGAACGGCTAGATAGGGCTAATAGTTAGTCAACCTTGACAACATAGTATCAGGACACGGCGAGATGATAGTACCTTAGGGAAATGACGTCTTGTGCATCTGAGCTAAATAAGGCGTATCTAGCTTGGTGCACTCAGCTAAGTTGAACTAGCTGAAGCTACCTCACCACATCCTAAACTGGTTAGACTAGGAAGTGACTCTAAGTGACTTAAGTGAACATTTTCTTGAAATTAGCTTTGTCTAAGGAAGTGGTGATTGTTCCGATCAAAGAAGGTCTCTGTGCCTCGCCACGACCTGGAAGATAGTCTCTCGAAAAGTTTACTTAACGATCTAAGGGTTAAATTCGAATCTAACCCAAGGATGACTATCTTCAATTCACTAAACTTAATCAAGTAAAATTGAAGTCATCTCACAAAACATGTAAGGTTAACATGTTTGATCATGTAGAAAGGGTGAGATGACTACTAAGCTAAAATATTCAACCAACCTTAAAATTCCAATGTCCGATCAAACTACTATATGTGTATGATCAATGGATGTTGGACAGTGGATGCTCCCAACACATGACCAGAGACCGACTAAAATATTCGAAGCTCAGATTCAAAATCCAAGGATCGGTAG
Source organism: Wurfbainia villosa (assembly GCA_025175895.1). Classification (NCBI taxonomy): domain Eukaryota; kingdom Viridiplantae; phylum Streptophyta; class Magnoliopsida; order Zingiberales; family Zingiberaceae; genus Wurfbainia; species Wurfbainia villosa. The sequence goes on along the minus strand of CM045990.1, from coordinate 64,803,874 downwards.
CATTCGGAAACAACGAAAAGCTCAAAATCATCGGTTCAGGCGATATTGAGATGAACTCTAACTTTATAATTCGTAATGTACTTGTAGTTGAGAATTTCGATTTTAATTTACTTAGCGTAAGTCAATTGTGTGATAACAACTATAAGGTTACCTTCTTACAAAATGAATGTCTAATAAAAAATTATACTTAAGGGAACTAGGAATAGCAACATTTACACAATTAACTTACCCAACTCCTCAACCAAGTGTCTAATGACACAACAAGAGGAATCCTGGTTGTGGCACCGAAGGCTCGGCCACTCTCACCCAAGACTCGTACACAAAATGAGTCAGAGTGGTTTAGTCAGAGGTCTCCCCAACCTTAATAACTTGAAAACTAAAATTTGTAATGCTTGTCAATAAGATAAACAAACTAGGACCTCACATCAACTAACCAACCAACCAAGAAAGAACCAAAAGTGTACTTGAGCTCCTACACTTAAACCTATTTGATTCTCATGGAGCCAAGTCACTAAATGAAAGTAAATATTGTCTAGTTATAGTCGATGACTTCTCTAGGTTCACTTGGGTTAGGTTTCTAAAACATAAAAGTGAAATCTTAGAACAACTCACCAACTTCTGTAAATTAATAGAAAATGAAAAGAATCTTAGGATAAAAAGGCTTAGAAGTGATCATGGTGGTGAATTCGAAAACCATAAGTTTACAGATTTTTGTAACCAAAACGGATACCACCATGAGTTTTCCTTCCCTAGGACTCCTCAATAAAATGGTCTAGTCGAACATAAAAATCGAACATTACAAGAAGCCGCTAGAACCATGTTGAGTGAGTATAACTTACCTAATAGGTTTTGGGAAGAAGCGGTCAATACGGTCTGCTATGTTCAAAATAGGATTCTCCTAGTTAAGATACATCTTAAAACCTCATATGAAATTTATTACAAAAAACTACCCAACATTAAATACTTTAGGGTCTTTGGGTGTAGGGTACATATATTAAATACTAAAGACTATCTAGGGAAATTCACCCCTAAAACAACTACCGGGATATTCTTAGGATACTCAACCACTAGTAAAGCCTATAGGGTGTATAACAATGAAACCCTAAAAATCGAAGAAATAATTAACGTAGTATTTCATGAAAAAAACAAAACTACAAAACTAGGATTAGAAGTGATTAATGAACCTAACTCTAGACCTAGACCTGAACCTAACTCTAGATCTGTACCTGAACATGAACCTGATTCTAGACCCAAATCTAACTCACAAAATGAATCTAGTATAGATCCTAACCCAAATCAGTCTAGGTTACAAGAAAATCATCCTATTGATCAAGTAATAGGTGATCCAAATTTAGGAGTTCGAACCAGAGCATCCTATAGGAACCTAAGCCAAATTTCACTTATTTCAAAAATCGAACCCAAGACACTTGAACAAGCACTTCTTGATCCCAATTGGATTATTGCTATGCAAGAAAAGTTAGCTCAATTTACTAAGAATCAAGTTTGGGAATTAGTACCCCCACCTAAGGGAAAAACGATCAATGGAACGAGGTGGGTATTTCGAAACAAACTTGATGATAAGGGAGATGTTGTTAGAAATAAGGCTAGGTTAGTCGCTAAGGGATTTAGTCAAGTAGAAGGGTTAGACTACGATGAAACATATGCACCCGTAGCTAGCCTTGAATCAATTAAGATGTTATTAGCCTACGCTGCACATCGAGTATATAAACTATTTCAAATGGATGTTAAGTCAGTGTTCTTGAATGGATTTATTAAGGAAGAGGTTTACATTAGCCAGCCACCCGAATTTGAGAGTCTAGACAAACCCAACCATGTTTTTAAACTTAGAAAAGCCTTATATGGACTAAAACATGCTCGAAGAGCTTGGTATGAAAGGATTTCAATTTATCTTAATTCTAAGGGGTTTAGACAAGGCTTAGTCGATCCAACCTTGTTTGTAAAATCCATAGGAAAAGTAATATTTATTGCCCAAATATACGTAGATGACATAATTTTTGGAACTACCAATACAACTTTATTAATTGAGTTCATCTCACTAATAGAAAGTGAGTTCGAAATGAACTTAGTAGAAGAATTAACCTTTTTCTTAGGCTTACAAACTAAACAAACTAGAGAAGGTATCAACCTACACCAATGAAAATACGCTAAGGAATTAATTAATAGAATTGGAATGCAAAACCCTAAGGAAATTAACACGCCAATGGCAACTAATGTGAATATAGGAGAACACTTAGAAGGAAAACCAATTGATTTAAAGTACTATAGGAGCGCGATAGGTAGCCTCCTATACTTAACTGTGAGTTGACCTGATATACTCTTCGCAATAAGTATGTGTGAGAGATTCCAATCGTGCGCTAAGGAGTCACACCTAACGCTAGTCGAACGCATCTTCTGATACCTTAAAGGAACACTAAACGTAGGAATTTGGTACCCTAGGTCTAACGAGTTCGAACTAGTCGGCTACTCCGATTCGGATTATGCCAGTATTAAACTCTATAGGAAGAGCACGAGTGGTTGTTGCCAACTCCTAGGCTCGAGTCTAGTTAGCTGGTGTAGTAGAAAGCAACATTGTGTTACCTTATCTACCACCGAAGCCGAGTATGTTGCGATGGGTGAGTGTGTAGCTCAACTCCTTTGGATGAAGCACACTCTCCGAGACTTCCAATTAAACTTTAGTAACACTAAAATTTTCATCGACAACATTAGTTCCATTAACCTAACTAAGAACCCAATTTGTCACTCTAGGACTAAACACATAGAGGTTAAACACCATTTCATTCGAGAACACGTAGCAAATGGAACAATACAACTCGAATATATTGAGTCCAAATGGAACCTAGCAGTTATCTTCACCAAATCCTTACCCAAAGCAGAGTTTAGTCTGCTTAGATGAAAATTAAGAATGTGCGTAATAGAGTAGGACTCAACTCTTATATTTTTCTTATATACACTATTTTTTTATTCTACATGGACCTAGCTTAGGATTTACCTTAGAAAGCATGCACCTAAAGATTTAAGAAGCCAACACATCTCATAACACATGATTTGATATTGTGGCATGTCATCGGTGTTGTGGCAGTGTTTCAATGGTGTAGAGTAGTCATTGATGGCGTGGCATTGTGGGAGCACTTGGAGAGCAATATTGATGATCCCAAATGGGTGAAACCCCCCTTCTTTTATAGCCATCCAAGCCCTAATTCATAGAAATCTGGATCTGAGTCAAAGAGGCTCATCTCCCCAAGATAAGTGGAGCTTATCTTGACTTTCTTCGAGATGGACAGTTTGAATTATAGTCGACTGATGGCCTTCATCATCCTACTGATACTAGCAGCAATCGACTGTCATAAGCCAATAGTCGACTGCCAGCTAGGTTTTTCAACTGCAACAAAGAGTTAGCACGAAAACACAAGTAATAGTAAATTTGATGGCTACTTATCGTTCGATCTTGACCTAGACCTTCCACTGGAAATCTTAGTTGGATCACCGCCTAAAGTCGTCCCCGTATAGATGACCCAACCTCACCATTACTCACACTCGTGCTTACCTCTGGTCCTTTGCGACTTGTCACTTAGCTTCCGGTCTTCACCTGGGTTCTTTGACTCCATTCGAAGTTCTTCTGATGATGCCCGACCACTATGGTTTCTCGACTCAAGATTCTACGGGTGTCACTGACCTTCAGCTCAGCTTAAACACTTCTTCATACTTAGCAGTAGCTTATGAGATAAAGATAACACCTTAACTTTGAGCCTTTGCCATAATTAAAACCTAGGTTCAATTATCTGGTGCCCCTGCACCAACAATCTCCCTCTTTTTTATCTATAGCAAATTGACACAAAGTTAAGGAAAAAAATTAAGCATAAAATGAAATAGTAACAATATGAGTAGTAAACATGTAGTGAAGTAGTAAGTGTGATTAACCGTAGCAAGTGTTTGTAAGAAAGAGACAACTTAGTATGAGTATAAAAGAAATGCATAAATTAGTAAGTTAGTATGAGTAACTTAGTAAGTTAGCATGAGTGAGAGTATAAGCTAAACTCTTTTTCAAATCCTCTCCCTTGAGGTTACCTCCCCCTTGACCTTAGGTAAGTACTTTGAAAAAGAAGCTTAGCTCTCCCCCTTAACGTTTGCCACTTAAAAAAAAGTTTAAGTTAAGTTTTCAAAAATGATTTTGATCCCTTAACTTTAGCCTTTCTTCTCCCCCTTTTGCCATAAATCGAAAAAGATGGGGGTTTGTAAAAAAAATTAGAAAATAAGAGATTATGATTTGTAAGTCCAAGCATGTTCCTAATAGAGTTTGAAAATAATAGTTTTAATGTATACTCAACTAATAGTATGTTCAACTCTTTTTGACTCAATTGATATGAAATTATAAATAAGTTTGGATTAGAGTTGGTTATTTTAAAAAATTATACTCCATGATTCATGTCGATGCACTTCATCTACATCTGAAATCAGGAGTAAGGTCCTAACATCTCACGCCCATCTACGTGGCGCAGTACACAAACACATAAGATCTATGTGTTGTGAGATGTGTTAGATCCTTAAATCTATAGGTGCATGCTTTCTAAGGTAAATCCTAAGCTAGTTCCATGTAGCATGAAAAAATAGCATATATATAAGAAAAATATAAGAGTTGATTCCTACTCTATTATGCACATTCCTAATTTCCGTCTAAGCAGACTAAACTCTGCTTCGGGTAAGGGTTTGGTGAAGATATCTGCTAGGTTCGATTTGGACTTAACATATTTAAGTTGTATTGTTCCATTTGCTACGTGTTCTCGAATGAAATGGTGTTTAACCTCAATGTGTTTAGTCCTAGAGTGACAAATTGGGTTCTTAGTTAGGCTAATGGAACTAATGTTGTCGATGAAAATTTTAGTGTTACTAAAGTTTAATTGGAAGTCTTGGAGAGTGTGCTGTTGGGATGTATACTGAAAAGTCTATTCTTTGTATGAACATCTTTATTTTTGAAATAAGAATCACATGATCATTATTTGCATATTTATAGTTATGCATATTGTCTAATACAGTACATTGTAGATAACATGGTGTGTGGTGTCACACAGAAGATCATGTTACCAGTTACTTGTAGAGTATAAGTAGAGGCTCACAACCAAGATGGTTTTGGACAAACCATTGGCATAGTTGTAGTGTAATTTGGTATTGGTTTATCTTTACCATAGAATTATACTAGTACACTTTGTGTGTATTGAGCAGGACCGACTTAGAGGTGATTCGATTTATTGCTGACTACATAATTGAATCGGACCTCGGATATTATGGTGTACATGCTCTTAATCCCGATATAATAATGGGCACATGTACTTAGTATTTATTTCTTTGATTTACCAATGGGCGAGATTTATAGATTAAATCGATAGGCTCGGTAAGTTGGGAAATAATATTATTTACATGGTGTGTCATTGATTATAGGAGGAAACTGTGTCCTATGTATTAGGATGATGATGTCCCCTTGAGGAGCTCATAAGGATCATCATGTTAACCCTGCAGGTGGACTTGGTCCGGCATGATGATGAGGTTGAGTGGTACTGCTCATGGAGTTAGATGTTGATTAATTAATTGTCAGTAAATTAATTAATTGACGGACATTCGATATCTTAAATACGGGGAGACATTTGTACAATTAATATATGGAGTTCATATTTATTTATGGGGGTTGGTGAGGTAGATCAATGATAATCCTCTAGTGAAATGGATTATCATTAATGGATCGGACTTTATGTGGGCCAAATCCATTGGGTGGCCAAGATCCAACTCCTCCTCATGGTCCCTATTGTAGCCTAATATTAAAACCCTCATGAAACCTAGATCCAACGGACACGATTAAATGCAGGTTTGGCCTAGATCTATAAATAGAGGTTGGAAGAGGCTTGGGTGAGATATCCAAGTGCTAGGGTTTTTGGAGTTAAGCGGCAAGGCTTCTAGGGTTTTGGAGTTGTGCTAGGGTTTGGGGTGGCAAGCATTGGTTGCTAGGGTTTGCTCCTCCTAGGGACGGTGTCAACAAAGTTGGAAGCTTAGGTTTTGTTCTCCTTCTTCCTAACTTGGCCGGCAACTTCTTCCCTCAAGCTTTGGTCGGTGCTTCTACCTCCTCTTCCTTTTCTTAGAGCTGGTGGTTCCTTTCCATTGGAGAGGGCCGGCGCCAATTCCTTCATCCTCTCCTTGGCCAGCGGCAACAACAAGTTTGGTGGCTTAGTGGTCGGTGCTAGATAGGAGAAGAAGTGTTGAGTATTCTTCCCTTTGTTCGGAGCGAACAAGGAAGGGAAGAATGAGATCTAGGAAGTTTCAACTCTTGGAGGATCGTTGCCCACACAACATTCAAGAGGAGGATAGGTCATACAATAGAAGACCAAGAGGTAAACAAGAGGTATATTTCTTGTTTTGGTTTCCTTTTGTTCCTTTGCAATTTGTTTATAATTGTATGTGACTAATTTACTTGGACCCCGAAGATAAACACAAAAATCGGCGATCCGTACATCATCTATTCCGTAGCTAATCGAGGAAAAGAGTTAGGTTGCTTAAACAACAAGTTTGTTCAAGAGACCACTCGAATCGAATACCACGATGATGGATCAGTAGCTTAGGTAATCCGTCTTCGTCAAGGATTAATTTTTTAATCCGGGGACGTAAATAGGATCGCCATGCATGAGCAACCGAAGCGGGAAGCAATTCCCTACAAGTGCTTCATCCAAAGGAGTTGAGATACACACTCACCCATCGCAATGTACTCGGCTTCGGTGGTAGATTAGGCAACACAATGTTGCTTTTTACTACACCAGCTAACTAGACTCGAGCCTAGGAGTTGGAAACAACCACTCGTGATTTTCCTATCGAGTTTACTACCAGCATAATCCGAATCGAAGAAGCCGACTAGTTCGAACTCATTAGACCTAGGGTTCCAAATTCTTACGTTTAGTGTTCCTTTAAGGTATCGGAAGATGCATTTGACTAGCATTAAGTGTGACTCCTTAGTGCAAGATTGGAATCTCGCACACATACTTACTGCGAAGAGTATATTAGGTCGACTCGCAGTTAAGTATAAGAGGCTACCTATCGCGCTCCCATAGTATTTTAAATCAATTGGTTTTCCTTCTAAGTCTTCTCCTATATTCACATTAGTTGTCATTGGCGTGTTAATTTCCTTAGCGTTTTGCATTTAAAATCTATTAATTAATTCCTTAGCATATTTTCGTTGGTGTAGGTAGATACTTTCTATAGTTTGTTTAATTTGTAAGCCTAAGAAAAAGATTAATTCTCCTACTAAGTTCATTTCGAACTCACTTTCCATTAGTGAGATGAACTCATTTAATAAAGTTGTATTGATAGTTCCAAAAATTATGTCATCTACGTATATTTGGGCAATAAATATTTCTTTTCCTATGGATTTTACAAACAAGGTTAGATCTACTAAGCCTTGACTAAACCCCTTAGAATTAAGATAAATTGAAAGCCTTTCATACCAAGCTCTAGGAGCATGTTTTAGTCCATATAAGGATTTTCTAAGTTTAAAAACATGGTCGGGTTTGTCTAGACTCTCAAATCCAGGTGGTTGGCTAACATAAATCTCTTCCTTGATAAATCCATTCAAGAACGTTAACTTAACATCCATTTGAAATAGTTTAAATCCTCGATGTGCAGCGTAGACTAATAGCATCCTAATCGATTCAAGTCTAGCTACAGGTGCATATGTTTCATCGTAGTCTAACCCCTCTACTTGACTAAATCCCTTAGCGACTAACTTAGCCTTATTCCTAACAACATCTCCTTTATCATCAAGTTTGTTTCGAAATACCCACCTCGTTCCAATGATCGTTTTTCCCTTAGGTGGGGGTACTAATTCCCAAACTTGACTCCTAGTAAATAAAGCTAACTCTTCTTGCATAACTATAATCCAATTGGGATCAAGAAGAGCTTGTTCAATTATTTTGGGTTTGATTTTTTAAATAAGTGAAATTTGGCTTAGGTTCCTATAGGATTCTCTAGTTCAAACTCCTAAATTGGGATCACCTATTACTTGATCAATAGGATGATTTGCTTGTAACCTAGACTGATTTGGGTTAGAATCTATACTAGATTCATTTTGTGAGTTAGATTCGAGTCTAGAATCAAGTTCAGGTTTAGTTCTAGGTCTAGAGTTAGGTTCAGGTCCAGGTCTAGAGTTATGTTTAGGTCCAGGTCTAGAGTTAGGTTCATTATTCACTTATAGTCTTGGTTATGTAGTTTTGTTTTCTTCATCAAATACTATGTTAATTGTTTCTTCAATTTTTAGGGTTTTATTATTATACACCCTATAGGTTTTACTAGTGGTTGAGTATCCTAGGAATATCCCAGTAGTTGTTTTAGGGGTGAATTTCCCTAGGTAGTCTTTAGTATTTAATATATGTACCCTACACCAAAAGACCCTAAAGTATTTGATGTTGGGTAGTTTTTCGTAATAAATTTCATATGAGGTTTTAAGATATCTCTTAACTAGGAGAATCTTATTTTGAACATAACAAGTTGTATTGACTGCTTTTGCTCAAAACCTATTAAGTAAGTTATACTCATTCAACATGTTTCTAGTGGCTTTTTGTAATGTTTGATTTTTACGTTCGATTAGACTATTTTGTTGAGGAGTCCTAAGGCAGGAAAACTCATGGCGGTATCCGTTTTGGTTACAAAAATCTGTAAACCTATGGTTTTTTAATTCACCACCATGATCACTTCTAAATCTTTTTATCCTAAGATTCTTTTCATTTTCTATTTATATACATAAGTTGGTGAGTTATTCCAAGGTTTCACTTTTATGTTTTAGAAACCTAACCCAAGTGAACCTAGAGAAGTCATCGACTATAACTAGACAATATTGACTTCCATTTAGTGACTTGGCTCTATGAGAATCAAATAGGACTAAGTGTAGGAGCTCAAGTACGCTTTTGGTTCCTTCTTGGTTGGTTAGTTGATGTGAGATCCTAGTTTGTTTACATTGTTGACAAGCATTTCAAATTTTATTTTCCAAGTTATTAAGATTGGATAGACCTCTGACTAAAACACTCTGACTCATTTTGTGTACGAGTCTTGGGTGAGAGTACTGGCCGAGCCATCGGTGCCATAACCAGGATTCCTCTTGCTGTGTCATTACACACTTGGTTGAGGAGTTGGGTAAGTTAATTGTGTAAATGTTGTTATTCCTAGTTCCCTTACGTATAATTTTTGAAGTATCATTATTTTTTATTAGCCATTAATTTTGTAAGAAGGTGACCTTATAGTTATTATCACACAATTGACTAACACTAAGTAAATTAAAATTGAAATTCTCAACTAAAAGTATATTACAAATTATAAAGTTAGAGTTCAGCTCAATATCACCTGAACCGATGATTTTGAGCTTCCTGTTGTTTCCGAATGCTACCGATCCTTGACTTTTGAATCTGAGCTTCAAAAATTTTAGTCGGTCTTCGGTCATGTGTCGGGAGCACCACTATCCAACATCCATTGATCCTACACATATAGTAGTTGGATCGGACATTGGAATTTTAAGAGTTGGTTGAATATTTTAGCTTAGTAGTCATCTCACCATTTCTACATGATCAAACATGTTAACCTTATATGCTTTGTGAGATGACTTCAATTTTACTTGATTAAGTTTAGTGAATTGAAGATAGTCAACCTTGGGTTAGATTCGGATTTAACCCTTAGATCATTAAGTAAACTTTTCGAGAGACTAGCTTCCAGGTCGTGACGAGGCACAGAGGCCTTCTTTGATCGGAACAACGACCACTTCCTTAGACAAAGCTAATTTCAAGAAAATGTTCACTTAAGTCACTTAGAGTCACTTCTTGATCTAACTAGTTTAGGATGTAGTGAGGTAGCTTCAGCTAGTTCAACTTAGCCGAGTGCACCAAGCTAGATACGCCTTATCTAGCTCGGGCACACAAGACGTCGTTTCCCTAATGTACTATCATCTCGCCACGTCCTGATACTATGTTTTCAAGGTTGACTAACTATTAACCCTATCTAGCCATTCTAAAAATTAAAACAAAAATTTAAATAAGCATGCAACAATTAAATCAAGAAATAAAGCAAACAAGTTTAGTACTTGCTCCCCCTGGACCATTGAACTGATTCAGTCTTTCCACATAGTGCATTTAGTCCTTGGGAACCCAATACTTGGTATATCCTAATTGAGAATTCAAAATGGTCTTAGGGACCCATGCTTGGACTATTTGTCTATTTCAATTCATAATTGACATATACGATTTATTTGTTGTCCTTGATCTAAACCTGAGTCCGGCCTTATTGTACACGGCCCTTTGTGATCCAAGTAGTAGGTCAAAACCCTTGGACCCTAAAGTAAACCTTTCCAATGTTTGTTAGGGCAATCAACCCGTGATATGGTTTTGATGTGTGTGGCAAAGGGTTTAAGTTAGGATGATTGGATTTGATATGTGCGTTGGAGTCTTGCGGGACTTAGTAATTCGCACATGGAGCTTAGGCAAGTGTCACTGCTCACAACCTCATGCTTGAGTCGGAGGAGCATTGCAGAGTTGTGCGCTAGATGCTGCCGAGGGACCGTCGGACGAGATGACTTGAAGTGAAGCCAAGGAAGCAGACTTCGAGGGCAAGAGACGCGAAGGAGCATTGCAGAGTCGTGCGCCTGATGCTGCCGAGGGACTTCAAGTGAGATGAGAGAATGAGTGAATTGTAAGTAGCTCATTAGGTGAACTTGGCCGAATGACTGAGTGTCGAAGGCTCGACCGCAAGGGTTGAGGTTTACCCGATCGTCGGAAGCTCAAATGGATGTAAGGTATGAGTTTTTTCTGGCACCAGTCAACTACCATGTCATGGCAGTCGACTGCTCCAAGTCGATCGACAATCGACTGGTGTTAGCTGCTGGATCAAGTCGACATCAGTCGACTGATCGCACTGTGCATGGGCATAGAAGCTAGTCGAGCTCGCGGGCACTCGACTGGAAGTCAACATCAGTCTACTGATGAAAGAATCAGTCGACTGATCATATGACTATTGGAGAATCGGCCGCGGATCCCACGAATCTAGCCTGGTCAGAAGTCGTTGGAGTCGACATCAGTCTACTGATGAAAGCATCAGTCGACTGATAGTGCTCAATGGGAAGAATTTCTTCCTCTCTATAAAAAGAAAGGGTGGGGGCCTGTAGATGGTTAATCTTCATGCTCAAAACATTCTACTAAGTGCCCCACAAAGCTCAAACTCCTTCTTTTAGTTTTCTTTCATATTTATTGTAAAAGAAGGAGTGATCTCTTGTTGTAAAGGTTTATTTCCACCTTGCTTGGGCTAAAGGGAGAGACCAATAGTGGATTGGTTGCGGAGTGATTCACCGGAGATGAATTGGACCGTGGATTAGCAGCGAGGCCGTGAACCACGTTACATTGTGGTGTTAGCGTTTGTATTTTGTATTCTTTCTTTGTATTTGTCTTAATTGTTTATATTAGTATATTCCGCTTGCGCTAATAGTGTTTGTAGACGAACAATCAATGAACGACTATCATTGTCTACGATAAAGGCTATTCACCCCCCCTCTAGCCGGCCAATATCCTTCCCTACAAGTGGTATCAGAGCCAAGGAAGCTTGTCGAGGACTAACCGTCGCAACAAGCACAATCAAGAATGGCCAACTCCAACATTCACCCATCAAAATTTGAAGGAGAATTCTTTTGGTGGAAGAAGAGAATGGAGATATTTTTCAAAACCGATTTTGAAATTCTATTAATAATGGAAAATGGTTTCGAGATACCTAGGGGGAAGATGGGGAGCAAATAGAGAAGACAAGATGGACAAAGAGACAAAGAGAGGAGTACTTGGCAAATTCGAAGGTCAAGCATCACTTGTACAACGTACTCCCCCAACAAGAAGTAAACCGGATAGGGGAATGTGCAAGTGCTAAAGAGATGTGGGAGAAGCTAGTAGAGCTTCATGAAGGTACCTCGGAGGCCAAGCTTGCAAGGAGAGACCTCCTCCGCTCCCAACTAACAAATATCAAACTTGAAAAGAGAGAAAAGGTAACCTCCTTACACTCTAGGTTTAAAGAAATTTTAATTGGGCTAACAAGTGTAGGAGAAAGACTTTCGAACCGGGATATGCTCATGAAAGCAATCGATGCTTTTCCCCGGTCATCGAAATGGAGCTCAATTGTGGACTCCTTCTACATGTCAAAGAACCTAGAAGTGAGCACCTAAGAGGAGTTCTTCTCAACCATGGAGCTCCATGAAACAAGGCTTGAGGGAGTAATGGAAGAATCAAGTATCAAGCCATCAAGAGGAGTAGCCTTGGTAGCCAACAAAGGGGAAGAAGAAGAAGATAGAGATTTCCTCCTCCGATGAAGCATCTTCCTCATCTTACATGAATAGCAATGAAGATGCTTATATAGTAAGGAAGGTAAGGCGTGCTTTAAGAAATTTAAAGTTTAACAAATCCTATGATAAGAGAAGGCACAAGAGGAAGATAATATGCTACAATTACCAACAAGAGGGACATATAAGAGATGATTGTCCCCTCTTGAACAAGAGCAAAGAAGAGAAGAAGAAGAAAGAGGAAAAGAAGAAGGGGAGCAAGAAGAAAAAGGATGAAGAAAAGAAGGTCAAAGAAAAAGGGAAGGCCAAAGCACTCAAAGCAAGAACTTGGGATGACCCTTCCTCCTCCTCCTCATCATCGGAGGAAGAAAATGCATTTGTCACAAACTTGGTTCAAATGGCGTTTGATGATCTAGACACCTCCTCCTCCGAGCAAGAAGAAAGAAGCACAAGTGAGGAGAGCTCTAGTGAAGGGGGAGGCTCATCATCATCCTCCTCATCCGAAGAAGAAGACATGGAGACTATGGTAACGAATCTCTCACCAAATAAAATAGTTTCCATGATTTCTAGTCTTACTAAGGATTTATTTAGGGCTAAGAAAAAGAACAAGTGCATGCTTGATCAAATTAAGGATCTAGAAAATAAATTAGAACAAGCATGTTTAAATGTTAATGATGATGATGCATGCTCACATGACTATATGCCTTTTGATGTAAATGATGCATGCATTGAGGAAAATAGGATATTAAGGGAAAAGGTAGACCATTTGACCAAAGCCCTAGAAAAATTCACCATTGGCTCCAACACCCTTAATATGATTATAGGGAGCCAAAGGGCAAGCTTCAATACGAAAGGCCTAGGATATAAGGGAAAAATTAATGAAAAGTCCTATAAATGTTTGATTGCTAGGGGTCAAAGCAAAAATAAGATAATAGCTAGAAAATGGATCCCTAAGGAATATTTAGTGAACCCCATAGGAAAGAACTTGTTTTGGGTTCCTAAATCCATCCTTAAGGGTTAGGAAAACCCTAGGATAGTCAACCATATGAAATTTACCTATATCATATTTTTGGTTGACTTAGGATGGCGGAACTTAATTTTTGAAATAGTGTTAGGTGATGATAATGCACCCATAAATAGTATAAATCATGCTCAACACTTAGTGTTATATATGTTGACACTCATGACCTATAAATTTTTAGCATAGTGTTGGGTGATGATAATGTGCCCATAAATTGATAATAATGCTTAAATCATGATAGTTAATGTAATTGTTATACATGTTTGCAATCATGATTTATGATCTTGATATTTGATATATAATCATGGGCAATAAGGTTTTAAATCATGCCTTGGGTAATACTTGAATTATTATCATGATTTTATACCTAATGCATGATTACAAATTGATAGATATATGTGTTTCATGATCATAATGTGAAATCAATGCATGTATGTCTTTATGATCATGTGGTATGTTAGGATGATACTTAACCTTGTGTAAAATTGCATGAAATAAATGGTTAAGTATATACAAATACCTTAGGTTCATCTCACACTCACTATAGGCTACATTTATTGAAAACATAGCATGGGTGAGATGTTAGAATGATACAAATGGTTCACTAATGCTTATGGCATTTAGATGGTCATTTAAAGTATCAAAAGAGTAATAATAGACCAATCATGGGGAAGGCTTATGTTTAATTCATATACATATTGCCCAAAGATCATGGTTGGATATTTCAAATGTTTTGAAAACCATTTCTTGTTTCATAAACTAAATTTTCATGTTTTGAGAAGCTTCAAGGCAAAACTAGGCTTTAAAATTGATACAAACTTTAGAGATTTTCCAACTTTTGAGATTTTGCTTAATTTTCAAAAATATAATGATTTTTCATGTAAAAATATTTTTCATTGATAAAGGAACTTACAAGAAATGTGTTCCCCAGATTTCATGATTTTTCTAATTTTATAGAATTTTTTATGCATTTCTAAAATCAAAATCAAAAATCTCGAAATCAGTGCCATCAATCAGTGAGTCAACGATCGATTGATCGACTGAAAACATGCCCAGTAACTTCTTTTATCAGATTTTAAGGCATGTTTTGGTATTTTTTTTCCCTCTTCTTAGACTTGATGCCATGCTTGAATAACTTAGTTTAATCTTTTTGATGGTGTCAAAGGGGGAGAAATATGTATGTTTAAGTAAGTTATATTAAGGGAGAGAATTGCATTTAGGGGGAGTTTCATGTATTAAGGGGGAGAGTTAATAATCATGTTTATTCACATGCTTTCTTACCTTAATATTTTTATCAAATGTTTACCTAACTTAAACGGATTGCCACACATCAAAAAGGGGGAGATTGTTAGGGCAATCAACCCGTGATATGGTTTTGATGTGTGTGGCAAAGGGTTTAAGTTAGGATGATTGGATTTGATATGTGCGTTGGAGTCTTGCAGGACTTAGTAATTCGTACATGGAGCTTAGGCAAGTGTCACCGCTCACAACCTCGTGCTTGAGTCGGAGAATGAGCATTGTAGAGTCGTGCGCTTGATGCTGCCGAGGGACCACCGGACGAGATGACTTGAAGCGAAGCCAAGGAAGCAGACTTTGAGGGCAAGAGACACGAAGGAGCATTGCAGAGTCGTGTGCCCGATGCTGCCGAGGGACATGGCCGCGAACGAAGAGAGCTTCGGCGAGGGACTTCGAGTGATATGAGAGAATGAGTGAATTGTAAGTAGCTCATTAGGTGAACTTGACTGAATGGCTGAGTGTCGGAGGCTCAACCGCAAGGGTTAAGGTTTACCCGACCGCCGAAAGCTCAAACAGATGTAAGGTTTGAGTTTTTCCCGGCACCAGTCGACTGCCATGTCATGTCAGTCGACTGCTCCAAGTCGATCGGCAATCGACTAGTGTTAGCCGGATCGTCAACATCGCCGATCGCTTAAGGGAAGCGGTCGATCGCGACCGCGTGGGCACAGAAGCTAGTTGAGCTCGCGGGCACTCGACTGGAAGTCGACATCAGTCGACTGATGAAAGCATCTGTTGACTGATCATATGACTGTTGGAGAATCGGCCGCGGATCCCACGAATCCGGCCTGGTCAGAAGTCGTTGGAGTCGACATCAGTCGACTAATGAAAGCATCAGTCGACTGATAGTGCTCAATGGGAAGAATTGCTTCCTCTCTATAAAAAGAAAGGGTGGGGCTTGTAGATGATTAATCTTCATGCTCAAAACATTCTACTAAGTGCCCCACAAAGCTCAAACTCCTTCTTCTAGTTTTCTTTCATATTTATTGTAAAAGAAGGAGTGATCTCTTGTTGTAAAGGTTTACCTCCACCTTGCTTGGGCTAAAGGGAGAGACCAATAGTGGATTGGTTGCGGAGTGATTCACCGGAGATGAATCGGACCATGGATTAGCGGCGAGGCCGTGAACCACGTTACATTGTGGTGTTAGCATTTGTATTTTCTATTCTTTCTTTGTATTTGTCTTAATTGTTTATATTAGTATATTCCGCTTGCGCTAATAGTGTTTGTAGATGAGCAATCAACGAATGACTATCATCGTCTACGATAAAGGCTATTCACCCCCCCTCTAGCCGGCCAATATCCTTCCCTACAATGTTTGCCTAAGATCTTGGACTTGTCCTTTCAAGAGAGAGTTCTCTTCTTCGAGTCTTTCAACTCGAGTTGAGTTCTCTTCTCGAACTTGACTAGTCAAAGAGGTCAGAAAGACCTCATGTTTAAGGAGTTTCACCTCCTCAACTAAGGTCTCGACCTTGGACTCAGAATTAGCTAATTTCTTAGTTAAATACTTAATTGCATTATAAAGGGTATTGATTAATGACTGACTCACCTTGATCGAATCTTTTGAACTGGATACAGATCCGTGGCTTGTCTTGAATTGGAGTTCACTCTCGGATCTAGGGTCGGACTCGATCTCGGACTCATAGCTCATTTCGGGTTCGGTTTCATCTTCGGGCTCGATCGGCTTGGCCATGAACGCGAGATTGTTGAGCTCATCTTCCTCGTCCCATGTTGCGTTGAGCGCCTTCTTCTTGGATGGTTTGTTCTTTAGTCTTGGGCAATCTGATTTGATGTGGCCCATCTTGTTGCATTCGTAGCATCTTTAGTTGGAACTTTGCTTAGGTATGTTTTCCTTGGATTACTTGATTGGGCATCTTCAGATCTTGATCATCTTCCGAACTAGATTCACTAGTTTGGTCTCCATCTCATCGTTCACCTCCGATTCATGCTCTTCTTCTTCTTCTTCAGGAGGTGGTTTGCTCTTCACCTTCTTCTTTCGACTTACATCCAATGCAATACCTTTCTCGACCGGGGCTGAGTTAGATTGTTCGTGTAGCTCAAACTCAGAAAAAAGCTCATCTAATCTAATCTTAGATAAATCTCTAGAGACTTTGTAGGCCCACAAAGTTGTCCTAGGAAAGGCGTTTAAGGCATACCTAATAACATCTCTATTTTTGACCTTTTGTCCGATCGAGTGGAGGTCATTCATAATGTCTTGTATTCTTGCGTGCAAGTGTGTAGCGGTCTCATTTTCCTGTATTTTTAGATTAAAAATCTTATTTAAAAGAAGGTCTCTTTGACATACCTTCGTGTCGATGGTTCCTTCGTGAAGCTCGATGAGTTTATTCCAAAGGTCTTTCACGCTTATGAATGGTCCGACCCGGTTGAGCTCCTCCTTGGAAAGACTGCAATATAGGATTTGGGTTGCCTTTGCATCGGCCTCCACTTGACACTTCATGGCGTTGGTCCACTTGTCACAGTCTAGGAACTCGCCATCTTCGTTGGTAGATAGCAAGAACCCGGTCTGGATCATAGTCCACATCTCGACTTGGGTTTTTAAGTAGCACTCCATCCGACCCTTCCAGTAACGGAAGTCATCTCCGTTGTAAAACGGAGGTCAGGCGGTGCTAAACCCTTCGAGATGGGCCATCAAAAATGAACTTTGCACAATAAAATAAAAGACAATGAAAAAAAATTCCAAGACTTCGCCTTGGATTAGTAGTGCGGGAAAAATAGTAAAAAAAATTGAACAAAACAAAAAACAATACGAAAATAAAATAAAATTGCTAGATTGGCGATTGCACCAAATCGTAATATTGTTGGATCAAAAGCAAGCTAGAGGGGGGGTAAATAGCGAGCTTGAAACTTTTCTTTTTCGTAACGACAAAAACAAAGTTATGCAACGGAATAATAAAAGATAAGACAAAAGTAGAGAACACTTTGTTTTTACTTGGTTCGCAACCAAAAGTTTGCTACTCCAAGGCCCCACAATCTTAGATCACGCACGAAGGGGCAAAGCACTATAGATATCCTCCTCATTGGAGGTAGGAGACAACGGATACAAGAGAAACAAGATTGAGGACGAGGTACAATCCCACCTCTTCCCTTTACAATAAAAGCTCGATTACAATTAAGATGAAAGCTCCGATTACAAAAGAGAAATGTAAATTAAAGACAACTAAATAAAATCACTGACTCAAAGGATCCGGAGTTTAGGCGTGTCATTGGCGTATCGATGGCGTAACGTTGTCGTATAACTTCGGTGTTGTGGGAGCACTTTGAGAGCAAGATTAGATGTCCTAAAGGGGTGAAATCCCCCTTCTTTTATAGCCTCTCAAGCCCCTGAACGTTGAGATCCAGATCTGAGTCAAAAGCCTCATCTCCACAAGATAAGTGGAGCTTATCTTGACTTTCTTCGAGTTGGACAGTTTGAATAGCAGTCGACTGATGCCCTTCACCAGTCGATTGATGCTAACAGTAATTGACAACCAAAAGTCAGTAGTCGATTGTCATCTAGGTTATTCAATTGCAACAAAGAGTTAGCATGAAAACACAAGTAATAGTAAATTTGATGGCTACTTATCATCCGATCTCGACCTAGACCTTCCACTGGAAGTCTTAGTTGGACTGTCGCCTAAAGTCATCCCTATACAAAGGACCCGACCACACCATTACTCACACTCGTGCTTACCTCTCTGGTCCTTTATGACTTGTCGCTTAGCTTCCTGTCTTCACCTGGGTTCTTCGACTCCATCCGAAGTTCTCCCAGTGTCGCCCGACCACCATGGTTTCTCGACTCGAGATTCTCCGGGTATCGCTTGACCTTCAGCTCAGCTTAAACACTTCTGCACACTTAAGAGTAGCTTATGAGATAACAATGACACCTTAACTTTGAGTCTTTGCCATAATCAAAACTTATGTTCAATTATCTGGTGCCACTGCACCAACAATCTCTCCCTTTTTGATTTATGGCAAACTGACACAAAGTTAAGGAAAAAATTAAGCATAAAACAAAGTAGTAACAATATGAGTAGTAAACATGTAGTGAAGTAGTAAGTGTAAGTAAGAAAGACACAAATTAGTATGAGTATGAAACAAATGCGTAACTTAGTAAGTTAGTATGATTATCTTAGTAAGTTAGCATGAGTGAGAGTATAAGTTAAACTCTTTTTCAAATCCTCCCCCTTGACCTTAGGTGAGTACTTTGAAAAAGAAGCTTAGCTCTCCCCCTTAACGTTTGCCACTTAAAAAAAAGTTTAAGTTAAGTTTTCAAAAAATGATTTTGATCCCTTAACTTTGGCCTTTCTTCTCTCCCTTTTTCCATAAATTGAAAAAGATGGGGGTTTGTAAAATAACTTTAGAAAATAAGCGATTATGATTTATAAGTCCAAGCATGGTCCTAATAGATTTTGAAAATAATAGTTTTAATGTATACTCAACTAATAGTATGTTCAACTCTTTTTGACTTAATTGATATGAAATGATCAATAAGTCTGGATTAGAGTTGGTTATTTAAAATGATTATACTTTATGATTCATGTCGATGCACTTGATCTATATCAGGAATCAGGAGTAAGGTCCTAACATCTCACACCCATCTACGTGACTCAATACCCAAACACATTAGACCTATGTGTTGTGAGATGTGTTGGCTCCTAAAATCTATAGGTGCATGCTTTCTAAGGTAAATCCTAAGCTAGATCCATTTAGCATGAAAAAAATAGCGTATATAAGAAAAATATAAAGAGTTGAGTCCTACTCTATTATGCACATTCCTAATTTCCATCTAAGCAAACTAAACTCTGCTTTGGGTAAGGGTTTGGAGAAGATATCTGCTAGGTTCGATTTGGACACAACATATTCGAGTTGTATTGTTCCATTTGCTACGTGTTCTAGAATGAAATGGTGTTTAACCTCTATGTTTAGTCCTAGAGTGAAAAATTGGGTTCTTAGTTTGGTTAATGGAACTAATGTTGTCGATGAAAATTTTAGTGTTACTAAAGTTTAATTGGAAGTCTCGGAGAGTGTGCTTCATCCAAAGGAGTTGAGCTACACACTCACCCATCGCAACGTACTCGACTTTGGTGGTAGATAAGGCAACACAATATTGCTTTCTACTACACCATCCAACTAGACTCGAGCCTAGGAGTTGGCAACAACCACTTGTGCTCTTCCTATCGAGTTTACTATCGACATAATCCGAATCGGAGTAGCCGACTAGTTCGAACTCGTTAGACCTAGGGTACAAAATTCCTATGTTTAGTGTTCCTTTAAGGTATCGGAAGATGTGTTTGACTAGCGTTAGGTGCAACTCGTTAGCGCATGATTGGAATCTTGCACACATACTTACTGCGAAGAGTATATCAGGTCGACTCGTAGTTAAGTATAGGAGGCTACCTATCGCGCTCCTGTAGTACTTTAAATCAATTGGATTTCCTTCTAAGTCTTCTCCTATATTCACATTAGTTGCCATTGGTGTGTTAATTTCCTTAGCGTTTTGCATTCCAAATCTATTAATTAATTCCTTCGCGTATCTTCGTTGGGGTAGGTAGATACCTTCTCTAGTTTGTTTAATTTGTAAGCCTAAGAAAAAGGTTAATTCTTCTATTAAGTTCATTTCGAACTCACTTTCCATTAGTGTGATGAACTCATTTAATAAAGTTGTATTGGTAGTTCCAAAAATTATGTCATCTACATATATTTGGTAATAAATATTTCTTTTTCTATGGATTTTACAAACAAGGTTGGATCGACTAAACCTTGACTAAACCCCTTAGACTTAAGATAAATTGAAAGCCTTTCATACCAAGCTCTAGGAGCTTGTTTTAGTCCATATAAGGCTTTTCTAAGTTTAAAAACATGGTCGGGTTTGTCTAGACTCTCAAATCCGGGTGGTTGACTAATGTAAACCTCTTCCTTGATAAATCCATTCAAGAACGCTAACTTAACATCCATTTGAAATAGTTTAAATCCTCGATGTGCAGTGTAGGCTAATAACATCCTAATCGATTCAAGTCTAGCTACGAGTGCATATGTTTCATCGTAGTCTAACCCCTCTACTTGACTGAATCCCTTAGTGACTAACCTAGCCTTATTTCTAACAACATTTCCTTTATCATCAAGTTTGTTTCGAAATACCCACCTCGTTCCAATGATTGTTTTTCCCTTAGGTGGGGGTACTAATTCCAAAACTTGACTTTTAGTAAATTGAGCTAACTCTTCTTGCATAGCAATAATCCAATCGGGATCAAGAAAAGCTTGTTCAATTACCTTGGGATCAATTTTTGAAATAAGTGAAATTTTGCTTAGGTTCCTATAGGATGCTCTGGTTCTAACTCCTAAATTGGGATCACCTTTTACTTGATCAATAGGATGATTTGCTTGTAACCTAAACTGATTTGGGTTAGGATCTATACTAGATTCATTTTGTGAGTTAGATTTGGGTCTAGAATCAGGTTCATGTTCGGGTCCAGGTCTAGAGTTAGGTTCATTAATCACTTCTAATCTGGGTTTTATAGTTTTTTTTCTTCATCAAATATTACATTAATTGTTTCTTTGATATTTAGGGTTTCATTGTTATACACTATTGGTGCAGAGGCACCAGATAATTGAACCTGTGTTTTGATTATGGCAAAGACAGAAAGTTAAGTTTACATCGTTATCTCACGAGCTAAATCGAATGTGCAGAAAAGTACTAAAGCTAGAGCTGAAGGCTAGCGACACCCGGAGGAAGCCGCGGTGGTTGGGCGACACTCGAGTGACTTCGGAGGGAGCCGAAGGAATCGAGTGGAAGGTCGGAAGCGAAAGTGACACAGTAAGAATTGAGGTAAGCTCGTGTGAGTGAGAGATGGTAAGGTCGTGTCCTCTGTACGGCGACGACCGTAGGCAGAGATCCGACTAAGACTTCTTGTGGAAGGTCTAGGTCAAGATCGGACGGTTAGAAACCATCGTATTTATCATTTTTTGAGCTAACCTCTCACTGCAGGGAAGTGACCAGGCTGGTAGTCGACTGTTTGACATTGGGCAGTCGACTAATGCTCATCAGTCGACTGATGGGAGGCATCAGTCGACTAATGACGATGAATCAGCCTTTGCGCTTGGTCAAAATGGATAAGGTTTGATGCGGGAACTTCGCGATAAAATTTATTACAACTTCGTGATCTGTTCCTAAAAAAGAGGAGACATATTTAGAGGCCAAAATCTATAAAAGGAGGGGTGGATTTCAACTCCAATTATCATCAAGTTTATTCATCAAGTGCTCCTACAACGCCAACGCTCCAACACCGTCATAACGCCGACGCGACAACAAGTTCAAATCTTCTTCATCGGCAGCAGCATCTATTAATATATTTTTGATATTGTATTCGTTGTTTTTATTCGTAACGAGGTGAGGTAGGCTTGTTGCCTCATCCTCGTACATTCGGTTTTGTGACCGTTTTCTCCTACCTTCAACGAGGAGGAGACTTTATAGTGTTTTGCCCTCCGTACGCGGTCTAGGACCGATAGGGCCTTGGAGTAGCAATCACTGGGTTGTGGACCAAGTAAAAATAAACGTGTCTCTTTATTTTCCGCTGCTCTTACTCATTTAATTATCTACTCGAATGAAACGTCAAAAAGATTTACGATCGCTATTCACCCCCCTCTAGCAACGCTTCTCGATCCAACATACACCCTATAGGCTTTACTAGTGGTTGAGTATCCTAAGAATATCCCGATAGTTGTTTTAGGGGTGAATTTCCCTAGGTAGTATTTAGTATTTAACATATGTACCCTACACCCAAAGACCCTAAAGTATTTAATGTTGAGTAGTTTTTGATAATAAATTTCATATGATGTTTTAAGATGTCTCTTAACTAAAAGAATCCTATTTTGAACATAGCAGGTCGTATTGACCACTTCTGCCCAAAACCTATTCGGTAAGTTATACTCACTCGACATGGTTCTAGCAGCTTCTTGTAATGTTCTATTTTTACGTTCGACTAGACCGTTTTGTTGAGGAGTCCTAGGGTAGGAAAACTCATGGTGGTATCCATTTTGGTTACAAAAATCGATAAACCTATGGTTTTCGAATTCACCACCATGATCACTTCTAAGTCTTTTTATCCTAAGATTCTTTTCATTTTCTATTAATTTACATAAGTTGGTGAGTTGTTCTAAGGTTTCACTTTTATGTTTTAGAAACCAAACCCAAGTGAACCTAGAGAAGCCATCGACTATAACTAGACAATATTGACTTCCATTTAGTGACTTGGCTCCATGAGAATCAAATAGGTGTAAGTGTAAGAGCTCAAGTACACTTTTGGTTCTTTCTTGGTTGGTTAGTTGATGTGAGGTCCTAGTTTGTTTACCTTGTTGACAAGTATTACAAATTTTATTTTCCAAGTTATTAAGGTTAGGTAGACCTCTGACTAAACCACTCTGACTCATTTTGTGTATGAGTCTTGGGTGATAGTGGCCAAGCCATCGGTGCCACAACCAGGATTCCTCTTGTTGTGTCATTACTGTTGGGAGATTGTTGGTGCAATCGTCCCAGGTTGACTCGAGCAGTACCCTGATGATATTTTGATGATAGACAAAACTCATGACATGGGATTGTCATGGAAAGTCCAAACATGGGGTTGGCATGGAAAATCCAAGCATGGAGCTTGGTGTGGAAGTCCAAGGGGGAAACCTTGGAATGGGAAAGTCCAAAGCATTGCGAAGCCGTGCGCTTAGTGCTTGGCATGGGAAAGTCCAAAGCATTGCGAAGCCGTGCGCTTGGTGCTTGGTGAGAAATGCATTGCGAAGCCGTGCGCTTAGTGCATTTGGGAAGTCTTGAGAACTTGGTAAGTTCACTAGGCTCGGGGTCCTTGAGTCGGTGAAGGATGGCATTGCGAAGCCGTGCGCTTGGTGCATCCGAGGGACCGCCGGACGGGGAGCGAATGGAGTGAGTCCAAAAGGAAGCATACTTCTAGGGCATGAGACGCGAAGGATGGCGTTGCGAAGCCGTGCACTTGGCGCATCCGAGGGACGTAGGCCGAGGGAAGAGAGCTTCGGTGGGGAACTCCATAAGGTGGACTTGGCCAAGTGGCTAAGACTGAATGTCGGAGGCTCAAACATCGTTATGTTTGAGGTTTTAGCCGACATCAGTCGACTGTCAT
Organism: Wurfbainia villosa; assembly: GCA_025175895.1. Classification (NCBI taxonomy): domain Eukaryota; kingdom Viridiplantae; phylum Streptophyta; class Magnoliopsida; order Zingiberales; family Zingiberaceae; genus Wurfbainia; species Wurfbainia villosa. The sequence goes on along the minus strand of CM045990.1, from coordinate 64,780,076 downwards.
AGGTGCCAATCGACTGCTCTAGGTCGTATGGGTTCGACCAGTGTTCGACTGAATCAAGTCTGGCTGATCAGTCGACTGCCGAGGAAGGGCAATGATCGTGTTGGGAGGATCGGTCATCGCCAAGGGACGGCAATGATCGATGACACGCACGTGCACGCAGAATGGAGTCGACTCGACCGACACTCGATCGATGGAAGATCGGTCGATCGATGGGTACCATCATCGATCGGTGATGTGTGATCCGTTGGAACTTAACCAATGAGACAAATACTAGTCGATCGATGGTCACAGATCACCGATCACGATGGGCGCAAAATAGCTTGAATGCAGGTTATAAATGGAGCTCGAGTTGGAGGATTTCGCCAAGGCTTTTGGGTGACTTTGAGAGGAATTCGCTTGCATTCCAGACCTTCAAGAGCAAGCAAAAGCAAGCAACAAGAAAGCGATCAAAAGCAATCGGTGTAAAAGTTCTCTTTTGTATTGTCTTTGTATTTCTTGTTGTATTTCATTACTTAGTGTAATAGCTTGTGAGAGGTTTCTCCACCTCCGACGTGTTGTCGAAAAGGAGTGTTATAGTTAGTGCCGTGAGCATAACTAGAGCTCGAGGAGCTCACCCGTGGAGTAGGAACCATTCGGTTCCGAACCACGTATATTGTTGTGTTTTGTTTGTGTGTATTTGTGTTTCTTGTTAGTATTATTATTGTTATTCCGCTGCGCTAACAAGAATTGTAGACGAGAACGAACAAAATACGACATCCAACGGATGAGGGCTATTCACCCCCCTCTAGCCGGCCAATCGATCCCCAACAATTACACACTTGATTGAGGAGTTGGGTAAGTTAATTGTGTAAATGTTGTTATTTCTAGTTCCCTTAAGTATTATTTTTGATGTATCATTATTTTTTTATTAGGAATTCTAGTTGTTATCACACAATTGCCTTACACTAAGTAAATTAAAATTTAAACTCTCAACTAAAATTACATTACGAATTATAAAGTTAGAGTTCATCTCAATATCACCTAAACCCAAGATTTTGAGCTTCCTGTTGTTTCCGAATGCTACCGATCCTTGACTTTTGAATCTGAGCTTCAAAAATTTTAGTCGGTCTCCGGTCATGTGTTGGGAGCACCCACTGTCCAATATCCATTGATCATACACATATAGTAGTTGCATCGGACATTAGGATTTTAAGGTTGGTTGAATATTTTAGCCTAGTAGTCATCTCACCCTTTCTACATGATCAAACATGTTAACCTTAAATGTTTTGTGAGATGACTTCAATTTTACTTGATTAAGTTTAGTGAATTGAAGATAGTCAACCTTGCATTAGATTTGGATTTAACTCTTAGATCATTAAGTAAACTTTTCGAGAGACTAGCTTCTAGGTCGTGGCGAGGCACAGAGGCCTTCTTTGATCGGAACAACGAGTACTTCCTTAGACAAAGCTAATTTCAAGAAAATGTTCACTTAAGTCACTTAGAGTCACTTCCTGGTCTAACTAGTTTAGGATGTGGCGAGGTAGCTTTAGCTAGTTCAACTTAGCCGAGTGCAACAAGCTATATACGCCTTATCTAGCTCGGATGCACAAGACGTCATTTCCCTAACGTACTATCATCTTGCCACGTCCTGATACTATGTTGTCAAGGTTGACTAACTATTAACCCTATCTAGCCGTTCTAAAAATTAAAACAAAAATTTAACTAAACATGCAACAATTAAATCAAGAAGTAAATCAAACAAGTTTAGAACTAGCTCCCCCTGGACCATTGAACTGATTCGGTCTTTTTATGTAGTGGATTTGGTCCTTGGAAACCCAATACTTGGTGGGTCCTAATTGAGAATTCAAAATGGTCTTAGAGACCCATGCTTGGACTATTGTTGATAGCAGATAGAAAAACTTTTCTTTTTGTTCTACTAAAACTTGAGTAATTAATGCAGCAGAAGTAAAGACATTAAATAAAAGAAGACGCTTTGTTTTTACTTGGTTCGCAACCAAAAGGTTGCTACTCCAAGGCCCCATGATCCTTGACCGCGTACGAAGGGGCAATCCAATAACGATCTCCTCCTCGTTGGAGGTAGGAGACAACGAGTACAACAAGAAGAAATCTCGAGTTAGAGGCACAATCTCACCTCTCCTCTTTACAATGAAAAAGCTTGAAGATAAAATCTCGAATACAATGTATAAAGATTGAAACTACAACTTGAAATGTACCTATGAAAACAAAGATTTAAGATTGTGGTGTGTCGTCGGTGTTACGAAAGCATTTCGACGACGTAGAGTAATCGTTGATGGAGCGGCGTTGTAGGAGCACTTGGAGAGCAATATTGATGATCCCAAATGGGTGAAACCCCCCTTCTTTTATAGCCCTCCAAGCCCTAATTCGTAGAGATCTGGTTCTGAGTCAAAGAGCCTCATCTTCCCAAGATAAGTGGAGCTTATCTTGACTTTCTTCGAGCTGGACAGTTTGAATTACAGTCGATGGATGGACTTCATCAGTTGACTGATACTAATAGCAATCGACTGCCACAAGCCAACAGTCAACTGCTAGCTAGATTTTTCAACTGCAATAAAGAGTTAGCACGAAAACACAAGTAATAGTAAATTTGACGGCTACTTACCGTTCGATCTCGACCTAAACCTTCCACTAGAAGTCTTAATTGGATTGCTACCTAAAGTCATCCCCGTATAGAGGACCCGACCTCACCATTACTCACACTCGTGCTTACCTCTGGTCCTTTGCGACTTGTCACTTAGCTTCCGGTCTTCACCTGGGTTCTTTGACTCCATTCGAAGTTCTCCTGCTGATGCCCGATCACCACAGGTTCTCGACTTGAGATTCTCTGGGTGTCGCTGACCTTTAGCTCAGCTTAAACACTTCTGCATACTTAACAGTAGCTTATGAGATAAAGATAATACCTTAACTTTGAGCCTTTTCCATAATCAAAACCTAGGTTTGATTATCTGTTAATTATATATGAGAGGTGTCCTAAGGCAATCGCCATATGATTTTACCATTTATTTGATAAATAAAGATTCACTATTTGAGTGTACATGTTTTCATGTATTTGATTGGATTTTGAACTCATTTACTGGATGTCCGCAATACGATTTACAGCATGAGAGAATTTGTGATTAGATCACAACTAGTGAATTTCTCTACATGTGTAATTGTGATGTATTGAAATATCCCAAGTCGATGAATTGATGCATACGGACGCCATTGATTCTTTTGAGACTAGCACGATGTATATTCTTTGGTTTATCCAAGCAGCTATTTCTCACTGGCTGGAGACATTGGGATGTTCGGAGTTAATCGTGGATGATAGTTATAGTAACTAGTTCATTAGAGTGACTAGTTGTAAGACTTCATATGGTTCTCTGCATATATGGATATGTCAATGAAGTTCTTGTTAGAGCAATCAACCCATGAATGATGTGTTTTGATGTGTGTGGCAAAGGTTTAAGTTAGATTGTTTGTGGATTTGATATGTATGTTGAAGTTGTGCAGGACTTAGTAATTCACACATGGTTAGCTTGACAAAGCGTTGGTAAGATCACCATCTCATGACTCGGTCCTTGAGTCGGTGAAGGACGACATTGCGAAGTCGTGCGCTTGGTGCATCCAAGGGACCGCCGGACGAGGAGCATTGGAGTGAAGCCAAAGAAGTAGACTTCAGGGTGAGACGTGAAGGATGACAATGCGAAGTCGTGCGCTTGGTGCATCCGAGGGACGTGACCGGACAAAGAGAGCTTCAAGGCGAAGGACTCCAAGGGAGATGAGAGAGAGCGATTGTAACCCGAGATGGGGTAGCTCACAGGTGAACTTGGTCGAATGGCTAGGTCAAGTGTCAAATGCTCAACCAAGGTTTGTTTGAGATTTTACTCAACACCAATCGATCGTAGTAGGTAGCGATCATTGCTCTAGGTGATTGGATTCGATCGGTGTTCAATCAATTGGTTACGGCTAAATAGTCGATCGAGGATAGCGATCGTCGACACTATCGGTCGATTGCCAAGGGACGACAGTCGACTGATAGAGGCAAGTTCGAGCACAGAAGCTTTAGCATTCGAGTGATCTCATCGACCACTCGACTTTTGGCTCCATCAGTCAACTGATGTGAAGATCAGTTGACTGATGTGGGAGCCGTTGGTTGGAATCCAATGTGGATGAAGCCGTTGCGAGGCAATCATGAGCACAGTTGGCAATGATCGATGGCTTCATCAATGGGAAGAATGGCCTCTTCCCTATAAGAAGGGGCCTTGGGTCACTTGGGATGGGCAATGCTTAACCTCTAAACATCTCCCAAGTGCCCAACACATTTTTACTCCTCTTCCTTGAGTTTATTTCAATCATATTGTAAGAGGAGTGATTCTTGTAAGAAAGATTACCTCCACCTAGCTTAGTGCAAAGGAGAGACTAGTGGATTTGAAGGGAGTGATTCGCTATATGAATCGGGTCGTGGATTAGCAGCAAGGGCCGCGAACCACGTTACATCTTGCCATTTGCGTTTGTCTCTTTAATTCTTGCATTTACTCTTAATTGTCCTTAGTTTTATTATTCTGTTGCGCTAACCCTAATCGTAGACAATTAAGACACGATCGAACTCCACCATCTATGAAGAAGGCTATTCACCACCCTCTAGCCGACCACCGATCCTCCAACAAGTGGTATCAGAGCCAAGGTTGCTTGTCACCGGACTCACCGCCGCAACAAGCACGACAACAAAGATGGCCAGCTCCAATATCCATCCACCCAAGTTCGAGGGCGAATTTGCATAGTGGAAAAAGTGAATGGAGGTATTTTTTGAAACCGACTTCGATATTATGTTAATAATGGAAAATAGTTTTGAGTTGCCTAGGGATGAAGAAGGGGAGCCACTAGAGAAATCGAGATGGACCAAAAAGCAAAGAGAGAAGCACTTAGCGAATTCAAAAGCCAAACATCACTTATACAACGTGCTCCCTCAACAAGAGATCAATCGGATCAGAGAATGCTCTAGCGCCAAGGAGATGTGGGAGAGGTTGATTGAGCTTCATTAAGGCACCTCCGAGGCAAAGCTAGCAAGAAGGGATCTCCTCTGCTCTCAACTAAATAACATCAAGCTTGACAAAGGGGAGAAGGTATTATCACTACACTCTAGGTTTAAAGAAATAATTAATGGATTGTCAAGTGTAGGTGAAAAACTCTCCAACTGAGACATGATAATGAAGGTCATAGATGCATTCCCCCAGTCCTCAAAGTGGAGCTCTATGGTGGACTCCTTTTATATTTCAAAAAATCTAAAGGTGAGTACTCTAGAGGAATTTTTCTCCACCATGGAATTGCATGAGACTAGGCTTGAAGGCATAGTTGAAGATCAAATCAAGCCATTAAGGGGAGTGGCACTAGTGGCGGAAAAAGGAAAGAAGAAGAAGAAGGAGACTCCACCCTCTTCCTCCGATGAAGAATCTTCCTCCTCCATGGATAGTAATGAAGAAGCCTACATGGTAAGGAAGGTAAGACGTGCACTTAAAAGTTTTAGATTTAATAAATCTCATGATAGGGGAATAAGGCCAAGGAGAAAATTTATTTTCTACAATTGCCAAGGAGAGGGGAACATAAGGGATGATTGTCCCCTCTTGAACAAAAGCAAGGAAGAGAGGAGAAAGAAAGAAGACAAGAAGAAAAGGAGCAAGAAGAAGGATGAAGAGAAGAAATCAAAAGAAAAAGGGAAAGCCAAGACACACAAGGTGACATGGGATTATCCATCCTCATCGGAGGAAGATCAAGCCTTGAACTTATGTCAATAAAATACTTGGACTCCACCTCCTCCGAAAAATAAGAAACAAGTTCAAGTGAGGAGAGCTCACGTGAAGGGGAAGCTTCATCCTTATCCTCATCAAAATTGGAGGAGGAAGATATGGTATGGTAAGAAATCTTCCTACTCAAGAAATTGTTTCCATAATTTCTAGTCTCACTAGATATTTATTTAGGAGTAAGAAGAAAAATAAATGCATGCTTGATGATATTAGGAAATTAGAAGAAAAGATCAAATGCATGCAAAATGAAATTAAGGCCCTAGAAGAAAAACTAGCAAATGCATGCTCACATGATGATTATATGCCTCTTAATGTTAATGATGCATGTATTGAAGAAAACAAGGCCTTAAGGGAAAAGGTAGATCATCTAACTAAAGCCCTAGAGAAATCACAATAGGTTCCAATACTTTGAACATGATAATTGGGAGCCAAAGGGCAAGTTTCAACAAGAAAGGTCTAGGACATAAGGAATCCAAGAATGAGAAGGTCTACCTTGTTTGATTGCTAGGGGTCAAACTAATACTTAGTGAACCCTATTGGAAAGAATCTATATTGGGTTCCTAAGTCCATGCTTAAGGGTTAGAAAAACCCAAGAATAGTCAACCATAGTGGACTTTACTTATATCATGATAAATGGTTGACTTAGGATGATGAGGATGTTAATTTTAGACTTATCATATTTGATGTAGTGTTGGGTGATGATAATGTGATCATAATATGAAATCATGAATATTGTTTGATTTATGATCATGATATGCAATAATTGAAAATATTTGATCATGATTGATAATATGTGATTTTATGATCATGTTGGGTGTTTTAGGATATAAATACTTAACCTTGGTAGAATTGCATGAAATTTTGGTTAAGTATAAACACTTTTAGGTACATCTCACATTCACCATAAGGCTAACTTGATTGAAAACATAGCATGGGTGAGATGTTAGGATGATACAAATGACTCACTTATGATTATAACATTTTGATGAGTCATTATAGGTATCATGATAGCAATAATAGACCAATCATGGGGAGAGCATATGTTTAATTCATAAACATATTGCCCAAAGATCATGGTTGGATATTTCAAATATTTTAAAACCATTTTATGTTTGATAATCTGTATGTTCAAGTTTTAAAACAATTCAAGACAAAACTAGGCTTTCAAGTTGATAAAAACTTTAGTGATTTTCAAACTTTTGAGTTTTTGCCAAATTTTCGAAAATAGGATGAATTTTCATGAAAAATCATTTTTCACTGATAAAGAGACTTATGAAAAAATATGTTCCTCAAATTTCATGATTTTTTGAATTTTCTATAATTTTTAATGCATTTCTGAAGTTGGACTTCGTAAATTAGAAATTCTAAAAATTAGGTGTCAGTCGACTGATGCTCTGATTCAGTCGACTGATGTATTGTGCACGAGAACAGTAACCTATTTTATCAAGTTTTAAACTTGATTTTGGTGATTTTTGTTCCCTAGACTTGATGTCATGCTTATATAACATATGGTAGATGTTTTTGATGGTGTCAAAGGGGGAGAAATGGTTAAGTTTAAGTTAATCATGCGAGGGGGAGAAATTAGCATGTGTTAAGGGGGAGTTGCATGTATTAAGGGGGAGTTTGATACTCATATTTATTTACATGCTTTCTTGCCGTATGTTTTATGTTAATGTTTCACCTAACTTAAACATGGTTGCCACACATCAAAAAGGGTGAGATTGTTAGGGCAATCAACCCATGAATGATGTGTTTTGATGTGTGTGGCAAAGGTTTAAGTTAGGTTGTTTGTGAATTTGATATGTGTGTTGAAGTCGTGCAGGACTTAGTAATTCACACATGGTTAGATTGACAAAGCGTTGGCAAGATCAGCATCTCATGATTCAGTCCTTGAGTCAGTGAAGGACGACATTATGAAGCCGTGCGCTTGGTGCATCTAAGGGACCGTCGGACGAGGAGCATTGGAGTGAAGCCAAGAAAGCAGACTTCAGGGCGAGATGCGAAGGATGGCATTGCGAAGTCGTGCGCTTAGTGCATCCGAGGGACGTGGCCGGACAAAGAGAGCATCAAGGCAAAGGACTCCAAGGGAGATGAGAGTGAGCGATTGTAACCCGGGATTGGGTAGCTCATAGGTGAACTTGAACGAACGGCTAAGTCAAGTGTCGGATGCTCAACCAAGGTTGGTTTGAGGTTTTACCTGACACCAGTCAACTGTTGTAGGTAGTAGTCGACTGCTCTAGGTCGATTGGACTCGATCGGTATTCGACTGAACTGGTTCTGGCCGAACAGTCGACTGCCGACACCATCAGTCGACTACCAAGGAACGACAGTCGACTAATAGAGGCAAGTTCGGGCACAGAAGCTTTGGTAGTCGAGTGATCTCGTCGACCACTCGACTATTGGCTCCATCAGTCGACTGATGTGAGAGTTGTTTGTTGGAATCCAACGTGGATGAAGCCGTTGCAAGGCAACGGCTACAGCAGCATTCGACTGATGGCTTCATCAGTCGATTGCTCTGTGCCCAACGGGAAGAATGGCCTCTTCCCTATAAGAAGGGGTCTTAGGTCACTTGGGATGGGCAATGCTTAACCTCTAAACATCTCCCAAGTGCCCAACACATTTTTACTCCTCTTCCTTGAGTTTATTTCAATCATATTGTAAGAGGAGTGATTCTTGTAAGAAAAGTTACCCCCACCTAGCTTAGTGCAAAGGAGAGACTAGTGGATTTGAAGGGAGTGATTCGTCATACGAATCGGGTCGTGGATGTAGGGATGTATACTGAAAAGTCTATCTTTTGTATGAACATCTTTATTTTGAAATAAGAATCACATGATCATTGTTTGCATATTTTTATGGCTATGCATATTGTCTAATACATTATATTGTAGATAACACGGTGTGTGGTGTCACACGGGAGATCATGTTATCGGCCCCTTGAAAAGTATAAGTAAAGGCTCACAACCGAGATGGCTTTGGACAAACCATCGGAATGGTTGTAGTGTGATTTGTTATTAGTTTGTCTTGACCATAGAATCACACTAGTGCACTTTGTGTGTATTAAACAGGACTGACTTAGAGGTGATTCGATTTATTACTGACTACATAATCGAATCAGACCTCAAATATTATTTAGTACATGCTCTTAATCCCGATATAATAACGGGCACATATACTTGGTACTCATCTCTTTGATTTACCAATGGGTGAGATTTATAGATTAAATCGATAGGCTCGGTAAGTTGGGAGATGATATTATTTATATGGTGTGTCATTGATTATAGGAGGAAACCGTGTCCTATATATTAGGATGATGATGTCCCCTTGAGGAGCTCATAAGGTTCATCATGTAAACCCTGCAAGTGGACTTGGTCCGGCATGATGAAAAGGTTGAATGGTACTACTCAAGGAGTTAGATATTGATTAATTAATGGTTAATAAATTAATTAATCGACGGACATTCGAGATCTTAAACACGGGAAGAAAATGTACAAATAATATATGGAGCCCATATTATCATATGGGGGTTGGTGAGTTAGATCAATGATGATCCTTTAGTGGATTGGATCATCATTAGTGGATCGGACTTTATGTGGGCTTGATCCGTGGGTGTCCAAGATCCAACTCCTCCTCATGGTCCCTAATGTAGCCTATTAACACCTCATGAAGCTTAGATCCAATGGATAGAAATAAAACTCTAAGATCCATAGGTAGAGATTAAATCTCTAAGATCCGACGGTTGAGATTAAATCTCTAGATCCGACGGTTGAGATTAAATCCCTAGAACCAATGGAGGAGATTAATTCATGACTTATCCCTAACTCTATAAAAGGAGGGCATGGGAGTTGGTGTGAACTACATCAAAGAGAGCTAGGTTTGGGCGGCAAGAGAAGGGAATCCTAGTTGAGATAGGATTAGGGTTAGGGTTTGGAGGCTAGGGCGGCACCAAATAAGGATGGTGTTGTTTTCTTCTTCCTCCTTCATTGACCGGCGTCCAGCAGCCTTTCCAACCTTTTCCAATCCCTTGGCCAGCTGAAAAAGCCTCTCCTCTCTTCTCCTTAGGTGGTGGAAACAAGATATAGGGCTTCCCTTAGTGTCTTGGTTGTTTTCCATCATCTTCCCCTCCTTCTAGTTGGCCGGCGATAAGGGTTTGGTGTGCTCCTTGTTGGTTGGTTTAAGGGAGGAGAAAAACCTTGTTTCTATTCTTCCTCTTGCTTTGGAAAATCAAGGAACGAAGATTTGCGATCTAGGAGCTTCGACTTTTGGTAGAGCGTCGCCCACACGACGTCCGAAAGGAGGAAGGTCATACATTAGAAGATCGAGAGGTATATCAATTCTCTAATTTTTATATGTTACATGTTTGTATTTGTTTTTCAATTATGAGCATGATATAAATCTGTAAATGAAAAAATAATACTTGGATCCCAAGCATAAATAGGAAAATCGGCGATCCGGACATCGTCTATTCCGTGGCTACTCGTAGAATAGAGGATGGTCGCTTGAACAACTAGTTTGTTCAAGTGACCTCTCTAAACGAATAGCACGACGATGACTTGGTGGTTTGAGCAATCCCTTTTGTCTAGGATTATATTTTTTTAATCCAGGGACATCGAAGGGATCGCTATGGACAAGTTGTCGAGGTGAAGTGGGAAGCGAAGTTTCCCCTCACGGACTCGATAAGCAAAACCCTTCAATTGGTATCAGAGCCAAGGTTTCCAGTTTTGTGTGTTTAGGATTCGGTTAATTTTTATGCACTTTTTCATATATTATATGTGCCGGATAATAGTAGGATATGCGTAGTTTAACTCTTTGGTTGCAGGCATAAGATCTAACTATTATGGCCATATGTGTGTATGTGATTGTATGTGTAAATATTTATTTTGTTGAATCCTCGGGGTTGACGAGGCTAGTATTTAGTTTTTGTAAATTAAATACGCCATTGTTTATCCACTCTTTATTTTATTTTACTTTCGATCTAGATTTCATGTACACTCCCTCATGGAGTATAAGATCGATGGATGTAAATTAAAATAGGTTTTAGTCTCGGCTCAGATCTTCGGATGGCTTGTACATGGCGTAGGAGGAGCGGACGAGAAGGCGTTGCGACGGGAGACATATTGAAGACAAAAGCCATAATAGTTGGAAAATACTTTATTTTTCATATTTATTGCTTATTGTTTGATATGCATGTCGTAGCCTAGAAAATTCCTCATTTTCAAATTACTAAGTGGGAGAGGGATATTTTATAAATTCCCACGGCCTTCATTACGATTTAATAAGTGATGCAAACAAACTTGCGCGTCGGCTCTGAGTGCCTTCCTCCCCATCAGATGAGTTTGTTTGCGGATCACAAGGTCGAATATGGTTATAGGAAATTATTAAGGAGCGTGTGTACTTTCCCATCGTAAGGCACATAACCCGAGATAATTATCTTGGTACCAAGTAATGGTGAACACTTAGATACAAATATAAGTATCCTCCCCATCGGAGTCACTGCTTTTATTTGTAGGGCCAAAGAGAAACCAACTATTAATTTTACTTGTCAAAAAGTTAGGTTGACGAGATAGTAAAATTAATGGGTAAAACCTCCTCTTACAAATGTAGAATTTGTATACATCCACACTATCGTAGCATACAATATTCTCAGTGTTTTGAGGTGTTGGTTGATTTTAAAATTTTATTGTTTGAGGAATCAATAATTTTTTTTGAAATCTACAGTAATGATCTATGTGATTCTTAGGATTTTCAAAAATGACTTTCAGTCCACTTACTATGATAGTAAAGGAAATAAACTTACTGTACCCAGATAATGTTGATTGGAAAAGAATCTAGATATTGTCTTATCTGCTTAGGAGTACAAGTATGCACTCTTCGAAGAGTGTCCTCAGGCCATGGTTGCTCAAAAAGGATTCTACTTCTAAGCCGAAAGGCAAGAAGGAGAAACAAGGTGGAGCAAAGGTGGTGGGAGGATCTCAGGGAGGAGTGAAGAAGCCGAAAGGCAAGAACTTCACTTATAAGTAGGATGGACATTAGAAGAAGGATTGTCCCAATTCAAAGCAGAAAAAAGGTATATCCTTTAGTCTAGTCGTTGAAACATGATTAGCAGTGATATCTACCGGCACCTGATGTATAGATACGGGAGCCACTAGTCATGTCTGCAACACTTTGCAAGGGTTCCAGGAAACCCGACGACTAGCTAAAAGGGAGATTACCATTTACTTGGGCAATGCCATGAAGATGGCGGCTATTGCAGTGGGAGAAGTTTTATTTATCTCTTGAGAAAAATAAAACTTAGGTTCTAGAAAATTCCCTTTATGTACCTTTATTTAGAAAGAACTTAGTTTCAGTTTCTAAATTATTTATGGATGGATATTCTATTTCTTTTAATGACAGAGCTGTTATAAAAAAGAATAGGGAGAATATCTGTTCAGATACATTGATAGAAAATTTGTATACACTTGAACCACAACCTCCCACGATGCAAATTGAAGTTAATAACTCATCTTCTAATTCCAATAAGAGAAAAGAACCTTCGAAGATGAACCAAACATATCTTTGGCATCTTAGGCTTGGTCACATTAACCTAAGAAGAATTCAAAGGTTGATAGCTAATGGACCTTTGGGTTCATTAGTGGTAGAGGATCTCCCAACCTGTGAATCTTGCTTGGAGGGTAAGATGACCAAGAGGCCTTTTAAGGCCAAGGGGTATAGAGCCAAAGATGTGTTAGAATTGGTTCATTCTGATTTGTGTGGTCCTATGTCTATCCAGGCTAGAGGTGGTTTTGAGTATTTCGTCTCTTTTATAGATGATTACTCAAGATATGGATACATTTACCTGATGCGCCGCAAGTCTGAATGCTTTGACAAGTTCAAAGAATTCAAGGCTGATGTGGAGAAACGTCAAGGTAAAAGTATCAAGACACTACGATCTGATCGTGGTGGCAAGTACCTCTTGGGAGAGTTTAGGAACTACTTATTAGAGGTTGGGATTCAATCCCAATTGACTGCACCTGGCACACCCTAGCAGAACGGTGTAGCAGAGCGAAGGAATAGGACTCTTATGGAGATGGTTAGATCAATGATGAGTTATTCTGACTTGCTAGATTCGTTCTGGGGATATGCTCTAGATACGGCGGTGTACATTTTGAACTTAGTTCCATCTAAATCAGTGCCTTCTACTCCCACAGAATTGTGGACTGGGAGAAAGCCTAGTCTAAGACATATTCGAATATGGGGGAGTCCAGCACATGTGCTGAAGGCAGATGCTGGTAAGTTGGAACCTCGTACAGAAGTACGCATGTTCGTTGGCTATCCCAGGAGAACGAAGGGTGGATTGTTTTATAGTCCTAGAGATTCGAGGGTGATCGTTAGCACGAACGCTAGATTTCTAGAGGAAGACTATGTGATGAGCCACAAGCCCAAGAGTAAAATTGTTCTGGAGGAGTTAAAAGGGGAAGTCACTTCTTTAGTACCGCCGGTACAAGACGATATACCACATGTCACTACACCGCGTGTCGCAGAGGATACACAGATGATACCTCATCGTAGTGGGAGGGTTGTGAGACAGCCTGATAGATTCATGTTCTTGGGAGAATCTTCTGATTTGGTCCCTGGCAAACATGAACCTGATCCCTGGACATATGACGAGGCAATCCAAGATAAAGATGCAATATCTTGGCAAAGTGCAATGAATGCTGAGATTGAATCTATGGATTCAAATCAGGTCTGGGAGCTAGTAGAACCACCCGATGGTGTAAAAACCATTGGATGCAAGTGGATCTACAAGAGAAAGAGAGGAATAGATGGGAAGGTTGAGACCTTCAAAGCGAGGCTTGTTGCGAAGGGGTATACTTGTAAAGAGGGTATTGATTATGAGGAGACCTTTTCGCCGGTAGCCATGCTTAAGTCTATCCGGATTCTCTTATGCATAGCAGCTCATATGGATTATGAGGTGTGGCAGATGGATGTCAAGACAGCTTTCCTTAATGGAAGTCTTGAGGAAAACATCTACATGAAGCAACTAGAGGGATTCATTGCTAAAGGCAAGGAGCATCTTGTGTGTAAGCTTAATCGGTCCATTTATGGATTGAAGCAAGCTTCGAGGTCTTGGAACATCCGCTTTGATGAGGTAAATCAGTCTTATGGATTTATTCAAAGTCTGGATGAGTCTTGTGTATACAAGAGATATACAAGAGATGTGACGGAAACGTAGTGGTATTTCTTGTACTATACGTAGATAATATTTTGGTGATTAGCAACAATATCAAAGTGTTATCGGGCGTAAGGGTATGGTTGTCCAAACAGTTTGATATGAAGGACTTGGGAGAGGTGGGACACATCCTTGGGATCAAGGTTATAAGGGATCGCAAGAAAAGGATATTGTGCTTATCCCAAGCTTCATACATAGACACGATTTTGGATCGTTTTAGCATGCAAAACTCCAAGAAGGGTTTTCTACCTTTCAGGCATGGAGTTCCTTTATCTAAGGAGATGTATCTTAGATCATCTGAGGAGATAGAGGAGATGAAGGTGGTTCCTTATGCTTCGGCAGTACGAAGCCTCATGTATGCGATGCTATGTACGAGACCAGATATCTACTTTGCCATGGGCATGGTCAGCAGATATTAGAGTAATCCAGGACAGGGACATTGAACTACGGTAAAGCATATATTGAAGTGTCTGAGAAGGACTAGGGATTATATGCTAGTTTATCGGCTAGACCAATTACTCCCTGTGGGTTACATGGATTGCGACTTCCAATCAGATAGGGATAACAGTAAGTCTACCTCAGGTTTTGTGTTTACTTTGGGAGGTGGAGCCATTATATGGAGGAGTGTCCAGCATAAATGCATGGCGGACTCCACCATGGAAGTTGAGTATGTGGCAGCCTCTGAGGCAGCCAAAGAAGCTGTGTGGCTCAGGAACTTCCTGATGGACTTGGATGTGATTCCTGGTTTGCCCAGAACTATCATAATTTTTTGTGATAATAGTGGTGCAGTTGCAAACTCGAAGGAACCACGAGCCCATAAGGCTAGTAAACACATAGAGCGCAAGTACCACATGATACGAGAAATCGTAAAGAGAGGAGAAGTTGTTGTGGCCAAGATTGCATCGGAGGATAACTTGGCAGATCCTTTCACTAAGGCCCTTCCGGCGAGAGCTTTTGATAGGCATGTGGAGGGAATGGGGATCAAATGTATAGCACTTTGAGGACAACATAGTCTTTTAGTATAAGTGGGAGATTGTAGGGATGTATACTGAAAAGTCGATTTTTTGTATGAACATCTTTATTTTGAAATAAGAATCACATGATCATTGTTTGCATATTTTTATGGTTATGTAATATTGTCTAATACTTTACATTGTAGATAACATGGTGTGTGGTGTCACACAGGAGATCATGTTATCGGCCCCTTGAAAAGTATAAGTAAAGGCTCACAACCGAGATGGCTTTGGACAAACCATCGGAATGGTTGTAGTGTGATTTGGTATTAGTTTGTCTTGAACATAGAATCACACTAGTGCACTTTGTGTGTATTGAGTAGGACCGACTTAGAGGTGATTCGATTTATTGTTGACTACATAATCGAATTGGACATCAGATATTATTTAGTACATGCTCTTAATCCCGATATAATAACGGGCACATATACTTAGTACTCATCTCTTTGATTTACCAATGGGCGAGATTTATAGATTAAATCGATAGGCTCGGTAAGTTGGGAGATGATATTATTTATATGGTGTGTCGTTGATTATAGGAGGAAACCGTGTCCTATATATTAGGATGATGATGTCCCCTTAAGGAGCTCATAAGGTTCATCATGTACACCCTGCAGGTGAATTTGGTCCGGCATGATGAAAAGGTTGAGTGGTACTACTCAAGGAGTTAGATGTTGATTAATTAATGGTCAATAAATTAATTAATCGACGGACATTCGAGATCTTAAACACAGGGAAAAAATATACAAATAATATATGGATCCCATATTATCATATGGGGGTTGGTGATGTAGATCAATGATGATCCTTTAGTGGATTGGATCATCATTAGTGGATCGGACTTTGTGTGGGCTTGATCCATGGGTGGCCAAGATCCAACTCCTCCTCATGGTCCCTAATGTAGCCTATTAAAACCTCATGAATCTTAGATCCAATGGATAGAAACAAAACTCTAAGATCCATAGGTAGAGATTAAATCTCTAAGATCCGACGGTTGAGATTAAATCTCTAGATCCGACGGTTGAGATTAAATCCCTAGAACCAATGGAGGAGATTAATTCATGACTTATCCCTAACTCTATAAAAGGAGGGCATGGGAGTTGGCGTGAACTACATCAAAGAGAGCTAGGTTTGGGCGGCAAGAGAAGGGAATCCTAGTTGAGATAGGATTAGGGTTAGGGTTTGGAGGCTAGGGCGGCACCAAATAAGGAAGGTGTTGTTTTCTTCTTCCTCCTTCATTGGCCGGCATCCAGAAGCCTTTCCAGCCTTTTCCCAGCCCTTGGACGGCGGAAAAAGCCTCTCCTCTCTTCTCCTTAGGTGGTGGAAACAAGATATAGGGCTTCCCTTGGTGTCTTGGTTGTTTTCCATCATCTTCCCCTCCTTCTAGTTGGCCGGCGGCAAGGGTTTGGTGTGCTCCTTGTTGGTTAGTTTAAGGGAGGAGAAAAACCTTGTTTCTATTCTTCCTCTTACTTTGGAAAAGCAAGGAAGGAAGATTTGTGATCTAGGAGCTTCGACTTTTGGTAGAGCGTCGCCCACACGACGTCCGAAAGGAGGAAGGTCATACATTAGAAGATCGAGAGGTATATCGATTCTCAAATTTTTACATGTTACATGTTTGTATTTGTTTTTCAATTATGAGCATGATATAAATCTGTAAATGTCTAAATAATACTTGGATCTCGAGCATAAACACGAAAACCGGCAATCCGGACATCGTCTATTCTGCGGCTACTCGTAGAATAGAGGATGGTCGCTTGAACACCTAGTTTGTTCAAGTGACCTCTCTAAATGAATAGCACGACGATGACTTGGTGGTTTGAGCAATCCCTTTTATCTAGGATTAAATTTTTTTAATCCGGGGACATCGAAGGGATCACCATGGATAAGTTACCAAGGTGAAGTGGGAAGCAAAGTTTCCCCTCACGGACTCGATAAGCAAAACCCTTCAGTGGATTAGTGGCAAGGGCTGTGAACCATGTTACATCTTGGAGTTTGGGTTTGTCTCTTTAATTCTTGCATTTACTCTTAATTGTCCTTAGTTTTATTATTCTGTTGCGCTAACCTTAATCGTAGACAATTAAGACACGATCGAACTCCACCATCTACGAAGAAGGCTATTCACCCCCCTCTAGCCGACCACCGATCCTCCAACAGTTCTTTCTGCAACTTAAGTACGATGTTCCATCGACTTGGGGTATTCAAGTCATCTTGGTCATGGAGACTTATGCTTTGACATCCTAAGCAAACATATCCGAGGAGATGTGGACCTGGGATGATTGGGTATAAGTCGAAATGTCCGAAGGTATTTGAATAGCCTACAAAGAATTCACCTCTCCTTGCGACAAGATGTATACCCTATGGCCTCTCGTCGGATTGTTACTAAAGTCTTTGGCCAAAGAATTACATGTTTAGAGTATGGTACTCTTGGAAACATGTGCAGTAACTAGAAACCGTAGGACGAGGATGTAATACTTGGGCTAGGTGTGACGTGGTCAACCTAGTGGGGACTGACACATAGACCATGTCCTAAACCAAGTGGATATAAGATGAGTGAAGGGAACGGGACACGATTCATTGTAGCTGCTGAAGGGTTTCAGAAGCATTCTAGGATCAACCGTTGATTTTTCGATTAATTGGGGATCATGATGTACTACTAGGTGTCACTCATGATCGTTCTATAATTAATGGTTAATTATAGACGGCCAACATAAATCGGGAACCTATTTGGTCACACGCACTACGAGTGTTATCCGAATGATTTAAAATGAGCTTGAGAATAGGATTCTCAGATCGAGAGAGACATGGTTTAGTTGGACCAAACGAAGAGCGAGCTTGAAATTGTTTCAGTCGCATCGAAAGCATGAATGGGCCGAGTCTTATGAAGACATGATGGATGAACCAAATCGGTTTGGTTCTAATCCAATGGTGGAAAATAAACCAAAAGGGTTTGGTTTGTTTTAAACGAATGAACCGAAATTGGTTCGGTTCGTTTTAACTTAAAATAGACCAATGCGATTTGGTTTATTTTAACTTAAGTTATTGGAGTGGGTTAACGGATTTTGGTTATGAACCAATAATCGTTAGGAGAATATGTTCTCTATAAAAACAAGGCTTAAGGGTTTTGTGATTAACGAACGAATTAGGTTTTGAAAACCCTAGCCATTTTTCTCTTCTTCTCCCTTATTGTTGCCGCCCAACCCTAGGAGAGTTGTGGTTGCCGCCCACTTCTTTGGCCGCCCAAGCTCCTTGTGCCACCGGCCATCCACCAACCGCCGGCAACTCCTCCGGCCATCCTCCCTTGGTTCGCCGGCCATCAAGGGCAGCCAGCCAAGTCTTTGGCCGGCCATCTCCTCCACCAAAACAAGTTGTCCAGTTTTGGACAGCTTACTGCCCTCTTCGTGGAGAGGTCGTTTGGTCGACATTTTGCGCTCCAACAGTGACCTACTTGTCGGTGATTGGATCTCCAGCAATCTCCTTTTGTGGAGGACCAAGGTTTCATCAATTGATTGACAAAAACCGCTTCCGAGAAGCGAGTTCGTGGAACTCATTTTTGGATTCGAATTTGATTTGAATTGTGATCGTCTCTCGGATCACAACGACTTCAACATAAGGCTAGTACCTTTCGTGAAGTCGGGGCTCGTGGCTTAGTGAATCTATCCCGACGATACTTGACGTGGATACGATAGAGGCGAAACTCGTGAGGGTCGCTTGGTTGATGTCATTTCCGCTTCACGTAATTCGTCGGGTATACCTAGTATAAGTTTTCTTTTATTGTAAAATTTGAAAATGCAATTATGTCTACACTTGTTGTACCCTACATGCATGTGGTGTGTGAATTATAATAAATTAGTTTATTACTTATTTTTGCTTCCACTATGTGCATGTTTATGAAACGTGTTCGAACACACACCCATGTCGGTGCCGGGGAAACCCAACAGTGGTATCAGAGCCCGACTATGTTCTGACATAATCGTAAAATTATTTTATGATAGTTATAATTGTATTTTTAGAAATTTTCTACTTTTGGAAAGTTTAGAAATAATTATGGAAATTTTAATTAGTAAAGAAATTAAAATTTGAAATTTTCTAATGTGATTAGGAAATTACAATTTAGGAAATTTGTTTCCTAAATTAAATTTGAATTTCCTTAATTAATATTTTCCATAAATAAAATATGTGATTAAATTTGCAAATTTGTTTCCTAATTTAATCGGGATTTGATTTGTGAAATCAAATCGCAAACATATTTTATTTCCAAAATTAGTTATGACAAATAAGGAAACTATTTGTACATGTCATAATTGTATGTCATGTAATTGCATTAGATGCATAATATTATACCATGCATGTCGTAACATGTAGATGTATGTCATGTGTGTCATGTCATGTAGATAATAGTTATTTGCATGAAAAGGAGGATGAAACCTGAAAACCCTTACACAATATTAAAGCCTACACCTTCCATTATGTCACGCTCGCCCTTTCCAGGGGTTGGAGGGGCGGCGCGACGTGATCATATATACATGCATTTACAGTGGAAGACTATATACTTCTTACAGTGGAAGACTTTAAACTTCTTTTTTTTTTCTTTCTTTTAAACATAAGCATGCATCATCATTTCATAAGTACTTAGTTCAAGTTCATGACATTCAACTTAAAAGAAAACATGCATAAGTATGGGAAACATAAACAGATCTCCTCCACCATGCCACTACCACACACACTTTGCCCCTCCTGCTGCTCCCTTTAGTTTAGCCATTCTTTACCCTTATCTGCAGTACAAGGGAACATAAAACTATAAGCACATAGGCTTAGTAAGATCCTTTCCTACTCACAAAAATCATACATCGAGAATTAGACATAGAGTAGTGACATGATCTTTTAAGGACATATAAGCATAGCATACATATAAACATACAAGAACATAAAAAAAAAAAGCATAGCATTCATATAAACATACAAGAACATATAAGCATAGCATTCATATAAACATACAAGAACATATAAGCATAGCATTCATATAAATATACAAGAACATATAAGCATAGCATTCATATAAACATACAAGAATATATAAGCATAGCATTCATATAAACATAACATTCATATAAGAGAAATGACATGAGCATTCAGAAACATATAAGCATAACAACCATATAAACATCATAATCACCTAGACATGAAATAAGGGTATATGCAATATGCTCTTTGAAAACGTATATCTTATAGGTATTTAAATATAATCTCAACATATTGGGCCTGACATTGTACCACATACATCATCATCATAGCGTGCATCCCTAATAGACCCGAGGTAGCTAATCCCGAACCTACTAGAGTACTAGGCCTGTACTATGTCCATCGGCCTAGGGGCAACATAACATAGAAGCCCATCCTAAGATGACACTAGGGCATCTGGGAGCTCATCCCGTACTGGGTCCGTACTACGACCGTTGACCCAGGGGCACGTAGGAGTCCATCCCTTGGACCTTATTAGGGTCCGGTACAAGCCATGCAGAAAGTAAAATAGCATATCATGTTCCTTATCATAACATATCATATTTCTTTTCATAAACATATCATGTTCCTTATCATGGCATATCATGTTCCTTCTCCATAACATATCGTATTTCTTCTTCATAACATATCATATTTCTTTTCATAACATATCATGTTCCTTCTTTATAACATATCATATTTCTTTACATAACATATCATGTTCCTTCTTTATAACATATCATATTTCTTTACATAACATATCATGTTCCTTCTTTATGACATATCATACATTCATACAGTTAACATGGCAGTGAGCAAAACATAATCATACATTCATACAATTAACATGGTAATAAGTAGAACATAATCATACATTCATACAATTAACATGGACATAAGGTAGTGACATCAACCAATAATGCTATCATAAAATCTAACTAACATCATATTTGCATCATTTTCTACATGTAGCATGGCATGGAGGACTTAGTAGAGGGCATGTACATGGGCTGGCCGAAACCCTAAGGGAGGGTTCTTAGGAGTTTACATGCTAAACAACTTGTGCAAGGTCTACTTAACATCATACTAACATCACACACATATAGAGTATGGCATAAACATCATGAACAAGCATAACATGGTGTGATCTAAACTTCATGGGGTTCTCACAAAATTTTAAACCCTAAACAACTTGTACAAGATCTGACTAACCACATGTTAATTCCATCACATATAGATCATGGCATGGAAGTCCATTAGGAGCCTAAATGGTTATTGGCCGAAAGTTTCATGGAGCTTGAAGATCAAACACCTAAACCAAGCCTATCTAGAAACATGTTATCATTATATTCCTACAAAACATAGCATGGACAATCATGGGAAGCATGTATAGGGTCTTGGCCGAGAGTTTCATGAAGCATGAAGATCAAACACTTAACCCAAGCCTATCTAGAAACATGTTATCATCATATTCATACAAAACAAAGCATGGACAATCATGGGAAGCATGTATATGGTCTTGGCCGAAAGTTTCATGAAGCTTGAAGATCAAACACTTAACCCAAGCCTATCTAGAAACATGTTATCATCATATTCCTACAAAACATAGCATGGACAATCATGGGAAGCATGTATAGGGTGTTGGTCGAAATTTCCATGAAGCTTGAAGATCAAACCCTTAAACCAAGCCTATCTAGAAACATGTTATCATCATATTCATACAAAACAAAGCATGGACAATCATGGGAAGCATGTATAGGGTGTTGGTCGAAAGTTCCATGAAGAAATTTCTTAACAACCATCAACCGAAGCAACTTGACTGCAGGTGAGGGGATACTTACATTCTTCGCTTTGTTTAGTAGTAGAAAATACCCTAGGTTGTGCCAAGACTAGAGCTTTCTCCTAGCTTAGTTGGTTTTCAGAAAATGGAAGAGGGGAAGCTTAGGGTTTCGGTGAGGAAGAAGAAGAGAAGTGGAGAATGGCAATTGTGGTTTCTCTTGTCTCCTCATTCCCCTATTTATTCTCTTGAAGGTGTCCCTTAGCCTCCCTTACCCTTATCTATCATTTCCCATACCCTTCTAATAGCACAACCCTGCTGGGCTTCTAGTTATTGGGTGCATCTTAAGGTTTAGCTATCTACTTGGGGTTTTAGGGTTCAAATCCTGCGTCATGCATCCTTTTTTGCTCTATTTCTTTTATTTTTTTGAAAGATCCCATACAAAGCCCATTATAATCATGCAAAAATTCTTGTAAAATTGCTAGGAATTTTACGGGCGTTACACCTTAATTTGGTTAGAACCAAAGTTCCATTTCTTGTTTGGGTTGTTGGATTCACTCCAAGTCTGGCTTGAACCAGAACATGTTCAAATCATTGGAATAGTTTAACACTAATATGGTAAAAGTCAGAGGTCAATCGTTAGATTGGGTTATTGGACTCACTCCAAACTTGGCTAATTGGTTGAATGTGATCTAACCATATTAAAACTATTTTGCGATTAATGTGTCGGCTCTAATTTGGAGCATCGATTTTTTGGACTCACTCTAAGGTCGATGTGAAGAGAGGTGGAGTTGGGTGTTATGCATATGATGCATACTTGTTAATGTGTTCACAACCCAATGTATGTGTGAACATTCAATTAGTTGATATCACAATGTGATAGTTACATATATGTGATATGTAATCAGTATACTTGATACCTACCATCATAGCTAAGAATGGCTTATTGGACTCACTCCAAGGTTGTTCTTATCTATGTTGAATATCAGCCCATTCAGAGATGGACCTACGATCTCCCGAATTGATTTTTAGGGTTTTTTTGAATTTGAAAAATGAATGGGACTTGTAAATGTATGTGGATGCATTTTAAATCATATTTCTCATATATGCTCGATTTGTATTTCTAGGTTGATTGCTTGATCATGATGTATTTGAATTTGCACACTATTTTTGATTCGAATAAATTGACTGGGCTGAATTTCTTGGACTGGCTTAGAAACTTGAGAATTGTTCTCAAGGCTGAAAAGCTTGTGTATGTCCTCGAAGAGCCTCTTCCCACCCTTCCTAGTGATGACGCAACTCCATACCAATTGTTGGCCCATCAGAAACGTGTGAGTGATTCTAAACTAGTGAGTTGCATCATGCTAGCCGTGATGGTACCCAAGCTGAGAAAGAAGCATGAGCATATGGATGCTCATACCATAGTCTTTCATCTTTATGAGTTGTTTGATGAGCAAGTGAGATCTGAAAGGTTCGAAGTCTCCAAGCTCCTCTTCACCTCTGAGATGCAAGAAGGTTCATCTGTGGTACTGCTCAACATGCTAAAGACTGTGGAGCCTTCTGTGAAGCATGAGCAAGGGATGGTGTTGTTAGTTGATTCCTCAAAGAAAGGTTCTAAGAGGAAATCAAAGGAACAACACAAGGAGAAGGAGAAGGCAAGGAAGGCAGAACCAGCTCAAAAGGGCACTTGCCATCATTGTGGCAAGGAGGGTCATTGGCGAAGAAACTGCAAGATTTATCTTGAGTCCGTGAAGATGAATAAGGCATCTGATGCCCCATCTTCTTCAGATATCTTCGTTATTGATTGTCATTCTATTTCCTTAGACACTTGGGTATTGGATACCAGGTGTGGTTCACATATATGTAATAACATACATGGGCTAAGGAATAGAAGAAGACTCGTCAAGGGAGAGTCAAATTTACGTGTTGGGAATGGAGCAAAGGTTGCTGCACTCGCCATCGGAATGTATTTGTGGAAACTCCCTATAGGACTTGTCTTAGAACTGGACAATTGCTTTTATGTTCTTTTGTTGATAAAGAACATCATTTCTATTTCTTATTTAAATAGAAATGGGTACTATTTAACTTTTAGTAATAATTGTTGTTACATAACTTTGAATGGCATTCTTTATGGGACTGGAACTTTAAGCAATGGTATTTATACGTTGGACGTATCCAATGATATTTTCAATATCAAAGCGAGCAACAAGCGTTCTCGAAAAGATAATTAATTAGACTCCTATATGTGGCATTGTCGTCTTGGCCATGTGAGCAAGAAATGCATGTCCGAATTACACCGATGTGCAATCTAGAATCGTTTGAATTAGATTCATACGATACATGTGAATCATGCTTAAAGGGCAAGATGACCAAGTTACCTTTTACAGGAAAAGGTGAACCGGTGGGAGAGTTGCTTGGTCTAATACATACTGATGTATGCAGACCTATGTCAACTCAAGCTCTAGGAGGCTATAGCTACTTCATTACCTTCACCGATGATCACTCATGGTTTGGGTATGTGTTCTTGATGAAACACAAGTCTAAAGCCTTTGAAAGGTTTAAAGAATTCAGAAATGAAGTAGAGAAACAACTTAGCAAGAGTATTAAAATACTTCTATCGGATCGAGATGATGAATACTTGAGTCAAGAGTTTCTAGATTATCTGAGGGACAATGGTATATTGTCTCAATAGACTCCGTCGTATACACCACAACTTAATGGTGTATCTGAGAGGCGAAACTGAACCTTATTGGACATGGTCAGGTCGATGATGAATCACGCGAATCTTCCCAAGTCCTTTTGGGGCTATGCACTTCAGACAGCTATTTACTTGCTAAATAGAGTCCCGACCAAGGTAGTCTCTACTACTCCATATGAGATATAGAATAGTAAGAAACTTCATTTATCTTATTTAAAGATATGGGGTTGTCCTTCTTATGTCAAGCGAACTTCATTAGACAAACTGGATGCTAAGTCCGATAAATGTCTATTCATTGGATACCCTAAAGAAACGAGGGGTTACCAATTCTATCATCCTGTAGAACAAAAGGTGTTTGTTTCAAGGCATGCTGTGTTTCTAGAGAAAGAGTTTCTCTTGCAAGAAAATAGTGGGAGTGTCTTTGAACTTGAGGAGGTCCAAAAGACTCCAATAGACATTGTTGAGATACCTAGTCAAGCACCTTAACCGATAACTCATAGTGATGAGACATCGACTGAACCAATTGTGACACTACATCTTCATAGATCTGGTAAAACACGTAACATTCCTGAGAGATATAGATTTCTCGTAAGTGAATCGAACGACATGTTACTCATTGATGATGAGGAACCTACCATTTATGATGAAGTTCTGAAAAGTTAAGAAAGGGACAAATGGCTTGAAGCCATGAAGTTGGAAATGGATTCCATGTATGAAAATCAAGTTTGGAACTTGGTGGACCCACCTAAAGGCATTAATCCTATAGGGTGAAAGTGGATTTTCAAGAAGAAAACTGACATGGATGGTAATGTGATTACCTTTAAAGCTAGATTAGTGGCGAAAGGCTATCATCAAAATCAAGGTGTTGATTATGACGAAACCTATTCACCAATAGCTATGCTTAAATCCATTTGGATGCTCCTGGCTATAGCGGCTCATTATGATTATGAGATATGGCAAATGGATGTGAAAATGACTTTCCTTAACGGAAACCTACTCGAGGACGTGTATATGATACAACCTGAGGGTTTCACATCAGTTGATAAAACCAAGGTATGCAAACTTCGATAGTCAATTTATGGGCTGAAGCAAGCATCCAGGAGCTGGAATATCCGTTTTGATGAGATAATCCAAAGGTTTGATTTCTCACAAAATCTGGATGAAACTTGTGTGCAGAAGAAGGTTAGTGAGAGTGCAGTCATGTTCCTAGTGTTGTATGTCGATGACATATTAGTTATAAGAAAAGATATATCTGTCTTACAGTCAGTTAAAATTTGGTTATCCAAAACATTCTCCATGAAAGACCTAGGAGAAGTGACCTATATTCTCGGGATTAAGATCTATAGAGATAGATCGAAATGGTTTCTTGGTCTTTTGTAGTCTACATATATAGACCGAGTGCTAAAGAGGTTTAGTATGTCGGAATCCAAGAAAGGTTTCCTTTCCATCAGGCATGGGATACACCTTTTGAAGTCTATGTGTCCGCGC
This sequence comes from Wurfbainia villosa, assembly GCA_025175895.1. NCBI lineage: Eukaryota > Viridiplantae > Streptophyta > Magnoliopsida > Zingiberales > Zingiberaceae > Wurfbainia > Wurfbainia villosa. The sequence continues at coordinate 64,754,095 of CM045990.1, read as the reverse complement.
ACAGAAGATGAGAGGATTTGCATGAGCAAGATCCCCTATGCATCCGTAATAGGATCTATCATGTATGCTATGTTATGTACGAGGCCCAATGTTTCGTATGCTCTGAGTGTCACGAGAAGATACCAGTCTGATCTAGGAATGGATCATTGGGCGGTTGTTAAGACAATCCTTAAGTACTTGAGAAGAACTAAGGATGTGTTTCTAATATATGGAGAAGGTGATATGGTAATACGTAGGTATACGGATGTCAGCTTCCAAACAGACAAGGATGATTCTAGGTCTCAGTCTGGTTACGTATTTACCTTGAATGGAGGTGCAATAAGTTGGAAAAGTTCCAAGCAAAACACTATAGTGGATTCTGCCACTGAGGCAGAATACATTGTAGCTTCGGAAGCAGCAAAGGAAGCGGTTTGGATCAAGAAGTTCATCTCTGAACTAACTTGATGTGGTCTCATCAACGATCCAAACATGTGCTTCACCTCTATCATCTGATCAAAGAGATCATTAGTAGAAAGGAAATACAAATCGAGAAGATTCCCACTGAAAGAAACTTAGTGGATCCTTTAACTAAGGTCTTACCTCAAAGTAAGCTTATGGTATTGGATACCGTGGCAATTGACATTAGGCCAAGTGGGAGTTTGTTAGTTATATATGAGAGGTGTCCTAAAGCAATCGCCTTATAATTGTACCATTTATTTAATAAATGAAGATTCATTATTTGAGTGTACATGTTTTCATGTATTTGATTGGATTTTAAACTCATTTACTGGATGTCCGCAATATGATTCACAGCATGAGAGAATTTGTGATTAGATCACAACTAGTGAGTTTCTCTACATGTGTAATTGTGATGTATTGGAATTATCCCTAGTCGATGAATTGATGCATACAGATGCCATCGATTCTGTTGAAACTAGCACGAAGTATAATCTTTGGTTTATCCAAGCAGCTGTTTCTCATTGGCTGGAGACATTGGGATGTCGGGAGTTAATCGTGGATGCTAGTTATGGTAACTAGTTCTGGAGTGACTAGCTATAAAACTTCATATGGTTCTCTGCATATATGGATATATCAATGAAGTTCTTACTGCAGCTTAAGTGCAATGTTCCTTCGACTTGGGGTATTCAAGTCATCTTGGTCATGGAGACTTATGCTTTGACATCTTAAGTAAGCATATCCGAGAAGATGTGGACCCAGGATGATTGGGTATAAGTCGAAATGTCTGAAGGTATTTAAATATCCTACAGAGGATTCACCATTCCTTGCAAGGAGATGTATACCCTATGGCCTCTCGTCGGATTGTTACTAAAGTCTTTGGCCAAAGCATTACATGTTTAGAGTATGGTACTCTTGGAAACATGTGCAGTAACTAGAATCCGTAGGACGAGGATGTAATACTTGGGCTAGGTGTGACGTAGTCAGCCTAGTGGGGACTGACACATAGACCATGTCCTGAACCAAGTGGGTATAAGATGAGTGAAGGGAATGGGACACGTTTCACTGTAGCTACTGAAGGGTTTCAGAAGTGTTCTAGGATCAACCGTTGATTATTCGGTTAATTGGGGATCATGATGTACTACTAGGTGCCACTCATGATCATTCTATAATTAATGGTTAATTATAGACGACCAACATAAATTGGGAACCTATTTGGTCACATGCACTACAAGTGTTATCTAAAGGATTTAAAATGAGCTTGAGAATAGGATTCTGAAGCACACCACGCCTTGCTCTTCTTGGCTTGTGATGCATCCTTGACTTTTTCATTTACCTTTGGTGCCGGAGGAGCTTTCTTTACTTTCTTTGGGCACTTGCTCTTGTAGTGCCCGGCTTCCCTACACTCAAAGCATATAATATTAATTTTATTATTAATTGACATGCTTGAGTTACCTAGTTTGGCGGTGGTGATCGGAGTGGGTTCTTCATCCCTCCCGGAGGTGGATGGCTCCTCTTGAGGTTGCTCCGGTATGGATGGTCTCTCCTCCCCCTCAATCCTTGAAGTAGAGTCTTCTTCCACTTTTTCCCCTTCTTCCACCGATTCGAAGGTTGACTCCCTATCAACTTCCGAATCCTCACTCTCTTATGAGGAAGATGATGTGCTCTCTATTTCGGTCTCCTCTTCCAATTGAGCCGATGAGCACTCTTGTTCTTTGAGCTCCTCATGGAATCTTGCCAACTTGCTCCATAGCTCCTTGGCATCCATGTAATCTCCTAGCCTAGACAAAACATCATTAGGTATCAAATCTTCTAAAAGTTTTGTTACCTTGGCTTCGGTCTTGAATTTTAGTCGTTGCTCTTGGGTCCATTTCTTCAACTTTAGAACTTCTCCCTTCTTATCCCTAGGAGGTTCAAAGCCTTCTATGAGGATGAACCAATCTTCTATGTCCATCATCAAGAATGTCTCCATTCTTGCTCTCCACGCCGAAAAATCTTCTCGGTCATATGGTGGTGGAGTGTTGATGTCCCATCCTAGCTTCTCTTGAAATTCTATCTTCTTCCTCTAGCAGTTTCCTCCCGGCGATTAGTCCGTAGAAGAGCTCCTAGCTCTGATACTACTTGTTGGGGATTCGGTGACCGCTAGAGGGGGGGTGAATAGCGTGTTTCAATATGTCAATGGAATTCATTGCGTGCTTGTCTACAAATCATGTTAGCGTAGCAGAAATAAAACAATAACAAAAACAAACACACAATTACACGGATCGAGCTCTAAAGAGCTCTAGCGATGCCAATCACATACCACTAATACACACTCCTTCTCGACACAAGTCGGAGGTGGAGAAACCTCGTACAAGTGATCTTACAATAGTAAGAAACAAATACAAGCAATATACAAATGAAATACACAATAAGTAAAGAAAACAACACTTTACAATTGCCTTTGGATTGCTTGCTTTTGGTTGCTTGAAGAATAGCCTTGGAGACCCTGATTTGCAGCAACAAATCGCCCCAAATTAGCTCAAGAACCGGTTGTGATTTCTTCCTCCATGAGCTCCCTTTAAAGCTGCTGCCTAGGCTAGAAATCGCCAATCAGTCAACTGCTCGGGACATCAGTCGACTGATGCCACTGTTGTCGTGAGACAACGGCTAGATCCATGCTGGAAAAATCCAACAAATCCATCATCAGTCGACTGATGGAGCCTTTACTCGACTGCTAACCCCCGCAATCGAGTCTCGACGCTATTCTGTGCCCAAATTGATCACAATCGATCGATCACGAATGATCGTGCCACGATGACCTCAGCCAACTACTAGGACACTCAATAAAGTTGACTCACACCAGTCGACTTCCACATGGTCCCAATCGACTGATACACCTCAAACATGAGGTTTAACCCAAGTATGGTGCCCCCATACTTGCTAGACCACCCGTAGCCTAGACCTAAGCCTTCTAGCCACCTCCATCAGCCTCGCGCCTATCAGATCCCTCCAAGTCATCCATGACTTGTTCATCCATACGCTAGCCTTCATGTGCTTCCATCGGCTATGTCATGCTAACGGTGTCTACATCGCCAAGGCACATTGGACTTATGCTGCCAAGACTCCGCTTGGACTTTATGCCGCCAACCATTGGACTTATGCTGCCAAGACTCTCGCTTGGACTTTACACTGCCAATATCAAACCCCTTGGACTTCTCAAATGCCAAGACTCAAGCTTGGACTTTCCCTTGTCAACCCATGTTGGATTTTCCATGCCAAGACCCATGCTTGGACTTTTCCTTGCCAAGACCCATGCTTGGACTTTACATGCCAAGTACTCAAGACTTGGACTTTCCATGATATGGTCAACCCTAGTCAACCATCAAAATCCCCCTCGAGTCAAACTCGAGTCCGGTCAATCATGACCCGGGTCGATTGTGCCAACAATCTCCCCAAAACAATATCAGACATCAATGTCAAACATCGATGTCAAATCTCCATGTCAAACATCAAAACATCGCTCGAGTCAAACTCGAGTCCGGTCAATCGTGACCTAGGTCGATTGCACCAACAAGCATAGCATATGAGATAACAAAATAGTTTAACTTTTGAATCATTTCCATTATCAAAACTAAGGTTCGATTAACTAGTGCGCCTACACCAACAATCTCCCCCTTAACCCTAGGTGAGTTTATAAAAACAATTACTTTTTGAAAAAAAAAAGTAACCTCTTAACTTTAACCTCTCTCCCCCTTTGACATATATCAAAAATAACTTTATAAGGGGTGCATTTTTTGTTAGTAATATATGAGAGATATCCTAAGGCAATCGCCTTATGTATGAACCATTTATATGATAAATGAAGATTCACTATTTGAGTATACATGTTTAATGTATTTGATTGGATCTTAAACTCATTTACTGAATGTCCACGATACGATTCACAAAGATGAGAGAATTTGTGATTGGATCACAACTAGTGAGTATCTCTACATGTGTAATTGTGATGTATCGGAATTATCCCTAGTCGATGAATTGATGGATTTGGACACCATCAATTCTGTCGAGACTAGCACGAGGTATACTCCTTGGTGTATCCAAGTAGTTGATTCTCACTGGCTGGTGACATAGTGATGTCCGGAGTTAATCGTGAATGCTAGTTATGGTAACTAGTTCATTGGAGTGACCAGCCGTAAGACTTCATATGGTTCTCTGCATATATAGATATGTCAATGAAGTTCTTACTGTGGCTTAAGTGCGATGTTCCTTTGACTTGCGGTATTCAAGTCATCTTGATCATGGAGACTTATGCTTTGACATCTTAAGCAAACATCTCTAAGGAAATGTGGACCCGGGATGATTGGGTATAAGTCGAAGTGATCGAAGGTGTTTGAATAGCCTATAAAGGATTCACCACTCCTTGCGAGGAGATGTATACCCATGGCCTCTCGTCGGATTGTTACTAAAGTCTTTGGCCAAAGCATTACATGTTTAGAGTAATGTACTCTTCGATACATGTGGAGTAACTAGAACCGTGAGGACGAGGAAATGATACTTGGGCTAGGTGTGACGTGAGTGGGATGACACAATAGACCATGTCCTGAACCAAGTGGGTATAAGATGAGTGAAGGGAATGGGGCACGATTCATTCGAGCTACTGAAGGGTTTCAGAAATAGTTCTGGATCAACCGTTGATCTTTTCGGTTAATTGGGGATCATGATGTACTACTAGGTGCCACTCATGATCGTTCTATAATTAATGGTTAATTATATAAGGCCAACATAAACCGAGAACCTATTTGGTCACACGCACAACGAGTGTAATCCAAAGGATTTAAAACGAGCTTGAGAATGAGATTCTCAGACCGAGAGAAACTATGTTTTGTTGGACCAAACATAAAGTGAGCATGAAATTGTTTCAGTCGCAATGGAAGCGTGGATGGGCTGCGTCTTATGAAGACGTAATGGATGGACCAAAATGGTTTGGTTCTAATCCAATGGATAAGAATAAACCAAAGGGTTTGGTTTATTTTAAACGAATGAACCAAAAGTTGGTTCGGTTCGTTTTAACTTAAAATAAACCATTATGGTTTGGTTTATTTTAACTTATCTTAATGGAGCGGGTTATCGGGCTTTATGGATATGATCCATTAACCATTAAGAGAATTAGTTCTCTATAAAATAGGGATTAAACCCTAACCCTAAACCTAATCAACTTGCCGCCCAACAAATTGTGGCGCCCAACATCTTGTTTAACATCTTGTTGCCGCGCTTGTGGTGCAGCCTTCCAACTTGTGTCGGCATCCAAGCTCCAGGTGAACCTCGACCCGTGATCCCCTAAAAGGTTCGGCATCAAGGTGAGCTTTTGTCTCCTTGTTTTGGCCGGCGCCTATCTCCTCCACCAAGCTGTCCAGTTTTCTGGACAGCTTCTTCTCCTCTCGTCGAGCGCGCTTGACGGTTGGTTAGTGCTCCAACAGCGGCTAACATGGGATTTGATCTCGGTAATCCTCTGAGGTGGAGGACGAAGGATGGAATCGGTGACGAATACCTCTCGGAGAAGCAAGTCTTGAGGACTTGTTTTAGGTCCGAATTTGGATCGATTCGTGATCATCTCTCGATCCGCCTTCAACACGGCTAGTAACCCGCACGGCAAGACGGCTCGGCTTGGCTGTCATCCCGAGGAGCTCGGCGTGATACGGATAGAGGCGATTCTTGCACGAGGATCGTTCGGTTGATCGTTTTCCGCTACACGCCATACGGAAGGTATAACGTAGTTTAATTTCCTTTATTTTTGCAATTTAATGCGGTTATGTCTACACTTGTTGTAATAGCATGCGTGTGTTGTGTGTGTTGTAATAAATAGGAGTATTTATTATTTTTAATTGCTTCCGCTGTGCTCATGTTTACGAAACATGATCGAACACACACACGCCGCGGTGCCGGAAACCCAACATTTTTAAGGATGTGAACCAGTATGCTCAACTCCCTTTAACATTTAAGAGGATAGATTTCTAGATCCTGCACCAACAATGTATATCCTTGGTTAGGATGTGACCTTCCTAACCTAGAGGTACTCTAGAGGCTCATGTCTATTAGGTTTATGCCAACCTAGAGGTAGCTAGAGATACTAAGTTTGTCCAACTTAAGCCTTCTCTCCCCCTTGGCATATTATCAAAAAGAAGGATTTTAAGCCCCCAGGGCAATGGCATGGTGGTAACTCACAAGGCTCCCCTCTACTCTTCCAGGGGTCGATTCCGCCCTGGTTGCGCACACTGCGCGGGTGGTGGTGCACGATGCCCCCTCCCCGTCCCAGCGTGGTCGTCCTTCCTGGTATAGCATGGGTTCAAACGTGCTCTGACCACCCGTCATCCTGATTTACCTACGTCAGTCATTGGGAAACTTCCGTGGGGCTAGGGAGGCTAGCCATCAGGATTAATAGGGAAAAGAAATCGTACCCGATACCTGATGTAAATAAAAGAAAAGATTTTAAATTTTGAAAGTATTGGGAAATTTTTTAAAAAAAATATAATATTTTTAACAACTTCGATGATGATTATCCAATTAGAACCTCCCCCTTAACCTAACATCCTTGTTAGCCACAAGGAAGGGTCACCTAAGTGTCCAGAGGGTCTAGGTATCTAAAGTTGACCTAAGAATTTAGACGTTCAGTATTGGTCAACTAACCATCATTTTAAGAAGCATAGTTATTTTGAAAACTATGTATAACTACACACAACAATCTGTTATTAATATATGAGAGATGTCCTAAGGCAATCGCCTTATGTATGAACCATTTATATGATAAATGAAGATTCACTATTTGAGTATACATGTTTTATGTATTTGATTGGATCTTAAACTCATTTACTGAATGTCCACGATACGATTCACAGCATGAGAGAATTTGTGATTGGATCACAACTAGTGAGTATCTCTACATGTGTAATTGTGATGTATCGGAATTATCCCTAGTCGATGAATTGATGGATTTGGACACCATCAATTCTGTCGAGACTAGCACGAGGTATACTCTTTGGTGTATCCAAGCAGCTGATTCTCACTGGCTGGAGACATAGTGATGTCTGGAGTTAATCGTGGATGCTAGTTATGGTAACTAGTTCATTGGAGTGACCAGCCGTAAGACTTCATATGGTTCTCTGCATATATAGATATGTCAATTAAGTTCTTACTGTGGCTTAAGTGCGATGTTCCTTTGACTTGCGGTATTCAAGTCATCTTGATCATGGAGACTTATGCTTTGACATCTTAAGCAAACATCTCTAAGGAGATGTGGACCCGGGATGATTGGGTATAAGTCAAGTGATCAAGGTGTTTGAATAGCCTATAAAGGATTCACCACTCCTTGCGAGGAGATGTATACCCATGGCCTCTCGTCGATTGTTACTAAAGTCTTTGGCCAAAGCATTACATGTTTAGAGTAAGGTACTCTTCGATACATGTGGAGTAACTAGAATCAGAGGACGAGGAAATGATACTTGGGCTAGGTGTGACGAGTCACCTAGTGGGGATCGACACTATAGACCATGTCCCGAACCAAGTGGGTATAAGATGAGTGAAGGGAATGGGGCACGAATCATTCGAGTCAAGGGTTTCAGAAATAGTTCTGGATCAACCGTTGATCTTTTCGGTTAATTGGGGATCATGATGTACTACTAGGTGCCACTCATGATCGTTCTATAATTAATGGTTAATTATAGACGGCAAACATAAACCGAGAACCTATTTGGTCACACGCACAACGAGCGTAATCCAAAGGATTTAAAACGAGCTTGAGAATGGGATTCTCAGACCGAGAGAAACTAGGTTTGGTTGGACCAAACATAAAGCGAGCATGAAATCGCTTCAATGCAATGGAAGCGTGGATGGGCCGTGGTCTTATGAAGACATAATGGATGAACCAAAATGGTTTGGTTCTAATCCAATGGAGGAGAATAAACCAAAGGGTTTGGTTTATTTTAAACGAATGAACCAAAAGTTGGTTGGTTCGTTTTAACTTAAAATAAACCATCATGGTTTGGTTTATTTTAACTTATCTTAATGGAGCGGGTTAACGGGCCTAATGGTTATGATCCAATAACCATTAAGAGAATTAGTTCTCTATAAAAGAGGGCTTAATCTAGCAAGGAGTTGCCGCCCAACCCTCATTGCCGCCTAACTCCATTGCCGCCTTCTTGTGCGCCGCCAAGTCCTTGCCGGCGTCAGCTCCTGGCCCAAGCCACCGTGATCCTCCGCGACCCTCCGTGATCTTCCTAGGCCTCGTGAAAAGGTGAGCACTTGGCTTCCTTGTTTTGGCCGGCGCCTACTCCTCCACCAAGCTGTCCAGTTTTCTGACAGCTTCTTCTCCTTCATCGGAGCGCTGCTTGACGACGGTTGAGCTCCGACAGCGCTAAACTTACCGGGATTCGATCTCGGTAATCCTCTGAGGTGGAGGACGGGCGATCTGGCCAATTGGTTGACGAATACCTCTCCGGAGAAGCGAGTTTTAGGATCCGAATTTGGATTCGGATCGTGATCATCTCTCGATCACGCCGCCTTCAACACGAGGCTAGTAACCCATACAAAGACGGCTCGTGGCTTAGCGGTCATCTCGAGGAACTCGGCGTGGATACGGATAGAGACGATTCTAGCGAGGATCGTTCCGGTTGATGCCGTTCCCGCTACACGTCATACGAAAGGTATAACGTAGATAAATTTCCTTTTATTGCAAATTTAAATTTACGGTTATGTCTACACTTGTTGTAATATGCATGCGTTGTGTGTGTTGTAATAAATGTAGATTTATTATTTTTATTGCTTCACTGTTTCATGTTTACAAAACATGATCGAACACACACACGCCATGCTTAAAACCCAACAAAGGGTATCGAGCCCAGTGTTGTGTTTCACATAATCGTAAAAATGGTTTTGCGATAGTCATAATGTATTTCTGAAATTTTCTAATTTTGGAAATTTAGAAGTATTTATGGAAATTTTTCAATTTTGGAAAGTCTAGAAGTATTTATGGAAATCTTCCACTTTTGGAAAGTTGGAAGTATTTATGGAAATTGATATTTTCCATAAATAAAATATTTGATTAGATTCGAAATTTGTTTCCTAATTTAATCATGATTTGATTTGGGAAATCAAATCTTAAAATATTTTATTTCCATAAGTAGTTTTAATGATTTAGGAAATTGGTTTCTAAATAGATTTTCCTTAATCAAATAATTCCATGAATAAAATATGTGATTAGATTTGGAAATTTGTTTCCTAATTTAATTATGATTTGATTTGGAGAATCAAATCTTAAACATATTTTATTTCCATAAATAGTTATGACATATAAGGAAATATATACATGACATAATTGTATGCCATGTAATTGCATTAGATGCATAACATTATGCCATGCGTGTCGTGACATGTAGATGTATGTCATGTATGCCATGCCATGTAGATAATAGTTATTTTCATGCGAAGAGGATGAGACATAAAAACCCTTAAATCAATATTAAAGCCTACACCTTCCATTAATATGGTTAGAACCAGAGTTCCGTTTCTTGTTTGGGTTGTTGGACTCTCTCTAAGCCCGGCTCGAACCCGAACATGTTCAAACCATGGAATAGTTTAATACTAATATGGTAAGAGCCGAGGTCAATCGTTAGCTTTGGTTGTTGGACTCTCCAAGCTGGGCTAATTGGTTGAATGCGCCTAACCATATTAAAACTATTTCCGATTAATGGGTCGACTTTAACCTGGAGCATCGACTTGTTGGACTCTCTCCAAGGTCGATGTAAAGGGAGGTGAAGTTGGGTGCTATGCATATGATGCATACTTGTTAATGTGTTAACAACCCGATGTATGTGTGAACATTCAATTAGTTGATAGCACATTGTGATAGTTGCATATACGTGATATGCAATCGGTATAGTTGATACCTACCGTCGTAGTTATGAATGGCTTGTTGGACTCTCTCCAAGGTTGTTCATAACTATGATGGATATCAGCCCATTCGAAGATGGACCTACGATCTCCCGAAGTGATTTTGGGGTTTTTGAAATTCGAAAAATGAATGGGATTTATAAATGTATATTGATGCATTTTAAAATCATTTTCTCATATATGCTCGTTTTGTATTTCTAAAATTGATCATGATGTCTTTGAATTTATGCTCCATTTTGATTCGAATAAATTGATCGGGCCGAGCTTGATCGGCTTAGAAACTTGAGAATTGTTCTCAAGGTGGAAAAGCTTGCGTATGTCCTCGAAGCGCCTCTTCCCGCCCATCCTAGTGACAATGCAACTCTGGAACAATTGTTGGCCTATCAGAAACATGTGAGTGATTCTGAACAAATGAGTTGCATCATGCTAGCCACGATGGAACCCAAGCTACGAAAGCAGCATGAGCATATGGATGCTCATATCGTAGTCCTTCATCTTTGTGAGTTGGTTGATGAGCAAGTGAGATTCGAAAGGTTCGAAGTCTCAAAGCTCCTCTTCACCTCTGAGATGCTAGGAGGTTCATCTGGTATCACAATATGCCAAGACTGTGGGAGTCTTCTCGAGAAGCATGAGGGGGACGTTAGTTGATTCCTCAAGAAAGGTTCTAAGAGGAAGTCAAAGGAACAATGTAAAGGGAAAGAAGAGAAGGGCTAAGAAGGTAGAACTAGCAAAAGGAAACTTGCCATCATTATGGCAAGGAGAGCCATCAGAAGAAAGTGCAAGATTTATCTTGAGTCCGTGAAGAAGAATAAGGCATCGATGCCCCATCTTCTTCAAATCTTCTTTATTGATTGTCATTCTATTTCCTCAAACACTTGGGTATTTGATACTGGGTGTGGCTCATATATGTAATGACATACATGGGCTAAGGAATAGAAGAAGACTCAAGGAGAGTCAAATTTACGTGTTGGGAATGGAGCAAAGGTCCGCACTCGCCATTGAACGCATTTATTGGAAACTCCTAGGACTTGTCTTAGAATCGACAATTGCTTTTATGTTCCTTCGCTTGATAAAGAACATCATTTCTATTTCTTGTTTAAATAGAAATGGATTTTTTTTAGTAACAATTGTTGTTACATAACTTTAAAATGGCGAGTTCTTTATGGAATCGAACTTTAAGCAATGGTGTTTATACGCTTGGATGTATCCAAAGGACATTTTCAATATCAAGCGAGCAACACGCGTGCTCGAAAGGATAATCAAATAGACTCTATATGTGGCATTGTCGTTTTGGCCATATAAGCAAGAAACGCATGTCCGAATTACACCGATGTGGAATTCGAATCGCTTGAATTGGATTCATACGATACATGCGAATCATGCTTAAAAGGCAAGATGACTAAGTTACCTTTATCGAAAAGGTGAACGAGTGGGAGAGTTACTAGGTCTAATACATACCGATGTATGTGGACCTATGTCAACTCAAGCATTAGGAGGCTATAGCTACTTCATTACCTTCACCGATGATCACTCACGGTTTGGGTATGTGTTCTTGATGAAACACAAGTCCAAGCCTTTGAAAGGTTCAAAGAATTCAGAAATGAAGTAGAGAAACAACATGACAAGAGTATTAAAATACTGATCGGATCGAGGTGGTGAATACTTAAGTCAAGAGTTTCTTGATTATCTAAGAGACAATGGCATATTGTCTCAATGGACTCCGCCATATACACCACAAAGATAATGGTGTATCCGAGAGGCGAATCGACCTTGTTGGACATGGTCAGGTCAATGATGAATCATGCAACTCTTCCCAAGTCCTTTTGGGGCTATGCACTTCAGACAGCTGTTTACTTGTTAAACAGAATGCCTACCAAGGTAGTCTCAACTACTCCATATGAGATATGGAATGGTAAGAAACCTCATGTATCTTACTTGAAGATATGGGGTTGTCCCGCTTATGTGAAGCTGATCAGACGTACAAATTGGATGCTAAGTCTGATAAATGTCTATTTGTTGGATACCCTAAGGAAACAAGGGGTTACCAATTCTATCATCCTGTGGAACAAAAGGTGTTTGTTTCAAGGCATGCTGTGTTTCTAGAGAAAGAGTTTCTCTGTAAGAAAAACAAAGGGGAGTGTCGCCGAGCTTGAGGAGGCTCGAGAGACTCAAATAGACATTGATGAGATACCGGTGAGCACAACACAACTCATAGTGATGAGCAATCTGGACCTATTGTAACACCACATCTTCAGAGATCCGTAGAACACGCAATATTCCCGAGAGAGATATGGATTTCGTAAGTGAATCGAACGACGTGTTACTCATTGATGATGAGGAGCCTACCAGTTATGAAGAAGTGGCCGACAAGTTCGAAAGGGATAAGTGGCTTGGTGCCATGAAGTCGGAAATGGATTCCATGTATGAAAACCAAGTTTGGAACTTGGTTGACCCACCAAGGCATAAAGCCTATAGGGTGCAAGTGGGTTTTCAAGAAGAAAACCGACATGGATGGTAATGTGATTACCTATAAGGCTAGATTGGTGGCGAAAGGATATCGTCAAAAGCAAGGTGTTGTTTATGACGAAACCTATTCGCCTGTAGCTATGCTTAAATCCATTCGGATGCTCCTGGCCATTGCGTCTCATTTTGATTATGAGATTTGGCAGATGGATGTGAAAATAGCTTTTCCTTAATGGAAACTCGCCGAGGACGTGTATATGATACACCGAGGGTTTCACATCGCTGATAAAACCAAGGTATGCAAATTGCGACGGTCCATTTATGGATTGAAGCAAGCATCCAGGAGCTGGAATATCCGTTTTGATGAGACAATAAAAAAGTTTGATTTCTCACAAAATCCAGACGAACTTTGTGTGTACAAGAAGGTTAGTGGGAGTGCAGTCGTGTTCCTAGTATTGTATGTCGATGACATACTACTTATAGGAAACGATGTTTCAATCTTACAGTCAGTGAAGGTTTGGTTATCCAATACATTCTCCATGAATGACCTGGGAGAAGCAACCTACATCCTCGGGATTAAGATCTATAGAGATAGATCGAAACGGTTGCTTGGTCTTTCGCAGTCTACATATATAGACCGAGTGCTAAAGAGGTTTAGCATGTCAGAATCCAAGAAAGGTTTCTTACCCATCAGGCATGGGGTACACCTTTCGAAGTCTATGTGTCCGCGCACAGAAGACGAGAGGATTTGCATGAGTAAGATTCCCTATGCATCCGCAATAGGATCTATCATGTATGCTATGTTATGTACGAGGCCCGATGTATCGTATGCTCCGAGTGTCACGAGAAGATACCCGATCTAGGAATGGATCATTGGGTGGTCATAAGACGATCCTTAAGTACTTGAGAAGAACTAAGGATGTGTTCCTAATATATGGAGAAGGGTACATGGTGATACGTGGGTATACGGATGCCAGCTCCAGACAGACAAGGATGATTCCATGTCTCAGTCTGGGTATGTATTCACCTAGAATGGAGGCGCAATAAGTTGGAAAGGTTCCAAGCTTGACACTATAGCGGATTCTGCCACTAAGGGCCTTGAAGCAAAGAAAGGAAGCGGTTTGGATCAAGAAGTTCATTTATGAACTTGATGTGGTCTCATCAATGATCCAAACATGTGCTTCGCCGCTATCATCTTATCAGAGAGATCATCAGTAGGAACGAAATACAAATCGAGAAAATTCCCACTGAAAGGAACTTAGCGGATCCTTTGACTAAAGCATTACCTCAAAGTAAGTTTGAGGGTCATGTTCGAGCTTATGGTATTGATACCGTGAGCGATTGGCATTAGGCCAAGTGGGAGTCTGTTAGTAATATATGAGAGATGTCCTAAGGCAATCGCCTTATGTATGAACCATTTATATGATAAATGAAGATTCACTATTTGAGTATACATGTTTTATGTATTTGATTGGATCTTAAACTCATTTACTGAATGTCCACGATACGATTCACAGCATGAGAGAATTTGTGATTGATCACAACTAGTGAGTATCTCTACATGTGTAATTGTGATGTATCTAATTATCCTAGTCGATGAATTGATGGATTTGGACACCATCAATTCGCCGAGACTAGCACGAGGTATACTCCTTGGTGTATCCAAGCACCGATTCTCACCGGGCCGGAGACATAGTGATGTCCGAGTTAATCGTGGATGCTAGTTATGGTAACTAGTTCATCGGAGTGACCACCGTAAGACTTCATATGGTTCTCTCGCATATATAGATATGTCAATGAAGTTCTTACTGGGCTTAAGTGCGATGTTCTTCGACTTGGCGGTATTCAAGTCATCTTGATCATGGAGACTTATGCTTTGACATCTTAAGCAAACATCTCTAAGGAGATGTGGACCCGGATGATTGGGTATAAGTCAAGTGATCAAGGTGTTTGAATAGCCTATAAAGGATTCACCACTTTGCGAGGAGATGTATACCCATGGCCTCTCGTCGGATTGTTACTAAAGTCTTTGGCCAAAGCATTACATGTTTAGAGTAAGGTACTCTTCGATACATGTGGAGTAACTAGAACTGTAGGGACGAGGAAATGATACTTGGGCTAGGTGTGACGAGTCACTTAGTGGGGATCGGACACAATAGACCATGTCCTCAACCAAGTGGGTATAAGATGAGTGAAGGGAATGGGGCACGATTCATTCGAGCCAAGGGTTTCGTAAATAGTTCGATCAACCGCTGATCTTTTCTTAATTGGGGATCATGATGTACTACTAGGTGCCACTCATGATCGCTCTATAATTAATGGTTAATTATAGACGGCCAACATAAACTGAGAAATTATTTGGTCACACGCACAACGAGCGTAATCCAAAGGATTTAAAACGAGCTTGAGAATGGGATTCTCAGACCGAGAGAAACTAGGTTTGGTTGGACCAAACATAAAGCGAGCATGAAATCGTTTCAGTCGCAATGGAAGTGTGGATGGGCCGTGTCTTATGAAGACATAATGGATGAACCAAAATGGTTTGGTTCTAATCCAATGGAGGAGAATAAACCAAAGGGTTTGGTTTATTTTAAACGAATGAACCAAAAGTTGGTTCGGTTCATTTTAACTTAAAATAAACCATCATGGTTTGGTTTATTTTAACTTATCTTAATGGAGCGGGTTAACGGGCCTAATGGTTATGATCCAATAACCATTAAGAGAATTAGTTCTCTATAAAAGAGGGCTTAATGGATAATTAAGCTCTAATCCAAGCCCTAGCAAGGAGTTGTCGCCCAACCCTCATTGCCGCCCAACTCCATTGCCGCCCAGCTTCTTGTCCCGTCGTCCAAGTCCTTGTCGGCATCCAAGCTTCAGCCGGTGATCCTCCGGCGACCCTCCGGTGATCTTCCTAGGCCTCGGTGAAAAGGTGAGCACTTGGCTTCCTTGTTTTGGCCGGCGCCTACTCCTCCACCAAGCTGTCCAGTTTTCTGGACAGCTTCTTCTCCTCTCGTCGGAGCATCGTTTGGACGACGGTTTGAGCTCCGACAGCGGCTAAACTACCGGGGATTCGATCTCCGGTAATCCTCTGAGGTGGAGGACGAAGGATTCGTCAATTGGTTGACGAATACCTCTCCGGAGAAGCGAGTTTTGAGAACTCGTATTAGGATCCGAATTTGGATTCGGATCGTGATCATCTCTCGATCACGTCGTCTTCAACACGAGGCTAGTAACCCGTACGAAGACGAAGCTCGTGGCTTAGCGAAGTCATCCCGAGGAACTCGGCGTGGATACGGATAGAGACGATTCTAGCGAGGATCGTTCCGGTTGATGCCGTTCCCGCTACACGTCATACGAAAGGTATAACGTAGATAAATTTCCTTTTATTGCAAATTTAAATTTACGGTTATGTCTACACTTATTGTAATATGCATGCGTGCGTTATGTGTGTTGTAATAAATGTAGATTTATTATTTTTTATTGCTTCCGCTGTGTTCATGTTTACGAAACATGATCGAACACACACACGCCGCGGTGCCGGAAACCCAACACAATCATGGCAACCGATAAAAATAATTTTAAGAATCTATTAGTGTATATATAAATTTTGAAATCATTTTCAAAACTATTTTCAATTTGTTATTCTTACCATCTCACCCATTCTACATGATCAACCAAGTTATCCTTATGGGTGTTGTGAGATGAATTTAATTTTACTTAGTTAATGTTAATGAATTGAAAATTAATTAACCATGGGTTAGGTTCGAATTTAACCTTTAGTTAATTAAGTGAACATTTCAAAAGACGACTTCCAGGTCGTGGCGAGGCGCAGAGGCCTTCTTTGATCGGAACAACAACCACTTCCTTAGGTAATGCCAATCTTAAGAAATCGTGCACTTAATTCACTTAGGGTTACGTCCTGGTCTAACTAGTCTAGGATGTGGTGAGGTAGTTTCGGCTAGTTCCACTTAGCCAAGTGCATCAAGCTAGATATTCCTTATCTAATCTGGATACACAAAACTTCATTTCTCTAACGTACTATCATCTCACCGCGTCTTGATACTATGTTATCAAGGTTAATTAACCATTTCCTATCTAACTTTTCTATGAGATTTAATTTAAGACTAGTATGTATGATATGACAAAAATAAGCATGACAATTAATTAAAATGATATGTATGCATGAGCATGTTATGTTCAATCAATTCAAAGAAATTGTTGCTTCTTAGGTAGATTTTTATTTGTTGAATTTCTAAAAGTTGAAAGTTTAATTGCTAAATTATTAATTTTTGTATAGTCAAATGGTACTCTATTATAATTAATTTTATTAGTTTGATTATTTAATTTTGAATTTTTAATTAAGTTAGATTTTGAATTTAAAATAGATTTAATAGGATTATTAGATTTTTTTTAAAAGTAGAACTATTATTAGAATTTTTAAAAGTAGAATTATTAGATTTTTTTAAGATAAGATTGTTAGAATTTTTCAAAGTAGAATTATTATTAGAATTTTTTAAGATAAGATTGTTAGAATTTTTTTCAAAGTAGAATTATTATTAGAATTTTTTAAGATAAGATTGTTAGAATTTTTAAAGGTAGAATTATAAATAGAATTTTTTAAGATAATATTGTTAGAATTTTTAAAGGTAGAATTATTAGAATTTTTTAAGATAATATTGTTAGAATTTTTAAAGGTAGAATTATTAATAGAATTATTAAAAAAATTTAAGATAAGATTGTTAGAATTTTTCAAAGTAGAATTATTATTATTTTTATAATTATTAAGATTATCTTTGGAATTTTTTAAAGTTAATTTCGAATTTTTTATGGTTGAATTTTTCAAAATAGAATTTTTTAATTCTGAATTATCTAGATTAATCAGATCTAGTGTTTGATGATTCTGCCCTAATGTTTGATTATTCTAATCTAGTGTTTGATTATTCTGATTAAATCCTAGGTTGGTTTTATCCTTGACTTGATCTAGATCTATGTTGATCAAACTAAAAATATGATTAAGCTCTTGGTTAATTTTATCAAATGTTAGATAAATTTGATCATTTTCTTCTATGATATTATTATTATTATTATTTAAAGTAATTAAATCTGAATTAATTAATTTTTTATTAATTGAATTATTAATTGTATTAATTAATTGACAACAATTAATTAACTTACTAGCTTTAACGCACAATTTACCTAAATTATCAAGTATTCTAAAACTCAATTTTTCAAAATTATTAATTTTACTAACCTTTTTCACCAGGCACCGATTCTTGTAGTTACCGAATCTTCCACACCCGAAGCACTTGATGTGCTCCTTGTTCTTCCGGACTCCTGGCAATGGTGTCTCCTTTGTCGCCGGTTGCGTCGTTCGAGTCTTACGAGTAGAACACTTATTTTTATAGTGTCCTCTCTTCCTGCACTTGAAGCAAATAATATGTGATTTAAATTTTAAATTTACATTGTTACATTTATGCCTTGTGAGATGCTCTTCCATGGTTAGCTCGGTTAACAATCTTCTAATACTTAAAAAAAACAAAACAAAAAGTCCCAAGACTTGGTCTTGGATTAGTAGTCCCAAGACTTTTTCTTCTTCCCCTTCTGCTGTTCCTTTGACTTCATCTTAGAACCTTTCTTCGAGGAATCAACTAACAGCACTGTCCCTTACTCATGCTTCACAAAAGGCTCCACAGTCTTCAGCATGTTGAGCAGTACCACAGATGAACCTTCTTGCATCTCAGAGGTGAAGAGGAGCTTGGAGACTTCGAACCTTTCGGATCTCACTTGCTCATCAAACAACTCATAAAGATGAAAGACTATGATATGAGCATTCATATGCTCATGCTGCTTCCACAACTCTGGTACCATCGCAGCTAACATGACACAACTCACTAGTTCAGAATCACTCACATGTTTCTGATAGGCCAACAATTGGTCCAGAGTTGCGTCATCACTAGGACGGGCGGGAAGAGGCTCTTCGAGGACATACGCAAGCTTTTCTGCCTTGAGGACAATTCTCAAGTTTCTTAGCCAGTCCAAGAAGTTCGGCTCAGTCAATTTATTCGAATTCAAAATAGAGCGCAAATTCAAAGACATCATGATCAAGCGATTAACCTAGAAATACAAATCGAGCATATATGAGAAAGATGGAAAAATACATCAATATACATTTACAAATCCCATTCATTTTTCGAATTTAAAAACCCCAAAATCACTTCGGGAGATCGTAGGTTCATCTCCGAATGGGTTGATATCCAACATAGATATAAACAACCTTGGAGAGAGTCCAACAAGTCATTCAAAGCTACGATGGTAGGTATCAAGTATACCAATTGCATATCACATATATACAACTATCACAATGTGCTATCAACTAATTAAATGTTTACACATACATCGGGTTGTTAACTCATTAACAAATATGCATCATATGCATAGCACCCAACTTCACCTCTCTTCACATCGACCTTGGAGAGAGTCCAATAAGTCGATGCTCCAGGTTAAAGCCAACTCATTAATCGAGAAATAGTTTTAATATGATTAGAGCACATTCAACCAATTAGCTAGGCTTGGAGAGAGTCCAACAATCAAAACTAACGATTGACCTCTGACTCTTACCATATTAGTAATAAACTATTCCAATGGTTCGAACATGTTCAGGTTCGAGACGGGCTTGGAGAGAGTCCAATAACCCAAACAAGAAACGGAACTCTGGTTCTAACCATATTAATGGAAGGTGTAGGCTTTAATGTTGTGTAAGGGATTTAATGTCTTATCCTCTTTTCATGCAAATAACTATTATCTACATGGCATGGCACACATGGCATACATCTACATGTTACGACACGCATGGCATAATGATATGCATCTAATGCACATGACATACAATTATGGTATGTACAAATAGTTTCCTTATATGTCATAATTATTTTGGAAATAAAATATGTTTTAGATTTGATTTCACAAATCAAATCATGATTAAATTAGGAAATAAATTTTCAAATCTAATCACATATTTTATTTATGGAAAATGTTAATTAAGGAAAGTCAAATTTAATTTAGGAAACAAATTTCCTAAATTGTCAAAACTATTTATGGAAATAAAATATGTTTTAGATTTGATTCTCCAAATCAAATCATGATTAAATTAGGAAACAAATTTCCAAAGCTAATCACATATATTATTTATGGAAAGTGTAAATTTCCATAAATACTTCTAAACTTTCCAAAAGTAGAATATTTTCATAAATACTTCTAAACTTTTCAAAAGTAGAAAATTTCCATAAATATAATTATGACTATTGCAAAATAATTTTACGATTATGTCGAAACACAACCTGGCTCTGATACCACTGTTGGTTTCTCCAGCACCGCGGCGGGTGTGTTCGAACATGTTTCGTAAACATGTGCACAGCGAAAGAAATAAAAGCAATAAATCTAATTTAATACAACACACACACCACACGCATGCAAGATACATCATGTGTAGACATAATCACAGTTTCAAATTTTGCAATAAAAGGAAATTACGCTAGTTATACTTGACGTATCACGTGCAGCGGGAATGTCATCAACCGGAGTAACTCATGCTAGAATTGCCTCTATCTGTATCCACGCCGACTACCGTCGGGATAGCTTCACTAAGCTACGAGCCTCATCTTCTTAGGAGTCACTAGCCTCGTGTCGAAGACAATGTGATCGAGAGAAGATCACAATCCGAATCAAAATTCAGATGCAAAAATGAGTCCCCAAAACTCGCTTCTCCGAAGAGGTATTCGTCAACCGATTGATGAATCCTTGGTCCTCCACCTATGAGGATTGTCGGAGATCAAATCCCCGGCAAGAAAGTTGTTGTCGGAGCTCCAAAAGCCGTCCAAATGACACTCTGACAAGAAGGAAGCAAGCTATCCAAAAACTGAATAGCTTGGTGGAGGACTTAGCATCGGCCAAAGGAAAAGGGTCGGCTGGTCCTTGGTCACCGGAGCCAAGGAGGGTCGCCAGAGGATCGCCGGCAGCAGCAGGAGGCCGGCGGCAGCAGGTGGCATCGGTGGCAAGAGCCCCTTCGGCAGCGGTGGCAAGGAGAAGAGAGAAAAGGAGGCTAGGGTTTCCAAAACCCTTGAACCAATTCATTCTCTTCGAAAAACCCTTGAACCGTGTTTTTATAGAGAACACATTCTCCTAACGGTTATTGGTTCATAACCAAAATCCGTTAACCCGCTCCAATAACTTAAGTTAAAATAACCAAATTGCGTTGGTCTATTTTAAGTTAAAACGAACCGAACCAACTTTGGTTCATTCGTTTAAAACAAATCAAACCCCTTTGGTTTATTTTACACCATTGGATTAGAACCAAACCAATTTGGTTTATCCATAATGTCTTCAAAAGACATGACCCATCCATGCTTTCGTTGCGACTGAAACGATTTCATGCTCGCTCCTTGTTTGGTCCAACCAAATCTAGTTTCTCTCGTTCTAAGAATCTCATTCTCAAGCTCGTTTTAAATTCTTCGGATTACGCTCGTTGTGCGTGTGACCAAATAGGTTCCCGATTTATGTTGGTCATCTATAATTAACCATTAATTATAGAACAATCATGAGTGACACCTATTAGTACATCATGATCCCCAATTAATCAAAAAATCAACGGTTTACTCTAGAACGACTTCTGAAACCTTTCAGCAGCCATAGTGAATCGTGTCACATTCCCTTCACGCATCTTATACCCACTAGGTTCAGGACATGGTCTATTGTGTTAGTCCATACCAGGCTAACTACGTCACACCTAGCCCAAGTATGATTTCCTCGTCCTTCGGATTCTAGTTATTGCACATGTATCCAAGAGTATCATACTCTAAACATGTAATATTTTGGCCAAAGACTTTAGTAAAAATCTGACGAGAGGTCATAGGGTATACATCTCCTCGCAAAGAGCGGCGAATTCTCTGTAGGCTATTCAAACACCTTCAACCACTACGACTTATACCCAATCATCCCGGGTTCACATCTCCTCAGAGATGCTTGCTTAAGATGTCAAAGCATAAGTCTTCATGACCAAGATGACTTAAATACCGTAAGTCGAAGGAACATCGCACTTAAGCTGCTATAAGAACTTCATTGACATATCCATATATGCAGATAACCATATGAAGTCTTACAACTGGTCACTCCAATGAACTAGTTACCATAACTTGCATCTACGATAAATTCTGGAAATCCCAATGTCTCCAGCCAGTGAGGAACAGCTGCTTGGATAAACCAAGGAGTATAACTCGTGCTAGTCTCAATAGAATTTATTGGTGCAATCGGCCCAGGTCACGATTGACCAGACTCGAGTTTGACTCGAGTGATGTTTTGATGTTTGACATAGGATGTTTGACAAAGTGGTTTGACATTGATGTTGGACATTGATGTCGGTTAATATGTTGGGGAGATTGTTGGAGCAATCGACTCGGGTCATGTTTGACCGGACTCGAGTTTGACTCGAGGTAGACTTTGATGGTTGACTAGGGTTGACCATGTGACTATGGGAAAGTCCAAGTGGGACACTTGGCATTTGGGAAAGTCCAAGTCTTGAGTACTTGGCATGGAAAGTCCAACATGGGTTGGCAAGGGAAATTCCAAGCTTGAGTCTTGGCATTTGAGAAGTCCAAGGGGATTGATATTGGCGGCGTAAAGTCCAAGGGTGAAGTCTTGGCAGCATAAGTCCAATGGTTGGTGGCGTAAAGTCCAAGCGGAGTCTTGGCAGCGTAAGTCCAATGTGCCTTGGCGGTGTAGACACCGTTAGCATGACATAGCCGAGGGAAACACCTGGAGGCTAGAGCGATGGATGAACAAGTCATGGATGACTTGGAGGGATCCGAGAGGCGTGAGGCTGATGGAGGTGGCTAGAAGGCTTAGGTCTAGGCTAAGGGTAGTCTAGCAAGTATGGGGGAACCATACTTGGGCTAAACCTCATTTTGAGGTTGTCGACCGCATTATGGCGTTCATCGCCATGAGTCGACTTGAGTTCGACGCCGCTTGGAGCTAAAATGCCGCAATGATCGCTCATTGGAAGCGATCGGTGTTAACAATGACCGCGGGATCAATAACTACTAGTTTAGCCGCTTCTCCACTATAGCGATGCGGCCGACGAGTCGGATGATCGCCAATGTTGGCCCATCGCAAGAGATCCGCTGGAGCTTTTAGGATCGAGCCGCGTTGTCTCACGACAGATACCACCTGACTTATGGCGATCGATAGGAAATCAGTCGCAAGGATAAAGGAGCTACAGAGGGTTTTAAAAGCGATTTCTTGGACATTTTGAGGCGATTTATCGCTAAATCGTGTCAATTCAAATTTATCAACAAGCAAGCAATCGAAAGGCATTTGTAAAGCATTTTCTTTACTTATATTGCATTGTATCTCATTTTATTTGCTTGTTGTTATTTGATTATTATTGTAATCATCTTGTACGAGGTTTCTCCACCTCCGGATTGTTCCGAGAAGGAGTGTTTTATAGTGGTGTGTGATTGGCATCGCTAGGGTTCGTACGAACCTGATCCGTGGAGTAGGAATCGTGCGGTTCCAAACCACGTTAAACAATTGTGTTCGTGTGTGATTGCTTCATTTCGTTATTGCTTTTATTATTACTATTCCACTGCGTACTAACGAAATTGTAGAGACGATCACGCGAACGAATTCCATCTACGAACGAACACATCGCTATTCACCCTCTAGCTTACGACGTGTCCTAACAAGTGGTATCAGAGCAGCCTCTCTAAGTCTAATAAGGAGCAAGCTAGAGGGTAAAGATGGAAGTCCAAGGACAATTGGGATGGGATATAATTCCCTATTCTTTCTACGAAGGCAATTCTTGGAAGAGGAGGATTGAAGATTTCTTGATGATGAAGGATTTTGAGGAGTGGTCCATATTGATGGAAGGATTTGATTATCCAAAAGGACTAAAGGGTGGCTTCCTCAAGAAGAAGAGATGGAGTGAAGAGCAACTCCAACAATTCGAGAAAAATAAGAAGGTAATCAAATTTATTTTTGATTTAATTCCTAATGATTTCTTGTATAGCCTAGGTGATTGTATGGATGCCAAGGAGCTTTGGAGGTAATTGGCCAAGCTCCATGAAGATGCATCACCGGCTCAAGAAGAGGAGTGCTCACCCTCTCAAGCTCAAGCAAGCACATCGCCATCTAAAAAGCTTGATGAGTCGGAAGTTGATAAGGAATCAACCTCTGAATCGGTGGAAGAAGAGTGTTGGATCGAGAAGCGTCGCTAGAGGGGGGGTGAATAGCAATCATAAATCTTTTCTTTTTCATTCGTTCGATACGCAAAGTAAGCACAGCGAAAAATAAATGAACACATTTATTTTACTTGGTTCACAACCCAGCGGTTGCTACTCCAAGGCCCTATCGGTCCTAGACCGCGTACGGAGGGCAAAGCACTATAACGTCTCCTCGTTGGAGGTAGGAGACAACGATCACAAAACCGAATATACGAGGATGAGGCAACAAGCCTACCTCACCTCGTTATGAAGAAAAACAAAGAATACAATATCAAAAATATTACTTGATTCTGCTGCCGACGAAGAAGATCGAAACTTGACGTCGCGTCGGCGTTATGACGATGTTGGAGAGTTGGCGTTGTAGGAGCACTTGATGAATAAACTTGATGTGATTTGGAGATGGAATCCTCCCCTCCTTTTATAGACTTTGGCCTCTGAATTTGTCTCCTCTTATTTCGGAACGGATCATGAAGTTGTCCAAATTTTATCGAAGTGCCGTCAAACGTTATCCGCTTTCCTAGCGCAAAGTCAATCGTCCGCCATCACGACTAATGCTCCCATCACCGATCGATGGGCATTAGTCGACGCTTCCATTTTCCAATAATGACCGCACTTGGCTACTTCGCAATAAGAGGTTAGCTCGAAAATGATAAATACGACGTTTCTAATCATCGATCTCGACCTAGACCTTCCACAGAAGTCTTAGTCGGATCGCCGCCACGGTCATCCCTATAAAGAGGACACAATATCTCTCACTACACGAGCTTACCTCGATAGTAGCTCGCTCGCCTTCCACTTGATTCCTTCCACCCTCCGGTCACTCGAGTGTCGCCCATCACGGCTTCTCCGGTGTCGCTTAGCCTTTCACCTACTTTTTAACACTTTCGCACAATTTGATTTAGCTCATGAGATAACAATGTAGACTTAACTTTGTGTCTTTGCCATAATCAAAACACAGGTTCGATTATCTAGTGCCCCTGCACCAACAAAGAGGAGACCGAAGAGGAAGCTTCATCATCCTCAC
Organism: Wurfbainia villosa; assembly: GCA_025175895.1. Taxonomy (NCBI): domain Eukaryota; kingdom Viridiplantae; phylum Streptophyta; class Magnoliopsida; order Zingiberales; family Zingiberaceae; genus Wurfbainia; species Wurfbainia villosa. The sequence goes on along the minus strand of CM045990.1, from coordinate 64,728,976 downwards.
AAGAAAGTGAGGAGTCAACTTCCGGATCGGAGAAAGAAGAGGTGGAAGAAGTGGAAGAAGAATCCACTTCTAAGATTGAGGAGGAGAGACCATCTACACCGGAGCAACCTCAAGAAGAGCCCTCAACATCCGGTCAAGATGAGGAAGCTCAAAACTCCATCTCCGGAAGAGATAAAGAATCCACTCTGGCGCCTACAACCACTCTAGGTAACTCAAGCAATTCATTTTTAAACAAAAATCATATAATTTGCTTTGAGTATAGGGAATCCGGGCACTACAAGAGTAAGTGCCCAAAGAGGGTAAAGAAGGCTCAACCGGTACTAAAAGTCAAGGACGCCAGTTCCCCAACACCTAAAGGCAAGGAGCACATCATATGCTTCAAGTGCAATTCAAAAGGACATTATAGGAATCAATGTCCTAGGGGGAGCAAAAGTACCCAAGAAGGAGCATCACAAGTAGGGGGAGCTACTAAGGCAAACCCTAAGGTATATCATTTCAATAATGCTCACTCTTCTAGGTTTAATAGACAAAAGCATGCTATGAATTTTAACTCTCTTGCAATTTATGAAAAGCATGCTAATAGGAACAAGTACTTTTGTTTAGGAGCTAAGAATATCCACTTAGATAATAAGGAGAAATTTGGGACTAATGTCCCTAAAAATAATTTATCTAAGGACAAACCTAGGTCAAACAACACTAGACCAATTTTACCTAGGGAGACAATTAGGAAGGTACAAGATCATCTAGGTCTTAATCCTAAATGGACTAGGCATATGCCTAGAAAGTCCCATGCCCATGGTTTAAATCAAAACTCAAAAATTGGGCAATTAGAAAAGGAAAATCAAGTCTTGAGGTCAAGACTTGAAAAACTAGAAAAGACCATTAGGAATATACAAAACCAATTTAAAGGGTCAAATGATCAAAAGTCTAGGTCCAAATCTCAAAGTCAACACTTAGGACCTAAGAGTCAAAAGTCAACCAAGGGCAAACAAGGTTTGGGTCACAAACCTAAGCCTAAGGTGACTTATCATAGTGTTCCATTTGACTATGGAACACAAACTAGGTCTAGGAAGACCAAGGTCAATAGGGAAGTCATCCCTAAGGTTGACCAAAGGTTGTGCCTAGTGGCTAGGGTTTCTAGGAAACCTAGGGTGGCAACTAAAAAAGTTGCAAGGGGAGTTACCCCTAGAGTCAACCTAGGTAAGACCCAAATGACCAAGGCTAACAAGCCTAGGAGGGTATTAGGAAGGTATCTAGGGAGGTTATCCCTAAGGAATACCTAATTAACCCTAGGAGCTCAAATCGGGTTTGGGTTCCTAAGAGCGTGATTGACTCACGCTAGATGGGTTAGGGTGTGCCAACCTTGATTGGATGGGTAGTTAACTCAACCATGGTAAAGGTGGCACTTTAGGATATTTTCAAGGTTATGGTTACCTTGGAAATAGATTTGAATCAATATCCTAAAAGATTTTAGGATGTGCCAATGCACTTTTGAAATTAAGAAAAATCAATTAAATTGGCACAATTTAGGTTTAGAGGTTAGTGTGCCATTTTGGGTTTTTGGCACACTAGGGAGATTAATGATAATATGGCAAAATATATCTAATTATATCAAATGGCAATTAATATTAAAATTTAGGTATTACTATACCTATATATTTTATATGTCATGCTTTGTTTGCCATATAACATGCCATGACATCATGTTTATTTTAATCATTTTATATGTCATGTTCATGTTTAGGATTAAGGTTTCAAATGTCATGTGTTTTTAGATTTCATCTTATGCCATGACATCATGATTATGAGCATATGCTTATTTATATCATTTCTAATGCCATAATCATTCATGCATTTAAGATAATTTGATTAAAATTGAATTAAGGACAATGGCATGACTTGGAGTCCCATTTATAAGGGAATCAAGTAGAGTTGCCTTAGAAAAATACATGAAACCCTAGATTAGGGAGAACAAAACCCACATCTCACATCTAATTGACATGTATGTGTATTTATACACCCTAGATACATGTGAGATGCTAGGATATGAGTTAAGTTCAAGGTGCATAGTTGTTGCATCTAGATGAACTCAAACTCATCTTATATAATTGGTGGATCATTGGGATAACTTGTGTACAAGTCATGTGCATAGAGCCCAAGGAATATGATCCAAAATAAGGTTTTGAAAAAATTTTAAAATCATTTTGAAAAACCTTGGTGAAGTCTATCTTTTGATAGCAATCATCATTGATAGAGTTGATACAAGATAGAGCCAAAACATTGAAAATTTCAATGGTTTTGAGTTTTGTATCAAACTCACTATTTTATGGGTAAAATAATTTTCAAATATTTTTTACCCATTGTTTTTCTTATAAGTAATGTACGTATGAATTTTTCATGAATTTTTAAAATGAGTAGAATTACTTATGACTTTTTAAAATTCGATCGAAAATTGAAATTGAAATTTATATCGATCGCTTCTTAGTGGCAGTTGATTGATGTAGTGGCAATCGATGATTCACGTTAGAGTCGATCGCTGTGTCTGATTTTGGGTTAACAAGGTTTGTTTAGCCTAATTTCAGCCATTGTAAAGGTCCCTAACCACTCCTAGCCCTAGGATATACTTTGGGAAGCATTATAAAGGGTGAAAATCCATTGGATATGGATTAGGAGAGGCGTTAGGGTTTGTATCAAATTTAAGGTGTGGAAAGTTCAGATTTGAACTTAGAACCTTAATTTTTATGGTTTAGAGTTCCTATTGGCTTAGGGACTTCCCAAGGACATTGTTGGTGCAATGGTCAAGGGGGAGCAAGCCTTTGGGGGGAGTTATCCATCTTGGGATGATGGATGTGTTTCTCTTTTTGAATAGGGAGAAGTTATTGGGAGAGTATCATCAATTGGGAAAATTGATGGGATGTTTGAGAAACCCAATTTGAAAATTGGGAGAGAGTATAGGATTGCCTCTCTTGAGTGATATGGGACTTATCACTAGGAAGATGGTAGGCATCCTAGGTATTTTTGGACCAATGGGGAGATTGTAAGATTTCATTGGGACATGAGACTTTGACCTCCTTGGAGAGAGATCCTTTTTGATGTATGTCAAAAAGGGGGAGAGTAAAATTACCAAATTTGAAAAATTGGTAAGGGAATTTGAGTTAGGGGCCTAACTCAAAGTTTGTTTTGTCAAACATCAAAAAAGGGGAGATTGTTTGTGCAATCGGCCCAGGTCATGATTGACCAGACTCGAGTTTGACTCAAGTGATGTTTTGATGTTTGACATAGGATGTTTGACAAAGTGGTTTGACATTGATGTTGGACATTGATGTCGGTTAATATGTTGGGGAGATTGTTGGAGCAATCGACCCGGGTCATGTTTGACCGGACTCGAGTTTGACTCGAGGGAGACTTTGATGGTTGACTAGGGTTGACCATGTGACTATGGGAAAGTCCAAGTGGGACACTTGGCATTTGGGAAAGTCCAAGTCTTGAGTACTTGGCATGGAAAGTCCAACATGGGTTGGCAAGGGAAAGTCCAAGCTTGAGTCTTGGCATTTGAGAAGTCCAAGGGGATTGATATTGGCGGCGTAAAGTCCAAGGGTGAAGTCTTGGCAGCATAAGTCTAATGGTTGGCGGCGTAAAGTCCAAGCGGAGTCTTGGCGGCGTAAGTCCAATGTGCCTTGGCGGTGTAGACACCGTTAGCATGACATAGCCGAGGAAAACACCTGGAGGCTAGCGCGATGGATGAACAAGTCATGGATGACTTGGAGGGATCCGAGAGGCGTGAGGCTGATGGAGGTGGCTAGAAGGTTTAGGTCTAGGCTAAGGGTAGTCTAGCAAGTATGGGGGAACCATACTTGGGCTAAAGCCTCATTTTTGAGGTTGTCAGTCGACTGGCATTATGGCTGGTTCGACTACCGTGAGTCGACTTGAGTTCAACTGCCAGTTTGGAGCTGAAAACTGCTCTAGCGAATCGCTCATTGGAGCAATGATCGGTGGATAGAACAATGATCCGCCAAGGACGGCAATGATCGCTAGTTCAGCCGCGAGCATAGAATGCTCTATAGCCGAGGCGGCCGATTACGCGGCCGGGCGATCGATCGCTAATGTTGGCGATCGCGCTAAGAGATCCGTTGGAGCTTTTCCAGCATGGATCGAGCCGTTGTCTCACGACAATGATGACATCATCCGACCGTGACTTTGGCACGATCGATAGGCGGAAATCCAGGTCGCGCGCAAGGATAAAAGGAGCTCGACGGGAGGGTTTTTGAAAGCGATTTCTTGGACGTTTTTGAGGCGATTTGCTGCTGCAAATTAGGGTCTTCAACCACGGTTCAAGCGATCAACAAGCAAGCAATCGAAAGGCATTTGTAAAGCATTTTCTTTACTTATATTGCATTGTATCTCATTTTATTTTCTTGTTGTTATTTGATTATTATTGTAATCATCTTGTACGAGGTTTCTCCGCCTCTGGATTATTCCGAGAAGGAGTGTTTTATAGTGGTGTGTGATTGGCATCGCTAGGGTTCGTACGAACCCGATCCGTGGAGTAGGAACCGTGTGGTTCCGAACCACGTTAAACAATTGTGTTCGTGTGTGATTGCTTCATTTCGTTATTGCTTTTATTATTACTATTCCGCTGCGTACTAATGAAATTGTAGAGACGATCATGCGAACGAATTCCATCTACGAACGAACACATCGCTATTCACCCCCCCTCTAGCGGACGCACAGGTCCTAACAGAATTGATGGCGTTCGAATGCATCAATTCATCAATTAGGGATAATTCGAATACATCACAATTATACATGTAGAGATACTCACTAGTTGTGATCCAATCACAAATTCTCTCATGCTGTGAATCGTATTGCGAACATTTAATAAATGAGTTTAAGATCCAATCAAATACATGAAAACATGTATACTCAAATAGTGAATCTTCATTTATCAAATAAATGGTACAACCATAAGGCGATTGCCTTAGGACACCTCTCATATATTACTAACATAAATTAGGTAAACCTTCACTATGCTTTGACATTGGAAGAGTTAAGTTGGATTATTGTTACCCTAACTTAAATGTAGGAATGTCGGTGAGCGCTAAAGGGGGGTGAATGGCGGGTTCTCGTCGTTTGACAAAATTTGTTTGTACTTGTCTATAACTTTTGTTAGCGCAGCGGAAATAAAAATAATAAAGCAATAACAAAAATATAATCACACAAATACAATGATATAATATGGTTCGGATCCTTAGGGTTCCTACAACATGGATTGAGCTCAAATGAGCTCTAGCAATGCAAATTGTTAGTAATATATGAGAGATGTCCTAAGGCAATCGCCTTATGTATGAACCATTTATATGATAAATGAAGATTCACTATTTGAGTATACATGTTTTATGTATTTGATTGGATCTTAAACTCATTTATCAATGTCCACGATACGATTCATTCACAAGATGAGAGAATTTGTGATTGGATCACAACTAGTGAGTATCTCTACATGTGTAATTGTGATGTATCAATTATCCTAGTCGATGAATTGATGGATTTGGACACCATCAATTCGCCGAGACTAGCACGAGGTATACCCTTGGTGTATCCAAGCAATGATTCTCACCGGCCGAGACATAGTGATGTCCGAGTTAATCGTGGATGCTAGTTATGGTAACTAGTTCATTGGAGTGACCAACCGTAAGACTTCATATGGTTCTCTCGTGATATATAGATATGTCAATGAAGTTCTTACTGGGCTTAAGTGCGATGTTCTTCGACTTATGTATTCAAGTCATCTTGATCATGGAGACTTATGCTTTGACATCTTAAGCAAACATCTCTAGGAGATGTGGACCCGGATGATTGGGTATAAGTCAAGTGATCAAGGTGTTTGAATAGCCTATAAAGGATTCACCACTCCTTGCGAGGAGATGTATACTCCATGGCCTCTCGTCGGATTGTTACTAAAGTCTTTGGCCAAAGCATTACATGTTTAGAGTAAGGTACTCTTCGATACATGTGGAGTAACTAGAACTGAGGACGAGGAAATGATACTTGGGCTAGGTGTGACGAGTCACCTAGTGGGGATCGGCACATAGACCATGTCCTGAACCAAGTGGGTATAAGATGAGTGAAGGGAATGGGGCACGATTCATTCGAGCATCAAGGGTTTCGTAAATAGTTCGATCAACCGCTGATCTTTTCGGTTAATTGAGGATCATGATGTACTACTAGGTGCCACTCATGATCGTTCTATAATTAATGGTTAATTATAGACTGCCAACATAAACTGAGAACCTATTTGGTCACACGCACAACGAGTGTAATCCAAAGGATTTAAAACGAGCTTGAGAATGGGATTCTCAGACCGAGAGAAACTATGTTTGGTTGGACCAAACATAAAGCGAGCATGAAATTGTTTCAATGCAATGGAAGCGTGGATGGGCCGTGGTCTTATGAAGACATAATGGATGGACCAAAATGGTTTGGTTCTAATCCAATGGATGAGAATAAACCAAAGGGTTTGGTTTATATTAAACGAATGAACCAAAGGTTGGTTCGTTCGCTTTAACTTAAAATAAACCATCATGGTTTGGTTTATTTTAACTTATCTTAATGGAGCGGGTTAACGGGCTTTATGGATATGATCCATTAACCATTAAGAGAATTAGTTCTCTATAAAAGAGGGCTTAAGGGATTGTTAAACCCTATTGTGCCGCCAGCCCCAAGCCTCACCCCGTCGGTTGCGCTCCTTGGCTTTCAGCCAGGAACCTCCGCGACCCTCCGTGATCTCCTATAGGTTCGGCATCAAGGTGAGCACTTTTCTCTCCTTGTTTTGGCCGGGCGCTATCCTTCCACCAAGCTGTCCAGTTTTCTGACAGCTTCTCCTCTCGCCGGAGCGCCGCTTGGACGACGGTTAGTGCTCCGACAGCGCTAACTTACCGATTTGATCTCCGTAATCCTCTGAGGTGGAGGACGGCGATCTGGCCAAACGGTTGACGAATACCTCTCCGGAGAAGCGAGTTTTGAGAACTCGTTTTAGGATCCGAATTTGGATTCGGATCGTGATCATCTCTCGATCACGCCGCCTTCAACACGAGGCTAGTAACCCGTGACGAAGACGGCTCGTGACTTAGCGGTAAGTCATCCCGAGGAGCTCGGCGTGGATACGGATAGAGACGATTCTTACGAGGATCGTTCCGGTTGATGTCGTTCCCGCTACACGTCATACGAAAGGTATAACGTAGATAAATTTCCTTTTATTGCAAATTTAAATTTACGGTTATGTCTACACTTGTTGTAAGATGCATGCGTGTGTTGTGTGTGTTGTAATAAATATAGATTTATTATTTTTAATTGCTTCCGCTGTGCTCATGTTTACGAAACATGATCGAACACACACACGCCACTGCTAAACCCAACAAAGGGTATCAGAGCCCTGTGTTGTGTTTCGACATAATCATAAAAATGGTTTTGCGATAGTCATAATGTATTTCTGGAAATTTTCTAAATTTTGGAAATTTAGAAGTATTTATGGAAATTTTTCAATTTTGGAAAGTCTAGAAGTATTTATGGAAATCTTCCACTTTTGGAAAGTTGGAAGTATTTATGGAACTTGATATTGTCCATAAATAAAATATTTGATTAGATTCTGGAAATTTGTTTCCTAATTTAATCATGATTTGATTTGGGAAATCAAATCTTAAAATATTTTATTTCCATAAGTAGTTTTAATGATTTAGGAAATTGGTTTCCTAAATAGATTTTCCTTAATCAAATAATTCCATGAATAAAATATGTGATTAGATTTGGAAATTTGTTTCCTAATTTAATTATGATTTGATTTGGAGAATCAAATCTTAAACATATTTTATTTCCATAAATAGTTATGACATATAAGGAAATATAGACATGACATAATTGTATGCCATGTAATTGCATTAGATGCATAACATTATGCCATGCGTGTCGTGACATGTAGATGTATGCCATGTATGCCATGCCATGTAGATAATAGTTATTTGCATGCAAAGAGGATGAGACATAAAACCCTTAATCAATATTAAAGCCTACACCTTCCATTAATATGGTTAGAACCAGAGTTCCGCTTCTTGTTTGGGTTGTTGGACTCTCTCCAAGCCCTACTAACCCGAACATGTTCAAACCATGGAATAGTTTAATACTAATATGGTAAGAGTCGAGGTCAATCGTTAGCTTTGGTTGTTGGACTCTCTCCAAGCTCAAGGGCTAATTGGTTGAATGCGCCTAACCATATTAAAACTATGTCCCGATTAATGGGTTGGCTTTAACCTCGAGCATCGGGCTTGTTGGACTCTCCAAGGTCGATGTAAAGGAGGTGAAGTTGGGTGCTATGCATATGATGCATACTTGTTAATGTGTTAACAACCCATGTATGTGTGAACATTCAATTAGTTGATAGCACATTGTGATAGTTGCATATACGGTGATATGCAATCGTATAGATGATACCTACCGTCGTAGTTATGAATGGCTTGTTGGACTCTCTCCAAGGTTGTTCATAACTATGATGGATATAAACCTATTCGGAGATGGACCTACGATCTCCAGAAGTGTTTTTGTGGTTTTTGAAATTAAAAAAATGAATGGGATTTATAAATGTATATTGATGCATTTTAAAATCATTTTCTTATATATGCTCGTTTTGTATTTCTAGGTCAATAAATTGATCATGACGCTTTGAATTTGCACTATTTTGGATTCAACAAAACCGATCGGGCCTAACTTCCGGATCGCTTAGAAACTCGAGAATTGTTCTCAAGGCGGAAAAGCTTGCATATGTCCTTGAAGAGCCTCTTCCTCGATCGCCCTAAGGACGATGCAACCTGCATCAAATGTTGGTCTATCGTAAGCATGTGGCGCATTTTCGAGCCGGCGAGTTGCATCATGCTAGCGGCGATGGTACCGAGCCGCAAAAGCGCATGAGCATATGGATGCTAACACTATGGTCTTCCATCTTCATGAGTTGTTCGATGAGCAAGCGAGATCCAAAGGTTCGAGGTCTCTAGGCTCCTCTTCACCACGAAGATGCAAGAAGGTTCTGCTCAGAGTGCAATTTGTGCTAAAGATGAACGGTACATCGAGCGCTAGCTACCCTCGGTTTTGTGATGGATCATGAGTTAAGTATTGACTTTAATTCTACATTGTTTGCCCAAGAGTTTCTCGCAATTTGTGATGAACTATCTGATGAACAAATTGGAATCCACCATTCCCGAGCTCCTCAATATGTCAAGACTGTGGAGCCTTCGTGAAGCATGAGGAGAAGGCGGTTCATAGTTGATTCCTCAAAGAAAGGTTCTAAGAGGAAGGCAAAAGAATGTAAGAAAGGAAAGAAAAGGCAAAGAAGGCGAACTAAGAAAAGGGCACTTGCCATCATTATGGCAAGGAAGGCCATCGCTAAGAAATCGCAAGATTTATCTTGAGTCCATGAAGAAGAAGAAGGCATCCGATGCCCCATCCTCTTCGTATCTTCGTTATTGATTGTCATTCTATTTCCTTAGACACTTGGGTATTGGATAATCGGGTGTAGCTCACATATATGTAATGACATACATGGGCTAAGGAATAGAAGAAGACTTGTCGAGGGGAGTCAAATTTACGTGAGTTGGCAATGGAGCAAAGGTTGTCATATCGCCATCGTAACTTATTTGTAAAGCTCCCTAGTGGGACTAGTCTTAGAATCGACAATTGCTATTATGTTCCTTCTCTAATAAAGAACATTGTTTCTATTTCTTAAATAGAAATGGTTTCCATTTAACGCTTAGTAACAATTGTTGTTATATAACTTTGAATGGCGATTTTTTATGGAACTGAACTTTGAGTAATGGCATTTATACGCTGGACGATCCAAAGGACATTTTCAATATCGGGCGAGCAACACGCGCTCGAAAGGATAATCACATAGACTCCTATATGTGGCATTGTCGCTTGGCCATATAAGCAAGAAACGCATGTCCGAATTACACCGATGTGGAATTCGAATCGCTTGAATTTGATTCATACGATACATGCGAATCATGCTTAAAAGGCAAGATGACTAAGTTACCTTTTACTGGAAAAGGTGAACGAGTGGGAGAGTTACTAGGTCTAGTACATACCGATGTATGTGGACCTATGTCAACTCAAGCATTAGGAGGCTATAGCTACTTCATTACCTTCACCGATGATCACTCACGGTTTGGGTATGTGTTCTTGATGAAACACAAGTCCAAGCCTTTGAAAGGTTCAAAGAATTCAGAAATGAAGTAGAGAAACAACATGACAAGAGTATTAAAATACTGATCGGATCGAGGTGGTGAATACTTAAGTCAAGAGTTTCTGATTATCTAAGAGACAATGGCATATTGTCTCAATGGACTCCCTATACACCACAAAGATAATGGTGTATCCGAGAGGCGAATCGACCTCTTGGACATGGTCAGTCAATGATGAATCATGCAACTCTTCCCAAGTCCTTTGGGGTTATGCACTTTGCACCTGTTTACTTGTTAAATGTAATGCCTACCAAGGTAGTCTCAACTACTCCATATGAGATATGGAATGGTAAGAAACCTCATGTATCTTACTTGAAGATATGGGGTTGTCTCGCTTATGTGAAGCGGATCAGATCGCATAAATTGGATGCTAAGTCTGATAAATGTCTATTTATTGGATACCCTAAGGAAACAAGGGGTTACCAATTCTATCATCCTGTGGAACAAAAGGTGTTTGTTTCAAGGCATGCTGTGTTTCTAGAGAAAGAGTTTCTCTTGCAAGAAAAACAGTGGGAGTGTCGTCGAGCTTGAGGAGGCTCGAGAGACTCAAATAGACATTGATGAGATACCTGGTGAAGCACAACAGCCGACAACTCATAGTGATGAGTAATCGATTGGACCTATTGTAACACCACATCTTCGTAGATCTGGTAGAACACGCAATATTCCTGAGAGATATGGATTTCTCGTAAGCGAATCGAACGACGTGTTACTCATTGATGATGAGGAGCCTACGATTATGAAGAAGTGCCGATAAGTTCAGAAAGGGATAAGTGGCTTGGTGCCATGAAGTCGGAAATGGATTCCATGTACGAAACCAAGTTTGGAACTTGGTTGACTCCACCAAGGCATAAAGCCTATAGGGTGCAAGTGGGTTTTCAAGAAGAAAACCGACATGGATGGTAATGTGATTACCTATAAGGCTAGATTGGTGGCGAAAGGATATCGTCAAAAGCAAGGTGTTGATTATGACGAAACCTATTCGCCTGTAGCTATGCTTAAATCCATTCGGATGCTCCTGGCCATAGCGGCTCATTATGATTATGAGATATGGCAGATGGATGTGAAAACAAATTTTCCTTAATGGAAACTCGCCGAGGACGGTATATGATACACCGAGGGTTTCACATCGCTGATAAAACCAAGGTATGCAAATTGCGACGATCCATTTATGGATTGAAGCAAGCATCCAGAGTCGAATATCCGCTTTGATGAGACGATCAAAAAGTTTGATTTCTCACAAAATCCGCATTTAACCTTGTGTGTACAAGAAGGTTAGTGGGAGGCAATGTGTTCCTAGTATTGTATGTCGATGACATATTACTTATAGGAAACGATGTGTCAATCTTACAATCGCTTAAGGTTTGGTTATCCAAGACATTCTCCATGAAAGACTGGGAGAAGCAACCTACATCCTGGGATTAAGATCTATAGAGATAGATCAAACGGTTGCTTGGTCTTTCGCAGCCTACATATATAGACCGAAAAAGCAAAGAGGTTTAGCATGTCGGAATCCAAGAAAGGTTATCCGCCCATCGTGCATGGGGTACACCTTTCAAGTCTATGTGTCCGCGCACGACGAGAGGATTTGCATGAGTAAGATTCCCTATGCATCCGCAATAGGATCTATCATGTATGCTATGTTATGTACGAGGCCCCGTATCGATGCCCGAGTGTCACGAGCAGATACCAACCGATCCAGAATGGATCATTGGGCTGTTAAGACGATCCTTAAGTACTTGAGAAGAACTAAGGATGTGTTCCTAATATATGGAGAAGGGGACATGGTGATACGCGGTATACGGATGCCACTTCATGAGACAAGGATGATTCCGTGTCTCACCGATACGATGTGTTCACCTTGAATGGGGGCGCAGTGAGTTGGAAAAGTTCCAAACAAGAGATCAGAGCGGATTCTACCACTAAGAGGTATACATTGCACTGGCAGCAAAGGAAGCGGTTTGGATCAAGAAGTTCGCTCATGAACTTGGTGTGATTCCGCCATTGTCAAGCAATACCGGCCCATCATGACAACAATGGAGCAATTGCAGACAGCGAAAGAGCCAAGGTCTCATCAACGATCCAAACATGTGCTTCACGCTATCATCTTATCGTAGAGATCATAAGTAGGAACGAAATACAAATCGAGAAAATTCCTAACGAAAAGGAACTTAGCGGATCCTTTGACTAAAGCATTACCTCAAAGTAAGTTTGAGGGTCATGTTAGAGCTTATGGTATTGGATACCGTAGCGATTGGCATTAGGCCAAGTGGGAGTCTGTTAGTAATATATGAGAGATGTCCTAAGGCAATCGCCTTATGTATGAACCATTTATATGATAAATGAAGATTCACTATTCGAGTATACATGTTTAATGTATTTGATTGATCTTAAACTCATTTATCAATGTCCACGATACGATTCACAAAGATGAGAGAATTTGTGATTGATCACAACTAGTGAGTATCTCTACATGTGTAATTGTGATGTATCTAATTATCCCTAGTCGATGAATTGATGGATTCGACACCATCAATTTCGCTGAGACTAGCACGAGGTATACCCTTGGTGTATCCAAGCAATGATTCTCACCGGGCCGAGACATAGTGATGTCCGAGTTAATCGTGATGCTAGTTATGGTAACTAGTTCATTGAGTGACCACCGTAAGACTTCATATGGTCTCGCATATATAGATATGTCAATGAAGTTCTTACATGGGCTTAAGTGCGATGTTCCTTTCGACTTATGTATTCAAGTCATCTTGATCATGGAGACTTATGCTTTGACATCTTAAGCAAACATCTCTAAGGAGATGTGGACCCGGATGATTGGGTATAAGTCGGCGATCAAGGTGTTCAATAGCCTATAAAGGATTCACCACTCGCGAGGAGATGTATACCCATGGCCTCTCGTCGGATTGTTACTAAAGTCTTTGGCCAAAGCATTACATGTTTAGAGTAAGGTACTCTTCGATACATGTGGAGTAACTAGAATCCGTAGGACGAGGAAATGATACTTGGGCTAGGTGTGACGCGTGAGTACTTAGTGGGGATGACACAATAGACCATGTCCCAACCAAGTGGGTATAAGATGAGTGAAGGGAATGGGGCGATTCATTCAGCTTTGAAGGGTTTCGTAAATAGTTCGGATCAACCGTTGATCTTTTCGGTTAATTGGGGATCATGATGTACTACTAGGTGCCACTCATGATCGCTCTATAATTAATGGTTAATTATAGGCGACCAACATAAACCGAGAACCTATTTGGTCACACGACAACGAGTGTAATCCAAAGGATTTAAAACGAGCTTGAGAATGGGATTCTCAGACCGAGAGAAACTATGTTTGGTTGGACCAAACATAAAGCGAGCATGAAATTGTTTCAGTCGCAATGGAAGCGTGGATGGGCCGTGTCTTATGAAGACATAATGTGTTGGATCGATTTGAGCGCTATAGGGGGGGGTGAATAGCGATAAGAAAAAACTTTTCGTAATCGTTCGAATTGGCACGAGTAAACGCAGCGGAAAGATAGCAATAAATAAATAAAAACACGAGGGGTTTTTACTTGGTTCGTAGCCTACGGCTACTACTCCAAGGCCCTAATGGTCCTTGACCACGCACGGAGGGCAAATATTAAACGAACTCCTTCTCGATAGAGATAGGAGTTAAGCGAATACAAAAACTCAATAAAGATTCAAGGTAGAGGGACACTCCCCCTCTCCTTGATATGATTTAAAGCTTGAAAATAAAGACAACTTATACAAAATTAAAGATTATACCGACGACTTCAAGGATTGGAGGTTGAAGCTTTAGTCGTCGTCTCGGCAGCGCTTCGTCGTAGGGATGTCGGAGAGTCGGAGCGTATCGGAAGCACTTGGAAGCTTTTGAATTGATGAAAAACCCTAGGTTTGGCCCTCCTTTTATAGCCTTTAAGCCCCTCAACGAATGGGTCTTCTGTAGGGAAATCTCGTATGCCAAATGGCATATGCGCAACGGAAAAATTAGGATCCCTTCCAAGTGATCCATGCGAAAGCAAACTCGTATAAAATAAATTTCTCTAAACCAAACCTATCTTATAGGAGAGGATTACCTTTGTTGCGTGCCCTTGTTAATCCCGCTTCTTCCTTTTGTTTGTTGGATCTTTAGCACGTTCAAGTGTCCGTGCCTCTATATGTATCCACACGAGCAAGCTCTTGTCTCACAAAAGAAAAACTAGAGGAGCTCTCCTTTACTTCTTTCTAGAGAAGTCCCTAAAGGAGAGGAAGAGAGGGAAAAGGAGAAAGGAAGAAGAAGACTCCTCTTCTTGCTAGCCTACACTCACAAACCCACACAACCAAAGCTTCCACCAAGCTCTCTCACAACCACAACAACACTTGCTTTGGCCGGCCACTTCATGGGGTCTTTTATAGGGTTGGAAAAACCCTTTCACCTCCACACATTCAATGCAATCCATTGTATTGGGACACAAGTTTGGCCGGCCACTTAAGGAGACAAAACCATTTTGTTTCCTTCCACCTTATCTAGCTTAGGTGGATGCTTAGGTGGCATGCTTATGTGGCATGCTTATGTGGCATTCTTATGTGGCATTCATGCATGTTGAATTAATCTTATTAATTCAATTAAGCTTATGTTATCATGTTGAATTAATCTTATTAATTCAATCATATTGAATTAATCTTATTAATTCAATTAAGCTTATGTTATCATATTGAATTAATCTTATTAAATCAATAAGGTAACATATTGAATTAATCTCATTAAATCAATTAGCTAAAATTCTCATTAAGCTTAAAGTCCAAAAACCATTTTGTACTTAAGCTTATTCCCAAATTATTCTAGTCAAACTAGAATACTCTAATTCCTCTAATTATCATGCTCTTTGTGTGTGACCCTATAGGCTCTCATAACGTTGGCAGTGGATCTAAACTCTTTTAGATACACAAGCAATGAGCGGCATCTAGCAATACATCATTGCTACCCAAGTTACGAGATAAGTCAAGATCCGACTAACCTTTCCGTGACTACTATAATATATGATCGTGTCCTTCTATCCTTGATATTAGATTGATCAATGAGGCATAGACCGTGTCATCCTCGATCAATCTATGTGTTTCTTGATCCCTGAGTAAACTAACTCAAACAAATGAGCTCAATATCTCATATCGACTCATTCGAGCATGGCCATGCGTTTTAGTAGTTCTACTCAATCAAGGGGCCCACCGATATCACTCCCGTCATATGGAAGGGATAGATCCCATCTACATCACTCACATCCCTCCGCATAATTTATTACATACCCAGTAATCGCCTTTATGGTCCACCCTGTTACGGGTGACGTTTGACGATACCAAAGTACATAACTCCTTATGTAGGGAACCATAGTGACTTCAGGTCTAAGGACTATTCATACCAATAGTCACATGAGAAAGTTTATGACACTCATATAACGATCCATGAAACTTTCTCATGGCGGGTCAGTTCAGTATATATTCTCCAATATATACCCATGTGTCAACTTGATATCATATATCCATGACTTGTGAGATCAAGTCATCAATTGACCTACATGCTAGTCTTTATGTATTAATATTGCCCTTGCATATTAATACTCGACTAGGAACATTTAGGAAAGTGTTCTCTACAGCCTCTCATAATCAATTCTGCCAATTGATGTGCTGTAGATAAGAACCTACTTTTCTAGGGCATTATTATATTTAAATTAGCTGGCACAAGCAAGATGTAAATATAATAACCAATCCTTTGCCTTTATAGAATATGATACAAAATGTTCCCTATTCAACCATCACATGATTGGTTCTTAGGGCTATAACTAACATCTTGAACCAATCACAAATGGGCACAAAACTCCTTGAAAAATGGTGATAAAGCTTGACTCCTCGAGGCTGATTTTTGACCACCGGTTGAATTGGCTTGAGTGCCGATTGAATCGGGTTGAACCGCCGAATCGGCGGTTGAAGCTGAAGCACGATTTTTGACTAAAAGGAGTTTAGCTCAAAATACAAGTGAATTGAGCGGCCACTTGCCGTCCCGATCTCAACATAGACCTTCCATGGAAGTCTTGGGTTGATCGCCGTCTAAGGACGCCCCCGCATAAAGGACACGACCTCACTTACGCTTGCACACACGAGCTTACCTCGATACTTACTTGTCGCTTTTGCTTCCGGCCTTCCACTCGATTCCTTCGGCTCCCTCCGAAGTAACTCGAGTGTCGCCCGACCACCGCGGCTTCCTCCGGGTGTCGCTAGCCTTCACTCCAAAGATTGAGACTTTTACGCACACTTGATTTAGCTCGTGAGATAACAATATAAGCTTAACTTTGTATCGTTTGCTATAATCAAAACATAGGTTCGACTTAGGTGCCCACTGTACCAACAATCTCCCCCTTTTTGATTTATTGCAAACCCACATACAAAGTTAAGCATGAAGAATAATAATGTAGAGAAAAAATGAAGATTAAGTTGGAGTAGTAAGGATTTTCTTCAAGTACTCCCCTTGAGGAAACCTCCTTGACCGAGGGTGAGTCTTTGAAGAAAGACCTTAATCCTCCCCTTGAGGGTTGCTTTAAGTAATTAACATTACTTAAAATTAGCTTTAGTAAAACGCTTTAAAATTAGGCTTTAGTAAAACGCTTTAGTTAAGCCCTTTCTCCCCTTAAGTAAAACACTAACGACATAAATAAGTTAAGAATTCTCTTAACTTGGCCTTTGTCAAAAGTTAAATAAGTTCTCAAAACCTAAAGTTAACTTTTGGTTTAAACATGAAGTAAGAGTTAAGTTATCAAAAAATTTGAAAAAATTTGACCCCTTAACTTTGGCCTTTTTCTCCCCCTTTTGTCGTATATCAAAAAGAGTAAGGGGTGTGTGGAAATCAAAATAATTGCTAAATTTAAAGTCCAAGCATGTTCCACATTTTTTTTATTAAAATAGTATATTGAAAATAAGCTCATCTATGAAATGTTCTACTCATATTTGGCTTTATTGATATGAAGGATCAACCGATCTGGTGAGTCGGTTAGTATGTATGATTATACTCCATGGTTCATAGCGATGCACTAGCTCTACATCCGAACTGTGAGTAAGGTCCTAACATCTCACGCCCATCTACGTGGCTAAGTACACAAACACATTAGTCCTATGTGTTGTGAGATGTATTGGCTCCTTAAATCTATAGGTGCATGATATCTAAGGTATGACCTATGCTAGTTTCATGAAAAAGTAAGAAATAGTAGTAATATAATTTGCAAAACCTATTCTATTACGCACATGCCTAATTTTCGTCTCAAGAGACTAAATTCGCGGGTAGTGGTTTAGTAAATATGTACGCTAGGTTAGACTTAGTCAACATATTCGAAGTTGTATGGAGCCGTTGGCTACATGTTCTCGAATGAAATGGTGTTTTACCTCTATATGCTTTGTTCTTGAATGGCATATAGGGTTCTTAGTTAGATTTATCGAACTTATGTTGTCTACAAAAATTTTAGTTTTGGTGAAGTCCAACCTAAAGTCTCGGAGAGTGTGCTTCATCCAAAGAAGCTGAGTTACACACTCACCCATCGCAACGTATTCGACTTCGGTGGTAGATAAGGCAACACAATGTTGCTTCCTACTGCACCAACTCACTAGACTTGAGCTGAGTAGTTGACAACAACCACTCGTGCTCTTTCTATCGAGTTTACTACCGGCATAATCCGAATCGGAGTAGCCGATTAGTTCGAACTCCGTAGATCTAGGGTACCAAATACCAACGTTAAGTGTACCCTTAAGATATCTAAGGATACGCTTAACTAGGGTTAGGTGAGACTCCTTAGCATAGGTTTGAAACCTGGCGCACATACTTACTGCGAATAGGATGTCGGGTCGACTCATGATTAAGTATAGAGACTTCCTATCGCTCCCCTATAGTACTTTAAGTCAATGGACTTACTTTCTAGGTCTTCTCTATGTTAACATTAATCGCCATTGGGGTGTTTATTATCTTAGCGTCTTGCATTCCAAATCTTTTAATTAACTCCTTAGTGTATTTTTGTTGATATAGGTATATACCATCCTTAGTTTGTTTAATTTGTAGACCTAAAAAGAAACTTAACTCGCCTACTAAGTTCATTTCAAACTCACTTTCCATGAGTGAAACGAACTCGTTTAGTAAGGCTGAGTTAGAGGTTCCAAAAATTATATCGTCTACGTAAATTTGAGCTATGAATATTTCTTTACCTAAGGTTTTTACGAAGAGAGTTGGGTCAACTAAGCCTTGGTTAAACCCTTTTGACTTGAGATGGATTGAAAGTCTTCGTACAAGCTCGAGGAGCTTGTTTAAGTCCATAGAGAGCTTTCTTAAGTTTTAGAACATGGTTTTATCTAGATTTTGAATCCGGGGGTTGGCTAACATAAACTTCTTCTTTAATGTATCCATTTAGGAATGCCGACTTAACATCCATTTGAAATAGCTTAAATCCTCGATGTGCATAAGCTAGCAACATTCGAATGGATTCGAGTCTAGCTCTTGGGGCATAGGTTTCGCGTCGTAATCTAAGCCTTCGACTTGATGAACCCTTTGGCGACTAACCTAGCCTTGTTTCTAACTACTTCACCTTTATCATCAAGCTTATTTCTAAACACCCACCTTGTTCCAATTGTCGTTTTGTCTTTAGGTGGTGGTACTAATTCCCACACTTCATTCCTAGTAAATTGAGTAGCTCTTCTTGCATTGCAATAATCCAATCGGGATCAAGAAGAGCTTGTTCAATTGATTTGGGTTCTATCTTTGAAATTAAGGAAATTTGACTAAGGTTCCTATAGGATGCTCTAGTTCGAACTCCTAGATTAGGATCTCCTCTCACTTGATCGATAGGGTGGTTAGTCTGAATCCTAGATTGGGTTGGGTTTGTGTCACCTAATGCTTGATCAATGGGGTGACTTGGTTGAACACTAGTTTGACTCGGATCACTTGTCACTTGGTCGACAAGAGAAGTTGGTTGATGTGGATTAGACTCGATCTCAGGGTCAGAGTTAGGTCTAGTATGAGTAGGCTCGCTAATTGGGGTTGTCGGGGGTTTTGTAGGTTCGTGTCCTTCATCAAATACTACATTGATAGTCTCCTCGACTCTAAGGGTGTCGTGGTTATATACTCTATAAGCTCGGCAGCATCCTAGAAATATTCCGGTCGTGGTTTTGGATGTAAATTTCCCTAGGTAATCCTTAGTGTTTAGAATATGTACCTTACACCCAAATACCCTAAAGTACTTGATGTTAGGTATTTTATCGTGATAAATCTCATACGAGGTCTTAAGGTGCCTCTTTACCATAAGGATCCTATTCTGGACATAGCAAGCCGTGCTAACGCTACGCAAAACCTATCAGGTAGGTCGTATTCGTTCAACATGGTCCTAGCGGCTTCTTGTAGAGTTCGGTTTTTCCGCTCCACTAGGCCATTTTGTTGAGGGGTCCTAGGGCAAGAGAATTCATGGTGGTATCCGTTTAGGTTACAGAAGTCAGTGAACCTTTGATTTTCGAATTCACCACCATGATCGCTTCTAAGTCTTTTAACCTTAAGGTCTTTTTGATTCTCGATTAATTTGAATAGATTGATTAATTGATCTAGGGTATCATTTTTATGTTTGATGAACCTAACCTGTAAACTCGAGTAGCCGCCAATTATGACTAAGCAATATTGACTTTTATTGAGTGACTTGGCTCCATGTGAATCGAATAGATCCATATGCAGGAGCTCAAGTACACTTGAGGTTCGTTCTTGGTTAGTTAACTTGTGTTGTGTCCTAGGTTGTTTTCCTTGTTGACAAGCATTACAGATTTTATTAACCAAATTGTTGAGGTTGGGTAAGCCTCTGACTCATCTTGTGGACGAGTCTTGGGTGCGAGTGACCGAGTCGTCGGTGCCACAACCATGATTCCTCTTCCTGTGTCATAAGACATTTGGCTGAGGATTTGATTAAGTTCATTGTATAAATGTTATTTGTCCTAGTTCCTTTGAGTATTGTTTTAGCTGTTTCATTTGTTTTAATTACACATTCATTTTCTAAAAATACGACCTTATAGTTATTGTCACACAATTGGCTTACGCTAAGTGGTTATATTCAAAATTCTCTACAAGTAATACATTTTAATAACAAAATTGAGTTAAGCTCGATATCACCCGATCCGATGATTTTGAGCTTGCCGTTATTCCCAAAGGCTACCGATCCTTGTCGTTTGAATCAAGCTTTGTGAATTTGAGTTGATCCGGTCATGTGGAGCAACCATCCCAACATCCATTGATCCTACACACAGGTGGTTGGATTGGATGTTAGATTTTTATTTTTAAATTGGTTGTAAGTTGTTAAACCTAGGTCATCTCACGAGTCTATATGATCAAGCATGTTATACTTATGTGTTTTTTGTGAGATGACTCCCAATTAAATTTATTAAGTGGATTTAGGTTTAAGTGATTTTATGTTGAGATGATTTTCAATTAAATTGATTAAGTGGATTTTGGTTCAAGTAATTAGGATTTAGGTTCAAGTAATTTTATATTGAGATGATTTTCAATTAAGTTGATTAAGTGGATTTAGGTTCAAGTAATTTTATGTTGAGATGATTTTCAATTAAGTTTGATTAAGTGGATTTAGGTTCAAGTTAGATTTGGATTTAACCCAAGGCTTGTCAAGTTTACCTTTTCAAGATCATGGCTTCCAGGTCGTGGCGAGGCACAGGGGCCTTCTTTTATCGGATCATCGACCACTTCCTTAGACAAAGCCATGTTCAAGAAAATGATGACTTGACTCACCTAAGACTATTTCCTAGTCTAACTAGTTATTTTGAAAAGAGGCTCCCGAGGCTCAATCTTTCAAGGATTTTAGTTGGTTATTTGAAAAGAGGCTCCCGAGGCTCAATCTTTTGAAGGATTTTTTAGTTGGTTATTTGTGTATTCCAAGTGAGTTAAAAAAAATCAACAAAAAAACTAAGCATGCAATTTCTAAGTTAAAGCACAAACATGTTTTGTACTGGCTCCCCCTAGACTGTTGAATCGGTTCGGTCTATCCACATAGTGGATTTGGTCCTTGGGAACCCAGTACGAGTTAGATCCTAGAGTTGAAATCAAAGTGGTCTTAGGGACCCATGCTTGGACACATTTTTTATGTCTACTTACGATTGACATATACGACTTATTGGTCGTGTTTGAGCTAAACCCTAGTCCGGCCTTGTTGTACACGGCCCTTTGCGATCCAAGTAGGAGGTCAAGTCCTTTGGATCCCAAAGTAAACCTTTCCAACATATTCCTAAGATCTTCGACTTGACTTTTCAAGAGTGAGTTCTCAACTTCGAGTTTTTCAACCCGAGTTGAGTCCTTCTCTTGAACTCGACTAGTCGAAGAGGTTAGGGAGACCTCGTGTTTGAGGAGTTTAACTTCCTCAACCAGGGTCTCGACCTTGGACTCGGACTTAGCTAACTTCCTAGACAAAAACCTAACCGTATTATGTAAAGTATTAAATAAAGTACGACTCACCTTAAGGGTATCTTTTGAACCGGATGCGTATCCGTGGCTTGACTTGAAGGTTGCTTCGTAGTCCGAATCATCCTCCGGTTCTGACTCAAGTTCGGGTTCGGTCTCCGTGTTTGACTCAATTGATTTCGCCATGAAGATGTGGTCTTCGTCTTCTTCGGATGACGCTTCTTCCCATGTCGCGTTGAGGGCCTTCTTGTGCTTAGGTCCTTGGTGGTTGAGCTTGGGGCACTCGGACTTGATATGTCCAAACTGTACACTCATAACACCTAATATTAGAACTTTTAGGTTTACCTTGGTTGGGTCGAGTCGTGGTTCGCTTTCGTCCCTTGGCTATTCTTCGAGCTAGGTTCATTAGTTCGGCAGTCAATTCCGGGTCAACTTCTTCTTCGGACTCGTCTTCCTCCTCGGTTGGTGGTGGCTTGCTTGCGATTTTCTTCTTCTTTGAACCTGCAAACAAGGCTATACCCCTCTCGGGCTCCGAGTTAGACTGCTCATGTAATTCGAAATCGGAAAAGAGTTCATCTAACCTAATTTTAGAAAGATCCTTGGAGACCTTGTAGGCATCGACCATGGATGCCCACAAGGTAGTCCTCGAAAACGAGTTTAGAACATACCTTATAAGGTCGCGGTTTCGACCTTTTGCCCGATGCGTGTAAGTTGTTGGCGATGTCCTGGACACGGCGTGGAGTTGCGTCGCGGATTCGTGTTTCTACATTTTTAGTGTGTACAATTTATTGAATAACAAATCACGCTTACATACCTTGGCTTGATCCGATCCTTCGTAACTCGATTAGTTTAGTCCAAAGATCCTTTGCGCTTATGAAGGGCCGACGCGATTTAACTCCTCCTTGGATAGGCCGCATTGGAGGATTTGTGTCGCCTTGGCATCGGCTTCGACTTGTCGTTTTGTTGCAACGGTCCATTGATCATAATCCAAGGAGTCACCCACTTCATTAGTCGGAAGTGTGAAACCCGTTTGGATTATGATCCACATCTCGAGTTGGGTTTTGAGAAAGCATTCCATCCGACCTTTCCAGTAACGGAAATCATCTCCGTTGTAAAACGGAGGTCGGACGGTGCTAAAACCCTCGAGATGGGCCATTGAAACAAAAAGACAAAAAGAGACGAAGACCAAAAAAGCTAGCAAAGACAAAAACTCAAAAACAAGTACCAAGACTCGCGTCTTGGATTAGTAATCTTGAGGAGAGAATTTAACAAACAAAATAAATAGAAATAAACAGAATTAAAAGAAAATAAATCTGTAAAAAAGCTAGATTGGTGGTTTCACCAAATCTTAGCAACCCCTACTCCGATACCAATTGTTGGATCGATTTGAGCGCTAGAGGGGGTGAATAGCGATAAGAAAAACTTTTCGTAATCGTCAATTGGCAATTAGTAAACGCAGCGGAAAGATAGCAATAAATAAATAAAAACACGAGGGGTTTTACTTGGTTCGTAGAGCCTACGGCTTACTACTCCAAGGCCCTAATGGTCCTTGACCACGACGGAGGGCAATATTAAAGCGAACTCCTTCTCGATAGAGATAGGAGTTAATACAAAAACTCAATAAAGATTCAAGGTAGAGGGACACTCTCTCCTTGATATGATTTAAAGCTTGAAAATAAAGACAACTTATACAAAATTAAAGATTATACCGCGACTTCAAGGATTGGAGGTTGAAGCTTTAGTCGTCGTCTCAGCTCGCTGCCGTAGGGATGTCGGAGAGTCGGAGCGTATCGGAAGCACTTGGAAGCTTTTGAATTGATGAAAAACCCTAGGTTTGGCCCTCCTTTATAGCCTTTAAGCCCCTCAACGAATGGGTCTTCAACCAATCACAAATGGGCACAAAACTCCTTGAAAAATGGTGATAAAGCTTGACTCCTCGAGGCTGATTTTTGACCACCGGTTGAAGCTGGCGGTTGAGCGCATTGGTTGATCGCGTTGAACTGCCGCCGGTTGAACTGGCAGCCACGATTTTTGACTAAAAAAGGAGTTTAGCTCAAAATACAAGTGAATTCGACGGCCACTTGCCGTCCGATCTCAACATAGACCATCCATGGGAAGTCTTGGGTTGGATCGTCGCCTAAGGACGTCCCCGTACAAAGGACACGACCTCACTTACGCTTGCACACACGAGCTTACCTCGATACTTACTTGTCGCTTTTGCTTCCGGCCTTCCACTCGATTCCTTCGGCTCCCTCCGAAGTAACTCGAGTGTCGCCCGACCACCGCGGCTTCCTCCGGGTGTCGCTAGCCTTCAGCTCCAGCATTGAGACTTTTCTGCACACTTGATTTAGCTCGTGAGATAACAATATAAGCTTAACTTTGTATCGTTTGCTATAATCAAAACATAGGTTCGACTTAGGTGCCCACTGTACCAACATAATGGATGGACCAAAATGGTTTGGTTCTAATCCAATGGATGAGAATAAACCAAAGGGTTTGGTTTATATTAAACGAATGAACCAAAGGTTGGTTCGGTTCGTTTTAACTTAAAATAAACCATTATGGTTTGGTTTATTTTAACTTATCTTAATGGAGCGGGTTAACGGGCTTTATGGATATGATCCATTAACCATTAAGAGAATTAGTTCTCTATAAAAGTGGGCTTAAGGGATTGTTAAACCCTAACTAATCATCCAAACCCTAGCCGCCCAACATGTTGTTGCCGCCCAACACATTTTTGCCGCCCAGCTTATGGTGGCGCCGTCCAGCTCCTTGCCGGCGTCCAAGCTCCAGCCGGTGAACCTCCGGCGACCCTCCGGTGATCTCCTATAGGTTCGGCATCAAGGTGAGCCTTTTCTCTCCTTGTTTTGGCCGGCGCCTACTCCTCCACCAAGCTGTCCAGTTTTCTGGACAGCTTCTCCTCCTCTCATCGGAGCGTCGTTTGGACGACGGTTAGTGCTCCGACAGTGGCTAACTTACCGGGGATTTGATCTCCGGTAATCCTCTGAGGTGGAGGACGAAGGATTCGTCAAACGGTTGACGAATACCTCTCCGGAGAAGCGAGTTTTGAGAACTCGTTTTGGATCCGAATTTGGATTCGGATCGTGATCATCTCTCGATCACGTCGTCTTCAACACGAGGCTAGTAACCCGTACAAAGACGAAGCTCGTGACTTAGCGAAGTCATCCCGAGGAGCTCGGCGTGGATACGGATAGAGACAATTCTTACGAGGATCGTTCCGGTTGATGCCGTTCCCGCTACACGTCATACGGAAGGTATAACGTAGTTTAATTTCCTTTTATTGTAAATTTTAATTTACGGTTATGTCTACACTTGTTGTAATAGCATGCGTGTGTTGTGTGTGTTGTAATAAATATAGATTTATTATTTTTAATTGCTTCCGCTGTGTTCATGTTTACGAAACATGATCGAACACACACACGCCGCGGTGCCGGAAACCCAACACAAATACCACCACTAATCAAATACACTCCTTCTTGACAACAAGTTGGAGGTGGAGAAACCTCGTACAAGGAACACAAAAGTAATACAAAAGAAATATAAGCAATTACAAGTGAAATACACAAAAAGAAAAAGAAAACTTTACAAATGCGCTTTTGGATGCTTGCTTATTTGGTTGCTTGAGCTGCACTCGGAGATCCTGAATTGCTCCAGTAAATCGCCCCAAATTGCCTCAAAGAACCATGCCAAAATCCCTCTCCTCGAGCTCCTTTTAAAGCTGCAACTCGGGCTGGATTCCGCTTAGCAGTCGACTGCTCGCGACCATCAGTCGACTGCCCCTATAGCCGTTGTGAGACAACAACTTAATCTACATTGGACAAGTTCCAACGGATACCTTTGTGATCGGCCAAAGCACGGCCCGACGATCGCTCTGGCGTTACGCCGCGACCAACCCATAAGTCGACTTCCCTTCATGGCAGTGCACTGATCAAGCAGTCGAGGTGCTGGTTGAGGCGCCTTGCATCTGTGGTCGCCGCAGCCGAGGCCAGTTGAGGTGCCACCTCGACTGGGACACCAGTCGAGGTGCCTTGCATCTGTGACAGCAGCTCGACCACAGTCGATCGCCAGTCGACTCACGGCAATCGACTAGTCATAATCCCAATCGACTGCTACAAGTCGACTCGGCTGCCAAGTGTCAAAACACTTGACGAATCGGCTGGTCAATAATCCCAGTTGACTGATAAACCTCAGCCATGAGGTTTAACCCCAAGTATGATGCCCTCATACTTGCTAGACCACCCTTAGCCTAGACCTAAGCCTTCTAGCCACCTCCATCAGCCTCACACCTATCGGATCCCTCCAAGTCATCCATGACTTGTTCATCCATATGCTAGCCTTTAAGTGCTTCCATTGGCTATTGTCATGCTAAGCTGGTCTACACCGCCAAGGCACATTTGGGCATACGCTGCCAAGACAAAACGCTTGGACTTTACGCCGCCAAACCATTGGACTTATGCTGCCAAGACTCTCGCTTGGACTTTACGCCGCCAATATCAATCCTTGGACTTCCCAATTGCCAAGTACCCATGACTTGGACTTTCCTTGCTGTTGGACTTTCCAATTGCCAAGACTCAAGCTTGGACTTTCCATGCTAAGTACACAAGACTTGGACTTTCCATTACCAAGTGTCTCACTTGGACTTCTCCATCATATGGTCAACCCCAAGTCAACCCATTGTCAAACAATGGTCAACTCTTTTGTCAAACATTAATGTCAAACATCAAAACACTACTCGAGTCCAACTTGAGTCTGGTCAATCATGACCTGGGCCGATTGCACCAACAATCTCCCCCTTTTTGATGTTTGAAAAAAACCAAATACCAAATACCTTTAAGTTAGAACACTAACTCAATCCAATCATCCCAATTGTCCAAATTGGGAATCCCCAATTTCTCCCCCTTTTTGACATACATCAAAAAGGTTCTCCCCAAGGGTGTCAATGTCTTATATCCCAATGAGATCTTACAATCTCCCCCTTGGTCCAAAAACATCTAGGATGCCTTCACTCTTCCTAGTGATAAGTGTCATATCACTAAAAAGAGGCAATCCTCACTTTTCCAAATTCTCCCCCTCATGAGGAAGAACGCATACATCATCCCATGATGGATAATCTCCCCCTAAAGGCTTGCTCCCCCTTGACCATTGCACCAACAATGTCCTTGGAGAGTCCCTAAGCCTATAGGAACACTAAACCATCAAAATTAAGGGCAAAAGTTTAACCTTGAACTTTCACACACCTTAAAATTGATACACACCCTAAACAACTCTCCTAATCCATATCCAATGGATTTTCACCCTTTATAATACTTTTCAAAGCATATACTACGGTTAGGAGCAATTAGAGTAACCTAACATAGCTGAAATCATGCTAAACAGACCTTGTTTATCCGAAATCAGCATTGGCAGTCGACTGGTTTAGTTAACAGTCGACTGTCATGTGCATCAGTTGAGTGAGAAAGCTTCTAGTCGAGTGAAAGAAGCTCCAGTGGAGGCGGCGCCTCGATTGGTTTCTGATTTTTTCGAAATTGCAATTGCAGATCATTTCCAAAAATGCATGAGTAATTCTAGAAAATTCAAAAAATCATGAAATTTTGACCACACATTACTTATGCCAAACACTATAAGGGAAAAATATTTGAAAAATAAAATACCCAAAAATTAGTGAGATTGATACAAAGTTCAAAAACAAAAAAAAAATTCATTGTTTTGAGCCTACTTTGTATCAACTTCATCAATGGTGACTTCTATCAAAAGATAGACTACACTAAGGTTTTTCAAAATGATTTTCAAATGTTTTTAAAACCTTATATTGAACCATGTTCTATGGGCTTAATGCACATGACTTGTACATAAGCTTTTCTCATGATTCATCCATGGATTAAGATGAGTTTAAGTTCATCTAGATGCAAAAACTATGCACCTTGAACTTAACTCATTTCCTAGCATCTCACATGTATCTATGGTGTATCAATACACACACATGTCAATTTGATGTGAGATGTGGATTTTTTTCATCCTAAACTAAAGTCTCATGCATTTTTCTAAGGAAACACTACTTGATTCCCTTATACATGGGACTTCAAGTCATGTCAATTGTCCTTAAATCAATTTTAATAAATCCTAAATACATGAATGATGATTATGGCATAAATGATAGCATAATTAAGAACATGTGCCCATAATCATGATGTCATGGCATGTGATTCTAATTTAAACATAACATGACACTAAAAATAAAACCTAAACATCAACATGACATTTTATATGATAGAAATAAATATGATGTCATGACATGATATATGGCAATCAAAGCATGGCAAGTAGAATATAAGGCATAAGAATACATAAATTTTAATATTAGTTGTCATTTGTTAGGATTAATTCCATTTTGCCATATTATCACCTATCTCCCAAGTATGCCAAAACCCAAAATGACACACCATGACCTCTAAACCTAGTTTGTGCCAACTTGATCAATTTTTCATAGTTCTCAAAATATATTGGCACATCCTAAAAACCTTTAGGATTAAATTCAAGCCACATTTCCAAAGTATTCCATTACCTTGGAAATGACCTAAAGTGTCAACTTTGCAATGGTTGGGTTAACAACCCATCCAATCAAAGTTGACACATCCTAACCCATTTAGCATGAATTGATCACTCTCCTTGGAACCCAATACCTATTAGAGCTCCTTGGGTTTACTAGGTATTCCTTAGGGATAACTTCCCTAGATACCCTCCTAATGACCCTTCTAGGCTTCGAAGCCTTGGTCATTTGGGTCTTGCCTAGGTTAACTCTAGGGGTAACTCCCCTTTTAATCTTCGTAGTGGCCTCCCTAGGTTTCCTTGAAACCTTAGCCACTAGGCACACTCCATGGTTAGCCTTAGGGATGACCTCCCTAGTAACCATGGCCTTCCTAGACCAAGATTTAGTTCCATAATCAAATGAAACATTATGGTAGGTCTCCTTGGGCTTAGGTTTGTGACCCAAACCTTTCTTGCCCTTGGGTGGATCTTGCTTCCTAAACCCTAGGTTTTGACTCCTAGACCCTAAATTTTGACCATTTGACCCTTGCATTTGATTTTGCATTTTCCTAAGGGTCTTTTCAAGTTTCTCAAGCCTTGACCTCAAGGCTTGGTTTTCTAATTCTAATTGCCCAATTTTTGATTTTTTTTCATTTGGCCTTTGGGCATTACCATTTCTTCTAGGCATATGCCTATCCTTTTTAAGGTTAATGCCTAAATGGTTTTCTACTTTCCTAATAGTTTCCCTATGTAGGATTGTTTTAGGGATATTAGTCCCAAATTTCTCCTTATTTCTAAGATTGACATGTTTAGCTCCTAAGCAATAAAATCTATTATTAGCATGCTCCTTATGAACAATAGCAAGATTACTCCTAGCATGCTTTTCATTATAAAATAAGGAATGTGCATTACTAAATTTTACCTTAGAGTCTGCTTTAGAAACTCCCCCTACAAGTGATGCTCCTTCTTGGGTCTTCTTTCTCCCCCTAGGGCATTAACTCCTATAATGCCCTGGTTGTTGGCACTTGAAGTACACCACGTGCTCCTTGCTCTTCCTAATTGGGGCACCGACATCCTTGACCTTTGGTGTTGGTTGAGCCTTCTTGACCTTCTTAGGGCACTTGCTCTTATAGTGCCCATATTCCCTACACTGAAAACAAATTATGTGATTTTTATTTTTAACTAAATTGCTTGAGTTACCTAGGTCAATGGTGGTGGAATTTTGGACTCCTTCATCTTCTCGACCGGAGGTAGATGGTTCCTCTTGAGTTTGCTCCGGTGTGGAAATTCTCTCCTCCCCCTCAATCCTAGAGGTGGAGGCTTCTCCTACTTCTTCCACCTCTTCTTCCTCCTCAGATGTCGAACACTCCTTGACCTCCGATTCGGATGTTGACTCCTTCTCAACATCTGAATCCTCACTTTCTTGTGAGGATGAGCTTTCTTCTTCGGCCTCTTCCTCCAATTTAGCCGAGGATGGTTCTTATTCCTTGGGCTCCTCTATTTCTTGAGTCATTGAGGGTTCTTCATGATATTTCGCCAACTTGCTCCACAAGGCCTTGGCATCTTTACAGTCTCCTATCTTGATCAAAATATCATTAGGAATTACACTAAGTAATATACCCATTACCATATTGTTTATGTTGGAGTATCGGATTTTCTCCTCACTCCACTTCTTCTTCTTGAGTATTTTCATTCTCATCCTTAGGAGCATCGAACCCTACTAAAACACTAATCCAATTGTTATAATCACACATAAGGAAATATTGCATCCTTACTTCCCATAGTTCAAAATCCTTTGCTCCATAAGTTCGCATGGCGGCAGCACATTGATGTCATCCCCCAATCTCTCTTCAATCACCATCTTCTTCCTCTAGCGTGCTCCCTCAGATGTGAAATCAATGAAGAGCTCCTAGCTCTGATACCAATTATAGGAACTTCGGTGAGCACTAGAGGGGGGTGAATGGCGTGTTCTCGTCGTTTGACAGAATTCATTCGTGCTTGTCTACAACTTTCGTTATCGTAGCGGAAATAAAAATAATAAAGCAATAACAAAAATACAATCACACAAACACAATGATATAATGTGGTTCAGAACCATAGGGTTCCTACTCCACGGATTGAGCTCAAATGAGCTCTAGCGATGCAAACACCACCACTAATCAAATACACTCCTTTTCGACAACAAGTCAGAGGCGAAGAAATCTCGTACATGGATTACAAAAGTAATACAAAATAAATACAAGCAATTACAAGTGAAATACACAAAAACACATAAAGAAAACTTTACAAATACACTTTTGGATGCTTGCTTGTTTGGTTGCTTGAGCTGCACTTGGAGACCCTGAATTGCACCAGCAAATTGTCCAAAATTGCCTCAAAGAACCATTCCAAAATTCCTCTCCTCGATCTCCTTTTAAAGCTACAACTCGGGATGGATTCTGCCTAGCAATTGACTACTCGCGACCATCAGTTTACTGCTCCTGTAGCCGTTGTGAGACAACGACTTAATCCACATTGGACAAGTTCCAACGGATACACTGGCAGTTGACTGTCATTACCCATCAATCGACTGCCAAGCCTGTAGTCAACTGATCAGTCGGCTACCGAGTATTCTGTTAGGGCAATCAACCCATGTATGATGTGGTTTTGATGTGTGTGGAAAAGGGTTTAAGTTAGGTTGTTATGATGATTTGATATGTGTGTTTAAGTTGTGCAGGACTTAGTAAATCACACATGAGATAGCTTGATGTTAGCATTGGTGAGTTCACCATCAAATGGCTCAGGTCCTTGAGTCGGTGAAGGATGACATTGCAGAAGTTGTGAGCTTGGTGCATCCGAGGGACCACCAGACGAGAAGCATTAGAGTGAAGCTAAAGGAAGCAGACTTCAGGGCGAGACGACAAGGATGGCATTGCGAAGTCGTGCGCTTGGTGCATCCAAGGGACGTTGCCGGACGAAAAGATCTTTGAGGTGAGGGACTTCATGGGAGATGAGAGTGAGCAATTGTAACCCGGGATGGGATAGCTCATAGGTGAACTTGGCCGAATGGCTAAGTCAAGTGTCGGACGCTCAAACTTAGGTTTGTCGTTTTACCCGACAAGTCGAATGCTCAAACTTGTGTTTGAGGTTTTACCCGACGTTTGGTTAAGTCAGACGCTCAAACATGAGTTTGAGGTTTATACCCGAATATTGGAAGTGTCGGATGCTCAAACAGATGGTTTGACTTTTACCCGACCGACAGATGCTCAAACATATGGTTTTTTTGAGGTTTTACCCGACACCAGTCGACTGATATAAATATTGGCTATTTTTAAATCGATGGCACTCGGCCGTGCTCGACCGATGTTCGACCGATGTCTTTACAGCCCGGTGATCATCGCTAGGGTTTGTGATTATTGTTGCACCATCAGTCGATTGCTGAAGGTGGTCGCAGGCACAAAAGGTTTGAAATTTGACTGATTGCCTGGATCACTCGACTGATGGCTCTATCAATCAACTGATGGCTCTATCAGTCGACTGATGGGCATGATCAGTCGACTGATTAAGGAGTCATTGGCTGGACGCCAACGTGGATGAAGCCGTTGTGAGGCAACGGCTACAACATCAGTCGATTGATAACTGCATCAGTCGACTGCTCGTTGCCCAACGGGAAGAATGGCCTCTTCCCTATAAGAAGAGGCCTTAGGTGCTCTTGGGAGGCTAATGTTTAACTCCTAAATTTCTCCCAAGTGCCCAACATGTTTTAACACTCCTCTTCTTTTGTTTATTTCAATCTTATTGTAAGAGGGCATGATATGTGTAAAAAGGTTTACCTCCATCTTGAAGGAGAGACTAGTGGATTGTTGAGGGAGTGATTCGCCTTATGAATCATCCGTGGACTAGCAGCAAGGATCGTGAACCACGCTACATCTTCGTCTTAGTATTTGCTTCTCTTTACTTGTATTTGCTTAATTGTCTTTATTGTTAGTATTTCCGCTGCACTAACTTCGATTGTAGACCATTAAGACGCGAGAGAATTCCATCGTACACATCAAGGGCTATTCACACCCCTCTAGCCAGGCCACGATCCTCAAACAAGTGGTATCAAAGCGAGGAGATTGTCGCCGGACTCACCGCCGCAACAATCATCGACAATGGTCGGCTCCAACATTCATCCACCCAAGTTCGAAGGCGATTTCTCTTGGTGGAAGAAGAGAATGGAGGTATTCTTTGAAACCGATTTCGATATCATGTTAATAATGGAAAATGGTTTCGAAATACATAGGGATGAAGAAGGGAGGTTAATAGAAAAATCAAGATGGACCAAGAAGCAAAAGGAGAAGCACTTAGCGAATTCAAAGGCAAAACATCACCTATTCAATGTGCTTCCTCAACAAGAGATCAACCGAATAGGAGAGTGCGCTAGCACCAAGGAGATGTGGGAGAAGCTAGTGGAGCTTCATGAAGGCACCTCCGAAGCCAAGTTAGAAAGAAGGGATCTCCTCCGCTCTCAATTAAGCAATATCAAATTAGATAAGGGGGAAAAGGTATTATCACTACACTCTAGATTTAAAGAGATAATAAATGGTTTATCAAGTGTAGGTGAGAATCTCTCCAACAAGGACATGATAATGAAAGCCATAGATGCCTTCCCCCGATCATCAAAATGGAGCTCAATGGTGGACTCCTTCTACATATCAAAGAATCTAAAAGTAAGTACTCTAGAAGAATTTTTCTCTACTATGGAACTTCACGAAACTAGACTTGAAGGTATAGTAGAAGAACCAAGGAGTCAACCAAGGGGAGTGGCACTAGTTGCAAACAAAGAAAAGAAGAAGATGTCCTCACCATCCTCATCGGAAGATGAATCATCCTCTTCAATGGATAGAAATGAGGAGGCCTACATGGTAAGAAAGGTAAGACGTGCTCTTAAGAGTTTTAAATTTAACAAGTCTCATGATAGGAGAAGGCCAAGAAGAAAGGTGATATGCTACAATTGACAAGGAGAGGGACATATGATGGATGAGTGTCCCCAATTAAACAAGAGCAAGGAAGAAAGAAAGAAGAATGGCAAAAAGAAAGAAGGAAAGAAGAAAGAAGAAAGAAAATCAAAGGAGAAGGAAAAGAAGTCAAAGCCCCAAAACCTAAAAGCGACATGGGACGATCCATCATCATCGGAATAAGAAGAGATCGTCTCCCATTTTGCATTAATGGGAATGGATGATGTAGCCTCCACCTCATCCGAGCAAGAAGGAAGCACAAGTGAGGAGGAGAGCTCAAATGTAGGGGGAGAATCATCATCTTCATCGGAATCGGAAGAAGAAGATATGGTAAGTATGGTAAGAAATCTCCCTACTCAAGAAATAGTTTCAATGATTTCTAGTTTAACTAGGGATCTATTTAGAGCTAAGAAGAAAAACAAATGCATGCTTGATGAAATTAGGAAATTAGAAGAAAAGCTAGAAAATGCATGTTTAAATGATAATGCTTCTTCTTCTACGACAAATGATGCATGTATTGAGGAAAATAGGACTCTAAGGGAAAAGGTAGATCATTTAACTAAGGCCCTAGAGAAATTCATAATTAGCTCCAATACCCTAAATATGATCATTGGGAGCCAAAGGGCTAGTTTTAACAAGAAGGGCTTAGGTTACAAAGGATCCAAAAATGAGAAAGTCTATCATTGTCTAATTGCTAGGGGACAATCCAAGACAACAATGGTAGCTAGGAAATGGATCCCAAAGGAGTATTTGGTGAACCCTATTGGAAAGAATTTATATTGGGTTTCCAAGTCCATCCTTAGAGGTTAGAGAAACCTAGAATAGTCAACCGTAGTTGGACTTATTTTATATCATGCTAAATGGTTGACTTATGTTGAAATAGGGTAGTATTTGATTTATTATGAGCATGGTGGATGATTTGGGTAAAAATGTTTGACTTATGATATTGGGTGATAATGTTTGAATCATGATTTGTGATACTTGTTTTTATTATCATGATAATATGTGACTTATGTGATTCATGATCATAATATGTAATATTATGATAATATGTGTTTTTATGATCATGATGGGTATTTATGTATGATAGATACTTAACCTTGATAGAATTGCATGAAAATTATGGTTAAGTATAAATTCCTTTAGTCACATCTCACATTCACCATAAGGCTAACTTGATTGATAATATAGCAACGGGTGAGATGTTACGATGATACAATGACTCACTTATGCTTATGACATTTTTGATGAGTCATTATAAGTATCATGATATAGTAATCATAGACCAACTATGGGGAAAGCAAATGTTTAATCAATGGACATATTGCCCATAGATCATAGTTGTATATTTTAAATGTTTTAAAACCATTTTATGTTTTATAAACTGTGAGTTCATGTTTTGAAACATTCTAAGGCAAAACTAGGTTTCAAAGTTGATACATAATTGAGCATTTTTACAACTTTTGAGTTTTTACCTAATTTTTGAAAATAGAATGCATTTTCATGAAAAATTAATTTTTAATTGATAAAGGGACTTATGAGAAATATGTTCCCCAAATTTCATGATTTTTCAAATTTTCTGGAATTTTTAGTGCAATTCAGAATTTCAGTTCGAAAATCAAAAAAGGCTGGTTTTTAGGTGTTAGCCGACTGGTAGTCTGAACCAGTCGACTGATGGAACTGTGCACGAGCACAGTAGCCTGATTTTTGGGTTTTCAGGCATGTTTTGGTATTTTTCTTTCTTTGGACTTGATGTCATGCTTGTATAACATATGTTAATATTTTTTATGGTATCAAAGGGGGAGAAATGGTAGAGTTTAAGTTAATCATGCTAAGAGGAGAATTAGCATGTGTTAAGGGGGAGTTGCATGTATTAAGGGGGAGATAATGTTTTACATGCTTTCTTATCTTATGTATTTTGTTATTGTTTTACCTAACTTAAACGGATTGCCATACATCAAAAAGGGAGAGATTGTTAGGGCAATCAACCCATGTATGATGTGGTTTTGATGTGTGTGGCAAAGGGTTTAAGTTAGGTTGTTATGATGATTTGATATGTGTGTTTAAGTTGTGCAGGACTTAGTAAATCACACATGGGATAGCTTGATGTTAGCATTGGTGAGTTCACCATCTCATGGCTTGGGTCCTTGAGTCGGTGAAGGATGGCATTGCGGAAGTCGTGTGCTTGGTGCATCCGAGGGACCGTCGGACGAGGAGCATTGGAGGGAAGCCAAAGAAAGCAGCCTTCAGGATAAGACACGAAGGATGGTATTGCGAAACCATGTGCTCGGTGTATTTGAGGGACGTGGTCGGACGAAGAGAGCTTCGAGGCGAGGGACTTCATGGGAGATGAGAGTGAGCGATTGTAACCTGGGACGGGGTAGCTCATAGGTGAACGTGGCCGAATGGCTAAGTCAAGTGTCGAACACTCAAACTTAGGTTTGAGATTTTACCCAACAAGTCGGATGCTCAAACTTGTGTTTGAGGTTTTACCCGACGTTTGGTTAAGTCGGATGCTCAAACATGAGTTTGAGGTTTTAATCTGACGATTGGAAGTGTTGGATGCTCAAACAGATTATTTAAGGTTTACCCAACCGTCAGATGCTCAAATAGATGGTTTGTTTGAGGTTTTACCCGACACTAGTCGACTGATATAGATATCAGTCGACTACTCTGGGTCGATGGCACTCGACTGGTGCTCGATTGGTGTTTGACTAATGGCTTTCTAGCCCGTGATCATTGCTAGGGTTTGGTAGTCATTGTTGCACCATCGATCATTGCCAAGGGATGGCGATCGGCTGCTGCGGTGTCGTGGCCGCGAAAGGTTTGAAAGTCGACTGATCGCTTGGATCACTCGATTGATGGCTCTATCAGTCGACTGATGGGCATGATTAGTCGACTAATTAGGTAACCATTGGCTGGACGCCAACATGGATGAAACCATTGTGAGGCAACGACTACAGCATCAGTCGACTGATGACTACATCAGTCGACTGCTCGTTGCCCAATGGGAAGAATGGCCTCTTCCCTAGAAGAAGAGGCCTTGGGTGCTCTTGAAAGGCTAATGTTTAACTTCTAAACTTCTCCTAAGTCCCCAACACATTTTAACACTCCTCTTCTTGTGTTTATTCCAATCTTATTGTAAGAGGGAGTGATTTGTGTAAGAAGGTTTACCTCCACCTTGAAGGAGAGACTAGTGGATTGTTGAGGGAGTGATTCACCTTACAAATCATCCATGGACTAGCGACAAGGATCGTGAACCACGTTACATCTTCGTCTTAGCGTTTGCTTTTTTTTACTTGTTGTATTTGCTTAATTGTCTTTATTGTTAGTATTTCCGCTACGCTAACTTCGATTGTAGACCATTAAGATGCGAGAGAATTCAATCGTACACATTGAGGGCTATTCACCCCCTCTAGCTGGGCCACGATCCTCCAACATATTCTGCCCTCGCGACCAACCCATCAGTCGATTGCCCTTCATGGCAGTCGACTGATCAAGCAGTAGAGGTGTCGATCGAAGCACCTTGCATCTATGGCCGCCGTAGCCGAGGCCAATCGAGGTGCCGCCTCGACTAGGACACCAGTCGAGGTGTCAGTTAAGGTGCCTTGCGTCTGTGATGGTAGCTCAACTGCAATCGATCGTCAGTCGACTCATGGCAGTCGACTGGTCATAATCCCAGTCGACTGCTACAAGTTGCCTAAGCTGCCAAATGTCAAAACACTTGACCAGTCAACTGGTCAATAACCCCAGTTGACTGACAAACCTTAGTCATGAGGTTTAACCCCAAGTATGATGCCCTCATACTTGCTAGACCACCCTTAGCCTAGACCTAAGTGTTCTAGCCACGTCCATCAGCCTCACGCCTATCGGATCCCTCCAAGCCATCCATGACTTGTTCATCTATACGCTAGCTTCAGGTGCTTCCATCGGTTATTGTCATGCTAAGCTGGTCTATACCGCCAAAGTACATTTTGGCTTACGCTGCCAAGACACACGCTTAGATTTTACGCCGCCAAACCATTGGACTTATGCTGCCAAGACTCCCGCTTGGACTTTACGCCGGCAATATCAACCATTGGACTTCCCAATTGCCAAGTACCCATAACTTGGACTTTCCTTGCCAACCCATGTTGGACTTTCCAATTGCCAAGACTCAAGCTTGGACTTTCCATGACAAGTACACAAGACTTGGACTTTCCATTGCCAAGTGGCCCACTTGGACTTCTCCATCATATGTTCAATCCCAAGTCAACCATCTAGTCAACCCATTATCAAACAATTGTCAACCCCTTTGTCAAACATCAATATCAAACATCAAAACACTACTCAAGTCCAACTCGAATCTAGTCAATCGTGACCTGACCGATTGCACCAAAATTAAATGTAGTGTCTATCATGCCCCGAGAGTATGTCGTGCCGAAAAGCAAACGGACAACATCTCCCCTGTACGTGGCAACATTTCGGGTTAATACAAGGCTCGTAGGCTACAACAACAGCAACATATATATATAAAAACATAACAACATAACAAAATACAGCGGAAACTAATACAACGACATACCCATAACCACACATATACAATATAACCACACACCATAAATACCGGTATGACTAACACCAGAACATAAAGAAAACCTCGTCAAAACCCGCACCAACATGTGTATACATCACATAACACCCGCACCAACATGTGTGTACATCACATAACACATAACACCATGAAAACTCAGAATACATAACAAGACATACGGACAACCCAAAAATGCGGACTCTCGGAGTTGAGATGAGACGATGCCAGCCAGCGGTGCTCCAAGTCCATCATGAAGTCGGCTACCTGTTACCTGGGCGACAGAAAAACCCAGAGTCCGTGGTGGTGAGTAAAACTCAACAGGTAATAGAAAAACATGTATATATCAAATATCACATGTAATTCAACAACATAATCTAGAGGTACAACAGGTATATGTTAGGGCAATCTCTTGCCATGATTAGGTTTTGATGTGTGTGGCAAAGGGTTTAAGTTAGTTTGTTATGTTGATTTGATATGTGCGTTGAAGTCGTACAGGACTTAGTAATTCACACATGGAGCCATGGCGAGTTTCACATCTCATGACTCGTGCCTTGAGTCGGTGAAGGATAGCTTTGCGGAAGTCGTGCGCTTGGAGCATCCGAGGGACCGCCGGACGAGGAGCTTGGAGTGAAGCCCGGAGGAAGTAGACTTCGAGGAAAGAGACGCGAAGGAGCATTGCAGAGCCGTGCGCCTGATGCTGCCGAGGGACGTGGCCGCGAACGAAGAGAACTTCGAAGGCGAGGGACTCCGAGGGATGAGAGTGAGCGAATGTAACCCGGGAAGGGGTAGTAGCTCGTGAGTGAAACTTGGCCATTTGGCTAAGTGTCGGATGGGATTTCCCGACACCAGTCGACTGCCATGGAATGGCAGTCGACTGCTCTGAGTCGATTGGGTTCGACTGGTGTCTGACTCATGGGCATTTGGCCCAAGCAGTCGACTGCCTTGGACTGGCAGTCGACATCAGTCGACTGCCAAGGGATGGCAGTCGACTGATGTCACTGTGCACAGGCATAGAGTAGAGTCGACCTCGTTGAGGACTCGACTAATCGAGCACCAGTCGACTGATGGTACCATCAGTCGACTGATGCCAATACCGTTGGATGGAATCCAACGTGGAAAGCAGCCGTTATTGGGCAACGGCTACGGGATCAGTCGACTGATCGAGGGCATCAGTCGACTGATCCTGTGTCAACGGGAAGAAACCCTCTTCCTCTATAAAAAGGAAGGGGGTGGGGCTTTGGGAGGCTAATGCTTGAGCTCTAAACTTCTCCCAAAGTGCCATACACGATTCCCTACTCTTCTTACTTGTTTTAATTCCATTCTATTGTAAGAAGAGAGATTGTATAGAGGTTACCTCCACCTAGCTTTGTGCAAAGGAGAGATCTAGTGGATAGATTGCGGAGTGATTCACCGTGGACGAATCGGACCGTGGATTAGCGGCGTAGCCGTGAACCACATTACATCTTCCTTGTTAGCATTTGTATTTTCGTTTATTGCTTTGTCTTTATTGTTTATGCTTCTGCTTGTGCTAATCTCTTTGTAGACGAGCAAATTCCGACATCCAACGTAAGAGGGCTATTCACCCCCCTCTAGCCGGCTGTATCGATCCCCCTACAAGTGGTATCAGAGCGAGGTTGCTTGTCACCGGACTAACCACCGCAACAAGCTCTTCATCAAAAGATGGTCGGCTCAAACATTCACCCACCGAAGTTCGACGGTGAATTCTCTTGGTGGAAGAAGCGAATGGAGGTATTCTTCGAAACCGACTTTGAAATCCTTTTAATAATGGAAAACGGTTTCAAGTTGCCTAGGAACGAAGATGGGCAGCCATTGGAAAAATCAAGGTGGAGCAAGAGGCAAAGAGAAGAATACTTGGCAAATTCAAAGGCCAAGCGTCATTTATACAATGTCCTCCCCCAACAAGAAGTCAACCGGATAGGAGAGTGTGCTAGCGCCAAGAAAATGTGGGACAAATTAATAGAGATCCATGAAGGCACATCCGAGGCGAAGCTAGCAAGGAGAGACGTC
This sequence comes from Wurfbainia villosa, assembly GCA_025175895.1. Classification (NCBI taxonomy): domain Eukaryota; kingdom Viridiplantae; phylum Streptophyta; class Magnoliopsida; order Zingiberales; family Zingiberaceae; genus Wurfbainia; species Wurfbainia villosa. The sequence goes on along the minus strand of CM045990.1, from coordinate 64,689,097 downwards.
CTTCGCTCCCAATTGTCCAATATCAAACTCGAAAAGGGAGAGAAGGTAAAATCCCTACACCCTAGATTTAAGGAAATTCTAACCGGTTTGACAAGTGTAGGTGAAAATCTCTCCAACCGGGATATGGTAATGAAGGTCATAGATGCCTTTCCCCGGTCCTCAAGATGGAGCTCCATGGTGGATTCGTTTTACATCTCCAAGAACTTGGAAGTAAGTACCTTGGAGGAGTTTTTCTCAACAATGGAGCTCCACGAAACGAGGCTTGAAGGAATACAAGAAGAGCCAAAAATCCAACCTTCAAGAGGAGTAGCATTCTTGGCAAACAAGGGGAAGAAGAAGATAGAGATCCCCTCCTCCTCCGATGATGAAGCATCCTCCTCCTCCTCCATGGATAGCACCGAAGAAGCCTATATGGTAAGGAGGGTAAGACGTGCGTTAAAAGGTTTTCAATTTAATAAATCTCATGATAGGAGAAGAAGACCTAGGGGGAAGGTCATATGCTACAATTGCCAAGGAGAGAGGCACATAAGGGACATTTGTCCTCTCCTAAACAAAAGCAAGGAAGAAGAAAGAAGAAAAGAAGAAGAAAAAGGGGAGTAAAAAGAAGGAAGAGGAAAAGAAGGCCAAGGAAAAAGGAAAGGCCATGGCTCTCAAAGCAAAGACATGGGATGACCTTGCTTCCTCATCCTCATCAGAAGAAGAAGAACATGTCTACTCAAATTTAGCACTAATGGCTTTTGATGATTTGGATTGTTCCTCCTCCTCAATTGAAGAATCAAGCACAAGTGGGGAGAGCTCAAATGAAGGGGGAGCCTCGTCTACATCCTCCTCATCCGAAGAAGAAGAAGAGGACATGGAAGCTATGGTAACAAATCTAACTCCTAAGAAAATAGTTTCCATGGTTTCAAGCTTAACTAGGGATTTATTTAGAGCTAAGAAGAAGAACAAAAGCATGCTAGATCAAATTAAGGACTTAGAAGAGAAGTTAGAAAAAGCATGCTTAAATGATAATATTTCTTCTAGCTTAAATGATGTATGCTCACATGATAACTATATGCCATTTAATGTTAGTGATGCATGCATGGATGAAAATAGGGCTCTAAGGGAAAAGGTAGATTACTTGACAAAAGCCCTAGAAAAGTTTACAATTGGCTCAAATACATTGAACATGAGTATAGGGAGCCAAAGAGCTAGTTTTAATAAGAAAGGCCTAGGTTACAAAGAAAAGAAAAATGAAAAAGCCTATAAATGCCTAATTGCTAGGGGACAAGATAAGAAGAAAGTAATAGCTAGGAAATGGATCCCCAAGGAGTTTCTAGTGAACCCCATAGGAAAGAATTTGTATTGGGTTCCAAAATCCATCCTTAAGGGTTAGAAAACCCCTAGGGTAGTCAACCATATGGAATTCACCTATATCTTATTTTTGGTTGACTTAGGATGGCGGGACAACATTTTTAAATAGTGTTAGGTGATGATAACGTGCCTATAAATAGATAATAATGCTTAAATCATGATAATAAATGAAATTGCTATGAATATTTGCAATCATGATTTATGATTTTGAAATTTGGCACATCATCATGAGAAATAGGGTTTAAATCATGCCTTAGGTGATATTTTGTTTATTATCATGATATAATACCTAATGCATGATTACAATTTGATGAATACATGTGTTTCATGATCATAATATGAATTTAAGTCATATATATCTTTATGATCATGAGGATTGTTAGGTTGATACTTAACCTTGATAGAAGTGCATGAATATAATGGTTAAGTATATACAAATACCTCTAGGATACATCTCACACTCACCATAGGCTACTTTGATTGAAAACTTAGCATGGGTGAGATGTTAGGATGATACAAATGTCCACTAATGCCTATGGCATTTAGATGGTCATTTAAAGTGTCAAAATAGCAATAATAGACCAATCATGGGGAAGGCTTATGTTTAATTCATAGACATATTGCCCAAAGATCATGGTTGGATATTTCATATGTTTTCAAAACAATTTCTTAATCTAAAATCTATGTATTCATGTTTTGAAACAATTGGAACCAAAACTAGGTGTTAAACTTGATACTCACATGATCAAAAACCTAGTGGTTTTTAAATCTTTTGGATTTTTGTCAAATACATGAAAATATAATGATTTCTCAAGAAAAATTATTTTTCATTGATAGATATACTTAAAAGAAATATGTTCCCCAAATTTCATGATTTTTCGAATTTTCTGGAATTTTTAATGCATTTCTGAAATTCGGTCCGAAAATCAGAAAGTTCTGAAGTCAGCGTGCGGTCAGTAGTCCGAACAGACTGATCGTGATGGCTGAAAATCAGAAGCGAAAGGCCGAATTCAGGTTTTAGACTAATTTATGGTATTTTCCTTCTATTAGACTTGATGCCATGAGTTTATAACTTAGTGTTAATTTTTTTGATGGTGTCAAAGGGGGAGAAAATATTATGTGTAAGTTAATTATGATAGGGGGAGAATTTGTAGAGAGAGTTTCATGGATTAAGGGGGAGTTGCATGTTTCTATATCATGTTTATGTTTACATTCTTTCTTACCTTAGAAATTTTTATCAAATGTTTTTACCTAACTTAAACGGATTGCCACACATCAAAAAGGGGGAGATTGTTAGGGCAATCTCTTGCCATGATTAGGTTTTGATGTGTGTGGCAAAGGGTTTAAGTTAGTTTGTTATGTTGATTTGATATGTGCGTTGAAGTCGTGCAGGACTTAGTAATTCGCACATGGAGCCGTGGCAAGTTTCACATCTCATGACTCGTACCTTGAGTCGGTGAAGGATAGCTTTGCGGAAGCCGTGCGCTTGGAGCATCCGAGGGACCGCCGGACGAGGAGCTTGGAGTGAAGCCCGGAGGAAGTAGACTTCGAGGCAAGAGACGCGAAGGAGCATTGCAGAGTCGTGCGCCTGATGCTGCCGAGGGACGTGGCAGCGAACGAAGAGAACTTCGAAGGCGAGGGACTCCGAGGGATGAGAGTGAGCAAATGTAACCCGGGAAGGGATAGTAGCTCGTGAGTGAAACTTGGCCATTTGGCTAAGTGTCGGATGAGATTTCCTAACACCAGTCGACTGCCATGGAATGGCAGTCGACTGCTCTGAGTCGATTGGGTTCGACTGGTGTCTGACTCATGGGCATTTGGCCCAAGCAATCGACCCGCTTGATGGTGGCGATCGACATCGATCCGCCGCGGGGCGATCGGATGTCATCGCGCACGCACGCAGTGGAGTCGACCTCGTTGAGGACTCGACTGATCGAGCACCAGTCGACTGATGGTATCATCAGTCGACTGATGCCAATACCGTTGGATGGAATCCAACGTGGAAAGCGGCCGTTATTGGACAACGGATACGGGATCAGTCGACTGATCGAGGGCATCAGTCGACTGATCCTGTGTCAACGGGAAGAAACCCTCTTCCTCTATAAAAAGGAAGGGGGTGGGGCTTTGGGAGGCTAATGCTTGAGCTCTAAACTTCTCCCAAAGTGTCATACACGATTCCCTACTCTTCTTACTTGTTTTAATTCCATTCTATTGTAAGAAGAGAGATTGTAAAGAGGTTACCTCCACCTAGCTTTGTGCAAAGGAGAGATCTAGTGGATAGATTGCGGAGTGATTCACCGTGGACGAATCGGACCGTGGATTAGCGGCGTAGCCATAAACCACGTTACATCTTCCGTGTTAGCATTTGTATTTTCGTTTATTGCTTTGTCTTTATTGTTTATGCTTCCGCTTGCGCTAATCTCTTTATAGACGAGCAAATTATGACATCCAACGTACGAGGGCTATTCACCCCCCTCTAGCCGGCCGTATCGATCCCCCTATAGTATATCAGCATAGTATATAAATACAAGCATATACCGTCTAACCAAATGAACAACGTAAAATGCAGACCTACTTGGAAGTCTACTACGCTACTCTGATCCAACCTGAGCATATATCCAATATATATATAACAGGAAGAGTAATACCAACTCATAATATACTCATGCTACAAGTCAAGGTATCTAATGGTCTGTCCAACACATATACAAGTATTCGACACAACCGTATAACAGATGCAAGAAGCATGCATGAATTTAATGTACAACCAAATGCAGCAAGCATAGTACAATCAAATGCAACATTACAATGAGCATATATATATAGACTACATATATATATATATATATATATATATATTAATCACAACCATCCATATATATATATATATGCATGCATATATGTATATATATATCATAAGATGGCATGCATAGTCATGCCTATGCACCCTACTGGCCTGGGTGGCGCGACATGACAATGTCCCAACTACCACCACCGCTCTAGAGTGGGTGGGCGATGATCAAGTAGCATATGGCGTATGAGTCGCTACACAGCAGGGGTCCTGCTTTGTTGGCCACTCAGACACTACCTAATGAGTGAGTGTCATGCAGGGGATAACCGCGTGTAACTCCAACTACCACCGTCTATAGTTGTAGAGTGCGGCACAACAAAAGTTCTGCTCTTACACGATTCTCCTCGGGAGTAACACGGGAAACAAGATACGACTCTCAACCCCAAGGGAGACTATGTCATCAGAATGCATGCAAATGGCATGAATATACTGTCACACGTACAGACATCTACCACAAACCCTCTGTTCAACAGAGAGTCGTACCCATCTGATCAATACACTCTCTATCCTAAAGAGAGTTACACTCAACTGATCGATGGACTCTCTATCCTGAAGAGAGTCATACTCAACTGATCATAACTCTCTATCCAATGGAGAGTCGTACTCAACGGATCGACGCACTCTCTATCCTGTAGAGGGTCATACTTGACTAATCATATCAAGCTGGGACCACCGGTCCATAGCGACACACTAATCACCCTTCACTTAACCATTACACAACACATGATTGGTAATAAGTATGCAACATACGGGTATTAGAATAAATCCTACATTTAGGGCATTACCTACCCACGAATGACCCTTTTTGCCAATTTATAAATTAGGTCATCACCCGTACTCTAACATCTACACCCTACTAAACATCTAGGCCTATTTACATCACATCTATAACCCTTAATCAAAATAAAGGAAATGTGATATCAACCTTTGAGTAAATATAGTCAACGACAAGTATCAAGCATAAGATAAATAAGAGCAGGGTCAGGATAATATGAACACCTAACATGCTCATATTTACAACTAAATCTGAATGAAATTACATCTACCTGACCAGGGTAGGAAATTACCCACCTTCTAAGAAGCTCAGAATAATATCTTCACGGTCGCGATCCTGTCTCGTATCCATGTCCTGCACATATCAAATATTATGATTAAGTGCAAGCATACAATGAAGGATCAAATCAAATCTTACATCGACTTTGTAGGGATCCCGAGCGATAAACAAAATTCACAGCGGAAAACTTAGGATCCCTCCAGAGATCCAAGCAAAAAAAACATACTCGTTTCTATTATCGATTCTATCCTATAGGAATCAAGATTACCTTCGAAGCGTGCCCTTCGAATTCCAGTCAGCAACACTTGCGGATCTCAGTGTGGTCAGAATGTCCACGTCTCTACGGTGAACACACACACGATCTTGGAGAGAAGAGGTAAACCCTTTCGGTTGTGCTAGCAACCACGCCAAGGTCTCTCTTTTCACTCTATACTTGGCTTTTGAGAACAAAAAAAATCAAATCTAATTTTGTTTTTCATTCTCACGTTGAAGAAGAAGAAGAAACAATAATAAACCTTAATGAGACATTAAATACACTTCCTTATTCTCCATGGTAAAAGAAAGGAAGTCAATTAATGCTCATTAAATGCACATTAATGAGCTTTCAAATCCCATTTAAAACCCCATTTATTAATTCGTGTATTACATTATTAATTCGTGTATTACATGATTAATTCGTGTATTACATGATTAATTATGATTAATCATTTTAGCCTTCTTCTCTTGGTTTGACTTGAGTCTAACTCAACATAAACCAATTTGAGTCCAACTCAAATTTAGCCAAGTAATGAGTCTTACTCATTCTAGTTAATCCAATTAACTAATAATTCATTTTAGTCAAACCAAAATGATTTCCTCTCCAAAATAATATGTTCTTTGTGTGTGACTCTATAGGCTCTCATAACGTTGGCAATGTATCCAAAACCATTTTAGATACATAAGCAATGAGCGGCATCTAGCAATACATCATTGCTACCCAAGTGATGATAATGTCGAGATCCGACAACCTCTTCCATGACTATTAACATATGACAGTGTCCTTCTATCTTTGATATCTCAGATTGATCAATGAGGCATAGACCGTGTCACCCTCTTATCAATCTTTATTTTTCTTGATCCCCAAGTAGACTCACTCAAACAAATGAGCTCAATATCTCATATTGACTCATTTGAGCATGGCCATGCATTTCGTGGTCCTACTCTATCAAGAGGCCAAAGATATCACTCCCGTCATATGGGAGGGATAGATCCCATCTACATCACTCACATCCCTCCGCATAATTCGTTACATACTCAGTGATCGCCGTTATAGTCACCCAATTACGGTGTGATGTTAGACGATACCAAAGTACATAACTCCTTATGTAGGGAACCGTAGTGGCTTCAGGTCTAAGGACTATTCACACCAATAGTCACATGAGAAAGTATATGACACTCATATAACGATCCATGATACTTTCTCATGGTGGGTCAATTCAGTATATATAGTCTCCTATATGTTGGATCGATGCGGTTCGCTAGAGGGGGGTGAATAGCGAAACAAAACTTTTACGAAATCGTTCTTTGAAAGTCGAATAGATAATTTGCAGCGGAAATAAAAACAATAAATAAAAGAGACAATTCTTTTTACTTGGTTCGTACCCTTCGGCTACTACTCCAAGGCCCTAGTGGTCCTTGACCATGCACGGAGGGCAAAATACTAAACGAACTCCTCCTCGTTGGAGGTAGGAGTTAATCGATACAAGAACAAAAACTTGAGGTAGAGGGACACTCCCCCTCTCCTCGTTATGATAGAAAAAGAGCTTCGAAAAAGTAAATGAACAACGAATTTAAATCTAAAACCGACGTACAAAAAATAAAAGAAAATTAAACCTAGACGTCGGAGAAGAAGCACTTCGTTATCGGAGATTTGTAGCTTTGCGGAGGCTCTTGGAAGCTTAGAATTGATGAGAAAACCCTAGGTTAGGACCTCCTTTTATAGCCTTTGAGCCCCTTTTCGAGAGGAACCCTAGCTAATCACAATTGAGCACCAATCTCCTTGAAATGGGGTGATAAGCCTTGACTCCTCGAATCTGATCATTGACCATCAGTCGATTGCTGACCTCCGGCAGTCGACTGATTGACGACAGTCGAGTCCTCCAAGCTGGCAGTCGACTAATGCTTGCTGCAAGGCAAAGTTATCTTAAAGAAAACATTATTTCAACGACCTTCGACCGTCCGATCTCGACCTAGACCATCGATGGGATGTCTTTGGTCGGATCTACGCTTAAGACCATCCCCGTAAGGAGGATACGACCTCACTTACGCTCGCACACACGAGCTTACCTCGATACTTACCATGTCGCTTTTGCTTCCGGCCTTCCACTCGATTCCTTCGGCTCCCTCCGAAGTCACTCGAGTGTCGCCCGACCACTGCGGCTTCCTCCGGGTGTCGCTAGCCTTCAGCTCCAGCTTTAGCACTTTTCTACACACTCGATTCAGCTCGTGAGATAATGATATATCCTTGACTTTGCGTCTTTTGCCATAATCAAAATATAGGTTCGACTTAGGTGCCCCTGCACCAACAATCTCCCCCTTTTTGATCCTATGGCAAATTTACGCAAAGTTAAGGGAAAATATAAAGCAGAAAATGAGTAAGATAAATGTTACGCTCATTTGTAGTGAACTCCTTCGGTGAGTTTTAAAAAAGTTTAATTTTCAAAAATTTAAATTTTGTTCTCCCCCTTAACTTATGCTCTTAAATTTTGTTCTCCCCCTTAACTTATGCTCTTCTCCCCCTTTTGCCATGAATCAAAAAAGGTATAGGGTTTTATATAAAAAGTAGGGGTTTTTTAATAGAAAAGGTAGCATGCATAAAGATTATCTAACATGAGTCCAAGCATGTGTCTTGATTTAATTTGGTTCAAGGTATAGCCCTCTGCACCAACAATGTAGATTTTTGGAAACTAAGTTTAATTTTCAAAATACTTATAAAATTAGCTTTGAGTTCCACAATACATATACGTTATTAAGTTTTGAAAATATATATAACCCTTAGGGTTAGTTTGCTCTCCCCCTTAATCAAATATATAAGGTATAGAAGAGTTAGGGGGCGCTAAACATTGACCTAGAAGGTTGTATATTTAGAATTTTGTCCGAGTATAAGTACACGTTTAAGCTCAATAGTTTGGAAAATAGATAGCATTTTTGAAAAGATTATGCAAATTGAAATTGTTCCTTAGTCATCTCACCCATTCTAAGTGTCTTAGAATTGGTCAGCTTATATGTTGTGTGAGATGATTCCAATTTTATCTTGATTAAGCTTTAATGATTTGAAACTAGTCAATCTTGCGTTAGATTCGGATTTAATCCTAAGCTCATCAAGTCACCTTTTCAAGATCTTGGCTTCCAGGTCGTGGCGAGGCACAGGGGCCTTCTTTGATCGGAAAAATGACCACTTCCTTAGATAAAGCCAATTTCGAGAAAATAGTAACTTTACTCACCTAAGACCATTTCCTGGTCTAACTAGTCTAGGATACGGCAAGGTAGCTTCAGCTAGTTCCACTCGGTCAAGTGCACCGAACTAGATATGTCTTATCTAGCCCGAATACACAAGACTCCGCTTTCCTAGCGTACTATCATCTCGCCGCGTCCTGGTACTATGTTATCAAGCATTGACGAGTTATAGTCCTATCTAACCATTCTAAAATAAATAAGAGTTTTAGGTTACCGGATATACTATTTTGGTATTAGCTCCCCCTGGATCATTGAACCGATATGGTCTGGTCAAGTAATGAACTTGATCCTTGGGAATCCAAAACCTATTGGTCCTTATATGTGAGTTTAATAAAGTTCTCGGGACCCACGCATGGACTCGATGATGACTACGGTTTACGATAGACATGTAAGATATATTCGTAGTCTTTGAGCTATATCAAGTCCGGCTCACATTGTACAGACTCTGAGTTCCAAGAAGTCGGTTAAGATTCTTGGACCCGAGAACTTGTTCATAGAGCCGAGATCTTGGACTTGCCCTTTCAAGAGAGAGTTTTCTTCTTCGAGTTTTTCAACTCGAGTTGAGTCCTCCTCTTAAACTCGACTAGTCGAAGAGTTTAGGGGTGTCTCTTGTTTGAGGGTTTCAACCTCCTCAACCAAGGACTCGACCCTAGACTCGGATTTAGCTAATTTTCTAGTTAGTAATTTAATCGTATTGTAAAGCGTATGAATTAGTGAGCGGCTAACCTTAATTTTATCTTTCAGTCCGGCTTTGAGTTGCTTCTCGAAGTAGTCCTCGAGTTCAGAGTCGGTGTTGTAGTTTGATTCAGATTCGGACTCGGACTCTTCGGGTCTTGCCATGCATGCTATGTCGACGCCTTCTTCGTTGTCCCATGTTGCATGAAACGCCTTCTTTTGATTTGATTTGAATTGTGTTAGTAATATATGAGAGATGTCCTAAGGCAATCGCCTTATGTATGAACCATTTATATGATAAATGAAGATTCACTATTTGAGTATACATATTTTATGTATTTGATTGGATCTTAAACTCATTTACTGAATGTCCACGATACGATTCACAGCATGAGAGAATTTGTGATTGGATCACAACTAGTGAGTATCTCTACATGTGTAATTGTGATGTATCGGAATTATCCCTAGTCAATGAATTGATGGATTTGGACACCATCAATTCTGTCGAGACTAGCACGAGGTATACTCCTTGGTGTATCCAAGCAGCTGATTCTCACTGGCTGGAGACATAGTGATGTCCGGAGTTAATCGTGGATGCTAGTTATGGTAACTAGTTCATTGGAGTGACCAGCTGTAAGACTTCATATGGTTCTCTGCATATATAGATATGTCAATGAAGTTTTTACTGTGGCTTAAGTGCGATGTTCCTTTGACTTGCGGTATTCAAGTCATCTTGATCATAGAGACTTATGCTTTGACATCTTAAGCAAACATCTCTAAGGAGATGTGGACCCGGGATGATTGGGTATAAGTCGAAGTGATCGAAGGTGTTTGAATAGCCTATAAAGGATTCACCACTCCTTGCGAGGAGATGTATACCTATGGCCTCTCGTCGGATTGTTACTAAAGTCTTTGGCCAAAGCATTACATGTTTAGAGTAAGGTACTCTTCGATACATGTGGAGTAACTAGAACTAGAACGAGGACGAGGAAATAATACTTGGGCTAGGTGTGACGTAGTCAGCCTAGTGGGGACTGACACAATAGACCATGTCCTGAACCAAGTGGGTATAAGATGAGTGAAGGGAATGGGGCACGAATCATTCGAAGCCACCAAGGGTTTCGTAAATAGTTCTGATCAACGCTGATCTTTTCGGTTAATTCGGGGATCATGATGTACTACTAGGTGCCACTCATGATCGCTCTATAATTAATGGTTAATTATAGACGGCCAACATAAACCGAGAACCTATTTGGTCACACGCACAACGAGTGTAATCCAAAGGATTTAAACGAGCTTGAGAATGGGATTCTATCGAGAGAAACTATGTTTGGTTGACCAAACATAAAGCGAGCATGAAATTGTTTCACCGCATAATGGAAGCGTGGATGGGCCGTGTCTTATGAAGACATAATGGATGGACCAAAATGGTTTGGTTCTAATCCAATGGATAAGAATAAACCAAAGGGTTTGGTTTATTTTAAACGAATGAACCAAAAGTTGGTTCGTTCGTTTTTAACTTAAAATAAACCATCATGGTTTGGTTTATTTTAACTTATCTTAATGGAGCGGGTTAACGGGCTTTATGGATATGATCCATTAACCATTAAGAGAATTAGTTCTCTATAAAATAGGGATTAAACCCTAACCCTAAGGCCGCCCAACCCATCCTCCTTGTTGTTGGCGTCAACAACAAAATTTGCCGCCCAACTTCATTGATTGGCTGCCATCTCCTTGGCGTCAAGCCGCGCCGGTGGACCTCCGCGACCTCCGGTGATCTCCTTAGGTTTGGTAAAGGTGAGCTCCATCTCTTCTTTGGCCCGGGCGCTATTTCTCTCCACCAAAGCTGTCCAGTTTTTCTGACAGCTTCTTTCTCCTCGGAGCGCTTTGACGACGGTTAGTGCCCGACAGCGGATAACATTACGGGATTTGATCTCCGTAATCCTCTGAGGTGGAGGACGAAGCGATCTGGCCAATCGGTTGACGAATACCTCTCCGAGAAGCAAGTCTTGAGGACTTGCTTTAGGTCCGAATTTGATTCGATCGTGATCATCTCTCGATCACGCCGCCTTCAACACGAGGCTAGTAACCCGCAAAGACGGCTCGTGGCTTAGCGAAGTCATCCCGAGGAGCTCGGCGTGATACGGATAGAGACGATTCTACGGAATCGCTCCGTTGATGCCGTTTCGCTACACGCCATACGGAAGGTATAACGTAGTTTAATTTCCTTTATTGCAATTTTAATTTACGGTTATGTCTACACTTGTTGTAATAGCATGCGTGTGTTGTGTGTGTAATAAATAGATTTATTTATTATTTATTGCTTCACTGCTCATGTTTACGAAACATGATCGAACACACACACGCCATGCGGAAACCCAACAAAGGGTATCGAGCCTGGTTGTGTTTCACATAATCGTAAAAATGGTTTTGCGATAGTCATAATGTATTTCTGAAATTTTCTAAATTTTGAAATTTAGAAGTATTTATGGAAATTTTTCAATTTTGGAAAGTCTAGAAGTATTTATGGAAATCTTCCACTTTTGGAAAGTTAAGTATTTATGAAATTTATATTTTCCATAAATAAAATATTTGATTAGATTCTGGAAATTTGTTTCCTAATTTAATCATGATTTGATTTGGGAAATCAAATCTTAAAATATTTTATTTCCATAAGTAGTTTTAATGATTTAGGAAATTGGTTTCCTAAATAGATTTTCCTTAATCAAATAATTCCATGAATAAAATATGTGATTAGAGTTGGAAATTTGTTTCCTAATTTAATTATGATTTGATTTGGAGAATCAAATCTTAAACATATTTTATTTCCATAAATAGTTATGACATATAAGGAAATTATATACATGACATAATTGTATGCCATGTAATTGCATTAGATGCATAACATTATGCCATGCGTGTCGTGACATGTAGATGTATGCCATGTATGCCATGCCATGTAGATAATAGTTATTTGCATGCAAAGAGGATGAGACATAAAACCCTTAATCAATATTAAAGCCTACACCTTCCATTAATATGGTTAGAACCAGAGTTCTGCTTTCTTGTTTGGGTTGTTGGACTCTCCAAGCCCGCTCGAACCTCAACATGTTCAAACCATGGAATAGTTTAATACTAATATGGTAAGAGTCGAGGTCAATCGTTAGCTTTGGTTGTTGGACTCTCTCCAAGCTGGGCTAATTGGTTGAATGCGCTCTAACCATATTAAAACTATGTCCCGATTAATGGGTTGGCTTTAACCTCGAGCATCGGTTTGTTGGACTCTCCCAGGTCGATGTAAAGGGAGGTGAAGTTGGGTGCTATGCATATGATGCATACTTGTTAATGTGTTAACAACCTGATGTATGTGTGAACATTCAATTAGTTGATAGCACATTGTGATAGTTGCATATACGGGATATGCAATCGGTATAGATGATACCTACCGTCGTAGTTATGAATGGCTTGTTGGACTCTCTCCCAGGTTGTTCATAACTATGATGGATATCAGCCCATTCGGAGATGGACCTACGATCTCCCGAAGTGATTTTGGGGTTTTTGAAATTCGAAAAATGAATGGGATTTATAAATGTATATTGATGCATTTTAAAATCATCTTTCATATATGCTCGCTTTGTATTTCTAAGTTAATATATTGATCATGATGTGTTTGAATTTGCTCCATTTTGGATTCAAATAAATTGATGGGGCCGAACTTCTTGGATCGCTTAGAAACTTGAGAATTGTTCTCAAGGTGAAAAGCTTGTATGTCCTCGGCGCTCTCTTCCCGCTGTCCTAGTGATTTATGCAACTTTGGACCAATTGTTGGCCTATCAGAAACATGTGAGTGATTCTGAACAAATGAGTTGCATCATGCTAGCCGCGATGGAACCCAAGCTACGAAAGCAGCATGAGCATATGGATGCTCATATCGTAGTCCTTCATCTTTGTGAGTTGGTTGATGAGCAAGTGAGATTCGAAAGGTTCGAAGTCTCAAAGCTCCTCTTCACCTCTGAGATGCTAGGAGGTTCATCTGTGGTACTGCTCAATATGCTGAAGACTGTGGAGTCTTCTGAGAAGCATGAGCAGGGGACGGTGCTGTTAGTTGATTCCTCGAAGAAAGGTTCTAAGAGGAAGTCAAAGGAACAGCAGAAGGGAAAGAAGAGAAGGGCTAAGAAGGTAGAACTAGCACAAAAGGAAACTTGCCATCATTATGGCAAGGAGAGCCATTTGCGAAGAAAGTGCAAGATTTATCTTGAGTCCGTGAAGAAGGATAAGGCATCGGATGCCCCATCTTCTTAAATCTTCTTTATTGATTGTCATTCTATTTCCTTAGACACTTGGGTATTGGATACTGGGTGTGGCTCACATATATGTAATGACATACATGGGCTAAGGAATAGAAGAAGACTCAAGGAGAGTCAAATTTACATGTTGGGAATGGAAGCAAAGGTTGTCACTCGCCATCGAACGTATTTGTTGAAACTCCTAGGACTTGTCTTAGAACTCGACAATTGCTTTTATGTTCCTTTAAAGAACATCATTTCTATTTCTTGTTTAAATAGAAATGGTTTCCATTCGACGCTTAGTAACAATTGTTGTTACATAACTTTGAATGGGTTCTTTATGGGACCGGGAACTTTAAGCAATGGTGTTTATACGCTGACGTATCCAAAGACATTTTCAATATCGAAGCGAGCAACAAGAGTGCTCGAAAGGATAATCAAATAGACTCCTATATGTGGCATTGTCGTTTGGCCATATAAGCAAGAAACGCATGTCCGAATTACACCGATGTGGAATTGGAATCGCTTGAATTGGATTCATACGATACATGCGAATCATGCTTAAAAGGCAAGATGACTAAGTTACCTTTACCGAAAAGGTGAACGAGTGGGAGAGTTACTAGGTCTAATACATACCGATGTATGTGGACCTATGTCAACTCAAGCATTAGGAGGCTATAGCTACTTCATTACCTTCACCGATGATCACTACGGTTTGGGTATGTGTTCTTGATGAAACACAAGTCTGAAGCCTTTGAAAGGTTCAAAGAATTCAGAATTGAAGTAGAGAAACAACATGACAAGAGTATTAAAATACTTCGATCGGATCGAGGTGGTGAATACTTAAGTCAAGAGTTTCTTGATTATCTAAGAGACAATGGCATATTGTCTCAATGGACTCCGCCCTATACACCACAAAGATAATGGTGTATCCGAGAGGCGAATCGACCTTGTTGGACATGGTCAGGTCAATGATGAATCATGCAACTCTTCCCAAGTCCTTTTGGGGTTATGCACTTCAGACAGCTGTTTACTTGTTAAACAGAATGCCTACTAAGGTAGTCTCAACTACTCCATACGAGATATGGAATGGTAAGAAACCTCATGTATCTTACTTGAAGATATGGGGTTGTCCTGCTTATGTGAAGCGATCAGACGCATAAATTGGATGCTAAGTCCGATAAATGTCTATTTATTGATACCCTAAGGAAACAAGGGGTTACTAATTCTATCATCCCGTGGAACAAAAGGTGTTTGTTTCAAGGCATGCCGTGGTTTCTAGAGAAAGAGTTTCTCTGCAAGAAAAAAAAGGTGGGAGTGTCGTCGAGCTTGAGGAGGCTCGAGAGACTCAAATAGACATTGATGAGATACTGGTGAAGCACAACAGTACCGATAACTCATAGTGATGGATCATTGTAACACCACATCTTCAGAGATCCGTAGAACACGCACATTCCCGAGAGATATGGATTTCTCGTAAGTGAATCGAACGACGTGTTACTCATTGATGATGAGGAGCCTACCAGCTTATGAAGAAGTACGACAAGTTCAGAAAGGGATAAATGGCTTGATGCCATGAAGTCGAAATGGATTCCATGTATGAAAACCAAGTTTGGAACTTGGTCGACCCACCAAGGCATAAAGCCTATAGGGTGCAAGTGGGTTTTCAAGAAGAAAACCGACATGGATGGTAATGTGATTACCTATAAGGCTAGATTGGTGGCAAAAAGGATATCGCCAAAAGCAAGGTGTTGATTATGACGAAACCTATTCGCCGTAGCTATGCTTAAATCCATTCGGATGCTCCCGCCATAGCACTCATTATGATTATGAGATATGGCGAGATGGATGTGAAAACAGCTTTCCTTAATGGAAACCTCGCCGAGGACGTGTATATGATACAACCGAGGGTTTCACATCGGTTGATAAAACCAAGGTATGCAAATTGCGACGATCCATTTATGGATTGAAGCAAGCATCCAGAGTCGGAATATCCGCTTTGATGAGACGATCAAAAAGTTTGATTTCTCACAAAATCCGCATTTAACCTCAGTGTGTACAAGAAGGTTAGTGGGAGGCAAATGTGTTCCTAGTATTGTATGTCGATGACATATTACTTATAGGAAACGATGTGTCAATCTTACAATGCTGAAGGTTTGGTTATCCAAGACATTCTCCATGAAAGACTGGGAGAAGCAACCTACATCCTGGGATTAAGATCTATAGAGATAGATCAAACGCTTGGTCTTTCGCACTACATATATAGACCGAAAAGCAAAGAGGTTTAGCATGTCGGAATCCAAGAAAGGTTATCTACCCATCGTGCATGGGGTACACCTTTCAAGTCTATGTGTCCGCGCACGTAAGACGAGAGGATTTGCATGAGTAAGATTCCTATGCATCCGCAATAGGATCTATCATGTATGCTATGTTATGTACGAGGCCCGATGTATCGATGCTCGAGTGTCACGAGCAGATACTCACCGATCCAGAATGGATCATTGGGCGGTCATAAGACGATCCTTAAGTACTTAAGAAGAACTAAGGATGTGTTCCTAATATATGGAGAAGGGGACATCAAGGATGATTCCCGATACGTGTTCACCTTGAATGGGGCAGTGAGTTGGAAAAGTTCCAAACAAGAGGTAGCGGATTCTACCAAATATATTGCAGGAAGGCGGTTTGGATCAAGAAGTTCGTTCATGAACTTGGTGTGATTCCGCCATTGTTGAAGCAATACCGGTCATCGCGACAACAATGGAGCAATTGACAAAGAAAGAGCCAAGGTCTCATCAACGATCCAAACATGTGCTTCACGCTATCATCTTATCGGAGAGATCATAAGAGGAACGAAATACAAATCGAGAAAATTCCTAACGAAAGGAACTTAGCGGATCCTTCGACTAAAGCATTACCTCAAAGCAAGTTTGAGGGTCATGTTAGAGCTTATGGTATTGGATACCGTAGCGATTGGCATTAGGCCAAGTGGGAGTCTGTTAGTAATATATGAGAGATGTCCTAAGGCAATCGCTTTATGTATGAACCATTTATATGATAAATGAAGATTCACTATTTCGAGTATACATATTTTATGTATTTGATTGATCTTAAACTCATTTATCGAATGTCCACGATACGATTCACAAAGATGAGAGAATTTGTGATTGGATCACAACTAGTGAGTATCTCTACATGTGTAATTGTGATGTATCTAATTATCCCTAGTCGATGAATTGATGGATTTGGACACCATCAATTCGCCGAGACTAGCACGAGGTATACTCCTTGGTGTATCCAAGGATTCTCACCGGGCCGAGACATAGTGATGTCCGAGTTAATCGTGATGCTAGTTATGGTAACTAGTTCATTGGAGTGACCACCGTAAGACTTCATATGGTTCTCGCATATATAGATATGTCAATGAAGTTCTTACCGCGGGCTTAAGTGCGATGTTCCTTCGACTTATGTATTCAAGTCATCTTGATCATGGAGACTTATGCTTTGACATCTTAAGCAAACATCTCTAAGGAGATGTGGACCCGGATGATTGGGTATAAGTCAAGTGATCAAGGTGTTTGAATAGCCTATAAAGGATTCACCACTCCTTGCGAGGAGATGTATACCATGGCCTCTCGCCTGATTGTTACTAAAGTCTTCGCCAAAGCATTACATGTTTAGAGTAAGGTACTCTTCGATACATGTGGAGTAACTAGAACTGTGAGGACGAGGAAATGATACTTGGGCTAGGTGTGACGTAGTCACCTAGTGGGACTACACAATAGACCATGTCCCGAACCAAGTGGGTATAAGATGAGTGAAGGGAATGGGGCACGAATCATTCGAGCCATCAAGGGTTTCGTAAATAGTTCGATCAACTGTTGATCTTTCTGCTAATTGGGGATCATGATGTACTACTAGGTGCCACTCATGATCGCTCTATAATTAATGGTTAATTATAGACGCCAACATAAACCGAGAACCTATTTGGTCACACGACAACGAGTGTAATCCAAAGGATTTAAAACGAGCTTGAGAATGGGATTCTCGCATCGAGAGAAACTATGTTTGGTCGACCAAACATAAAGCGAGCATGAAATTGTTTCGCAAATGGAAGCGTGGATGGGCCGTGTCTTATGAAGACATAATGGATGGACCAAAATGGTTTGGTTCTAATCCAATGGATAAGAATAAACCAAAGGGTTTGGTTTATTTTAAACGAATGAACCAAAAGTTGGTTCGGTTTTAACTTAAAATAAACCATCATGGTTTGGTTTATTTTAACTTATCTTAATGGAGCGGGTTAACGGGCTTTATGGATATGATCCATTAACCATTAAGAGAATTAGTTAGTTGCCGCCTAACCTTTGTCGCCTAACAACCTCCTTGCGCCGCCACCTTGATTGTGCCGCTTCGCTCCTTGTCGGCGCCAAGCTTCAGCCGTGAACCTCCCCGACCCTCCGTGATCTCCTATAGGTTTGGCATCAAGGTGAGCTTTATCTCCTTGGTTGGCCCGCGCTATCTTCTTCACCAAGCTGTCCAGTTTTCGACAGCTTGTTCTCCTTCCGCCGGAGCGCCGCTTGGACGACGGTTAGTGCCCGGCAGCGCTAACTTATACCGGGATTTGATCTCCGTAATCCTCTGAGGTGGAGGACGGCGATCTGCAATCGGGACGAATACCTCTCCGGAGAAGCGAGTTTTGAGGACTTGTTTTTAGATCCGAATTTGATTCGGACCGTGATCATCTCTCGATCACGTCGTCTTCAACACGAGGCTAGTAACCCGTACGAAGACGAAGCTCGTGGCTTGGCGAAGTCATCCCGAGGAGCTCGGCGTGGATACGGATAGAGACGATTCTTACGAGAATCGTTCCGGTTGATGCCGTTCCCGCTACACGTCATACGGAAGGTATAACGTAGTTTAATTTCCTTTTATTGCAATTTTAATTTACGGTTATGTCTACACTTGTTGTAATAGCATGCGTGTGTTGTGTGTGTTGTAATAAATAGAAGTATTTATTATTTTTTATTGCTTCCGCTGTGCTCATGTTTACGAAACATGATCGAACACACACACGCCGCGGTGCCGGAAACCCAACAAATTGTGCCCTCTTTTTGTTTTTTAGTAGCCTCCTTTCCCTCCGAACGATCTTCCGCACTACGTTCACTATTGCTTCCACCTTTTCGGATTCGGACTCTGATTCGTCTTCGGGTTCGAGTCCATCTTCTTGCTTGGTGGGTGCCTTGCTTCTTTGTCCTGCAAGTAGAGCAATACCTCTCTCGGCCCGGACCATATTAGTTTGCTCGTGAAGTTCAAACTCGGAAAATAACTCATCTAACCTAAGCTTTGAAAGGTCCTTAGAAACCTTGTAGGCATCAAACATGGATGCCCACAAGGTAGTCCTAGGAAATGAATTAAGAACGTACCTTAGGAGGTCGCGGTTTTCGAACTTGTGTCCGATGGTGTGCAATCGGTTGACAATGTCCTGGACGCGAGTGTGTAGTTGCGTTGCCGTCTCACATTCCTGCATTTTTAGGTTATACAATTTATTAAGTAGTAAGTCACGCTTACTTACCTTCGCGTCGTTAGTCCCTTCGTGTAGTTCTATGAGTTTTGTCCATAGATATTTTGCGCTGATGAAGGGTCCGATGCAATTGAGCTCTTCCTTAGACAATCCGCATTGCAATATTTGGGTTGCCCTTGCATCGGCTTCGATTTGCCTCTTGGTTGCATTATTCCACTTGTCGAAGTCCAAAGGCTCGCCTTGATCATTAGTGGGTAGAGCAAATCCAGTTTGGATGATTATCCAAGTCTCGACTTGTGTTTTTAGAAAATACTCCATCCGACCTTTCCAATAACTGAAATCATCTCCGTTAAACAACGGAGGTCGGATGGTGCTGCACCCCTCAATGTGGGCCATAAAGAAAAACTTGCACACACAAAAAAAAACAACAAAACTTGCCAAGACTTGGTCTTGGATTAGTAGTGCGGGAAATGAAAAGAAACAAATGAAAAATAGAAAGTTAAGCAAAGAAATAAGAAACTAAATGAAAAGTAAGTACTCACAACCTTCGATGTCCCCGAAAGGCTACTAAACGTCGATTTTTGAGGATGAAAACAGTTTGTTATGGGGGTAAACCCACTGTAAGAAGTGTAGATCTCTGCGAAAGCTTCGATTTGGTGGGTAGATCATTTCGTGAGTCCACTTGTAGCAAAAGTTATGCTCGTTTGATCGTGAGGTACTCTGAAGGCGATCAATACTTGCAAAAACACAACCAAAAACTATGTACCAAGACTTGGTCTTGGATTATTAGTGTGGGAGAAATCTTAAAATGATAAATACAAAAATAAAAAATGCTCGACCGGTGGTTGCACCGAATCTGAGCACCCCCGGCTCTGATACCAATTATTGGATCGATGCGGTTCGCTAGAGGGGGGTGAATAGAGAAACAAAACTTTTACGAAATCGTTCTTTGAAAATCGAATAGATAATTTGCAGCGGAAATAAAAACAATAAATAAAAGAGACAATTCTTTTTACTTGGTTCGTAGCCTTCGGCTACTACTCCAAGGCCCTAGTGGTCCTTGACCACGCACGGAGGGCAAAATACTAAACGAACTCCTCCTCGTTGGAGGTAGGAGTTAATCGATACAAGAACAAAAACTTAAGGTAGAGGGACACTCCCCCTCTCCTCGTTATGATAGAAAAAGAGCTTCGAAAAAGTAAATGAACAACGAATATAAATCTAAAACCGACGTACAAAAAATAAAAGAAAATTAAACCTAGACGTCGGAGAAGAAGCACTTCGTTGTCGGAGAGTTGTAGCTTTGCGGAGGCTCTTGGAAGATTAGAATTGATGATAAAACCCTAGGTTAGGACCTCCTTTTATAGCCTTTGAGCCCCTTTTCGAGAGGAACCCTAGCCAATCACAATTGAGCATCAATCTCCTTGAAATGGGGTGATAAGCCTTGACTCCTCGAATCTGATCATTGACCATCAGTCGACTGATGGCCATCATCGATCGTGATGCGATCGATCGATTGCGACTCCGGCGATCGGCGATTGATGGCGGTCGAGTCCTCCAATTAGCGATGATGCTTGTTGTAAGGCAAAGTTAGCTTAAAGAAAACATTATTTCAACGGCCTTCGACCGTCCGATCTCGACCTAGACCATCGATGGGATGTCTTTGGTCGGATCTACGCTTAAGACCATCCCCGTAAGGAGGATACGACCTCACTTACGCTCGCACACACGAGCTTACCTCGATACTTACCATGTCGCTTTTGCTTCCGGCCTTCCACTCGATTCCTTCGGCTCCCTCCGAAGTCACTCGAGTGTCGCCCGACCACCGCGGCTTCCTCCGGGTGTCGCTAGCCTTCAGCTCCAGCTTTAGCACTTTTCTGCACACTCGATTTAGCTCGTGAGATAACGATATATCCTTGACTTTGCGTCTTTTGCCATAATCAAAATATAGGTTCGACTTAGGTGCCCCTGCACCAACACTATATATATACCCATGTATCAATGTGATATTACATATTCATGACTTGTGAGATCAAGTCATCCATTGACCTACATGCTAGTCTCAATGTATCAATATAGCCCTTGTCTATTAATACAATACTCGACTAGGAATATTTAAGAATAGTGTTCTCTATAGCTTCTCATAATCAATTCTACCAATTGATATACTGTAGATAATAACCTACTATTCATGGGCATTATTATATTTATTTAGCTGGCACACGCATAAAGAAATATAATAATCAATCTTTACCTTTATTAATGCAAGAATATAATACAAAAGTCTCCCTCACCAATCATCTTATAATTGACACTAAGGGCTCATACTAACAGACTTCATATCCCGATCAACTAAATTGATCTAGTTATCCAATTAACCTAATCAATCCTCCATATTAATCCCTATTTCACGTCCATACCAATTTTAATACTGAATCTTAACCAAAAGAAACAACTTCTTCCATTAACTTAATCAGGATACCAACTATCAATTTAATAATAGCTAATCAAGCTAACTAAAGTAACGATCCATAGAATTTACCTAGTTTCAAATCTATGGTAAAAGCTTCTTAATCCAAATTCAAATATCCCGTCCAGATCTCACAGCTGTAAACAAATCCAATATCACAGCCACAATATATAAATTCACAGCATAAAACATATATATCGATACAAATTTCAGATCAGGGTTTATCAATTTCTAATTCTTGATCCACCGTAGATAATCCACTCTGTACGATCTGAACTTACAAAGCTTAGTTTTGCCCACCTTGCATCACTTCAATTCTGATCCAACTTCCCAGCTTAATTCCAATCATCAAACAGCTCAACAGCCACCCCCATTGCCTCCTTTATGTCTTTGCCCTAATCCTTCAATTGCCAAACAAGGATCTGAGCTCTAACACTCCCAATCCACATAACACAGCATATCCAACACAACAGCATCCTAAATCAGAAGATGAAAAGTCTTACCCCTTTAGATCGCTTGGTTGCTCACAGATCAAATCAAGCCACTGGAACCAAGGTCGAAGATCCTAGCTACTGCCGGAATGTCCAGGCCATACTCATGACACAATAACATCTGCGAGGGCAGCAGCGATCAAACAACAAGGAAGAAAAATGGGCAATCGATCCAGCAAGGAGAGCAGTGTGAGTGCAGGTTTGAGACCTCGGGAGGAGCCGACGGTGGCAATTGGCGGCGACGGCGTGCTGCCGCATGCAGTGATGCCGTCTGGCAGCCCTGAGCAAGGGTCATCGTACCCAGGGGCGATGGAACGGCGACTGCAATGGAGAGAGGAGACGACGGTCGCGGCATGTTGTACGTGAGCGGCAAACAAAAAGGGGCGGCGACAAGTGGGCAGGCGGCAGAGTCCGGCCGTGTGACGGCGATAGCTCTTGCTCGGTGTGCGCTACAAGCGGCAAAAAGGTGGCCCTAGGGCGTGGGCGTGACAGGCGGCGGATCGGGCGGAGATCGACACCGGCGACAACAACTCTCTCTCGCGGCGGCGACATGTGGTGCGGCAAGCAGCACGGCGACGCCGAGCGCGGGCATGAGGGAAGGAGACGCGATCGGAAGAGGGATCGGGCTCTGGTCGCTTCGAAGACGAAGAGGAGAGGTCAGGCGCGATAGAGAGAATCGGTTGACGGTGAGTTGCGATAATAGGAGGAGGCGCGATAAGGAATCGACGGGAAACGATGGAATCAGATTTATTGAGAAATTTAACAACTCATTAGCAGATAGTCTAAACAGGATTTACAAAAGCCTATTTGCTTTATCCCTATGAAATATCTATAAAACTTCTATTTAAATCCAGAAAAATTTCTAAAAATTTTTGAAAATTCTATAAGATAATTTCTTAATTAACAAGGGTATTTTATATTCCCCCCCCCCCTGTATTTTACATTCTCCCTCACTAATAAAAATTTGGTCCCCAAATTTCGTACTTAAATACGAGAGCCAACTCAAGAAATTTTCGGAACCATCACATACCTTAAGTGAAAGGATGAGGATATCGAGCTCGGATAGTATCTTCCAGCTCCCATGTAGCCTCCTTATCCGGTATGATGCTGCCATCCAACCTTTATGAGTCGGATGGTTTTGTCCCACAATTGTCGCTCCTTGCGACCAAGAATTCACACTGGAATCTCCTCATAGGTCGCATTAGACTGAAGTTGAATTGCTACCTCCTTCAAAACATGATCAGAATGTGGCATGTACTTCTTCAGCATAGAAACATGAAATACGTTATGAACACCCGCAAGTGTTGGAGGTAATGCCAACCGGTAAGTTACACCCCCAATCTACTCCAATATCTCAACTGGACCAATGTGGTGTGGAGATTACTTTCCTTGTTAGCCCAAATCAATTCACCCCTCTAGTAGGTGAAATACGTAGAAATACCTGTTCCCCAACTGAGAACTCCAAAGGCCTTCGCCTCCGGTCTGCATAATTCTTCTGTCGACCCTGTGCCTCTAATAACCATCATTCGATGACGCGCACCAACTCTGCATCATGTTGGATACTCTATGGCCCCCAATAGTTGTCCTTCCCCGACTTCCTCCCACAACACGGGAGATCTACAGGGTCTACTGTATAGGGCCTCAGAAGAAGTCATCTGAATGGATGAATGATAACTATTCTTATAGTCAAATTCCACTAAAGGAATGTAATTCTCCTAACTACCTCCATAATCCATGACACAAGATCTTAATAGATCCTCTAGAGTCTAAATGGTACGCTCAGGCTGTTCTTCCGTCTGCGGATGAAATGTAGTACTGAGTTGAAGCTCTATGCCCATGATCTAATGCAGACTCCATTAAAATAGCGAGATAAATCACGAATCTCTATCTGATATAGTACTTAAAAGTACCCCACGCAATCTGATAATCTTTCGATAATACAACTTTGTCGGATGATCCAACGAGTACGACTCACGAATAGGAAGGAAATGAGTTGATTTAGTCAGTCGATCCATAATCACCCAAATCGCATCATGTCCTTTATGGGTCCTAAGCAATCCCGTAATGAAATCCATAGTGATACGCTACCACTTCCATTCCAAAATCGGAATTTCCTGGAGCAATCCAGCGGGTTTCTGTTGTTCAACCTTCACCTACTGGTATACTAAATATCGAGCAACAAAGTCTGCAATATCTCTTTTCATACCGTTCCCACCAGTATAAACATCTCAAATCTCAGTACATCCGAGTACCACCAGGATGCATAGAAAATCTCAAATGATGTGCCTCCTGTAGCAATTCTTTCTTAAGTGGATACGTGTCCAGAACACATATCTATATTAAAGACGAAAAATTATCTTCTCACAAGAGAAGTCCATCTACCGTCCAAACTCCACTCCACCACACACTCTGTAAGTGCATGGAAGACTATAGCGACCAATCTCCCTTGTTACAATTATTCGTGTTCCAGCAACTCTATAGTAGCTACCCAATAACTAGTTAAAATCCCATGAGCATTCCTACTCCACACATCCATAAATCCAGATAATAACTACTAAAGTCACGTCATGTATATGACAGCCTATCTCGTAGTTTCTTATCTGTCGTAAGCATAAGATACGTCTTATGCAACTGTATCGGATTCGCTCCGATCCCTAAAAGATACATTTGCATACAACATTCTTTTATCTACCCTGGAAGGATTAACTAATACTCGTGTAAAAGTTGATCGCTGTCTAGGTCTTGTAACTAGTTTCACCCGCTTCCGACTAAATGATTTTCATCATCACTTTTGTCAAACAAGTCTGTGGTATAGTAATGTCAAACATTATATCCACATCTACAGAATTAACCCAAAACATACAAGGAAAACCACCATCTACGGTGGTCGAGTGTGCAACTCCAACTACCACAATCAACAGTGGCCAGGTTACGCAACTCCAATAACCACAAATTGATCCAATCATGTCCAGGATACACGATTCTCAAATCCAGCGGTGACTAAATCGTTAATTAGTCTAACAACTTAATCAAAACTCATAAAATTCATACTAAGTATGAAATTATCGTCTCTACACACCTGCATCTCCTTTACTCTAAGCTAATGATATATATTAATCATCACAACGACACTGATAATTGTACGACACCATGTCACTACAATATCAACGCTCCAGTCGTAAATCAATCCTAGAGTATACACAGGTGTCCTTAGTTGAGCTAAACAGATCATCTATCCACAACGAAGGATATTTACTTTCAACAACTATCTCCAAAATCACTCTGATAGCCTACTCCACTTGCCTATACAATGGCAAGGCTAGTAGTTCATCCGAAACTACATCCGAAGGCTCTCATATTATATGCACATCCAAGAGATATATCATACCATAATCTCAACAATTTGACCATCCATAAGGATATGTCTATAGTAAAGATATGTCTATCCAAGTCTAAGGGTATCCCTTAACTTTTTAATTGTTGGTCCACATCTCACCTAACGGTAGAGATACCATCGACCCACAAGTCGATGCATAGGAACCCTTCTAATCCAACTGAGAATGTTCTAGACAAAGATACCTGTAAACTACAAGTATCTCCCAATATATTAACCCAGAGGGTAACTAAAGTAATACCCTTAATGATCAATTATCTACCGATTCGATCCAAAGGCTCCCCGTAGGTCTCGGCCTTTCTCCGAAGAGAACCAGATCAGATCCAATAGTTCGCGACAAAGCAGTCGCATTTCTGCGATGAATGATCCGAGGATTTTTCCTAGATCATCCGATCCTATCACTTAATCCTACGAGCTGCAACTGTAGAATACCGAATAGATACGACCATCGTCGTATACTCTCTCCTCTGTACAAAGCAAATCACATCTGGAGGTAACTATTGTTGTCTGCATGAGTCTTCTGCGATGTCTTCTGCTGATGCTGCTTCTGTGCGGAAGGGTAGTATCAAGGAACTCCAACCATGCCTGAGGTAGTAGGTTGCTGCTGATGAGATAACCCAATCTTCTGTGCTGATCTCTACTGTCGAGACGGTGCATCATCCTCTTGGAATACCATTGATAGTCTTCAACTGAGTCTTAAAAATATAGCTCCTCAAATGTACTAGTTGCTTACAATAGCAACAGATGAACTGATCCAATAGATAATCTGACTTCGCGTGTCTTCATGATCCACACTGCACGCACATAATCCCTTCGGAGTCTTTGTTCTGATTTCGTTGATAACATCAGATAGTTCTGACGATCTGCGGTGGGTCTTCTATGATCAAAAAATAGCTCAAGGCCTATGACTCCGATCTTGCTCCTTTTTTCAACAGTCAGAGACTTCTGGCTCTAATAAGTTGACCTGCAATATCTGCTTATCGGTCTCCAACTCTTAAACACTTGTACGGAGTCATTTCTAAACTCCTAACTCAATCCAACGTCTTCCGGCAGAATCTGATAGAAGATCCTGTCATCTTAATCCAACAGTAAGCCAACAACCGTGGGTGGCTTAAAACATCCATTCACCTTCTTGAGCTATTTGGTGGTCGTAACCTCTGCAAGTCTAACGACCCTGCATGGTAATCCCGTTATCGATGATCACCCTACTTGAAGCTCAAGAATTCCTTACAATGTGTCACTAAAAGTGACACGGGCAAATACTCTCTTTCAACATCACTAAACCATGATCAAGTGATATATTATTCCCCGAAGATTATTTTCTACATTTACCACCAAATACCGGCTTGATCCCGATAATAGTATGCAAATAACTCTACCTTCTCTGTATAACCCGAGTTAAGTACTCAAAAGTACCTTCAAAGTTATGCAACCCAGTACGCAAAACTCAGGGATAAAAATCCCTATGAAACACCGTAAACTAGCCTTCCACTATCTGCATCAATAATAGCCTACTTGTCTTATCCATTACCCTTCAGGTAATGATTTGACTAGTACCGTTAGTGAAAATCCCTAAGACTATAGTCTTTGATTTTTTTTTTCACAAGAAATGTGATGACTTGACCCCTATTTTCTGACTCGGTATTAGTCGGCTCTCAAAGGTAAATCACCTTTTCGACACAGGTTCAAGACTCACAAACCCAATAGATTGTTCCCGTGGTCAACTCATACCACGGTTATGAATAATAACCAACATACTACAGGTTATTCCCTGTTATAAGCATCTAAATGCATAGCCAACAAAACCGGGAGTATAAACCCTAACGGCAACTCCGGTTGGTCGCCTCAGTGGACGACTTCTACTACGAGTCTATACAGGTCTAATAACTCTAGCTGTATACACCTATTGATCAAGTTTAGATAAATATCTACTAAACTATAAGTTATCAGGGATTCTTACCTCGTGCTGCTTGAAGCTCAGGTCGCTGTCCATCTCATCTCAGAAAACCAAAACCAAAACAAATCGACTCCTGAGAATCCAAGACTCGATACAAAACAACATTGTATGGCATCGCAGAACCTAGGGCTCTGATACCACTAAAGTTGTCACGCCCCGAGAGTATGCCGTGTCAAAAAGCAAACAGACGGCATCTCCCCTGTACGTGGCAACATTTCGGATTAACACAAGGCCCGTAGGCCACAACAACAACAACATATATATATATATAACATAACAACATAACGAAACACAGCGGAAACTAATACAACGACATACCCATAACCACACATATACAATACAACCACACACCATGCATATCAGTATGACTAACACCAGAACATAAAGAAAACCTCGTCAAAACCCGCACCAACATGTGTGTACATCACATAACACATAACACCATGAAAACTCAGAATACATAACAAGACATACGGAAAACCCAAAAACCCGGACTCTCGGAGTTGAGATGAGACGATGCCAGCCAGCGGTGCTCCAAGTCCATCACAAAGTTGGCTACCTGTTACTTGGGCGACAGAAAAACCCAGGGTCCATGGTGGTGAGTAAGACTCAGCAGGTAATAGAAAAACATGTATATATCAAATATCACATGTAATTCAACAACATAATCTAGAGGTACAATAGGTATATCAATATAGTATATAAATACAAGCATATACCGTCTAACCAAATGAACAACGTAAAATGCATACATACCGAAAGTTTACTATGCTACTCTGATCCAACCTGAGCATATATCCAACATATATATAACAGGAAGAGTAATACCAACTCACAATATACTCATGCTACAGGTCAAGGTATCTAATGGTCTGTCCAATATATATACAAGTATTCGACACAACCGTATAACAGATGCAAGAAGCATGCATGAATATGATGTACAACCAAATGCAGCAAGCATAGTACAATCAAATGCAACATTACAATGAGCATATATATATAGACTGCATCTATATATATATTAATCACAACCATCCATATATATATACATGCATATATGTATATATATATGGTAATATGCAAAGTGTCATAATATACGACAATGCAGCATGCATGGTCATGCCTGCGTACCCCTACTCGCTACCACGACCCCAGTGTGGCCTAGGTGGCACGACATGATAACTGTCCCAACTTAACACCTACCACTGCTCTAGAGTGGTCGAGTGGGCAGTATGATCAAGTAGCATATGAGTGTAAAGAGCTTGCTACACAATGGGGGTCCCTGCTGCTGGCCACTCCGACTGACACTACCAATGAGTGGTCGAGTGTCATGCACCCAGGACAACTGCACGCAACTCCAACTACCACCATCTATAGTGGTAGAGTGTGGCACAATAAATGCTCTACCCTCACACTAGTTACTCCTCGGGGAGTAACCTAGGAGGCAAGATGACTGATGACTCTCAACCCCAAGGGAGACTATGTCGTCAGAATGCATGCAAATGACATGAATGTACTATCACACGTATAGACATCTACCACAGACTCTCTATTCAACAGAGAGTCATACCCATCTAATCAATACACTCTCTATCCTGAACAGAGTTGTACTCAACTGATCGACGGACTCTCTATCCTGTAGAGAGTCGTACTCAACTGATCATAACTCTCTATCCAATAGAGAGTCGTACTCAACTGATTGACGCACTCTCTATCCTGTAGAGAGTCATACTCGACTAATCATATCAAGCTGGGACCACCGGTCCGTAGCTACACACTAATCACCCTTCACTTAACCATTACACAACACATGGTTGGTAATAAGTATGCAACATACGGATATTGGAATAAATCCTACATTTAGGGTATTACCTACCCACGAATGACCCTTTTTACCAATTTATAAATTGGGTCATCACCCATACTCTAACATCTACACCCTACTAAACATCTAGGCCTATTTACATCACATCTATAACCCTTAATCATAATAAAGGAAATGTGATATCAACCTTTGAGTAAATATAGCCAACGACAAGTATCAAGCATAAGATAAATAAGAGTAGGGTCAGGATAATATGAACACCTAACATGCTCATATCTACAACTAAATCTGAATGCAATTATATCTACCTGACCAGGGTAAAAAATTACCCAACTTCTAAAAAGCTCAGAATAATATCTTCATGGTCGCGGTCCTGCCTCGTATCCATGTCCTACACATATCAAATATTATGATTAAGTGCAAGCATACAATGAAGGATCAAATCGAATCTTACATCGACTTCATATCCCGATCAACTAAATTGATCTAGTTATCCAATTAACCTAATCAATCCTCCATATTAATCCCTATTTCACGTCCATACCAATTTTAATACTGAATCTTAAGCAACAGAAACAACTTCTTCCATTAACTTAATCAGAATACCAACTATCAATTTAATAATAGCTAATCAAGCTAACTAAAGTAACAATCCATAGAATTTACCTAGTTTCAAATCTATGGTAAAAGCGTCTTGATCCAAATTCAAATATCCCATCCAGATCTCACAGCTGTAAACAAATCCAATATCACAGCCATAATATATAAATTGGCAGCATAAAACATATATATATCGATACAAATTTCAGATCAGGGTTTATCAATTTCTAATTCTTGATCCATCGTAGATAATCCACTCTGTATGATCTAAACTTACAAAGCTTAGTTTCGCCCGCCTTGCATCACTTCAATTCTGATCCAACTTCCCAGCTTAATTCCAATCATCAAACAGCTCAACAGCCACCCCCATTGCCTCCTTCATGTCTCTGCCCTAATCCTTCAATTGCCAAACAAGGATCTGAGCTCTAACACTCCCAATCCACATAACATAGCATATCCAACACAATAGTATCCTAAATCAAAAGATGAAGAGTCTTACCTTTTTAGATCGCTTGGTTGCTCACAGATCAAATCAAGCCACTAGAACCAAGGTCGAAGATCCTAGCTACTGCCGGAACGTCCAGGCCCTGCTCATGACACAGCAACATCTGCGAGGGCAGTAGTGATCAAACAACAAGGAAAAAAAATGGGCAATCGATCCAGCAAGGAGAGCAGCGTGAGTGCAGGGTTGAGACCTCGGGAGGAGCCGACGGTGGCAATTGGCCTGATGAGCAGTGGTGTCGCGTAACGGTGGTACCGTCTGCTGGCCACAGAGCAAGGGTCGTCGTACCCAGGGGCGTCGTACACAGAGTGGGACTCAAGTAGTATTTTGATGTTTGACAATGAGTTTGACTATATTTTAACAATATGGTTTGATCATATATTGATCATATAACTAGTCGATGATTAAGATATCCAAAGTCATTTGGGGGAGATTGTTGGAGCAATAAACCTCGAAAATCCAAGTTTGGATATTTGGCATGGAAAGTCCAAGCATGGTCTTCGCAATTTGAAAGTCCAAGAATGGTTTTGGCAAGGAAATTCCAAGTCATAGGTACTTGGCAATGGTAAAGTCCAAAGATATAGTCTTAGTGGCATAAATCCAAGCATGTAGTCTTGGCAGCGTAAAGTCCAAGTGAACCTTGACAATTAGAAAGTCCAAGGGTATAGGTTTGGTGGCGTAAAGTCCAAGCATGGGTCTTGGCAGGGTAAGTCCAAATGGATTTTGGCAAGGAAGTCCAAGCATGAAGTTTTGGCAGTGTAAAGTCTAAGCATGGAGTCTTGGCGACATAAGTCCAAATGAACCTTGAAAAAGGACCCGATTAACATGACATAGCTGATGGAAGCACCTGAAGGCTACGTGAATGATGGAGGTTGCTAGAAGGCTTAGGTCTAGGCTATGGGTGGGTATCAAGTATGAGGGGGTCATACTTAGGTTAAACCTTATGTTTGAGGTTTACTAGTCGACTAGGGTTATGGACTAGTCGACTGGCTGAGTGTTTGCCACTCAGAAGCCTAGTTGACTCGAAGCAGTCGACTGAGGTTATGACCAATCGACTGATTGGGTATTCAACTGAACTTTGAATGCTCAACTTATGTTCGGGCAGTCGACTGTCAATTGTGGACAGTCGACTACCAATGATGGACAATCGACTGGTGGTGGTGGACACGGGT
The DNA here is from genome assembly GCA_025175895.1 of Wurfbainia villosa. Taxonomy (NCBI): domain Eukaryota; kingdom Viridiplantae; phylum Streptophyta; class Magnoliopsida; order Zingiberales; family Zingiberaceae; genus Wurfbainia; species Wurfbainia villosa. The sequence goes on along the minus strand of CM045990.1, from coordinate 64,657,448 downwards.
ATAGAATGTCCCATAGTCGACTTCCCATTCGACTTCTAGATTGGCAGTCAACTGCTGGTAAAGGCAGTCGACTACTAAGGTATCCGTTGGATAGAATGACAACGTGGATTAGTCCATTGTGAGACAACGAATAAGGGAACAGTCAACTAGTACCTTTTGGCAGTCGACTGCTAGGCGCGAAATCATTCAACAATAGGTTATAAAAGGAGCATCTCATAGAGGATTTTAGCCAAGATTTTTCAGGCAATTTTGAAGGGGAAGTGTTGTTGCATTCCAAACCATCAAGAGCAATCCAAAGCAATCAACAAGCAAGCAAGCAATCAAGTTTTTGTAAAGTGTTCTTTACTTTTATTTTTGCTTCATCCTTGTATTTGGTTGTATCTTCTTGTATTACTATTGTAATCATCTTGTATAAGGTTTCTCCACCTTCGGTGTCATATCAGGAAGGAGAAGTTTGATAGTAGTGGTGTGCATCATTAGAGCTCGCCCCGTGGAGTATGAATCCTAGTTCAGAAACTACGTTAAATCTTCTAGTTGTGCTTGCATGTATTTTGTCTTTATTTCCATTTGTATTGTATTCCATTGTGTATAACATTTTTGTAGACAAGCACGACACGATCGCAATCAAATAAATCCCAAAATTTCTATTCACCCCCCTCTAACGCGGTTACTGATTCCTCTACAATTGGTATTAGAGCAAGGTTGTTCTTCAAGGATTAACAACCGAGGAAGCATGCACTAGAAGAAATGGAATTTCCAAATGATGGATTGGGGTACAACATCAACACTCCCATTCCCTACGAATTATATGGACGGGAAGGTTTTGATCAATTGAAGGTGAGAATAGAGACCTTCCTCATGATGGACATTAAAAATTAGAGTGCTTTGATGGACGACTTTGAAATTCCAAGAAGCAAGAAGGGTGGAATCCTTAAGGTTGAGAAATGGACCAAGGAATGGCTCAATGAATTCAAGACAAATATTAAGGTAATCCAAATGCTAAGTAATTTAATTCATAATGATGTCTTGTCCAAATTAGGTGACTATAAAGATGCCAAGGAGTTTTGGAGCGAATTGGCAAAGTTCCATGAGAAACCTTCACCGGTTAAAATGCTTGAAGAAGAAGCCGAGGAAGAAGTATCATCTTCCGAAAGGTATGAAGTATCAAAAATTGAGAGATGCTCAACTTCCCAAGAAGAAGATGTCGAGGAGGTTGAAGAACCTTCCACCTCTAGGATTGAGAAGGAGGAGAGACCATTGGCACCAGAGCAAAATCAAGAGAAAGCCTCTACTTTCAGAAGAGAAGAAGAATCTGACCAAGAGTCTCCTACCACCATCTAAGAAGGTAACTTAATCATGCTAAATAAAAAATAAAAATCACATAACATATTTTGAGTGTAGGGAGCAAGGGCATTACAAGAGTAAGTGCCCAAAAAGAGTCAAGAAGATTCAACTAGCACCGAAGGCTAAGGAGAAGACCAAGGAAGTCAAAGCTCCAATTTGGAAGAGAAAGGAGCACATTGTGTACTTCAAATGTCAACAAAAGGGATACTATAGAAGTCAATGTCCTAAGGGGAGTCACCTTACCAAGGAAAAAAGGAAGGGCTCAAATGTAGAGGGAGCTAAGCCAAACCCTAAGGTATACTTTAATAATGCTCTTTCTTTATGTAAGGATAAAAAACATGCTAGGGATAATTTTAATACACTTGCTATTGTTCATGATAAATGGCATGCTAGTAGTAAGCCAGGATCAATCTAGAAACAAATATTTTTGTCTAGGTGCTAAACATGTCAATTTACCTAAGGAAAATACTAGATCAACCTTATCTAAGAACAATCTAGGCATTAACTCCAAGAAATCTAGACACATGCCTAGGAAGAAAAATATCTCAAGAAATAATGGAAATTCAAAAATTGAGGTATTAGAAAAGAAAAACCAAGCCTTGAGGTCAAGGCTCGATAAATTAGAAATAAAATCCTTGGAAAAATGACCAATTCAATTAAAAGATCTAGTAGTCGAACTTTAGGTGTTATGAGGCAAGACTCTTCCAAGGATAGGAAAAGTTTGGGTCACAAGCCTATGTCCAAGAAGGTAATGTCATCCTACTATAATGTTCCATTTAACTATGGAACCACTACTAGGTATAGGAAGGTCAAGGTCACAAGGGAGGCAATCCCTAGAGTAGACCTTAGGAAGACCGAAGTGACTAAGGCCTCTAAAAGGCCTAAGAAAGTCGCTAGTAAGGTTATAAGGGGAGTTGCCCCTAGAGTTAACCTTGAGAAGACCCAAATGACCAAGCCTTTAAAGCCTAGGAGAGTATCTAGGGAAGTCGTCCCTAGTGAATACCTAGTTAATTCAAGGAGCTCAAATAGGTTTTGGGTTCCTAGGAGTGTGATTCCATCACGCTAGATGGGTTTAGGGTGTGCCAACCTTGAACGAATAGATAGTTAACCTAACCATAGCAAAGATGACACTTTAAGACATTTTCGGAGTATTGTAATACATTAGAAATGGGTTTAGTATTTAATCCTAAAAGATTTTAGGATGTACATGATGTAATTGAGAGGTGTCCTAAGGCAATCGCCTTAGAAGTTATTAATAAAATTCACTATTTAAGTATATATTATCTATGTATTTGATTGGATCTTAAACTCATGTACTAAAGTCCATAATACGATGCATAACATGAGAGAAATTGTGATTGGATCACAATTAGTGGATATCTCATAATGTGTAAGTATGCAAGTATTGAAACTATCCCCAGTCGATGAATTGATGAGATTGGACATCATCAATTCTGTTAGACTAGCACATGTTATGCTCCTTGGTTTATCCAAGCATTCGGTACTCATTGAATGGAAGCATAAGGATGCTGAGAGTGAACATGTGGATGCTAGTTATGGTAACTAGTTCATTGGAGTGACCTGCTATAAGACTTCATACGGTTCTATATGTCGTTGAAGATTTCATTGCAGCTTGAGTGCAAGCTTCCTTAAACTTGAGGTATTCAAGTCACCGTGATCATGGCGCCTTATACTTTGATTTCTTCATAGCCATCTACATAGTAGGTGTAACTCCTCGATGATTGGGGCCAAAGTGATCGAAGGTGTTTGAATAGCCCACAGAAGATTCACCAATCCTGATAAAGGAGATGTATACCCTAGGCCTCTTGTTAGGATTGTTACTCAGAAGTCTCTAGACAGAGCAAGCATATTAAGAAGATGGACTTCTTGGGAACATGTAGGAGTAACTTGAATCCACAGGACAAGAAAACTAACTTGGGCTAGGTGTGATGTAATCAACCTAGTGGAGATGAACATATAGACCATGTCTTGAACCAAGTGAGTATAAGATGAGTGAAAGGAACAAGGCACGAATAGCTAAAGCTGCTAAAGGGTTCAGAAAATGTTCTGGAGTCGATTTAGATTTTTCAATCAATTGGGGGTCATGATGTACTGCTAGGTGTCACTCATAATCTATTCATAATTAAGGGGTTAATTATGAATGACCAACATAACCGAGAACTTATTGGGCCACACGCACTACGGGTGATCTCGAGATGTAAAACAAGTCTGAGAATGAGATTCTCATTGAGAGAGGATATATCTAGTTGAACCAGACCAAGGGGGTGCGAAATGGAGGCTATGGAACCTCCTATGGCCTTGTTGGACTTAGCACGACGATATCGCACCTAAACGAAGCCAAACGGACCATACATGGCCTCACACGGCCATGTCTAACTTGGCACGGGTCGTGCTTGGCTCTGGCCAAAAAATGATAAAAACTAGGTTGTTCTCAGAAGGACACATGGTCGACCGTGTGTCCTGGCATGGTCGTGCCTTTTTGGCATGGTCGGTCGTGTGTAAGACACATGGTCGTGTCGTGGTTCCGTCGATTTTGGAGATTTCTCTTATGAAAATTTTCTGGGTTGTTCTTACCTTAATTATGAGATAATTATGGTAAGATATGTTCCATTTAAGGCTCCTAAGATAACGTAATCAAGAGATCTATAAATGGATCCCTTGATAATCTTTGGATAGGGGTTTTTAGTGGTGGTTTTAGGTTTCTCCCTTGGTAGCCATCTTTCCTCTCTCCTCTTCTCTTGTCTCCACCGGTTGGCTAGCACCAATCGGAGACAAAGTCTTGTTGCTCTAGGAGTTGTCTCAGGTGATCCCAGCGTGGATATTGATAGAGGCAAGGCTCGTTGGTCTTACTTGTGGTTTCGACGAATTCAAAAGAATCACAAAGGTATAACTTCTCCTTCTCCTTGTGTGTGTTTTCATGCGATTATGTCAAAGCAAGTTTTTCTGGCCCCTAGGGGATGTCTGGGATGTAATAAAAAATTATTTTATTCGCTTTATTCTGTTGTGCATGATCCCGAAATCTCCAACAAGTGGTATCAGAGTCACCTTGTTTGTTTAGCATAGATTGCATATTATAGGAGAATATTTAAAGCATGCTCGATGTTTTAATATACCTGTGACATGTTTATCTATATGATAGATTAGAGTATGCTTGATTTTACGTATAGGATATGTTTTTAACCTAAAAGGGAATATCGAGGATGCGCCTAGAAACACCGAAGGTGTTGGCAGCATCGTTAGAGCCTAAGCATAGACTTACATTCACATCGGGAAATTTATTTTCTAATGTGGCCTTGGTTTTTCCATATTCAGGTTTATTTCTTATTATAGATGAGACCCATAATAACCTGAAATCCCTCGTGCAAATATTAGGGCTAAAACCTTCCATTAATATGGTTGAACCAGAGTTCTTTTTCGTGTTTGGGTTATTGGATTCTCTCCAAGCCTAGCATGACATCGAGCATGTTTAATTCATATGAGATTCGATGTTTATTTTAAATGGTATGGACCAGAGGTCAATTTCAAGTTTGGGTTGTTGGACTCTCTCCGAGCATGACTTGTAAATTGGATGTGTTCAAATCATTAAAATTTGATCTCACGATTAATGGGTCGACCCTAACTGAAAGCATTGATTTATTGGACTCTCTCCAAGGTCAATGTTGTTGGACTTTCTGAGCCGCAAAAACCGCTTTTTGTGTTGCGGAAATCCCAGAAGTCCGGCCACGGATCCATGCGAAGATATATTAAAATAAAAACATGTATGTGCTAAGTAAACCTAGATCTACCTTAGATCTAGAAGTTGAGAGTATTACCCTCGTAGCGACGCCCTTCGCTTATCCTGCTCGTCCAAACATTTTGCTGGAACTCAAGAGTGTCAAGTGAACACTCCTCTATTTGTATCCACATGGACAAATGGTGGAGAAAAAAAATACCTTAGAGTGTGCTAGCACCCTTTAGGAATTTCGGCAAGATGAGGGATGGAAGAGCTTGAGAAGGTGATCCAAGGAAGAAGATGAAGTTAGAGAGTAACTCACCAAAATCAATTCTCATCTAATGAGAAGTGGTCTGTCACATCAAGTCTTGGGGGGTTACATGCATGCATGTAACTCCAAGAGCCAATGGCTCTTGGTCTCCCTCATGAGGTGGCACCACTTGATAAGTCAATGATGATGTGGAACATCATCATTGGCCGGCCATGCCAAGTCATCATCATGACATGGCATTTGGTCAAGTCAAACTTGACCTTTCATCTTCCCTCTCAAGTCAAGTCAAACTTGACATCTTATCTCCCATGGTTGATCAAATCCAACCATTTAATTCAAGTCAATTTAATTTAATGAATTTATATTCATTAATTTAAATTGATTTGATGAATCAAATCTAAATTAGACTCATTCAACACTTGAATCAAATTGAGTCCAACTCAATTAGTCTAATTTGGATTACTCTTAATCCAATTTAGTTCATCCCATGAACCTAATCCTCATGGTTCATCATATGAACCTAATCTCCATCAAATTTTCCTTTGTGTGTGACCCTATAGGTTCTTGTAACGTTGGCAATGTTCCTAAACTGATTTAGAAACATAAGTAATGAGCGGTATCTAGCAACACATCATTGTTACCCAAGTTACAAGAATGTTGAGCTCCAACATCACCTTTGTGACTACTAATTGTGACTCTCACAATATGTGACAATGTCCCTCTATCCTTGACACCTAGATTGACCAATTGAGGCATAGACCGTGTCATCCTCGGTACAAT